>CM029920.1:65199991-65876544 GCA_017639245.1 Myiopsitta monachus
AGCTGCTCTTCGCCAGGCTGAGAAGGAAGGATGGGGCTGGGGAGGAGGCGAAGTGCTGGGGAAGACGTGTGTAGGATCGGGATGATGGAGATGTATGAGATGTTATGGTGCCACAGTTCTACCAATGAGCCCCCCCCTCCCAGGGGCTGGGGGCTTGTCAGCAGCGGGAGGGAGGCAGAGGGAGGCAGGAGTGGAAGGGGGAGGGAGGTTAGTACTCGCTTTGAGGGGTTTATGCACAGATAAAATAATCAACAGTGACCAAAAGTGTCTTCCAGCGGGAAACAAAAACATCGCTGCCTGAAGTAGGATTTTTGCTTTCAATGAAATACCTTGTTTCCTGGATCCGTACCTGGCTCTGTCACTGCTGCTGCAGTGTTAAACCATTTTCGGGTTTTCAAAGCAGCACAGAACAAAGAGCACAAGCCAGCTACCAAACTATTTTGTTGTTGTTGTTGTTCGTGTTTTGGGGTTTTTTGTACACAGGGAATTTTTCACCATGACCCAGAAGTCGTTTAATGCAAGTGTTTTAACAAAATCTATCAGACAATTGGCCCTAGCCCTGAGAGCTGCCTGTGCCACCCAGCCCTGCCCGCTCAGACTCTGACACCTACTGCCCTGCAGGCACCTGCAGGGGGTGGTTGTCAAGGCTTGGGGGCTACTAATACCCACCAAACTGTCTGAGCCCCATATTCATGCCCGCTACATGCCTATGCCTCAGGAGCTGTGAGGTGCAAGGTTTGGCTTCCCAGTAGACTGTGTTCCAGGCACAAAGGGGTTCGTCCCCTCCCCAGGTTGGTCACAGAGCCCACATGCACTTGCTGGCCCCCAAGGTGATAGACCCAAAGGACCTGTCTCCTGGTCTGCGCTGAGGTTTCATGCATTGGTGCAGGGACAGGGCTGTGCTAGGAGCCGTGGAAGATGGTTAGAACACTTCATCATTTCCTCCTTATCCTCCTTTTGTCCTCCCAAGCCCCACTTCTGCTTGATGTAACTTCATAATAGCTTACAAGCATTGAGTATAGGCTCGATATACCCCTCTACCTAGCAGGATATCTGCATGGAGGATCAGATCCGTTAGGATTAGCCAACTGCTTCTTGGTTTGATGGGCACTCCAGATGGTTGCCATGTGCCTCCAGAGAGAAGCCTGCAATCATACCTTAATTTTAACCTCACTGAGGTTCAACTGTGACACCCCTCTTGGCCACCAGTGCAGTAACTGCTTCACTAATCCCACTGCATTAGGAGGAAAGCACAAGCCTCATGGTTTTAACAGTACTGGGAGAGAAATGTGGTTTGGATAAACCAAAAGCCAAACAGATTTAAAATAAAAATAAGATGTTGGAAGGATATTATTTATTGTGTCCCCAGAGCAAACCCTAAGGGTAGGCAAAGGCACAGAACATGTCATAACATGGCAGCATCCCTTGCTTCAAGAACCCTCCCAGCTGAGTCCAAAGTACCCTTGGAGGCAGGAGGAAATGAGCACAGGAGCTGGGGCACGCTTGCAGAGCCCCTACCTCTGAATCCATGGTAGCTCTTGCTGCCTGTGACAGGGCTCTCAGGTGCTGTCACATCCTTTGGTTTCTGACAAGAGGTATGGCATTGAGACGGCGCCAGGCTCCATGTACAGCTCAAACTGTATGGAAACGCTTCACTGCTGTTCAGCTTTCACTATGAATAAGGCTGCTGTGTGCCACTCAGCATCTTCCAGGCATAAGCATGTGCATATCATTCTGTCTGGCCCTGGGGGATTTCCAGCTGCTTCCACCTTACTTGGAGGAAGCCCCTGAGTGGCTGTGCACACATAAGCCCCTCAAAGCCATTCACTCCAGGATACTTGCCCACCACCAAGCTTCTGACTCTCTCCATATGTCTGGGCAGCCACAGATTCACCTGCATGATGAAGGCAAACACGGGGCTGTGTTTGACATGAGAGGGCCACCCAGACAGAGCAGAGATCATGAAAACCTTCTCAGACAAAAGCCCTGGCTGGAGAAAAACGAGATGTTTGGGCAACCTCAGGCACATGCTTCCTGCTTGTTGCATGCCCAGAAATCACAGCATGAACAACATACTGAGCTCAGCTTAATCCCAAACTTGATTGTTACTCAAGTTTTCCCTAACAAGTTTCTTTGGCATTCTTTAGCATCCCTTAGGCTTTTATCAGCATCTTCCAAGATAATCAGGCACTAGTCAGCCTGTTTTTAAGGCAGCACCAATCCCCCAAACACTACTCTCCCAAGGTTGGTAGAGGCATGGGAAAAGTTGGACTTTATCAAACTAGCCTCCCCCAGGGTCTGCAGTAGAGGGCAAAACTCCTGCAGGAGTCACAGAAATACCTCCTTGCTCAGCTGCTGGAGGGGAGGGAGTTCTTGCAGGATACAGAAGGCACACTGGATGCATGGCAGGGCATAAGTCAGATACTCTGGTGGAAAAGCAGAATAACCTGCCTTCTGGGTGCTACTGCAGCTTCCAGTAAGGAAACCCAATTGAGAAGCTTTGCTGAGTTGATCAGAAAGCTAAGGAAATGTGTATGGTGACTTAAATTAAAGAGCAGAATGGAAAAATCAGACTTACTCTGTACCTAATGATAGCAGGGAGAGCCTTTGCCAAAGGAAGCTGAAGTTGCCAGCAACATATGTGGAAATGTCATTAGTTTCCCTAACAATTAGCACTTGCTGCAACTGATACTGGTTTTGTCTATTAGTGAGAGAACAAGCGCAACGAAATACACAAGAGTTTGTATTCTGCAAGCTTTCCTGGGCAAGACTGTGAGAGGTCAGCTCAGAGACAGTGAAACATGGCCAAGTGACATCTCCAAAACTTGTGCTGAATGGGGCTGAGATGAAGCCACCACTGTCAAGAGATCTGGGAGCGGGCGCTGAGACAACTGGGACCACAATGGGGTCAGCACTCCTTTTGAGACCATCTCCAAAGCCTGTCTCCTTTGCTCCTCTGGCTGCTTGGAGGATGGAGTGACAGGACAAGGGGGAATGGCTTTAAGCTGACAGACAGGAGATTTAGGTTAGACGTTAGGAAGAAGTTCTTCCCTGTGAGGGTGGTGAGGCCCTGGCACAGGGTGCCCAGAGGAGCTGTGGCTGCCCCATACCTGGCAGCGTTCAAGTCCAGGTTGAACGGGCCTTGGAGCAACCTGGTCTAGTGGAAGGTGTCCCTGCCCATGGCAGGGGATTGGAGCTGGATAAGTTTTAAGGTCCCTTCCAACCCAAACCATTCTGTGATTCTATGATCATTCAGAGAAAATATCTCAAGTTTCAGTCATCAACCCACTGGATGAATCACACAGCAAAGTGGCCAAGGATACACGAGGGCAAGGTGTGCTGTATCACATTTTTTTTCTAGCAGCTGGTGCTGTCCTGCTGCAGAAGTGACTGCACCATTCCTAGGGAGGACTGGTGATGGCCAGGCTAAGCCTCACTGACGCAAATTGCCTTCATTGGCAGCACCAGAGCATCTTCACATTGGCTACAATTACACTTCTACTCATTTTTTGAATGGTTTTTTCTACCAGAGTAATATACAGTGCCCCACAGAGTACAATCAGGAGCTTTCCCCTTCTGTATTATGCCTTGCTCTTGCGCCTTCTGCCTGAGCTGGGGGCCAAAACACTGATACCCCTGTATCAGCTCTCTGGCACCGCTCAGAAGGGAAAATGGACTCATTATTCCTGTTTTGCAAACTGGAAACAGGGTGGAAAGAAGTGAAATGGCCTGACACAGTCATACAGTGATATGTAAAATATACCCGAGGCTCCACCACCAATTGTGTCTCAATCCTCTCCCCTTCTTTCCTTGCCAAGCTACAGATCTAGACAAGAGCTGCAGGCACATTGCCAGTCTGAGTCTCCACCTCCTTATGCTATTCTCTCCCATGAAAAGCAGTTTATAAATGCTACCCTTTGGCATTAGATCTGTTTTACACCCCCTGGTCTATGGGTAAATAGCCATTGAGGGTGCAAGATGGTGACTCTTGCCCTCCCCTCTGGCTCCCCACAGAGGTGAGCTCGCTCTGCTGGCTTTGCATACCCCGTGGAGCATCCCTGCCAGCGTTTCAAGAGGAAGGCAGGCAAAGTGAATCTGCCTGGCGCAGCTCGCAGTGCCAGCTATCTGTCAGCGGCTTTGCATTGCAGGAGTAAATTTGCTCTGCCAAAGCCTGGACTTTCATGCAGGGATCGGCAGTGCCACTGCACTCCCCCCATCCCGTTAACCCCTTTGTTGGTAAGGGGCTAAGAGCCCCCCTGGCTAAAGGGTGCAGTGAAGGTGGCACACAGAGGAGGGAGTGGGGTGAACCTCTGTGTCCCCACAGGAAGGTGGGGGTCAGCCCTGCAAAGGGAATTACTGCACAGGGACAGCCAATAAGCCTGCTAGGGACAAGGAAAAATAACTGTGGGATTGGTGGCAGCTTCTCTGGACCCACTGCACCCCAACACACAGCATGTTGTGAAAAGGAGGAAGCCTGCAGTGACAGTGAACAGCGAGCATCTCCCCCACCAAACACTGAAGCCACCCAGGTCCTGCTGCACTGCCAGAGAGCAGGCGTCAGGGAGCACAAAGAGGACAAACACCTTTTAGGTGGGTGAAATAGCTTTTAGCATATTTCCTCAGCAGCCCAAAAGGAGCATTGTCCTAATTGCTCTCCATCTCCCCAAAACCTGGGAGCTGGGTTTCTTTATTTACCGCATCTGCCTGCCTCCCATCTTCAGGACACGTCTGCCCTGGATTCGTCCTCCCTTCCCCCCGTCAAACTCAACAACAACCAGAAATATCCTGTAATCTCTTCTGCTTCACCTGTAATTTGTCTCATGCTGGCAAGGAGGAGCGGAACCGTCTGCCTTTGTCAAGATCAAAAAAGCCACGGCAGCCATGTGATGTCAGCTTACATTACACCCCCCTCGCTCCCCTCCGCCTCCCCTCTCCTGCTTGCTGCAGTGGGGGGAGACGTCCTCATCCTCCTGTGGCCGCCTTCCTCCCCATGGCACATCTCTTGGCATTCAGAGGTGACCTGGTTGAAGGCGGAGGGAGGGCCAGCCCCAGCAGGGAGCTGAGGGGGTCCTGGACCCTGCTCCACACCAAGCTGGAGCCAAACCTGGGGATGAGGCAAAGAGCAGGAGAGGCAGCAAAGAAGACCACAGGCTACTGGGGGACACTGGACCTCTGAGGCCTTTACATCAGTGCAAATCATCCTCCTGCTCTGACCTTGGACCAGGGAAAGCTCAGCCCTACCTCCAGAACTGTAGCGCTTCAGCACAGGCTCCTTCCCACCTGTCTCATGGACAGGGGAGTGCTGGGCTGGGCAGGGGCTGGCCAGCCCTAGGGGCAAGGGGGGAGACGCTCAGGAAAGGGTAGGATGGAGATTGGGGCTGCAGGAGCTGCTGCAAAACCTCACATGGGACCATTCGGCATGCAATGCTGAGCGCTGCTGCTGTGCACTGTTAGGAACATTCCCTTCCCTAGCTGTTTCATTTACCTGAAGTACTGTGTTCAACTCTGGGGTCCCCAGCACAAGAGAGACGTGGAGCTCTTGGAGCCAGTCCAGAGGAGGGCCATGAAGATGTCCAGAGGGCTGGAGCACCCCTCCAATGGAGACAGGCCAAGAGAGTTGGGCTTGTTCAGCCTGGAGAAGAGAAGGCTCCTTAAGGGCCTTAGAGCAGCTTTCAGAACCTGAAGGGGGCCTGCACGAAACCTGGAGAGGGGCTTTTTACAAAGGCATGTAGTGACAGGACAAGGGGGAATGGCTTTAAACTGACAGAGGGGGGATTCAGAGTTGACGTTAGGCAGAAGTTCCTCCCTGTGACGGTGCCGAGGCCCTGGCACAGGATGCTCGGAGAAGCCGCGGCTGCCCCATCCCCGGCAGTGCTCAAGGCCAGGCTGGACGGCGCTCGAAGCAATCCATCGCCAGGGCAACCCGCGCGGGGCCACCACAGCGCACCTCCCGCATCACCTCACCCCGAGGGCGCCACCCCCCGAGAGCGCCCTCCCCCCGAGAGCGCCACCCCCCGAGAGCGTCCTCTCCCCTTCCCAAATGCGCATGCGCGCTGGAAGCCCCGCCCCGACGCGCTACGTCAGTGCGTCGGTTTGAATCCCGGCGGGTGAGCGATGGCGTTGTTGCGGCCGTTCAACAAGCTCCCGGTGCTCAACTCCGCCACCCTGCTGGTAGGTCCGCCTGCGCCGCACCTCCCGACACCCTCCCTCCGCTCCGTGCGCGACCCCCGGCACCGCGGGTTCCCTCTGCCGGCCGCCCCTGACCGCGCTTTCCCTTCCCTGTCCGCGCAGCTGGTGGGTTCGGAGGAAGAGCTTCAGCTGGAGCTGGCGAAAACGATGCTCCGGGAGAAGAAGAGCTTCAAGATTAGCATGTGAGTGGTGGGGAGCGGGATCGTACCGGGGCCTTCTGCCGCCTTGTCCGAGAGGTGGAGCTAAAGCGGCGGCTGTGATGAGGGCTCACGGAGTTTATGCTTCAGAGAATGTGCTGTGGTAAACGCTGGAGCTCGTTACTGCGGGAGGAAACGCGGCCCGCCTCCAGCGTGGTGGGGTTAAACCCAGCCGGCAGCCAAGGACCACACAGCCGCTCGCTCGCTGCCCTCACCCCCCCCACTGGTGGAATGGGGGGGGGGGAACCGGGAAAAGTGTAAAAACCCATGGGTTGCGATAAGAACGGTTTCATGATTGAAGTAAAATGTTATAGCGATAGGAAATATTCCTCCAGAGAGAGGAAGGAATAAACAAGTGATGCACAGTACAATTGCTCACCACCCACTGACTGATGCTCATCTCATTGCTGACCAGCGACTGGCCCCTTCCAGCCCACTCCCCCCAGTTTATATGCTGGGCATGGCATGCTGTGGTATGGAATACCCCTTTGGCTAGTTTGGGTCAAGTGTCCTGTCTTTGCTCCATCCCAGCTTCTTGCGCCCTTCCTCATTGGCAGTGGATGAGACAGAAAAGTTCTTGATCAGGATAAGCAACACTCAGCAACAACTAAAACATCAGTGTGTTATCAGCATTGTTTTCAGACCAAAACACAGCACTGCACCAGCTACTAGGAAGAAAATGAATTCTGTCCCAGCTGAAGCCAAGACAAGGGCAAGCAGTCTGGGCATGGTTAGATGTGGAAGTGGAAATAATGCTCACATTCATCATGTTCACTGTGCACATACCATTGCCCTTCAGATGTTGCACAGATGCTTGATTACTAAATTGCAAGAGAGTGAGAGGAACACAGGTGTTTTTTTCCCTTCTGGGAGATAGGCATATAGATGAATTTAACATCCTAGGACAAAATAGGACAAGTTGCAATGAGACAGAGTTGCAATGCTTGCAACTCTTCGAAACCAAACAAGTTTTGCTGAAAGGTGTCCATTGCTTTGGATGCTTTTCATAGCCATTTTCAATTTTCTATGCGTGCATGTGCTTTTCCTCCTCAGGCTATTAAGACGCATTTGGAATTTCAACTTTAGCTGCATGACAAGCCCTCTTAAAAAGCTTGATTAACTAATGTTTTATGATGAAATGTCCTTGTCAGCTCTCTTGCCAAGACCAAATGAATTTATTCAGCTCTTCAGAAGGCATTTGTGTTATTTTGCTGGTGTAATCCAAGGCTATGCAGTAAAGGCAAACTCAAGCTAATGATCTACTAGTCAGTTAGTGACTGTATTGCTCCCACCATGGCATTTTGGATGTTTGTGCTAGCTAATAGTCCATTAATAACCCAATTTTCTATTCAAATCCTGCAGCTTCTGTTGAGCTGTGGAGTACCATAACTAGATGGCTACTGTTACTACAACTGGATAACTACCTAAAGGCATGGAAACTTTGCTGCAGAGCAAGATAAATTCCTGCCCTAGTATCATTAGGGAAGCAGAAGTCTGTGACAGTTGTCACAGCTGTGACACCCCTAGCTCCCCATCTTTGGGATTATACATATTACAAAGAAATATAGTGTTTTCTGGCAAGACTACCTGACAGAGCTGTTGAGAGAAGAACTGCAGGGCTGGGGTTCTTGTGTCTCTTATCACTCAGGAAAAAAAGGCTTCTGCAATGCATGTCTGGAGGCTACTGGCATCATCTAGTGATGTTGGTTTAAATATCATAAAGTGGTTTGGGTTGGAAAGGACCTTAAGATCATCCAGTTCCACCCCCCTACCATGGGCAGGGACATCTCATACTATACCATGTTGCCCAAGGCTCTGTCCAACCTGGCCTTGAACACTGCCAGGGATGGAGCATTTACTGCTTCTTTGGGCAACCTGTTCCAGTGCCTCACCACCCTCACAGTAAAGAGCTTCCTCCTTATATCTTATATATATACCTGAACTTCTGCTGTTCAAGTGTGAACCCATTTCCCCTTATCCTATCACTGCAGTCTCTGATGAAGAGTCCCCCTCCAGTATCCTTATAGGCCCTCTTCAGATACTGGAAGGCTGCTATTAGGACTTCACGCAACCTTTTCTTCTCCAGGCTGAACAGCCCCAACTTTCTCAGCCTATCTTCATATGGTAGAATATAGTATATAGAATTCAAAATCGTGGAGGTTTTGGGGAGTTCCACACCTGCCTTCAGACAATGAGATCTGATGCTTTCCTTTCACCACAGCTTCTCCCTAAATTTCACTTTAAATTGATATGCTTGTTTGTGTTGCAATGTGTCTTTCAAGCACATATCTCGTGTTTGCTTCAGAATGTTTTTGTTAAATCATAGCTTCCTTACTTGTAGGAAGCTATAGACCTTTATGTGTAGACTGGCAGACAAAAGTACAAACTGCATGTGATTAGCGGAAGGGAATGTGTACTGTGGTCTGTGGCTGCTGGGGAAAGCTGTTAAGTCCTTAGTTAATTGCTAGAAGTAATGTTCTCCTAGGAGACCAAACCCAGTGTTTCTATCTTGGCTTCCAGAGAGGAAGCGGATTGTGAGAGAGATTGAAATTCTGGAATTCTGGGATTTATTTTTTGTCCAATCTATCTTTCGAGTGAACTTCCAAAAGTGTGATGCTGACAATATTCTTCCCCGTGGAAGGCCCAGATAGGCACTACTGAAGCTTTTCTCTTTTTCCCCTTTTACTGTAGTGGGAAGACACACAGAAAATCCCAACCCTGTATTTTTTCTGACAGCTGTATCAGCAGTGGTAGTATTGAATAGAAGGAAATACCAACCAATCTAGTAACTCCTGACATAGTGAAAGGGATAAAAAAGGGGTAATGATATAATAGGAGGTCTTTCTGAAGTAAAACTTAATCTATAAAGCTGTATTAGTGATAATACGCTCTTTTAAGGTTTTGTGAATACAACACACCTCTATCACGGACATCTGAGAAGGTAGCCTCTCCTGCGTGAGAGCATGAGCAGTTATCTTTGGAATGTGACAGGAAAGCACTGATGCATTTTAAATGAAACTTGGCAGCAAAATATACCAGTAAAGTACTGGGGTTCACTTTGTTAGAAAGGACTCTTAAATGACTGCTGTATGGATCTGTTGGGAACAAATGCTTCTGTGAGTCTTGTTATACTCTAATAAGCTTCCCACTATAAACAAGCTTGCCTAGCAAGTACCATCGTGGCTGTCAGCAACTATGAGTAGGCCTATGATACTGGAATACCACTTAAAGAATTGCAGTGTCTCTTCAGCTCCTGCATGTTTGGTGTGCTTTCTGGTAACTTGCTATGTGGTGAACTGTGATGGTTATCTGGATATGGTTAAGTGTGTAATGTCTTGCCAAGCTATTTGGTTAAGCTTGACAGTTTATTCTCTTTCAGTCATCTTGCTACATCCCTCCCCTTACCTTCAGAGGGGGATCGTCTTCGGCCCAGGATAGATCTGATTGTGTTTATGATTGACATCAAGAGCAAATACAGGTAAAAGAAGGGCAAAAATCTGAGAGGGGAAACTGATATTCTTTCTTGGATTGATAAATAAATCTGTATTTTTACTGCGTCAGAATTGCCAAATAGTGGATTTCAAAGCCAAGACTTGCTGTGGTGGAACAGCTCAGTAATATATGCAGTGGTTTTCTGGCCTTCAGCAATGGATTACTTCTGAACCGCTCTGTCTAATAACATGCCTGTTGTGCACTAAGTTGCCATAGCAGACAAGGCAGAATTTATTCTCAAATACGGATATGGGATGATGGAAACTGAGCTTTGGAAAGATGCTGTCTCTAAAATAAGATGGAAATGATGGTCATGCTGTTAAGTTCTGTAATATGCAGAGGGCTGATGTACACTGGGCAGTGCTACCTAATAACCTGCCAGTTGCTGCATCTGTGTCCCCAGTTCACTGATACCGCTGGTCAAGTTGGATCAGCACTGTGTATGTCTTTAGGTAAAAGAGAAAGGTCTGCAGGGATGATCCCTTTTCTCTCATCTTGTGCTCGTCTTTGTAGAAATGATGCTTCAGTCCCCAGGCCATAAGTAAAGACTTGCTAAGGCACAGAAGTCAGCATTTTATTATTTACTTAACTTGTGAGTGATGATCCTGGGCTTTCATTTACCAAAAATGACAGGCCCAGCTGCATACTTATAGCACAAATGGTGCTGCGGAAGTGTGTGGGCTAGCTCTTCTGAAAGAGTCAAAGGAGTGCTGAAGTCTTGTTGGATGTTAATGAATGTGGATGCTTAGTGTCCGCAAATCACAGAGGAGACCATTCAAACTAAGTCTAACTGTTGAGTCTTGGGTAGAAAAGGATATGTTATGGATTATTAAACAGCTGTGGGTATTACAGAGAGCTCTCATGCCATGCTTTTAGCATAGAGCATAACTCTGCCAGCTTTCAGATCAGCAGATGTTAACATCATTGGCTTTCTAAATGTGCTTCTGAAAGTTATTCTATTTGTCCTTATACTGAACTGCTTTTACCTCCCTGTCCAACTGGATTATCTGTGTTTCTCTGACAGCTTGAAGAATGTCGAAGCTTCCTTAGCTCATGTGGCTGCCAGCTTCTTCCTGGGGAAAGTGTGCTTTCTTGTCACTGGGGGTACGTATGGCATCTGCCCTCTTCCTCCTCTGAGCAGCACAATTCACTGTTGATTGCCTTAAAACAGAGCAGTGACTTAACTTGAAACACGACAAAGGAAATCTGTGGCTTTGTCAAAAGTTTTGTTTAAATTATATCTGAACTCACCTGTGGGGGTTTTTGATTGTCTTCTTAGATGAAACACATTTCTCTTGTCTCATGCTCACGTGCCCTCTCCTTGTTTGTGCCAGTAAGACCTCTCTTCTCTGTCCCTAATCCCTGAATATGATTTGTGTGATTTATTTGTATTTTTTTCCTGTGGTACTGTAGAAGTCTATTCTATCTGCTCTTGCAGATCTGTCTTAATGATAGTCTTAATAAGCAGCAAGGAGCATATGATACTGTGGTAATAAAACGTATTTAAATGGATGAGCTACTAAACTATTAAGTATGGTTTTAATACAAAGCTGGTATCCCTGCTGTGTACTGTCTGGCCCTGTTGTGCCTCTAATCTCTTCCTTTTCCCCCACACTGCCTCGAGTAGAGAGAGTGTTTTTCTGTATCCTCCCTGCTTCAGCTCTGAGGAACTGGAGTGGGCAGACCGTACTGCTCAGTGTTGGACCAGAGATCCTGTGTCCTTGGAATTTTGGGCTCAGGAGGCCTAATTCTGGGGTGAGAAAGAGTCTTAGTGTTGTCCTGTACTATGTCTCTCCTGAGCAAGTTAATTCCTCAGAGTCTGGAGCACCCTGTGATACCACATTAGCCAGGAGGGCTTCTACTAATGAGTGGAAGATTCAGACTGTGTTGATAGTGTACCAGTCCCTTATCCAAAATGGTAATGTTACAGTACTTGGTAATGTGGCAGTACTATTCCACATTAGTATTATGAAAGACTTCTGTGCTAATTCCATTGTGAATCTTGTACCATTCTGTTTGTACTGCTCACTGCTTCCTTACCTTCTACAGTGCTCTCAAAATTAGGTCTGGATAATTTTGTGGATGTGGAATTCCCTGTACTTTTCTTAACTGACTGTTGATTTTGTGGCTTATAATGTGGGAAATCTTCTTCTGTAGTTGGCAGGGTGAATTACTGCAGTGTAGAAATGAGTTCCATCTGGAAACTGGGAGAAGCCTACTGCAGTCCTGTGCTATACTGTGAGCTGGAGGTAAGGTGCTGATTTGGTGTCTGTAAGGTTTTGTGCATTCCAGTGCTCTCTGATCCTCAGGAACATCATTACCTTAGCCATAATGTTGTTATTGCTATGTATATTATTGTATGTACATACACTTCTGTCTTGCTTAAGTGTCAGAGACCATACTCTATAAGAGCAGTAGAGGTATAGGAGTCTGGCTGTTCTTGAAATTAGTCTTGTAGGTTCCCTGCTCATTCCTGTGCTACTTGAAAGCCTCAGGAAGCCAAGTCTAAATTAACAAAGACTTCACTGATACACAAAGCCTTAGTACACTTGTTCTTGGAGGCATTTTCTCTTCCTGGGAGCTCCATAGCTGTTATTTGGCATGTGACTCTTGTCTATATAATGCTTCCTGTTAGCCAGGCTTTGTTGCTTCACAGACTGTTTTGCCATCTAATATGCCACTCTTTCCAACTACCTGTTTGGTCTGAAAAGCTGGAGGGAGAGTTTGGCATTCAGCAAATGTGTGTTCACTTTTCTGTGTGTTCATCATTCCACCCTCAGAGATCACTTCCCTACCAGCAGGTAGTATCTGTGCCTTTGGCAAGCCTTTCAGGGTTTTCAGCTGACAACACTGTACCTTCCTTAACATTAGGGGAGTAAACAGGCCTGTTTGGATTTTTCTGTAGCTGGCTGCTCTGAACCATACTTAATGCCTGCTCTGTTTTTGGTTTTGCTTTGTCACAGCTTTGCACTGCTTTTCTTTTCCGTTGCTGAAATAATTTCTCAATTTTGTTTCCAGTTGGAAAGGATACGAGTTGCCACTGCTCAGCGACTTCTCCGGATGTTACAGATCTGTGCTGGTCACGTACCAGGAGTTTCTGCCTTGACCTTTAGCTTTCTGTTGAGGAACTCTTACTAGCTTCACATTGTGAGAATTGAGCCACATTCATCAGGGTTTTTACTTCAGGCATTCAAGCTGCTACAGTTGGAATCACATTGGAAAGCTTTTTTGCCTAAGTTGTCATGACCACTCATCCAGAGCTGTTCCTAGTTGCTAGTCTCTCAAGAAAAGCTTGATTTCTGTTCAGTTGATAGTGTAGAGGTGCTGGGGGGGGAGGGAAGTTTGAACTGGGGACTCCTATCCATTGTTACATCTCAATCCCATTTCATGATCAAGTTTGAGTTTGAGCCGCTTTGTCAGTGGCCAGGAGCAATGTGTTTTACTGAGAGGATATCAGAAGAGCACGCTGCTACCCCAAATACCTCATATCATGTTGAGTATCTTAGTTACCCAAAGTACTAGAGAAGAGGCAGCAGATTCCTGCTTCCTTCCAGTTGAAATATAGCACCTTGGACTAACATGAAACCTGGCTGCTAGGTTTTGTCTCCCCACCAAGAGAATAATGGGGAAGAAAGGTTGCACTGCAGCTCTCAGTTAGTGATCAAGGTGTGTGAGCGTCTGCTCAGTGAAGGGCTCAGTATTCCATGCCTGATACCTAACTGGGGAGGAAGGGACTAAATAAGATAATTGAGCACTTTAGTTTTCTTATAGATCTTTAAAGAAAAAGGCTTCATCTTGCAAACCCAGGATAACAAGCAACCCTATTTTGTTAAGCCTAGGATAACCATATTCTTACTGCAATTCAGTAGTTTGTTACAGAGTTGTAAGTTAATAAAATGTATACCATTTAATAATTAGCTGTATGCTCTTTGTTCAGGTATATGGCACTGGCTCTGAAGACCTATGAACACTTGCTCAGGTTTGCCCTGGCAGGGAGGCCCAACCTTGCTCGCAGCTTGAACTTCCAGCTAGTTGGTTGGCTGCAGTCACAGCTTCAGCCACGGGGTGGTGGCAAAAGCTTTTCAAATACCAATCTTCCCTCATACCCACTTGAGCCACCTTCCCGAATACAATGTTTCTTGAAATGCTGGGATGTTTCTTACCCAGAAATGCATGCCAGGTAGAAACGAAGCCCAGAGAGAATGTGCTAAGCTCCCTCCTGGTTTAATTTATTTAATCCCTAATATTGTGCTTTAATGTAGCTAGGTGCAGAGCTCTAGCTGTGTGTGCTGTTCCGCTTAGCTTGTTTCTGACATCTGTCTGTGAGCAGGAAAAAGCAGAAAGCAGCACTGCAGGCTTAATCAGCTGTGAGTGTTGGCAGTCCTTGTAAAGACAGCTCAGCAAGGCACAAAGCCTGTATCCTTGCTCAGAGGACACACAAATCCCAGCTCCAGTTTTATTGTTGCTGGCAGGGGAGGGCTAGGTTGTTTATCAGCTGAAACAAAAGGAACTAAACCATTCAGCTGTGTTATGGTGCCCAAAAGGGTTGGACTGGCTAAAACCCAAAGGAGAAAGAAATATGCAAACTCTCCTGGCTGTGTAAGAAGGATTGGAAGCTTAATGGGCATGCCCTACTTTCAGCTAGCTTTGTGATTCTGACAGTACTAGCCAGGACTTGGCCACCAGAGAGAGGCAGTCATGCTGAGAGACAAGTTTCTCTGTTGGTTATGCTGTCTCAGCCTTGCTCTCGCTTTGGGTCCCTGAAAATAAATGAGACCATGGTTTAGAACAGACTGGTTTCAATTTGCTCTCGTTGTGCAGGTGCAATCTGGGGGAGGGAAGGAAGGGCTGCGGCATGAAATGAACTGGTCTCTCATCTCCTCCACAGCTGCTGTAAGGTAAGGAGGCTCTTCAGTCTCCTAGGTTGCTTCCTGGTTGCCTCTAATCACTATTGGACTGGGGTAAAATCCCTTTGGCCTCAAGAGTAATTTTGTTGTGCTTTCTTGACTGGTGAAAACGAAACTTTCTTTGGTTCGCCCAGACTGCTTTGTAGCAAGCCACACGTGCTACTGTGCATTCCTGCGTCTTCAAACATAAGGTTGGGGTTTTTTTCTACCACTGTGTTTCAGATGTGGCCTTTCTTTCTTTCTACTACTTTCAAAGAAGAAAGATACTGTTTGTACCACTTCCTACAGGTGGCCAATCCCAGCTGCTACAAAATAAAATCTAATTCCTTAAGAGCAGCATCTCACTTCACCTTGAGGCAAATATTTTTCATGCTCTTAGGAAAAAGTCTTCACTAGAAGTGGCAGGGGAAGTGGTGCATATCTAAGAATCTGACACAATGTCTCAGGTCCATCATGTTTTACAACTAAAAGTAGTTGGGACACATCTAAAGCTACAGCTTCAGCTAAGTAAATACATTCAGGAACTGTCAGCTATTAGTTTAGACAGGCTGTAACACTGCCCCCTACCACAGAGGACAAGGCATCTGAGGATATCTTTCATCTGGATGGAGTAGCTGGGGCTAACATTTGATAAAGGCCTTGTGAAAATAGTACTTGGATTGGGATCAGAGGCATTAAGGGCCTGAAGCTGAGCTAGGGCTAGTGACTGTCATGTTTAAACACTGGGAAAGAGCTTGCCAATGTGACTGAAATCTAAACTAACAAAGATACTTTAGAGTTACTTGCTTTCTCTCTCTCTCTCTCTGCTGCCTCAGTTCCCTATAACTGGGATAATTTTCAAGGAGGAATCCCCCTTTCTGTAACAAGAGCACCCATGAGCGTTCCTGGTTTGACTGCTTCTGTTTGTGGATGTGGTTTTGTTTGTTGGCAACATTAGTGTAAAAACAGTATAATAAGTACAGAAGACCTTGGACAGTTGCACTAGTGTAAGTGTCATTCATGTAGTGCCTTTTTTTGGGGGGGGGTGGTGGAGCTGGTTGAGGCTATAATAGGGTCTCTTCTGATACACCAGGTTGACCACAGGATTTTGCCTTCAGCCTAGTCACATGAAGAAGATTCTATATCCTCAGCCTGCTACCTGAGCTGCTGTGTGTCAGTGTGGTTGGCAGTTGCCTCCTGGGACTATAGCTCTCTGCTAGTCCAGGTTTTCCAAGGGAAGGGGTTTTTCTTGCTGGCTTTGCCACACCAGCAGTTCAGTCAGACCAACTCTTAAATGTGATAAGACATGATATACTTGGTCTATACTAGCAGGAGATAAAGTCTGTGTACTGATATGGCTCCTGTAGGAAAAGATCCCTGTCCTGGAGCAAAGATCAGAGATAAATTCAGCCCTGGGGACTTATCTTTCTCTCCAAACCTTGAAACTTGTGGTAGAGGTTTAAATTCAAGGCCACCTCTAATATTTGCTTTGGGGACAGATTGAAACTCAATATCTCTGCTTGCCAAGACTTGTAGTTGGAAGGGGCAGGCTGGGTTAGGTCAGCTGTGGCACTCGGCAGCTGTGCTCATGCTGTAAGAGCTGCTTGGCAGCTCTTGCCTGCTGCTGCTGTGGACAGTGGTCATGAGGAGACTTCTGCTGCCTGGAGCTGCCTTGCAGAGCTCCAGCAGAGGTACCTGCTCTGCTGGAAAAAGCAAAGGAGACACTTTCTCCCATGGGACTTTTAACTGGTCTTGTTTTGCAGGAGCACTGGGCTTTGCTCTGGCCAGATTCCAACTGCTACATCTCCATTCAGCTGGCCCAGATCCCCTGGCAGTCTCCGAGTGTTCTCCACTTCCCACCCTAAGCTGGTGCGCAGCCTTGCTGTGGGCTGCTGAACAACTGCCACTTTCCATTCAGTGACCAGCTGTCCTTCACTGATGGGGAAAAGTGATTTATATGCAAGAGGAAGCAATGGCTGGCACAGCCCAGAGCTGGGAGCCAGAAATTCTAGGCTTGTGTCACCTCTCTTCCTGATTCCTTGCATGACCCTGGGGAGCACGAGTTAAAACTCACTGGGCTTCGCTTGCTCTGCCTCAGCAGCAGGAGCTGCCTCCACTTGGAGGGGTGTGATGAGGGCGAATTGACATTGCTTTGGGGTCCCAAGTCTGGAATTGGGTGGAAATGTTCGGAAGAAACCTAATGAGCAGAGTGTGATTTTTACCTGTGTTCTGGGGGAGGAGGGTTTGGTGGGACCTGCTTAAGATGGGCTGTGTTTTGTGCTGCTTACCTGCCTGACTCTGCTGCAGGGAGGCTGCCTGAAAGTGGGCTGCGATCCCGCTCATGAGGCGTTGTGGCATGGTTGGGTTTTGTTGGGAACTGGAACAAAATCGCACTCTGAAACGCTGGAACTCCCCGTGCAGTTCAATTATCCTTGAAGTGCCCGGTGGGAGACATCAAAGTCTCTGGATCTCTTCCTCACTGTTTAACTATTAATACTGTGCGGCGATGCTGAGCAGGATGGCGTCCCCTCAGGTGGGCTCTGTGCAGGGGGGGCCGCCTTGGCTGTGAAGAGCCGGTGCGGCACAAGTGAGGGGTTGGGCTGAGGGGACTCGGGGGTGATGTGACTCACTCTGACTCCTTGGCAGCTGAGCAGCGCGGGCTCCCGGCCCTAGCTGGGACACGTTTCCCTTGCCACGGGCCCCTTCTGCGGGAGCTGACACGTGCCACTGTGCAGACACCCCTCGAGCTCACCATGCGGGGCGGTGGTTTGAGAGGGGCCAGGAAAGGCTCCGCGCCTGTCCCCTGCCCCGCAGCCTCCTCCGCCGAGGGCAGCCAGTGGGGTGTGGAAGAGACGGGTTCTACACAGGTGCAGGTGCGGCTGCGGGCTGCGTGCGAAGGCCCCACGGGCCCTGTGCGTCACGGGAGGGAGCACTGAGATGGGGTGAGAGCAGAACAGAGAGAGGCCACCTCCCCATGGGAAGCCTGCTCTGTCCTCTGGGTCCAGCAAGCTGAGGCAGCCGTGCTTGAGAGCGGTCTGTGTGCAGGAGCCAGGCAGAGCTACGCTGACCTAAAAAGCCTGGCTAGCATTAAACATGCTAAGGAGGCTTCCCCGGCTTTCCTTCCCTGTCTTCCCTTGGAAGCTCTCAAGTCCCACTGTGTGCCCACCCTGCAGCGATAGGGCGATGGTGGCATACTGCGGCTGGGCCTGCCTTCCTCCTGCCAAGATGGCCGAGTCACCACAGCACTCAGTTATGGAAACACCATGGGTGTCTGCTGAGGGTTGGCGGTCCTTGAGGCACTATCCCTGTGCACTGGTCAGCTCAAAGCTCTCCTGAGCCTCTGTGCTGGCTGCTCTTTCAGGTTGGATGGCAGCATGGGCACTGCCCCAGTGTGAAGTTCTAGATTTCCCCCCACTGCCGTTTCCTGTTCTTGCTCTTCCAGAGATGACAGCTAAGAAGCCGGGGCTGCGTTTGGCTCAGCGCGGTATCTAACAGCCTGTGGCTCGTGCTGCAGCGGAGCACCTCTCTTCAAAGCGATGTGCCAACGTCAACTAATTAATCCTCATTCTGCCATGGGACTGAGGGGTGACTCAGTGCCTCATGCTGTTACTCCGTGAAACTGAGGATCAAAGGCACTGGAGCTGGGGAAGCCCTGGGGTGAAGGGGTGTTGTTGGTAGCTGTAAAGACTCAGTCTTCCGCACCTGTCTCCAAAGCTCCTTTTTAGCCACGCAGAGGGTTTAAAAGCTCTCCTGCCTTCGAGATGGGGCTGACCTGCCCTCTCCTTGCTCTGTAGGGAATGTGTTTACTACCCAATTGTTCCCTTTTAATCTTTTCTTTGGTTACAACCCAACTTGGCCATCCTGAGCAGTTCTCCTTTCTGGTCCCTCCTTCACACCTCCCTGCCATCCCCATGTGTGTATCTGGGTGACGGGCAGGGAGGCTTAGGCAGTGTGTAAATAGAGCTGTGGTGCTGGTGCACGTCCCATGTGGGCTCTGAGACCCCCTTCAAGCCGCGTGCCAGGCTGTGCCAGCATGGCGGGCCTGAAGAAGTGCAAACAAACCCAACTCCCGGCCTTGGGCTGCCCTGGCATCCACTTTGCTGCTGTGTGAGCTGCTTCTGGGGAAGGGAAAGAGAAAGGGGAGTTGCTCGTGTGCAGATGTTGCATAATACTGACCTAGTTCAAACACAAGTTTGTGGGCTGGAAAGTGTGTGCCCAGCCCATTGGGAAGAGAAAACCCCTCCGGGGCAAGGGTTGCTGCACCATGTCCTCTGCTCCGTGTTACAGGAGGTGAAATGTGAAGCGTGTGCTTCCCCTGAAGCCTGGCTCTTCTGTCTTGCCCAGGTTGCACATGTAGCATCATTTGCAAAAGTCCCCTCTGTGTGTGCAAGCCGTGGTTTGCCTGAGCTCAGCCACTGCATGGGACTAATATGTAGTGATGGTGTCCTATAAATTATATAGTCGGTATGTTCGCCATCTGCTCTGCGCTGAAAGCTGAGTATGATTGAGACCTTCCCCCCTTCCCAAAGCTTGGCTCTCTTGCCAAGCTTGAAATGTGTGCGGATCTCCCGTAAGTGGTTCTGATTGAATCAGGTAAAGAGGGAATTTTTTTAACAGGCTGAAATGTTCCATGCACCCAAAGTGAGAGCTGAAGCATAGGCCAGCATCCTATTATGAGGTTGTGACTAAAAAGTGAGTCTGATTTAATGCTGATTAGGTTCTAAAGGGAGCAAATCTTGATTGCAGTGGTCATATCAAAGAATCAAAATAGTCATGCAAAAAGCAAAGGAAACCCCAGAGTGATTCATATGAGAAAGGGAAATAAAGAGTCATGGAGGAAGAAGGAGTTTGAAGGGGACGGAATTGCTCTGCTGCCCAAAAGCAGAGGGGATTTGAATCAGATTATCCTCATTAGATGTCTCTTTAAAGCATCATCAAGTCAAATGAATGGTCCAGGGGAAAACTTGCAGACATGGTGGCTGTGATTATCAGCAGGGATTTACAGTCCTAGTTATCTAGCCCAGAGACTTGATTATTACAGGGTATAAAGCTGTATCTGCCCTCAGATTCTGATGTGTTTCCAGGTTGGGTGATGGGGGATGCTACATCTCTGCACAGTCCCTTGGAAGCCTGCCTGCATCCTCTGGTGGCCAAGCCCTATGCAGTCCAGTGGTGCAGCATGGAAGGGAAAGGCAAGCATGAGCCAGTGAGCTGTGCTGGCCAGATGTTCCCTAGGGGCAGGTGGGCAGCCTTCCCCATGGTCTGTGGTGGAAGGCAGGAACTCCCCTGTGGGTGCTCTCACTGGGATGGGAAATGGGGAAAGGGATCTCGGAGTGGGGATGATGTCCACTTGCCTTGACAGTGCTGTTCCACCCCCCGGCCCAGTCTCTCCCTTCCTGTGCCAGTGCAACTCATCACCCTTTCATCCAGAGCCTTTGAAGCCCCAGAGGCTCTTAAGTGTGTCCAGAGGCAGCCCCTGCAAGCTGTGGGGAGGATCATCCTTTGAAAGGGAACCGATGGCCTTTGCCCACAGGTCACTGGGAAGCCAGGGTGGTGGTGGGGTGAGTACAGACCAAGGCTGCTGGCTGACCCACCTCTCCAGTGCTGCTTCTACAGCAGCCCCTCATCCTCCTGTTTTCCACCCAATGCATTGCTCCCCTCTTGCTTCTCTGGGCTTTGGCAGGACAGTGGAGGCATCAAGCCCAGATGCTGGCCAGAAGAGCAGGGACATGGGCCAAATCTGCCTCTCAGCTTTCTCCTACATCGCATCCTTGACGTGGCCATGGAGATTCATTACATTATTTTGAGCTGAAGGATCCCTCTGGCCTTTTTACACCAGGCCAGTACGTGAAGGTCGTTGAGAAGCCATAGAATGGTGCAGGTACTGGCAAGTGAGGTGATGGTACTGCAGGCCGATGAGATGCATCCCAGTGCTTTGCTGGAGCAGGAGGAGAGGGGAAGCTGTCAGCTCTACCCTCACAGCCGACAGCACGATGGTGAAGAGCTCACTGCCAGAGGCAGCCAACCAGCCGCAGGGCCCTCTTTGGCTCAGTGGAGATGTGCTTCCTCGCTTCTCATCCCGGATCGGGGCTTCACTCATGTCCAGACACGTGCTGCTCGTTCCTCCTGCAGCGCTGCAGTGCTTCTCAGCGCTGCGGGGCTGACACCAGCTTGAGTTTGGCATCTGACCGTCCAAGCAGCCTACAGTCACAGTCCCTGTGCTCCTTCTGCTCAGCCAATCATGGGGCACCATCCGGTGACACTTGGAGAAGATGGAGCTCCCCGGTGGTGGGGCTGAGGGAGGCCAGACTTGGACCTGCCAGCCTAGCCTATGTCCTGGGGTGATGGGAGCTGCAGGGTGGCCCAGGGGCCTGTCTCTGGAGCAGTGGTTAGTAGTGGAAACAACACAGGCTCCTGTTCCCTTACTCTTACTTAAGCTGTTGCAATCTGCAGGTGCCACAGGAGTTCTGGGTTTTTTTCCCTGTCCTCTGCCAGGCACACTGCCGGTTTTAAGCATCCCTGTTAGGAGGCTGTCTCCTATGGCCAGTGCTGAGAAGCATGGCTGGGCTGGGCTGCAGTGCATGCAGGTTGGTGGGTGTCATTTCTTGTGTGGGGAAGGTGGGTGGTTGTACAGCCCGGAGCAGAATAAATTGCAAGAAATCTGTGCAATCAGGAAAAACAGCGTTTCTTCTGCATTTGTATTGCTTGCAAGCACCTTTGTGTTCTCTCAGGTTTCCTTCTTGTTCAAATGCATTCACCAAACCATTCTTGTGTGTGAGCTGGAGCCGCAACTCTCCTGCAAGCAGCTTCATTATAATAAAGCGCTATGCAAAATGCAGTTGGGACTGGTGACATTAGTTTTGACTTCCAGGCTGACTGAAGCGGCTCCCGGTGCCTGGCTGCTGGAACGAGCTGCAGAGGGTAGGGGCTCCAAGGGATGCAGCCCCTTACCTTCGGCAGGCTTCGATTTTGGCTCTGGAGCCATCTGTTGGAGATTCCTGCCCCGAGAGAGCACAGTGGGGCTGTGCTGCGAGTGCTGGGGAGGTTTCTGCCCCAGTGTGCACATGCCTGAACCAGCTGAACCCACCTGCTCAGAGGTTTGCGGTGTGGCAGCGCAGCGCCCTCAGCCACCGGTTTCTCTTTCGGTGCTGGAGGTGCTGCCTGGTCCTGCAGAGCATTCAGAGGCTTCCTACGACATAGAATCATAGAATAGTTAGGGTTGGAAAGGACCTTAAGATCACCTAGTTCCAATCCCCCTGCCATGGGCAGGGACACCTCACACTAAACCATGCCATCCAAGGCTCTGTCCAACCTGGCCTTGAACACCACAAAGCTGAGGAGCATTTGGCTCAGCTCCTGCAGGGCTGGAGGGGGGTTTCATCATGTTGTCCATGGTGCTGTGTCCCTCCTGGGCTCTGTAAGGGAGGGAGCAGGAATGGGCAGAGGGAGCTTGAGCTCAGGCAGTGCTGACCCACCACTTTGTAAACGTGGAGGGATCTTCAAAGGGCAGCCCACTGTGGAAGCCTAATGTGGGTGCTCAGCATCACCTGTGGAGGGGTCCAAGTCCCTCTGAAGAGGAGCCAAGGATACCCGCTCTTTGTTCCTTTGCTTCATGGAGAGGAACAGGTCCAGGGACATGTAAACAGGGAGGGAGAAGCTGAACAACTTCCAGAGCTGGTGCCACCAGGGTGCTGCCCCTGCCAAACTCCCATGCACGTGCCTGAGCAGTGCCACAAAATACCTTGGCAAGAAGCAGAGCACCTACAGAGGGGTCTGAGTTTTGGGGTTACGGTGAATCTCTTAAAGCCTTCTGTTTCCCCACATTATTCACAAAACCTTCCCAGATTTTGCCCAGAAGCCCAGCTGGCTTAGAGAAGGCAGCACAAAGCAGGACTGGGCCATGCAAGGGATCCCCGGGAGGATCCAGTTTGTACTGGAGCACTGTGAAACCAGCTCTTGAGAGGCACAGGTGGGACCTCTTGGGAGGAGATGGTTCCCACCAGCCAGCACCAGGGTGTTGGAAAGGGGAGCATGGGTGAGGTGCTGAACGTGCTTTTGGGGCTGGCTCCAGCCAAAGCCTTCCAGAGGCACCATCTGGATGTGGGGCAGCCATCAGACACTCCTGGGGTGTTGGGCGCATCCTGCCAGAGGCTTGTCCCAGAGTGACTGGGTCTGCTCGACAAACACCTTGCAGCTTCTGCGATCAACAAGCCTTTGGGTTTCCGGTGCACACGAGCACAAGGTGAACTTTCGGTGGGTATTTTCTGCTGCAGGCAGCTCTGCAGGCGTGTGTGTGAGTCACTTCACCCACCCTGACACCAGAGGAACCGCTCACACTGCTCCGGTCACCCATGTGTGAACAGGCACTCGCAGAATGACACTGTCCCTCCACGCTCCTGGGTCACTGCCCTGTCCACCATGGGTATCCCAGCAGTATCCTTGGCCGAAGCCAGCCTTTCCAGTGCAGGGCTGGAGCACACGGTGCTGAAATCCAGCCCTCCGACTCCAGGGTTAAATATAGTTTTAAATAGCTCGTTTGATACCCCCACTGGTTTATTTGCTTAATAAAGGCACTTGGTTAGCCAGAGTCCCAGGCTTCCAGGGCTTTCGTTTCACTGCAGAGGAGATAAGAAACACGCATTTCCTTATCCAGTGAGTCATTTTTTCTGCTCTTCAATTATGCATTTGTGCTATTACCAAGCGTATTCAGCTCTGAGGTGCAAACAGTTCAAACTACTCATCAAGCTTTAACTTTTGCTGCTCCAAAACCAACAAACTGCTGCTACGAAAAGCTGGGGAGGCAACGATGGAGGAGATGAAGATGGGGATGGCCGATGCCTGGAGCCAACCGGGCAGCATGGGCCATTCTCAGGAGCAGGCACACGTGCAAGTGCTGCTGGGGAAGTCAGTGGTGATTTTCTCCATGAGTAAGCGTTATCATGTGTGAATTCAAACATCATTTTCTTGGCCTGGGAGGAGACAGCTGGGACACAAACGGAGCGTGGAAGAGCTGCAGGGGAGGATGAAGAGGGCTCATGAAACGCAGGGGAATAGGTAAGGTCGACTGTGGCGATGGGACCGCAACATCTTTCCATGTAACAGGAGCTGGGATCGCTTCATTTGCAGGAGAACATCACGGCTGCTGTCTCAGGCTCCCTGCCATGCATTTGTAGCTTCCAATATTCACTCCAGGTACCAAAATGGGAGCCATCAGCTCCTGAGCGTTATTGTAAACTTCACCCTCCACGTCAAAAGCAACACATCTGGGCTTTCTGCAGTGTATGTATTTGACTGGAGGGGTCACAGAGTTAGTCCTGGCAGATGCCAAGACTCATTTACTCCCACTGTGCATTAAGCCGAGAGGGGAGGGAGAGGGGCAGGGTGACAGTGCTACAGCAGGACCCATGGGAATAGGGTCTGGGGGATCACCGAAAGCCAAGTGATGCAGGGGAAGCAGAGCAGGGGAATTTCAAGGGGAGAGGAAGAGAGGGGTGATGGAGGAGCATCCCCCTTTGGGAAAAGGTGACCAGCAGGTGGAAACACCCCAGGGCAAGAGGAACCCCAAAGCCTTTGGAGCAGGGAGGTCTTTCAGGGGCAGGAATCCTTACAGAGCATTTACAGAGCTGTTTTGTGGGGTCGTCTGCCACTGTGCATGGCTCCAGCCTCACCAGCCCACAACAAAAGATGTTTTCTGCTCCCTAGTCCCTTCCCTTTCACTTCTGTGAGCTGCCTCCTGGGGACAGCAGGGGCTCCGGGTGCCCTCTCCTGCCCGGGGCTCTCCACTGTGAAGCTCAGATGTGGACTGCAGCAAGCCTTGGCTTTTCTTTTTCTCCCTGCTGTGGGTCATGGCATTGCATCACCACTTTCCATGGCTCCGGAGCTTCTCTGGATGCTCCCTGCTGATGGACACATGCCCTTCCAGCTCCCATGCCTGCACCTTGGCGTGTGGGGATGCGCTGAGAGAGGGAAGTGCTTGGTGTTCTCCTGCTCACTCGGGTTGGGGTGGGGGGGAGCAGCTATTGTGATTATGTTGGAGGGGCAGTTAGCCGAGTTAGAGGTGCAGGAATGGCAGCCAGGTCTCACAGCTCCCCAGTCGAGCCTGCAGCTCCCTGCGCTTGGCACAGCCATACCCACCAGCATGGTGCTTGGGCAGGGTGCTGCCTGGCAGCCAGGCGAAGGGCTGAATGGCTGGGCACGCAGCTGTAAAGGGAAGTGAAACCAAGGCAGGCGTGGAACTGGTGGGCAGTGACCAGTTTTGCTCAGGACTTTCACTTGCCCAGAGCCCCGTGGTGCCGGGTGGGAAGGGCTGAGGCGGATGACGGGGCCACTTTGGTACTGCCCTGAGGCCACCTACCTGCTTGGAGCTTCAGAGGGAGCGTGTGGAGGCTGTAGGCTCAGCTTGGCCAAAAGCCATTGGAGAGGGGCAGGCACATCCAGGGAGCAGGACCTCTGGCATGCCTCAGAGGAGCTTGGCTGCCCAGTACTCTGCCATCTTGAGCTAGAGCATCCTCCAGCTTTCCTCCCATCCCAGCCTTGGTCCAAGGCAGCAAGTGGCAGAGACCTCACTAGAGAGAGCCTGGAGGCTGTAGCTGCTGCGAGGATGGGACTCCAGCAGTAAAGCCCTGTTAGGGCTCTTGTGGCCAGGGCAGGTCTCCTGCACTGCCTCCTTCAGCTGAGAGCAGTGCAGCAACTGTGGCTAGGTCCCTTTCTTTCCTATGGGATGAAAAAAAATGGCACACTGGCTGTTGTTTGGTAGAGATGGAGAAGAGCCACCTACAGCTCTGAAATCACTTACCCATTCCAGATCTCAATCATCAGGCTTCCATGTGCAGGTACTAGTGGCAGCATGTTCCTCCTTCTCCTGATCAGGAACACCTAAGACCATTAGGAGTTTATTCAGTCGCTTCAAAGGGGTATGAGGACCAGACTGGCTTGGTATGACTTACTTCTCGCCCATGCCCTGGGCAGTTGCTGAGCAGAGCCAGATCCGAACCCTGGCAAATGAGACATGGTGCCAAGAGCTGGGAGGATCCTTGCCACACATCTGGGTTGCAGCAATGGAAATTGCTAAGTGGTGGAGAGCATCATCACTAGTAGGATGGAGAACACGCACCAGTTAGCCTGCCTGTGCAGCAATCATTAACAGGCCGTGCTCTGGAGGCTGTGGGAGCTTTTAAAGGGGAAACCTTGGTGCCCCTGCGCTCTTCTCCTGTGGTCCTTTCCTGCATTTTCCATCCAAGCTGGATCCCTGTGACGAGGTCTTGTAAAGTACACGCACAGGAAAGCCTCCTGTAGCATGGGGGGATGCCAGGGAGGCATGGGTCATGATGGGGGACATGCCCTGGACGGAGGTAACATGGGTGGGCTGGGGAGGTGACACCACTGGGCTGGGGTGCTGTGCAGTTGGGAACTGCCAGGGGCTGTGGGGCTTTTGAAATCATAGTGTGGAGAAAAGGAGTAGTTGGAGGGCAGTTGCACAGGCAGGGATAGGGCTTGAGCCCTCACCCTCCTCCTCCCCAGTGAAGATCCGCCCCATGGCAAGCGCAGCGAACACGAGCCCCAAGGGAATCAGCAAAGCTTGACAGACTGTATCTCCCTCTGCCACGGGCCCCGGGGCGCTGCGATTTCACACTCGGGCGGCCCCTTGGCCGACACGCCATGTGGGAGCTGGGCTCTCACTCCCACTTCGCTATGTCCTCCTCAGGAAAAGCCGCCTCTGCCTCCTCCTGCCTCTCCTCCCAGTGCTTCGACCTCCTGACCAAGTCCTGCGTCAAGTGCTCCGACCTTTTCAAGGAAAACACGAGTAAGGGGGCAAGGGTGGATGGGGGCTGAGCTCCCCAGGGCTCATTGGTGATGTCCCAAGAGGGCTGGGGGCACCCTGGGGTGGGTAGGTGAAGGGAACCTTGTCCTGCAGATGACCATGGAGGGGGTGACGAAGGAGGAGGAGAGAAGAAGAGGGCTGCCTGTTCCAGTGAGGGGAATGCAGTGCAGGGAGAAGAGTGAACCAGCCCAGTGCAGGGGTCACAGCCTGCCACAGGGGTGACCATGGGAAAAGCAGGATGTCCTTGTCTCCCAGCAGCCAGCGGGTGGGATGAGGGTCCTGTCAGGCAGGGGGACAGTTCATTGGGGGTGATCAATGGTGAAGAGCCACCCTCCTTCCCAGCCACTGCAGATGGGTGGGTAATGCTGCTGCCCTCCTGCCCTAGCTCCAAGCTCTCCTCTCCCTGACATTGCTGGCATCTTGCCCCACAGCAGAGCCTGCCAGTGCAGTGCCCACCTCAGCCCTGGAGCCCACCCACCCCTCAATGGACCTGCCCAGCACCCTCCTCATCTTCGGGGTCCCAGCAGCAGTGATGTTCATCCTGATCCTGGCCACCCTCTTGGGCTTCCTGGTCTGCAAGCTGGGGAAGTGGAGGAGGAAGAGGAAGGCGGCGGACAAGGAGGCACAAGGTAGGGGACTTCTTGCTCTCCCTATCACAGCACCCTGAGGACCCCAGGGCAGATGGAGTTACTTGTCACTGGCTCCCCTGAGGCACATCCCTGTTGAGGCTGGCTTCTGCACATTGACACAAGCTCCATGGACACCCTGGAGCATTCCTGGCAGCTGAGTTACCCCCTGAGCAATGGTATCCCACATCCTCCCCTGAAACACATACCTGCACTTGGCTGCCAGTGCAATCCTGCTCAAACATCTCTCCTTTTGCCGGGTGCATAAAGCACCTTCTGGCACCATCCCCTCTTCACAGGGTGCCCATACAGAGCACTGGTGAGGAGCCTCTCTCCCAGTAGCTGGGAGATGGCCATGGGTCGATCACAGGCTGTGGGGACAGTGATGAACGTCTCCATAGGGAGACTCTCCGCATGGAGCTGCAACTGGGGGTCCTGTGTTGTTTGCCCAGCTTGCCATTCCTGCTTGGGATGCCCTGCACCCTTCAACACATACCCGAGAGATGCCAACAGGGTTAAGGCCAGTCCCATTGGCAGGGCACTGAAACTCCACATAGGGCTGTTACCAGCAGCATCAAAAATAGGACTGGGAGTGAGAGTATTTCAGTACCCCCACTTTTCTGGTGGTGTATTTTTGGGGTGGGGGAGGCCACAGAGCCCCGTGATGGGGCATCAGCCATGGGCTGGGTGGCTGTGTCTTCCCCCCACAACCCCTGCACCGGAGGGACTCAACCCTGGCCACCCTTCTCAGCAGTGGTCTTGCCTGGCATCACTCCTCCCCATCCCTGGGCAGAGGGAATGGCTCTCATTGCCCCATGGTGCTGGCTGGGTGACTCAGGCTTTTGGGGACATTACCCAGGGCTTTTCTGCTAAACCAAGTGCGTCTGTGACCGCTTGTGATGCGCACACATAGTAAAAACACCGATAATGAAAGAGGAGGGAGAAATCCAGCAGCAGGAGAGGTCCAGCCACAGTGAAGCGCATAGGAGGCATCCCTCAGCTATGCCCTGCCATATGCCCTCGTCCCACCCCTGCAGCACTGGGTGCATGGAAAGCCGCAGGAGCTCGGGGCCGGCAGCACGCGCCTGCGTTTGAAGGGTGTAAACAAGTCTATTTTTAAGTGGGAGGTGGTTGGGGAGGGAGAGCAGCTACGGGCCGGGCTGCCCTGCACCGGCAGGGCTTAGAGACAGGGCTCCAAGTGCAAGTTTCTGCCTTCCCCTATTGCATTCTGGGTGGGGGAGAAATGCCTCCTTATAACGTCAGTTGTTAGCAGGAGTATCTCTGCAGCACGAGAGGTGCGATAGGGACCTTGCGCGCTCCTCCTGCTCCAGCACCATCTTCCCCATCACATGTCCCCAGAGATGGGACCTTCTCCCTGGGACCTGCCTCTTCCCACTTCGTAAGCCCTGTAACCCCCTTGTCTTGCTCCCTCGCAGCAAACGTGGGAGCCACCAGCCCCGTGCCCATCCCAGGCTGTCAGGACCCTGCCATGATGGAGGGAGATGCCACTCTGGCCCCACCCCCATGTCAGCATCTCAATGGAGGCCTGAAGCTGCTGAGCCCATCTGGGAAAGCCGGGGCAAAGCGGAGGCCATGCTGCCAGGGCGATGCTGATGGTGACATCATCCTGCTCTCTACTGTGTACCCCGGGCACGAGGAATGCAACCACGGCTTCCCGCTGCCTGCCACGGAGCTGGGGGCCACAGCCCTGGTCACCACCAAAACCACCCAGAACTGTGCCTGACAGGAGGGAGCCTGAAGGCAGGGAGAATGAGACAAAGCCTTGCATCCATGTCTGCAGACCAGGTTTTGCCTCGAGCAAGATGAATATTCTAAGACGCCTTCCCTTCTCCATTTTCCTGTTTGTGCCAAGCCCCAGGTTATACCTGTAAGTGCTGGAGGAATCCGAAATGGATCACGCCAAGTTATGCCAAGTGCTGCCACAGCTGTATCATTGAGAGGAGGCAGAGGAGGCGCGTCTGGTGAGGACAGAGCATGGAGGGGTTGCTTTGCCATTTGTGAGGCTGCTTTGCCATTTGTGAGGCTGCTGTTGCTGCAGGACAAATTCGCTGCTGGATGGGTGATTCCTGTGAACATGGGGCTGGGCTAGCAGGAAGAGAGTGGGGAAAGGAAGATGGAAGGGAAGGCAGGGAGTTACACTGGGACCAAATCCCACACTGCTGTCACTAACTCAATTTTTGCTACTGATCTCTGTAGAAGGAGGCTTGGACCATAGGGAGCAAGGCACACCCAGCGTCTACTCCATTCGCAGTCCTGTTTCCCCTGTCTTCCTCAAACTGTACTATCCAGATCTCTCGCCCCTCTGGGCACTCTCACACAGTGGTAGGTGTCCACTGTCCCTCATGGGAACCCCCTTCTCAGTCGGGGATGGGAAACAATTCCCTCTTCCCAAGCAGGGAGCAAGGAGGAAAGAGGGTAAAAAACATCTGTCTGCTCTGACCGACAGTCACTGAGTTCAGGGAGGACCAGGGGCAGACAGACTGCTGGTCTAGAGGAGCTCCACGAGCTTGTCACTACGGTCCCAGACAGCCATCACTTCAGCTCACTGACCGCAGAAATACCATGTATCACTTGGGATGGACGTTTCCATGCCATGCAAAACCAGGCAGGGAGTGACATGAGTGTAGGCAGGATGACTTTATCTATGTGAGCGTCTCCAAAGCTTTGCCTGTGTGGCAGAGCTGGCCGGCACTGCTGGCCCAAGGCATTGCTCTGTGGATGATCTTGTTCACCTGCCCACAAGTGGCTTTCTGTGCAGGAAGGGCTCTGCTTCAGAAAGAAACTTTTTAACATGGGAGTGCTGTTCTCACATAATGACAGCGGCTGGTCTCCTGGCTGAACAGACCCAGGCCAGTGGGTTGGGTGAGAAGCTCTGATGGCCCCAAAGGGGGTGATTGGGCAATTAGAAGTTATTTGCAAGAAGCACACTCTCAGTGGCAGCCCAGGTCTGCTCTTCCTTTGGTGAGGCGGCGTCCTCAGCCAGGTGGCCTTGGAGACTGAGCAGAACAAGGTGTGGGAGCACTGCCTCCAAGCAGCAATGGGCCACCAAGGGCCACAGCTCATGGTAGAGTCACCCAGCAGCAGTGTGCAGAGGGGATGTCCCTCTGGTGATGGGAAGGTGACTGCCTGCCCGAGCCTGAGCTCTGCTGGGCCTGCAGGACCAGGCACTGCTGCTGAAGGGTGCTCATCCCTCTTCTCCCCTGCCCCTGGCACTAGAGCTAAACTTACAAGATCCATCCTAAAAGGTGAACTGCAGGTGCAAGGGCCCAAATTCCTCACCACAATTCCTTTCCCAGACCTAAATGTGCTGGTGGAGGCGATCTGAGTAAGACTGCATAACCCAGGACAGGATGGGATGGGATGAGATGGGTCCTCATCTCAGTCCTGGGGCTGACGATGGAGGGACTTGTCCACGTGCCCAATGACTGTCTCCTGCCTGTGGACCTGTGGAGGCTCCAGCACTCCCAGTTACCCACAGCAGCTGTGCTGCCAGTCACAGGAGGGTTATCCGTGCATCACAAATTGGGCATCTCCTCCTAACTATGCTCCACACTGGACCCTGTGAAGGGACTTTGAGCAACCTTTGTGCATCCGTGCAGTGGGGAAATGAGCCAAAGGCAGGCCTGGGGACATTTTAGTACTGGAAGTACTGGCTGTGGGAGGCAGAGCAGCCTGCTTCACTGGAGATGGTGGTGAGAGGGAAGTGAACCAGGACTGTCAGGAGCATCTCCTGCTTCCCACCCAGTGGCTGTTGCAGCTCAGCCCTGCAGATGCACCACTCACCCTGACAAGCGTGGCCATTTGGAAAAGCAACTGCCATACAATCCTGCTGGAAAAGCCCCTCTTTCTGCTAAGGTAAGGGCTTCTGCTCTCATTTCTACTACAACTTCAGCCAGGCATCTCCTCTACGGGATGCCACCAGCATCTGCAGTTTGCAGAATTGGCATTTTGATCCACATTGGATTTCTCAGCCGGTGAATGCCTCTGGGATCCCCTCTCTTTTATGGCATGCAGCGGATCTTCCTCACATCCTGCCTGCCCGACTGCCAGACATGGTGGGACATTGCTCCTGCCTGCCCAGCCTGCCTGGGCCTGGGATGCATTTGCAGTGTGCACGCACCCCCATCCTCATGTACAGGGCAGGGGAATGTCTGTCTGTCTGATGCATGGAGAGCAGAGGAACAGATGAAAATATGGTTGTAAAAATGAAAAAATAAAGTGATCCCATTGTCAGTGTGTGCTCAGGGGTCTGCATGGGGTCCCCATTCCCCAGGCTTCTGGGGTCTCCAGCATTGTGGTCCCAGGGGTACAGCTGGAGAGACTCCATCTGCACCAACTTCATGGCATGTCCCCTGCATACAGCCTGGTGAGGACCAGCCGAGCCACGGCCACCCCAGGGGCTCTTTGGAAGGATGAGGAGTGGAGCAAGTGTGTTTATTGGGGGGTGTTGCCTGTCTTTGACTTTCCACAGCAGTTTCTCACTTCCCCCTGCGAGGCAGGAGCTGTGCTTCCTCCCGCCCCACTGCTGAGAAGGGCTGGTGAGACCAGGCTTCACTGGGCCACAGCGGTGCGGGGATTCGGGGAGAGCCAGAGGAAAGTCTGAGGAAACCCCTGGGCAGGAGGAAGACGCTGAGGCAGGAACCCTCCTCGATGCAAATCTACCTCAGGCATACCTCCAGCTATTTCAGCCTCCCTGCGATGGGAATTACAGGGGTATTTGAGCTCCTGCAAGTCCCATCAATGATACTGGTGGTAAAGGGTGCAAACCTTGGCATCCCTAGGGATGGGCAGTGGTTTCCATGCCTGGCCCTACAGGCAGGAGCCAACTGGCCAACAGAATGTGGTGGTACGGAGAAGTGAGGCACCAGGATACCCTTGGCCAACGTCTTCTGTAGCCACCAGTCATGTCTGCCAAACCCTCAATCCCACAGGCTCCCCAGCCTCCAAAGTTTGTTTTCCTCCACCAGCCTCCCTGCCTGGGTTCTTCTGCTTCACTTTGTCCTCTCTCCTCTCCTTGCTGGTTCACCCACCAGTTTTAGTCTCCTACAGTTCACCCACAGGCCCAGCTACTCCAGCCCAGAGCAGCCCCCACAGACCCAGCTTAGCCCTCTACAGGCTTCCTGTGGGTGCTGGACCTTGGCAGCAGGCAGGGTATGGTGGGCATCATTTTATTCCATGCATGAAACAACACTCCGATGACCAACGTTGAACAGTGAGCACTCATCTCTGGGTACAGCCTCCAATCACCCCACTTGCTGCAAGAAGATGGGGCTGTGTAGCCACCCCATCACCCACCTCACAGGAGCCTTCCCCACCTCCCAGTGCCAGCCATGACAGAGGGACACTTGGGTGCAGCCCCCAAGGGACACCCGTGGGAGTCCGTGGGTGAAGAGGAGAGGCCAGCAGGCCCAGGGTACCTGCCACGAGATGGCACTGACACTGCACACCGGCTTGCATGGCTGCAGCACCCCAGGGGACCCGCATGGGAGGGTGAATGCACAAATGCAGCGAGGTGAACCAGGGAGGTCAGGCAGGCTGGTGGCCAGCCCCACTTTGGCCAGGCAGAAGGGTGGCAGTTGGGCATGACTCTGTCTGGTCACACAGCCCATCACCATGGCCTCTGGGCTGCTCGGGAGAAATGGTCCTCGGTGGCTGGACACCTATGGGCAAAGCAGGCAGGGAGTAGTGGGACAACCATAGGCACAGTGGGACACAGCGAGCTGCTGCTCCTTCCACCAGCAGCAGCTGGTGAGCAGCTCTGCCGAGGCAGAGCAGCCCATTGCCAGTGCTGTCAGGCTGCCCCCAGGACTCCCTGGGACCCCCAGCTGGCGCTTCCCTTGCCCACCCCTCCCCATCAGCCTCTACCCAAAACAGAAACCCCCGTGCTCCCCACCAAGCTCCCAGCTGGAAAAGGCCCCTGGCTGTGGAGGAGAGGCCACCCGGCCCCCTGCATGAGGCTGCTGGGGGACCACAGCCTTCCTGATGCTGCTCATCAGCATCCCTCCCTAATTGCTACCCACTGCCTAATGACAGTAATTAGGGAGAGCGAAGCTGCCTGGGGACTGGAAGCGCTGATGGAGCTGGGGGAGCCAGATGGTGTTCACACTTAAGGGAAGATTGGAAAAAAAAGGAAGGAAAGGAAAAAACACACCACTCAGTTTGATCAGCCTCCCCTTCCTTTGCTTAGTGTCAGGATCACTTTGGTCCATGGGCATGCCGAGGAGATGCTGAGAGGTGGCACTGCCTACCTTCTGCCTCTCCCTGTCTCCAACCCAGGAGTTTTAGGGTGCCAGAGGAGCAATGGAAGGGGGTATGGGGCACGGTGTGGAGGGGGTTTTCTCGCTGCCTCCATGGGCTCTCCCCCGCAGCCACCCCTGCTGCTCCCCTCTTCTGCTGGCTGTGCTCAGTGAGCCCTTCCCAGAGGGTAAGAGAAGGACAGCCAAAAACCACCTGAGGGGCTGCAGCGAGCAGGCAGCAGCTTCCCTGGCAGGAAGGGCTGGCCAAGGGGCAGCCCCACACTTTCTCCAGCATCATGAAGTAAGGACGCTGGCCCCGAAACCAGACCTTGAGACCAAAGCATGGACAGGGACCAAGATGATCCCAGCTTCACCTCCTGCAGCCGAATCCCTCCAAACTTCTCACCAAGCCCCTTCTCCAAGTTCCGGGGTGATGCTGCCTGCCTTCCAGAGCTGCCTGCCAAGCTGTGGGTGCACCCAGGGCTATGGGGGATGTGAGGGAAACCTTCCTCCTGCCCCCAAACACTACCCTGAATGCTCTCAGCATTGTCCCCCATTGCACCCCAGGGATGCAGGGGCAGAGACACGCAGGGCAGGGAGGATGCTCAGCCCCATGGAGGAGGATGCTCGGCCCTGTGCTTGGTGTCAGCCTGACCTTGCTCAGGGGATGCTCTGAGAGGAGGCCCAAAGGCAGGTGTAGGACAAGGCTGCACATCCCCTGGGCTTCAGCAGGTAGCTCGCCCCCTCCCACAGCAAAGTGGGGTCATTTAAAGGCGCTGTTCTTGCCAGTCCCAGCCAGCGAGGGGTGTAGAGCCCTGCCGAGTGACACAAACCCCATCTGACACCTGAAGTGATCCGCAGTGACAGGCAGATTGTGCGGGGAGAGCCTCTGTGCTCCTTCTGAGGCACTGCCATGACTGGGACCGACCCCCCCACCGCCGGGGACACCCCCAAGGCATTCAGGGCTCTCCCCCTGCCGGGAGGCTGGCACCCCCATCGCGCTGCTCCCAAAGGACTGTGGACATGGACATGGGATGTGGAAGACTCCCAGAAGTGAGGGTTCGCTTTTGGACCCACCCCAGAAGGGATCAGCAGGGTGGGGAGGTCGCTGGTGCCACAGCACACAACACAGCCCTCTCTGCCGCAAGCCTCTTCCCCCCTTCCACCTGCTTTATCCTATTTCACCCTTTTCCCCACCTTTTCCAAGCATGGGGCTGTGGAGCTGGAGGGGGCAGAGGGAGGGGGGTCACCAGCAGCAGGGTGCCATGGGAGCGAGGCCCCGTGTCCTTCATCCATCAGCTCCGGTGTCGGCTGGCCCCGGCTCACCGGCTGCTGCTGGAGCTATTCTGAGCCTGGATCAATGGGCAAGTGCAGGGGTTTGGGTGACAGCCGCAGGACGCATGCTGGGAGGAGAGCTGCGGGCAGGGAAGAGCAGGTGGGATTTTTCAGGAGTTTCCCCCTGCTTCCCCATCCCAACAGGTTTCAGTGATGCAGATGTCTTTCTCGTTTCCTTCCCTACAGGGGTTGCAGTCTGACTGGGTCCTGCTACCAGATGCTGCTTCCTGATTTGAGAAGCACCGGCATTTTGCGGAGCAGCAGAACTCCAGGATGAAGGCACTTGCAGCCAAAAGCTGTGGCTGAGACGGAGCTCAGGATGGCAATTTAAATAGGGGCTTATGGTGGCAGTGAAGCACCAAAGAGCATCTTCTTCCTCCACTGCAAATAATTGCCATTCTTATTCTCTGACAATAACAATGTTTTTGGTAAGGCTATTAATTCCTTTATGAAGTTAGGGTAATCTTAAAGTAGATGCCAAATCAATAGCAAAGGATGGGCGCAGGAGGGATGGCTGCAGCTGGTCACCCCTCGTGGCCACCATCACCCTCCCCTGAGGGTGATCCTGGTTTATTTGCAGTAGGAGATATTGAAAGCTCTTCCCATTCAAAAAGAGAAGGAGCATTGTTGTGACACTGAGCAACCCCATTGCAGAGGGGCAAGAACAGTTGGAGCAGTGGATTGGGATGAGGGAGAACGAGACACCTACCATCCTCCCTTCCATATCCCCCCAACAGAGCCCAGCCCCAGCCCCCAGGCCTGCCCGCTTCAGTCCCCTCCTGCCAAATTCCCTTGTGTCTCTGCCCCCCCCCCCCGATATCAAAATGAAACCTGTAAATGCTGCTGGGGTGACACGTTTCCCAGCATACTCCCAATAACGGTCTCTCTGGGTTTCTGGTTTTCTATTCAGATCCTCAATTATTTATCCATCTCCGCAAGGAAATGGGGAACCAACTCAGGGAAGCAAACTTCATGCCCCATAGTGACCCCGGGAGTTATTAAAGGAAAAACAATGAAAATTCCCCAGTGAGTCATTTAAGATGTATTTAATCAGCTCTAACCACAGACACAAAGTCATGACTGGCTGCTTACTGCAGTATCTGCCAAGGAGGGACGGTGGCCAAATCTGGATCCCCCCATGGCATTTCCCAACAGGGATATTTGGGGGGAGTCCTGCTGGAGGAGGGTAAACCCTGAATGTCCTCATTTGCAGTTTAGAGTGGTTGGGAGGTAAATATAACCTCCCCATAACCCACATACAGGTCTGGAGGAGGGGAAAGTGGGAATTCAGGGATGCAGGGGATGTGGGAGGTTATAGACACTGTGATGGGATGCAGGGGATTCAGGGGATACAGGCAGTGAAGGGGGATGTAAAGGGATGCAGAGAGATGTGAGGGACACTGTAGGAGATGAGGGATGAAGGGCACACATGGAAATGAAGAGGAAGAAGGGGTGCAGGCGATGGAAGGGACTGGAGGGATGCAGGGGATTGGGGGGTTGCTCACATGCATGGACACATTGTGTCAGGGGGCTGTGGAGAGCCCTTTGCAGGTAATGGGACAACAGTGGGGTGTGCGGCAGGCCAGTCCCTTGGAGCCCTGCTGACCTGTCCCCAGCACTCCCCTGCCCACCTGAGCCCCATCCCAGCCCTCACGCTGAATGGCGACGGGGCAGCAGTGAAAGGGACCCCTAAATACCACCTCCCCATGACAGTGGGTGTCTGCCACAACCAACCGGGCACTGACCCCATGCTCAGGAGAGCACCCCTTGACCCTGGGGTTACTTTCTGTGGGAACCTCTCACCCCATGGCCAGGCCTTTCTGCTCCCCCACCACAGGGACCTGCTGGGGAGCATCCTGTGTCCCTGCTCCTGGCCCGGACAGTAGCAGTGGCAATGCAAGAGGTGGGTAAAGGCTATGCAAGGAGTGTGTGCAGCCCACTATGGGTGGGCTACAGTAGAGAGAAATTGGTGGGGGGAAGAGAGCCACTGGGCTGGCCTGGGAGGTGTTAAGAGCAGCTTATCTTTAGCTCATCCCTTGCTTTCAGCCCAAATCCAGAGCCACCCGCAGCTAAAATTCTCACACCTATATTGTGATGTACTTTGATCTCAGGCTTCTGTGTGCTGAGGTGGGGGAAGTGTTGAAACCTGTCCTGCTTCAAGGGATGCTCTGATCCATCTTCCTCTCCCCACTAACAGCATACACAAAGCCCAGAGTGGGTCCGTGCAGATCCCCCACTGTCCCCCAACATCTCCCAGCCCTCCCACCTCTGCAGTCCTCTGCCCAGGAGCCACCAACCAGCAAATGCTCACTTGGGCAGCGCTTAACCCTTCGCTCTGCTGCCCCAGGAGCCAGGCACAGCCGACAAGCTGCTCTCCTCACATGCCGCCGGCACACAGGGCTCCGCATCATCTTGAATGCTGGGAAAAGCAAAGGGCATAATTTTAGGAGAAGCGTGTGAAATGTGTTGTGGCAGATCAGCTGAGGAGCTCTCCAGCAAAAGGAAAGCATTAACATTTGCAAAAGGTCCTTGCAACAAAGCAAAGAATCCCAGCAGGCAAATCCAGATGTGGGGATGTACAAAGCACCTGGGGTACGGACACGGATGGGACAGGTCCAGTGGTTTGGGGGTGGGTCAGCAGTGTCCCAGGAAGGAAACATCCATAAGCAGGAGTGTTATGTTGGTCGGATGGAACGGTGGAGGCAATCCAAGCAGGAGGCACTGCTGGCTCCCGGCCAGGATCAAGAGCCTGCAGAGGTGCAATGGGATGGGTTTAGACTTGCCTGGGACAGGATCTTGCCCAGGTCTGAGCTCCTTTTCTCTGACAGCCCCTCTCCCCTACATGATAGATTCATAGAGAAAGGAGGGAAAAAAAACCCTGCAGCATGCGGCCTGTGATTCATCCTTACTATATTTGCACTTATTATTAGAAAGATGAAAATATAGCCAGATCTGGATTTACAGATTTGGTAAGCAGGGACCGCCTATTTCAGCATACACTGCTTTTCCCAGTAACGCTCCAGGGAGACCAACTTACGCCCTCACTAGCACTAAAGCATTGCGCTGCACCGTCTGCTTATACATCTGGGTGGATCTATTAAGCAAGTCCTTTAGGGATGGCAACATTCAGGTTCTTGGTGGTGCTCGCTCAGCACACTGTGCAACCGGCTGGCTCCCGCAAGCCTCTGCCTCCACATTCAGCCTCCTGCTAACCCTCACCCAGATTTTGGAGATACATCTGTCCTTGAAAGCTGTGGGTAGGAGAGACCTGTTTGCTCTCTGCTTTGCAGACCACATCATCCCAGGGGCCAGAGCATCCCAGAGGCCACAGAATCCTCCTGCATGGGTTCTTTCCCCTCCCTGAACTGCTAGTTGCAGTCAAGCAGCCAGGGTATCTGCTGCAGCTTCTTGCTTGGTTTAAGACCTTTCGGTTTGCTGGAAATAACCCCAGGTTCATTCAGTATTGTGGCTTCCTGTGGAAGATGCTTTCCAAGGTTTAACAAAGCAGCAGCCAGATGTGTGACCTGAAGAAGAACAAAAAACCCACCAGGTATCAGGAGCAAGCATCTCGCTTGCAAAGCATTGGTGTGCTGAGCCTGCTCCAAGCGCAAAAGCTTTCAGATGTGCCAGCATGGAGGCACCGGGAAGGCAGCACCAGATCCCTGCCACCACGCCAAGAATTCAGGTGTGTGGTTCCATAGGATGGCGACGTGATGCCTGAAGCAGCTCAGGCCAGGGAGGCAAGCAGGGACCCTGGGATCTATCCCTCTGGCCACCACAGCTCACCCAAGGAAGTGAGCCCAATGGGGCGAGCAGTGCAGCAACAGGGACGTTTCAGCAGCAGTGCAGTGACCCCCATGGCTGAGGTTTGCAGGGAACACATCCTTGCATGATGCTTATCTCCTTTTGTTGGCAGCAAGGGAGAGCCGCTCCTTTTGAGGGGATTTCTGATCCCTCCAGCCCCAGGAAAAGAAAGGGAGGGTGCAAGGGAGATGGCTCTGGGGCCACGCATGGCACTGAGCAGAGGACCCCCTCATGTGGTCATGTTTGCTGTGAGAGACCCCGGGGGACTCCCCCTTCGGGACTGCAATATACTGCATGATGCCAAGCACCCACCGGAGAGGTGGTGGCACCCCTATTTCTGTTTCTGGACTCCTAGAAAACATGTGGGAGGTATTTTTATCCTCCTGACAGCTCCCTTAGTCACCGGTGCTTGCTTTAAATGGGTCAAGAGAGAATAAAGACACCGCAGCCCTTGCTCTCTCGCTGCCTGTCTTGAAGCAACTTGCTGGCAGCACTAACTCTCCCTTCTCTTGCACTCCATCCTGGCCAAGTGCTGCCATGGACCTGGAGACCCAGGAGAGATCTCCCAGGCTCAGGCAGTGTCAGCTGCAATTAACTCCACATTAAAAGCCCAGTGGTGAGGCAGCCTTGCTGCAGAGGTGCCACACATTAGGACTGCAAGTGATGCTTTCTCCCAGGACGGTGGGTAGGAAGGCAGCCGTCCTGATGGTGGCAAAGTTGAGACAGGCAGTGTGACAGTGGATGGATGCCCAGGGAAATGGGCAGCAGGACTTGCGGGTACAGGGTAGCAGGGTTGGTTCTGGGGCACTGGGGGCAAGTATGGCCTCTCTGAGCCATTTTGAGAAGGGGATGAAGTGCACCAGGAAGACCCCACAAGGTTTCTCTTTGCTGCCAGTGAGGCTGCGTAGCAGATGTAACACATCATGACAGCGTCTTGCATCAATGACCCCAAAACGATGGTGAACTTCCTGGGACATGATGTGCTCTGCCACACACATCTGTGCACCTTGCAATCGTGGTGCCAGCACCATGCTTCATGGACTCGCATTTGGTGACCGCCTCTGGAGCTGCAGGACACCTTGGAAGGTTTGGAGCATCTCCCCGTTGCCCCAGCTACAGCCCCACTGCCCCAGTGCAGCCTGGCTGGCTCTCTGGGCAGTGCATCCCTCCTCCAGCAGCAACATTAGCTGGTCACCAAGCCAGGACAGCCTATGGATTCGCCTCATGAAGGGTAAGAGCAGAACTCTATGTCTGCCCATGCCCAGTGCTTCAAAGGTGCAGTTTCCACTATAGTCACCTCTGGGGCTGACACCCACATTTGGGGGACAGAGCTAGCATCCACGGTGACCTCAAGAGATGAGCAAAGCATGAGCCACAGCACCCAGAGGAGATGCGGGCCTAGTCCTTGTGACATCTTATCCCCAGAAAGAGAGGAAAACGGGAGGAGACAAGCCGGGAGCAGGGGGGTGCGATGGCTAACAGAACCAGGCAGTCCCTCCATCACATTTAAGGGAGTTTGTTTTCCTTCTGTCTCCTCAGATCTGTCCTCCCACTGCAATCGAATGGAGCCAAGAAGCATGCGGCCCCAGGGAAGAGGCGAGGGGAGGGGGACTGGCTCAGGCTCATTGGGAGGCATTCCAGAAAGTAGCTGCAGCTCCAGGCACACCATGCAGATGGGGATGCATCCCCTGCTGTGAGCCAGATGGAGAGCAGAGGGCCAGTAGCCTGCCCAGGATCCCCATCAGGTACACAGGGAGTGGGATGGGCGCCAGCAGCCTGACTCTCTTGATCTGGTGGGAAAGCATCTTTGCTGCAGGAGGAGACTGCAATGTCCTCCCAGGCCACCAGCGCCTGTCCCAGGGGAGCCCTGGCACAGTGCTGCCCTTGGGCACCTGGAGGTGGGAGCCACGCTTGTGGAATGACAAAAGCTGGCATAAAGATGGTGAGATTAAAGGAAAAAAAGAAAAAAAGGGAATTTTGGGACTTTTCTCATTTCATCTCCACTCCTGAGCCTCCAGGCTGCACTCGTGTTACCTTTGCAAGGTTTTTCGCTGTGAGCAGGAGGACTAGAAGCCCACATCTCGCTAATGAAGGCAGAGCCTCATGGGCATTTGTGTGGAAGGGGAACCTGGTAAGGTTTTGGGGGCTCCAGCCCCTTCAGCTTCAAAAACCACCGATTCCCTATGGCACAGGGAGAAGTGGCACGAGAGCGGCTGCAAGGGCAGTGTGGCTTGCAGGGGCATCTGTCCCCCGAGGTAGCGCTGGTGCAACAGGGACTGTCTCTGGCGATGATGTGGAAGACGGTAGAAGGCCCATTCAGGTGTTGCTAATTCTGAGGACTGAGGTTTTTTTGTCTGTGCAATTCCGCTGCTCGGCAAGGCGTGATGTTTCCTACTGCTGCTGCTCCGGCCGCCCCTTCTCCCACTAGTCCTGCTGCCTGCTGAGGGCAGGCTGGTGGCAGCCGCTGTCCCCACACAGCCTGCGAGCTCCTGTTCAGGGCTGAAGAACACACTGGACATCTGAGCTTAACACCAAAATGTGAGCTCGATGCTAAAACATCCCCTGCCTCTCCAAAGGGCCCTTTGGTAACAAGGCATCTCTGGTAGCATGTACCACTTTCCTGCTGTAGGACGGTGCAAGTGATCTAGCTGAAGATGACCCTGCTCATTGCAGGCGGTTTGGACTAGAAGAGCTTTGAAGGTCCCTTCCAACCCAAACCATTCTGCGATTCTACAATTCTAAGTGTCTGAGGCTTTCTCCTTCACCTGAAGCGTTGGAAATACTTTAATGAGAGCAGCCTTAAGCTGTCAGCTCTCCTCATGAAACAGGGGCCCCAGCTTTCACTCAGGAGGGGCAAACTGGGTCAGGGGAGCTCCCACATTTCCAAACACTTAGTTCTCTGCATCCTTCACATCTCCCATAATCAGGGGACCAAGTTCTCGTCTTAGCCTCCTAAATGTAAAAGGAGCAGAACCCAGGAGACTCTTCTGGCCATGCTGTGCGCTCAGTGATGTGCCTGTGATAACACAGCAGCTCTGGGACACAGTGGGGAGCAGCTTCCTGAGCCAGCTTTGCTCTGCTGAGGATCTGGTTCCGCATTCCCATGCCCCAGTCAGGACCCTGGTGAGGAAGCCTCCAGCCAAGCTGCACTCCTCTCCCAGCACTTGGCTCAGGATGCAGCAGCCTACCCTTCCCCAGTGGTGCCAGCTCCAGCGGCACCGCCTCTGCTGGCTGCTCCTGCTTAAAAACGATGGGGACAGCAGTTTTGACACCTACTTCTGACCTGGCTCAAGTGCTGCTGGCAATGGAGGGGAAACTCATTGCTGGTGGATGCCAAGCGTTTATTTTTCTCCTTGCGCTTGCAATTACCTCCATTGGTTGTGATAAACATTGGCAAGCATTGAAAGTTAGCAGGGCAGCAACAACCCTGCATTTGAGCCCATCGCCAGTGCGGGCATACACATCATCACCCACTGCCTGCAAAAGGCTGATGGCGCATCCTGAAACAGTGCATAGAGTGGAAAGCAAAGGGTGAGACCAACGCCAGCACCTGGGGCTCTCATCACAAGATGAGTGCCCACCAGTGAGAACCCCATTCGGGGGACAACAGGGATATCTGCCCCTGCAGCAACTATTAGACTGTGAACATCTCCAAGAGGAGCAATGGGTGAGGATGAACACCTGCCCTGTGCAGGGCCTGGGAGGCTCAAACTTACCTCTTCTCACTGGGTCCCACACCTTCCCTGCCCACGGTACGTGAGCTAGTACACGGGACGCTTCATTGTCCCCTCCATCCACACCCCAACACTGTGCCCAGGCGATTGCAGAAGTGAGAGCAGACCTGTCACATCCTTCATCCTGAGCCTGCCCTGCTGCTTTTGGCATGGTTTTAATGATGCTTGGCTTGCTCCAGCCTGACACGCTGCTTTAGCCACATACATGTCACCGGATTCTCATGTATTATTCCTGTTCTTCTCCATTTAGTTCAATTCCTCCCATTGCACATTTTCCTTCTTACCTTGTCCTTTGTGAGGCTGCAAGCAGTTACTGAACCTCGCCTGGCCTCAGCGCTTTGAAAACCTCACATAGATCATCAGAAATAACTTGTTAGGATTCAGTATCTCACCTCCTTTTCCTTCCCTCTTTTCCTTCCCTTATTCTCCCTAGATTTTCCGTGGATTCTCCTGCATCCCTGATCACAGGCGTTTCCACTGTGCCCCATCCCCTAGTCCCTTGTTCCTTGGGGAGATTGCATTCACCCGATGCCCGATGTTTGTCTCAAAGCTGCCTGTTAATTCACTCTCCTTTCACCTCTAGGCTGCACCTCTAGACTCACACTATACCGGACATTTTATCCCCCCAAATATTTGCTCAAGTTGAATCTCACCCCGCCAGCTCGCAATGGCCTCATGCTCTCTGCTCACGTATGTTAGAATGTTCCCTCGCCACCTGATGAGACAGGGAAGCAGGAGGAGAGCAGGACCTCTGAAGCATGGGGACAACCCAGCCCCAATGCCAAGGCTCTTCTGCTCTCGCTGGAAATGGCAGCAACACCAGTGCCAAGCAACTCGCACCTTACAATGAGTTTCGGTTTGTAGTGAATATCTCACATTTTCCTGGGCTGCAGCAGTGAGGAGTGGGACACGGAAAACGCAATGTTCAGTGGGAGTACCAAGGTGACTCCTGGTTGCCGCAGCAAGGCTCCACTGGCACAGCACGGAGACGATTCCTGTTGGGGGGAAAAGCGGCACGCTTGAATTTGAGTCTCCTGAAAGACTGAAGCTTATTGCACAGTGAAATGTCATCAGGATAATGACAGGAAACCTGAAGCAAATCCCTGATGCTAATAGGATTGGGCCGCCTTCAGCAGGTCTCACTCGCAAAGGAGATCATGCCAAATGAAGCTGGCTCAACAGCCTGTATGCTCCCAGTGGGTGAGGGAGCTCTGCCTGTAGCCAGCCCTCTGACAGCAAAGCCCTCTCCTCCTCCCTAATCTGGGAAGAAGAGACATTGAAGGGCAAAAGCATCCTTCCTGGGACTGCTCTTGGGAAACCAAGGGTGAGCAGAGGGGAAGAGGCAGCCAGGCCTGTGCCAGCCTCCAGGGAAGGGTGGCAGAGGAAGGTGATGGTCTGGAAGGCAGCACGCTGCTCCCTGTGGAGGCAATGTGCAGGAATGGCATGTCTGCACCGCTGTGTTTTCTTTACCTTCTCACTTACCCTCATCTTCTGCCATGTGAAATGCAAACCGGATGTGCTGCCCCCTCCCCTTCCTTCTGTAGTATTAGTTAAGGACCTGTTCTGCTCACAAGCCTTCCCTGATGCCTGACCTGAAGCCCCTCTTTCTCAGGACACATCCCTAATAGCTTTTTTCACCCCCTTGCACCTCAAACAAGGCAGGGTTGGTGCCTTGTTTATCCTTTGCTGGGAAACGATTATCATGAGAGGACAGTGATGCCGAGCCCTTCTGTGTCCCCACTGGAGAAGCCTGTCCCCTGGCATGGGGCAGAGCAGGCAGAGGAGGAGCTGGATATGCTGCAGCTGCCAGTGCCCACTAGCCATCCTTTGTTTCCGTGTTAAATCTCTTGAGATGGCCACAAACACAGGGCTGAGCACCACACGCTTGTGCCCCCTCTGCCACACACACATATTTATGTGGCTCCATCCCATTCCACGGCTCGTAGTCCCCATGACGACCCTGGCATATCAACAGCAACACCCTGCTACAACCACCCACATGGTGACACTCACCGGGGCTGGGTGGAGGTGACAAGTGACCCCCTGCATGCCATCACCCTCCGGGGATGAGGGGGGGCAGCAGGTTTGCACGGAGCATCCTGCTGCGCCGGCCATGCCGTGCCACGGCGCGGGCTCCCAGCTTTCCGCGGCACCCGAGTGTACCTGGCAGGCAGCCGGTACCTGTGCCGGAGCCGGCACTTGGCACGGCCGCCCTTCCCAAGGAGCGGCTCTGCCCGCGGCTGCCGGTCTGCCGCCGGGACGACATGCCTCACGCTGCTCCCGGCCATATGGCCCCACTCCCGCACACCCTGCGCCCTAACCCCCCCCCGCAAACACCAGCAGCTCACTCCGCTGCCACCGGCATCGCCGGACCTGGAGCTTGAGGTCTTTTTTGCTGCCACAGCCTGGGGTTTATTGCAAATCCAATAGAGGCAGAAGCAGCCCAGGCCTGGCCCCACTCTCCCGGTCTGCTCTGCAGCAGACCCTCCCCAGCCACTGGGATGTCCCTCATGGGGATTGCTGCTCTTATCCCTTCTACATTTGTGTGTGTTTTACCCTAATTGACTGTGGTTTGAATCAGCAACTTGCATGAGAGGTTGTGAGGGAAGAAGGGGTGTGGAAGAGGGATGCCATGGCAGTGCTGGGTAAACTGGGCTGTGCACCACTACCTCCATGTGTGCTTATATGGTCTTTTGATGCTCGAAAGGCTGCTGGAAACTTGCTTTCGACAGGAAAAGCAGAGGATGCTCAGGCTTCCCTCACAATAGCTGCAGGGACCAGCTGCACAAGCCCAGCATGGGGGGGAAGTTTGGGGCTGGGCTGTTCTCACTCCACTCACAGGCACCTGTGAGGGAATGGTTTGGGTCCAATGCCGCACCAGCTGCCCCAAAGCTCAGCTTAGTGTAAAGGGGGCTGCCAAGACCCTGCACCCATCTGCAGAATGATATCCAGGCCACACCAGCAAAGCCCCAGGGGCCAGCGAGCTGCTGGGTACTGAGTGCCTGTGCAGGGGGAGCATTCACCAGCACAGCCCCTGCCACCATCGTGGTCTCTGGGGTTAATCCTAATGCAAAGTCCGTACTCAGCCAGCCCTGCCGGGACCCTGAGGGTCATAGCCTGTGCTCAGGGGTCTCCGTGGCTGTACCTGTGGGCACGGCTGCCCTCTAACAGCAGCAGCTGGGGGAGATCAGGCTGCCAGCCTGGATCCTGCTCACCCATACTGCATCCTCAATTAAAGATGAGCCCTTGCTTTGAGCTGATTTTCTCCTCGTTCCTCTGGATGTCATTTGGGTTCGGATCCAGACGCCTTTGGGAAGCTGGGAGTCGGCAAATCTCAACTTTTGAATGTTTGCAATTACGATGGTAATGGTAAAGGCACATATGCTTCTGTGCTCTCTAGAAGCCGTTACAAGGCACAGTTGCTCTTTTACGGCCGTTTTACAGCCAGAGCATCAAGCACAGGCAGGGGAATAAAACCCTTCTGCACGTTGGGATGGAAGTAGGGTGTCTGGGAGCTGCTCCAGGCTTTGCTACAGCATCCCTGTGCCCTTCTCCCCATGCATTTAACTTCCCCTTGCTTTAGCTCTTTATCACCAGCACCAGAAGCCCATGACCTCCTTTGGCTTCCCTCATTCACTGAGCCTGTGAGGGCATGTGGAGGGGAGCAGCATTTTACTGCACGTTAGCCCAGCACCCAGCCCCAGGGATCTCTTATCCCAGTCCTAGACCATGGGTCCAGGACTTCCCAGCAGGATGCTGGTGGCCAAAGAAATTTCCCCCATAGTGTAGTCAAACGTAAGGAGAGCCTCCCTTCTAGCTCTGCTCATGGCTGGAGCAGCACCAGCTTCAGTAGTCGAAGTTTTGCAGGAGGACAGGTTTGTCTGGGTGTCCTGGGGGATAGTGGGATGTGCAGAGGGTGCCAGCACCCCATGTACCCCCAGGGGTAGTGGCAGGAGTCTGCCTCTTCTCTGCCTCCAGACAGGGGACAGAGTCACAGCACATGCTGGCCGTTCTTCCTGACAGCCTTCCTTTGCTTCCAGCTCTTCCCAGCTGATGATGTTGGGTGTTAGCTGCTGATTTGCAAGCAGCAAACCCAAGTCTAGCAGCACTCCTTGGCACATGTGCAGGAGGTGCTGGCAGGCAGGAGCCTTCCTGCCCAGCACAGCCCTTCAGCATTGGGTATCCACCCCACAGCAGCATCCTTTCCTCCATTCACTCCTTGGCCAGGGAGCCAACTCTATCCTGTATGACAAAAATCACTTCTGGAAGCAAATGCCTCTGATTCCCTGGCTCTTGTAGGGACTGTCTTGGTAGCTCTGGGGCTCTGAACACTCTTTGCCTGCTTTCACAAGGAGATGATTGCACCCCAAAGCCTCCCATGCTCAGGGACACTCCCGTGGCTTTGTTTCACATGGGTGATGGTGATGGCTCCCTCATCATAATCATCATCATCATCACCAGGCAGGCGCCTGGCAGCTCTGCCTCCCTTGCATGCTCCCACTGATCGGCAGGGATCTGGGTCTGTCGGGATCTCTGTCCATGACACAGAGACCATTGCCGGAAACAATCTGTTTATAGTGTCAGTGCTTGGTGTATTCCTCCCCACCAGTACCCTATTTCTGCAGGCGCAGAGACACCCTTCTGTAGTCCGGGTGGCGTTGTCACTGCAGGGCGTATTTCTGTGACATCCTCCAAGACTGGTGGCCAAAGCCTATCAGAGCTCCTCTCCCAACTCCCTATCCCGAGAAATACCCATAGATGTTGCATGTTTGTGCTTTTGCTTTTTCTCTGGAGGTCTCTGCTGACCTGATTCTTCCTGCAGGTCCTGACACTGATTCCTGGAGATCTGAGTGATGTGGGTGCCAGGCTATAGCATTTCACTCCTGCAGCCCCCTCCCTTTTGGGATACAGCTAGTGGCTGGGTCGTTTACTTGACAAAGACGAGCCGAAGGCTCGGTGGGGCTGTGGGTGGATGTGCTAGAAACACATGGAGCCAGCCCGTTCCAGCGGGGTGCTCCTCCACACCGTGCCCTTGGGTTTGGTCTCCTTCTGAGTTGAAGCACGCAGCTAACGCCTGTGAGCAGCTCTCTCTCCCTCGCTCTTGCTCCCAAAGACCCTTTAAATCGGCTGCTTCACACTCAGTGAACATCCTCTCCCCCTTAAACCCATTCCCGTTCTCCCAAGTCGCGCCAGGCAACTGTTTTCCAGCAAACTCCCTGATTTTGGCCAGTTTTTCGCTCTGCTTGCTAACAGCCTGTTAAACCCTCCAGGCCCCTGCGGCGGCTTCGCTCGCACGCATGTCGGGAGCGATCGCCCAGTGCCTGGGAAATGACTGCTGGCATCACCTGGGCAGCAGCAAACTTTGCTTGCGCAGCTTCTCTCAAGGCCGATGCCGCTGTTGGTTATTAGAGCTAACAGCCCCCATGTCTGCCACTTCCTGCAATGGGGCCTTTCATCAGAGAGCCCCTCCGAGATTGGAGGGAAGTTGGCTTTCAGAGATGTGCAATTTTCTTCCACCTCACTGGCTTTTTATCTCTTTCAGAAAGCTCTGGAGGCTACAAGCTACCTTGCCTAATGGATCTCTATTAGGTTGTGGCACTGAGGGGGGCAATCGGATGTATCCCAGGCTACAGCTGCTCTCCTTACCCATGTTTTCAACAGTCTCTGGCTTTCGCCAGCCTCCAGACGGGAAGTGGCCGGGGGCCTGCAGGGCCAGGCTTGGTGACCTGGGAGAGGATATTTTACCCCCTAAATCCCTCCTGCAGCAAAACACGGCAGCGTTCAACCCTACTGTCTGCGCAAAGCTCCCACCCGAAACCCCGCATCGCCTTGATGCTCAGGGAGGGTGAAGACTGTGTGTTTTGTTTCCCCGTGTGACATGTGGCACAGTGCTCTTGCACCCCAGCAGCTCACAACAGCCAGTTCTAGCCCCACACGCCCATGGGAAACTGCCCCAGCTCCCAGGCAGGGCAGTAGTCTCTGCAGGAGCTCCATGTCCATGTGAGACCCTCAGCCTGCCGGCTGTGGTGGGGCAGGTAAGGGATTGCTCTGAGGACAAGCTGGTCCACAGAGCTTCAGCACTGGCCCAAAGGAGGGAGCTGAGCCTCCAGACCTGTTTTGTAGAGTCACAGAATCACAGAATGGTTTGTGTTGGAAGGGACCTCAAAGCTCATCCAGTTTCAGCGCCTTCCACTAGACCAGGTTGCTTCAAGGCCTGTCCAACCTGGACTTGAGCACTGCCGGGGATAGGGCAACCACAACTTCTCTGGGCAACCAGTGCCAGCGCCTCACCACTCTCATAGTGAAGAGTTTCTTCCCAATATCTAAGCTAAATCCCTCCTCTGTCAGTTTAAATCTACTTCCCCTTGTCCTGTCACTACAGGCCCTTGTCAAAAGTCCCTCTTCAGGTTTCTTGCAGGCCCCCTTTAAGGCCTGGAAGCTGCTTTAGGGTCTCCCTGGAGCCTTCTTCAGGGTGAACAAGCCCAACTCTCTCAGCCTGTCTCCATTGGAGAGGTGCTCCAGCCCTCTGACCATCTTCATGGCTCTCCTCTGGACTTGCTCTAGCAGGTCCAGTTTAATCCCATCTCTATCATTACGTCTTTTTCATCACTGCGTGCCTGGGTTCTGGTATCTGGATGCTGTCACTGCGCAGCTCAGAGGCACCCCCATTCCCCAGGATAGAGTACTGACAGGGCAAGGCAGGATGAGGCAGTATTTGCCAAAGGAGACAGTGGTGGTGCTGGGTTTGCTGCCTTTCCCTGCAGCAGGAAGCAGGACTCTCCAGAGAATGAGGGTGCAGCTATAGATCCCACATATCACTGCACCTTGCCCGGCCACCCTTGTCCCATGATGCACAACATGCCAGTGCCGGGCAAGGGGCTCAATGGAACCTCAGTTTCCCCCACCCTGCTCTTGCTACCACAGCCCAGTAAATGACACCTTTCTGGGGATAGGACTGGGTGGTGAGGAATTAATACCATCGCTATGGGTGGCACCGGCTGGAGAGCAGAGCAGTGGGTGCACATCACCCAGACACGTCCGGACTTTGACATCCAAACAAGGGGCTCGCCCGTGGCTAAAATCATCATGGCTGTGGGCAGAATGCATTTCTGGAGGTGTCCCACCATCCCCCCCACTTCACCCATCTTGCAGCCGCCCTGTGCACAGTTCCCCTTGGGGGATGCTCACACGAGGATGTCTCTGCTGCTGTCCCCCTTCCCCGCGTGTCCCCCCGCTGTGGGGCTGCTGGAGGGCCCCACACAGCCCCCCAGATTGCCAGCCTGCGGCTGTGCAGCTCGGCTCGGGAGCGGGGGGGTCTCGCCGCTGAGCGGGGGGGTGCTCAGGGGCCGGTGCCACGGGTGCCCGACGGGGAGGGCGGGCGCCGTGCCGGCCGGTGGCGGCGGGCAGCCCGGCAGAGGACTCGGTGAAGGACCTTCTCCGGTTTCCTCGGGAGGCTCTCGGGCGGCGGGGGAGCAGAGCCCCGCTCTCCTTCTGGCCGCGCCGGCTCCCTCCCCCCTCCTCCCTGCTCCCTCCTCCTCTTCCTCCTCCCGCTGCTCCTCCCGCCCCGGTGCGAAGGGCTTTCGCTGCTTTTCCCTTTCCCCCCCCCGTCCTCCGCGGAGCGCGGTGCCGGGAGGCGCGGGCAGAGGCGCGGGGATGGGGCGGCCGCCGGCCCCCTGCCCTCCCGCCCGCTCCCGCCGCCCGCCGCCGCACCCCCTCCCCGGCCGGCGGGAAGCGGCGGCTCTCCCCCGCCGCCCTCCTCGCCTCCTGCTCTGAGTCTCTGCCCCTCGGCCGGTCTGGGGGAGGCGGGAAAGGGGTGCGTCCCCTCGCGCTTCTCCCCCCGTCCTTTCTCTTTTCGTCCCCCTTTTTTTGCCTTCGCCCCATCACCCCCCACCTCCCATCCGTCCCGTTTCTTCTGCACGGGGGCTCTTCGGCGGCCATGCGGCCGGTCCCGGGCGAGCGGCTCTAACTCCCCCCTCGCCCGAATGGCCCGCGGAGCCGCGGGCGGATGGAGCCGAGCTACGTCGTGGGTATCTGCTGCCTGGTGCTGCTGGAGCCGGGCCGGGTGTGGAGCGGCGAGAGCAGCACCGGGGCTCCAGGTGAGAGCGGGAACGGCAGCCAGGTACCGGCGGCGGAGACCACGGCCCCGGCGCCCACCGGGGCGGCTCCACCGGGTGGGGACCGCTGCCGCGGTTACTACGACGTGATGGGGCAATGGGACCCGCCGTTCAACTGCAACGCCGGCATCTACCAGTACTGCTGCGGGACCTGCGGGTACCGCTTCTGCTGCCAGTTCAAGCCTGGGCGGCTGGACCAGAGTGGCTGCTCCAACTACGACACCCCCAATTGGGTTAACACGGGCCAGCCGCCCACCCGGGTGGACGAGACCCCTGAGGACCCCACTCGCGACAGGACCAACATGATCGTCTACATCATCTGCGGCGTGGTGGCCATCATGGTGCTGGTGGGCATCTTCACCAGGCTGGGCCTGGAGAAAGCACAAGGTCCCCAGACGGAGATGACCGTCTCCAGGTAATGGGATCCGGTCCCTACCCACCCCTTCCCATTGGGCATTGTTCCCAGCCCCTTGTGTGGGATTAACCCCAGCTTCACCCTGGGGCTGACAAGTGGGTGAGGTGATCCCCCAAACCCCCACCCCAGCATGCTGAGACATTGGGGGGTGGGTGTTGGCTGCAGCCCCTCAACCTGTCCTGCCAGGGAGGGCTGCCAGCCGCAACAGCCTCCATGAGAAAGGGCGATTGTACACCTGTGCCCTCTCAAAATGACATGCTCCGTCCCTTGAGGAGCCTGTCCGGGGCTCAGGAGAGCCATCCCCACCGCCCAGTGGGGTGGGTGATGTGAGCTATAGGTCGTGGCTTCCCCCTGCCCGCCAAAACAAAGCTGTGGTTCCCAATGCGCAGGGAAGACGAGACTGGATTTGACTGTGTGTGAGGTGACTCGGGACTGCAGTCCCCTTGGGCTTAGCCTCGCTGGCAGCGCAGAAGGGAGAGGAGATGGCAAAGGCAGCTCCACCGTGGCTGCTGGGTCGCCTCAGTGTGCGTGTGCACACGTGTACACACGCGTGTGTGTGTGTGTGTGTGTGCACGAGTGCCAGTCCTTGCGCACTGGTGTGGGACACTGGGGGGACCAAGCTGCACCCCCGCTGGGGCTCAGCCTCCAGTGGGCACTTGGGCATCCTCCCCATGGCCACTGCATCCTGTGGCTGCAGGCCCTGGCTTTTCAGCCCCCTGCTGAGGCTGAGCCTGGGGGCAGGTTGGGGTGTCAGGTACACTTTGGTGTTGGAGACGCCCTGCACCTCCCCCTGCTCCTGCCCAGCTCCTGTGGCTGTCAGTGCACCTTCCCTTCTCCCTCCTGCGCCAGTCCTAGCTCCAGATACACCCCATTTGGAGGCTCTACTTCACATCTTCCCAGTAAGGACACTGAGCCTGGAGAGAAACCCATTTTTATGTCATTTTGTTCAGGGAGTTTAGCTTAAAAAAAGCCCAAACAAAACCACAGGGCTGGAGGAAGTGGTTTCACTGGGACAATCGGAGCCACCCTGATTGCACCCCCTGGCACAGACACCCTCTCCTTCCCCCTGCCTGCCTGGGGTTTTGGCAGCCACTGGGTGCTGCACTCCATGCCCAGACCCACGCAGCTCCTTGCACCCATCCAGGGGAGCAGAGGCTGAGCCGCTGCTTGGAGGAGGGTCATATCTGTGCATGGATGGGGCTCACAGGGCCCTCCTGAGCCATGTGCGGCAGGTTGGGGTGGATCGGTGCTGTGCTCCCCTTGGCAGGGAGCCTGGCTGGGTGCTGCTGCACGCCTGCGCCTCCTCCCCGTGTCGCCTGAGGAAGTGCTGGCACCTTGACAGGATCAATACGGCCTCCGACAGCCTCCCTGCCTCCTGACTCCCCTTCCACACTGCCACTTCTCTTTTCAGCCTCTCCCCAGTTCCTGGGAAGGGGGTACTGTGTGTGGGGAGAGCTCAGACCCCTTTCCTCATTCCCGTGTCTTCTCGCACCACCAGGACTGCTGGCAGGACTGCTGCCGCTACTAAGCAGGCATAGCCTCAAGTCTGTGCCTCAGGAGCTGTGTTTCCTCATAGTCCCCCTCCCTCTTGCTAATCGAGACTTTCCGAATGAGTTCAGGGAGGTCAGTGCCTTTTCTCCCAAAGCCACAGACCTTTGGGGCATATCGGCTCAGGAGAAGGCAAGTTTTCCTTGCCTGCCTTTGTGGAACAAAACCAGAAGGGCACCTCCATCACTGCAGAGGGACTTTCACCATCTCCTGTGCCCTGTATCCTTCTGTATAAAGCCACAAGCCACTCTGGTTCCACGGGCATGGCGACTGGCAAGCTACGGCAGGGTGAGAGCAGTGCACGGGGTATAGAGCCCCAGGCACCAGGCAGGGCACCAGGGTGGACTGATGGGTGCTGGACTGATGGAGGCAGTGCCAGGACTGGGTACACAGCACTGGCATCAGGAAAGGGATGCTGTCTCCTCCATCCCAATGAACACTCAGTCGGCCCCGGCATTACATTCCGTCTCAGTGCTTGTGAGAGAACAGGGCTATTTCTAGCTGCCTCATTCCATACCCATGCATGGCTCAGGCAGTGCCACCGAGCCTCCCTCCTTACGCCTCAGGTAGGAGCTTCTCATTTGCTCCTCGGGCACCGCATCGTGGCCTCGGGCCAGCTCCCTGTTGCATGGCCGGCTTGGTTTCCATTCCCGTCCCTTTCTGCCTCCCGCCAGGGTTTTTCAGCTCCTGGGGAGTGCTGCCTGCTGCCCCAGGAGAACTCCTGCTGCCACTGCTTGCAGGCTTTCCACTTTGGGGGGGAAGGTCAACCACTTCCGCACCTCCTGATGTTTGTCATGGCCCTGGTTGGAGCACAGGATGAGCGGCCAGGCGCAGAAACCCCACTAGCTTCTCCCAGACAGAGACACCTGAGCCCTCGTCCAGCTTCTCCTAAGACCCCCATGCCCCAGGCTCCCTCCAGCATGGTTTCTGCTGGCTTTGGCTGCTGGTCCACCCAGATGAGCTGCAGTTACCTGGGGTGTCTTCCCCTCCCCGTTCGCCTTCCTCCTGCAGGGCCTTATGGCAGCTCCCTCAAACCCCTCTCCTTCCTGCTCGGCTCAGGCTTGGCACCCATCCGCAGCACTCGCTCAGCCTGGCCAAACCCCGCGTTGAGTCAGGAACACCCACCCCTGTTTTTCTCAGGGCCCCGGATCTGCAGGGACACTGGGTCCTTGGGGACCCCTGGGATCTGGCTGTGCCCATCTCATGAGAGCAGGCAAACAGCCCTGATCTCCCCCCAGCCCATCCTGGAGAGGGGATTGCAGTTTATGGCTGGGGTGAACATCCCTATGGGGAGAGTTGGGCAAGGAGCAGCCTCCTGGGGGGCAGTGGGATGCTGGAGAGGGGCAAACCAGCCTAGGGGAGTAGGTACCCTGGCAGTTGCTGAAGCCCCGGAGCTGGCTTTTCAATCCCCATGATCACCACGTTATTTGGGGTCCCAAACCCCACTGACAGGTTTTGGTCCCCCACTGCAACTGACCACACTAGGTATTTCTGCAGTCCATGGCCATGCCTGCGGTTGATGCTCAAGGGAGCTGGCTGCAGGTGGTGGGAAGGTGTTTGCAGGCAGCATGGCGAGTCATTACGCTCCATCTGGGATGAGGGAAGGGGCCCAGCTGCGGCAGGGAGGCAGACCTGGATCCCTGTCCCTAGACTGGATGCAGTATTGCCCCAGTTGTGCTCATTCCCGCTGCCCACACTTTGCCCAAGGTCTGCTCCTCTCTGCTGCAGCCCTGGTTTTGCAAAGGTACCTTTTGCAAGACCCTTCCTGAGCAGTGCCCCAGCCCCACCATGCAGGGGCCCCACAGAGCCGAGCTGCATGGCCGGGCACAGCCTGCCCTGAGCGGATGCACTGTAAGCCATAGGAAAGGTCCCTGCCATGGCACCTTGGTGAGGGCAGCACTGTGGTTGGGCGCAGAGGCTGTGTGTGCGGGCGGGCACCAGCCCACCTGCAGCCATGGTTTGCCATGTTTCGCCATGTTTCTCCTCCACCACTGTGTGTTCTGCCACATCCTGGGTCATGCTCCCACATGGGCACCTCCATTGCACTGCACCAGCATTCCCATGGGGATGGCCCGGGAGCACCGAGAGCTTCATTCCAGCACTTCCATGGAGCTTCCGTGGCCTCAGCATCACTGCTCTCATATCTGCCTCTTCGCTTGGTTTCAGGGCTCACTGCCAGACTGGTTTGGCACAACCAGGCTTGCTGAGGGCTGTGTGCCCGCACAGGCGAGGCTGTGCTCAGGCAAGCTTTGCTGGCAAGTGACCTTCACACATGGCCTCATGCGCCCAGCACCCGTGGCCATGGCGGTGGATGGAGACCTCAGTGGTGCTGCTCATTAGTGTTTAGTTGCAGGTGAGCAGTGAGGGTTTAGAGCCACATCAGCCCTGTGCTCCCCACCTCCATCTGCACCCTGAAGCTGTCTTGGTGCCACAAACCACCCAGTGACCTAGGGAGATGTGGCCTGACCTTCCCCAAGCCCCCAGCCATGGGACCATGCTGAGGCTCGTAAGACTCCCCCAAAGGCACACAGACAGACCAGTGTCCTCCAGGTCCATCTCCCCTGCACTCCAGGGCCTGGGGCAGGGATTGGGGTTGCAGCCCCCAGGAGCCCAGGCTGATGGCCATGGTTGGGGGTGCAAATGTCAGGGGTGAGCCTGGATGTTGCCGATGCTGAGGGCTTATGCATACTTCTCACCTTAGCAAAATAGCTCATTAAGAACTGCTCGTGCTGCTACTGTCAATTGTTATCGTCCAAACACCCTGGGTGGTTGGTAGGGAGGGCACGCTTATGAGAAGGACTGCTGATGGATTTATCTGGAGAGGAAGTCACAGATAAAGGATTGCTCAAGCTTCATAAATAGACCCGAGGGGAAAAAAAGATGAGAAAATAGGTCAAATCGCATTGAACTTCCTGGTGAAACGAGCCCTGTTGAGTGCCAGGCCCCGGGGACAGGCGAGAGCAGGCAGTGGCCAGTGCCCTCCAGGGAAGGTTGGAGCTGATGGGGCGGCAGCTCCCCACATTGACAGCCCACAGCCACAGGGATCTGCATCCCCCTGGCCCTGCCTGGGCGCAGCTTGCAGCCCACCCAGGCTGATGCGCAGAGCTCCTCTGGGTGCAGCACCCAGTGGCCAAAGGAGCCTGGCTGGGCCCGGAGCTGGGCAGCGGCTGAGGAGGGCTCTGGGGAGGTGAGGGGTTTCGGTAGCTGCATGGTGAGGTGGCACAGCCTACCTGGGCAGCGTGGTCCGGGGTCTGGCCATCCTCACGGGTTGCGTCTTCTGTTCAAACGCCATTTCCCGTGTTCCGGTTTGAACCTGTTGCCTCTTGTCAGCCTGGCACTGTCCCTGTTGCACCCTCCCTTCAGATGCTCACATACATTGATAAGATCCCCCCGAGCCTTCTCTTTTCCAGGCTGAACAGCCCAAGCTCACCCAGCCTCTCCCCATAGGAGAGGTGCCCCAGTCCCTTCGTCATCTTTGTAGCTGTTTGTGGGACTCTCTCCAGTATGTCCATGTCTCTCCTGTACTGAGGAGAACAAAATGGACGCAGCACTCCAGGTTTGGCCTCACCAATGCCAAGAGAAGGGGAAAGATCACCTGCCTTGGAGAGGCTGGCAATACTTTGCCTGGTGCAGCCTAGGAGACCGTTCCATGCCCCAAGGACACACTGCTGGCTCCCGGTCAGCTTGGTGTCCTCCAGGCCCTTTTCCACCCAGCCGCCTTCCAGCTGGTCACCCCTGGTATATACAGATCCCAGGGACTGTTCCTCCCCCATTCCAGTTTATTCTGCTCCATGAGGGCCCTGGTGGCCCATTTGGAGATTAAGTGATCCCAGGGAGCTGTTATCCAAAGCTCCCCAAGAATGCTGTCAGGTGAACCCAAAGCACAGCTCCCTTGCAGCTTTGCTCTTGCCATCACCCTGTGATGTTGACTGGATCCAGATCGGGAGGGAAATCTTCCCAGGAACAATTCTTGGGGCCCCGCAAAGCATCCACGCCTTGGGGTATAATGCATTGCTTTCCCCGTTGCTCTCATTGCCTTCCCTGGCAATTCCCTGCACTGGGTTCATTGGGCTTTTGAGTGCTCCAGGGCCATGAGCTGTCACATCTACCAAGTCAGGATTATTCCCCCATTTCTCTCCAATTTGTATTTATGCAGCATGTTGAGTTTAATCTGCTTTTATCGTCCAGCCTCTCGCTAACGGTGAGCTCCTGCCGCAGCTCATGGTGTGTGTCTATGAGCCAGCCAGAGTCACTGAGGTGCAAGGCATGGGGATTAAGGAGCCAAAATAAGCCCTGAGTGGACACCCCTGTGCAGTCACGCAGGGGGAATGGTGGGTCTCCTCATCGCAAAGCCCCCTGCCAGCATCTTGTCATGTCCTGGTACTTGCTGCCGAAAGCAGCATGCCCATGTGGACATGTCCTGCTCCAGTACCTCCCGGGTGCCGTGGTGGGACTGCAGCATCGCCATGCATGAATGTTCAACAAAATAGGGCTTTATCTTATGTGATGGTGTTTAATGTTTAATGCTCTTACTCATAAGGAGGGTGTTACGCGTGGACAGCCTGTGCGCTGGTGGCTGTCTCTAGTTCATCCTCCTCCCCAAAGAGGCACAAGTGGCCTCTCTGATCCCTTCCTCGGGGTCTTCTTTGCTCTGAAGGAACTTTAGCTACGTCACCCACTCTCCCCCCCTCCACCAGGCTCTCACTCTGGGGGAGCACCCCCGAGGTGTTGCTCCAGCTGCTGTCAGTTCAGGTTCCTCTGACTCAGTTTGTCATAACCTTGCAGCCCGCTCCAAGCCATGCATCTCCCTCACCATCCGCACACACTGGTCCTCCCTGTCCCCACTGTTTGGGGAGCTCGCCAACCCCCATGCAGAAGCTGTGTTGGGAGCCTAGGTACACTCCTTGCTCCCAGCGGACATTTCCTAACCGCAGGCTGCCTGGCTCTGTTTCCAAAGAGGGGGTTCAGATCTGGGATGCTTTGGTGGGGTCAGGGAGCAGGGTGTTGCTCCTAATGGCCCTTCATCCCCTCCCCAGGACGCTGACGGACCTGCTGAAGCAGCCAGGTCATGGCCCCTCCGAGCACATGGACAGCCTCATGGCGGGTGTGCAGGTCCCTCTGGGTGAGGGTCTGGCCCGCGGGTCCCCCCGGAACGGCGCAGGTAAGGTGCTGGCACAGTGGGGAAAAACGAGCTCCCCATGGTGAATAAAGGCAGAAGCATTTATTCACCCAGCCTTCAGCTGAGCCCCCCCTCCGGCCTCTGCCCCCCCAGACAAGCCTCCCTTGAACAACGCTGTGGCCATTGCCCCTCCGCTGGGGCGGTCCCATGGCCATGGCAAGCGCCCGCCTCTGGCCAGCAGCCTGGGCCTGCCGGCTCCTGCCTATGCTGCCTACACCACCCTCAAGGCTGGAGGTGAGTGCCGATGCTTCACGGGTGGGGGGATGCACCCTGTGGGCCCCGCAGACGGGTGGGGAGGGGTGGGGGACTCACAGAGGGGCATGGGCAGGACGCGCACCCCGGGGCTCCTGAGCAACTGCTCATGGCAGAGGCTTTGCTGCCCCCCACTGCCCCAGAGACCTGCTGCACTGTCCAGCCAATCAGCGCCCAGGATCCCACATGGACCCACTGCGCTCCCCATCCAATCAGAGCCCAGGATCCCACATGGACCCACTGCATTCCTCAGCCAATCAAGGCTCAGGATCCCCTGTGATCCACTGCACTCCCCAGCCAATTAGAGCTCTGGACCCCTTAGGATCAACTGCTCTGTTCAGACAACCAGAGTTCGGGATCCCACATAGACCCACCGCACTCTCCAGCCGATCAGCACCCAGGATCCCACACACACCTGCAGCACTGTCCGCCCAATCAGAGCTCAGCATCCCCCACTACCCTACAGCTCTTCCCAGCCAACATGTGTCCAAGATCCCGCACTCCCCAGCCAACCATCACACGGGATCCCTCCCACTCCGTGCCCTATCCCCACAGAGAGCGCCCCCGAGGACCTCTACCTGCGGCTGGGGGGCCCGGAGCCTGCCCCCGCCGGCACGCTGCCCTTCCCGCACGCCGAGGCGCTGCCCGAGGGCTGCCCCCTGCCCAAGGCCAAGCTGCCGGGGGGCCCGGCCTTCCCGGGGAGCTGGGAAGGGGCCGCCCCCCGCCGGCCCGGCCTGCCCCTGGCCGCCGCCCCCCCGCTGTACGGGCAGGCGCCGCGGCACCTCGCCACCAACAGCAAGACCGAGGTCACCGTCTGAGCGCCGCTGACAGCCTACAGGAGCCGCGGCGGCCGGACGTGGCGGGAGATGTGCTGCCCCCCCCTCCAGGATGAGGCTGGCGGCTGCGCTTCGCCGTCAAGGAGGCTCCGTGGGCAAGGCTCGCAATCCAGGCGACGGGTTCCAGCCGTTCGCAGCCTCCCCGTGAAGGGGCTGAGCCCGGGGCACACGGGCAGCGCGCTGCTTCAGCGGACGATGCTGGGCAGACCACAGCCCCCGGGGATGGGGGACACGGCCTGCCGGGGCCAGGCACCCGCACCCAGCTTCTGTGAGCAAGTGGGGGAAGAGCAATGGCCTCAAAGCGCTGTCCTGGCGCTGGCAGCAGTGCCAGAGCAGCCCCTTTCCCTCCCCAGCCTCCCCCTTACCCATTGCCTCAGCCTCCACCTTGTCAATAAATACTACATTAAACTGTACGGCCTTGGTATAGATTGGCTGAGGGACCCCCATGCTGTTCACAAAACCCCAGCTCCTTCTCCACAGGCAGAAGGTGCAAAGCCTGCTCCCACCCCTGGAACACCCCCGATGGAGGAAGCAGTGGGAACAGTGCTTCCAGAGCCAATTGAACAACCCTTCGAGCAGCTGCATGAAAACCAGTTCTTCCCTGTCTGAAGTTTAATGGTTCTGACAGAGTTTTACCGGGGGGAGCAGAGAAACAGAGATGGAGCGAAAGGACATTGTTCCAAGCAAGGTCAGGTAAAAGCTCTCCACGAATGCAGATGCTCCCAAAATTGCAGGCTCCTGGCCCAGCTCTGCCTCACTTGGCCCTTCTCAAGCCCCTTGGGCTGCTTCCAAAGGAGCACAGAGACACCATACTTGCTCCACCAAGGGGCCCTCTTTCATTGCGAGCCATACAGCCCCATTGTCCAGGTTATCCAGACAGAGGACTGACAGCTTCCTGAGGCACCTGCACGACTGAATGTCTCTGAAGGGTGTTTCAAGCCTACCTATGCTTGAGAGCAGCTGCTGGGCGCGATGCAAAGGGCTATAACGAAAGAGGACAGGCAGGAGGTGGTGGTAACATTCACCTTTATTAGGCACCAGATGCTCAGGAGCCCTGGCACAGGGTTTTCAGACAGCAGATACAGTCCCCGGGGAACCTCCCCACCACCAGTTGCATCTCGTATCACAAATCATCCCTACTCCAAACTCCACGTGGATAAATAGATTTTCTTCACACAATCCATAAAACAATTTTCTCCCACCCACAAACAAAAAAAGAAGTTACAGTATATACACACACACACATATAAAAAAGTTGTAGGATCAGACAGGCAGCAAACTGATGAACAGTATAGAAAAAACAGGGCAAAGACCCCGGCCCTGGAGGGTAGAGAAGAACCAGCAGCGCTGGTTCCCTCTGTGAATCCTGCCCCACAGCCTCCCAGCCCTACCAGTACCCCCTGCGGTCCAGGTCTCAGTCCACTCTTAGGGACAAGTGAAGCCTCAGCATCATGGTTTTCCTGAAGCTTTACTTCCCCCCTCTTTACTAAAGCACAAAACCTTCCCCTTGTTGCACACAGACCCAGGGAAATAACTTGGAGGTTGCCACAGGTAAGGAGTTTCTCTGGTTTAGGAAAAAACAATGACCAGGAAGACGCTGTGAGAGACACTTAGAAGTAGGAGGATGTGATCCACCCCCCACAACAGGATCACTAATAAGCTAGGAAACTCAGGAATGGGCAATCAAGACCCACTCATACTGATCAAAGACACCCAAGAGCAACCTCTTCCCCCTCAAAGAGATAAGCTCCCCTCCAACTGCAGACATTGGGAAGCAAGGGATGCCCTTGCCTGTCAGTAGGGTGAGGAGCGCAGACTCCTGGCCATTGCAGCACGGTTGCTAAATTAATAATTAGGGTTAATAATATCTAAACCAGATATTATTCCCAAAATAAAGTGGGGAATGGAGGGAAGCATCTTCTGGTCCCCAAAACAAAAGCATCTTTCGTTTGCAGCTATAGCCCAGGGTCACTGGGAAAGGGCTTTGCTGGGAGACAAGTTTCTCCTGGGCACAGTTTCCACCTTGTCAAAGCCAAGCAACTCCAGGACCAGCAGTCACTTGTGTTCAATGCTGCAGCACACAAAATCCCCAGCCCAGATGCCAAAAGACCCTGCGCAAGTGAGGCAAGCCGCCACCTCTTTCCCCTCAATTTGGAAGGAGCTCAAGCTCTCACACCTCTCTGCAATCTGGATGCACACAGAAGCTTCTTGCCCCAGTCTGATTCTGCAGGAGTCAGGCTGCACAGGCCTGACTGGGACAGCATCGGATTGGGCTGCTGCCCATATCCAAGTGCTTCTAGATGCTGACACGGAGCACAGATCAGTTACTGCAGGGAGAAACAAGGGATGTCCACCTGCCAAAGACTGGTTTCTACATTTGCACACACGAGTGTGCACACTTCTTTGGACAGATGCAACAGGAAAGGCAGAGAAAAGAAAAGGGCAAATCATTCCCATCCCTGTTCCCAGTCTGCCTCCCCCTCCTGGAAAGTCACAGGCAAACATCACCTGCAAGTCAAAGTGCTCTGAATAGAGATGGTAACAGAGCTGGGAGACTCATCCCTGGAACTGCTGCCTCCCAGTCCTTGCCAGAGCTCCAGAGCTGTTGAGCAGCTGGAGAAGGGAAGGAGAAACATCTGAACGCAAGTTCTGGGCCTGGGAGCTGACGAACATTAAAACCCTGTTTCTAAAAATTGCTTCTGCATCAACAAAAAGGCACCAGAGCAGCATCCACCCTTCACGCTGAGCGCAGGGCGCTGCACGTCCACCTCTGCTGCCACCCAGCACCAGACGACCCGGGGTGCTCCAGCCTTCTAGAGGGCTCAGCTTGTAGAGCTGCCACAAACCTAGAACCCTGCCAAAAACCAGAGCCAGCTGTCAGAGGAAGGAGATGCATGAAGTGGAGAGGAAGAGGAATCTGCTGCATTGTTCCCTATGTTTTTGTAAAGCCACAAACACTCCTATAAAAAAACCTGTATAAAAACTGTAGGTAAATTTGCTGGGCAGTACTGGCCCCAAGCAATACTCCTGGAGCACCTCTGTAGGTTGGGTCTAGGGGGCTTCAGTTTCCCGACATACAGCTCAAGGAAAGCTGGTGCCTTCCCCCCTCTCTTGGGAACAGCCCCAGACCTCAGCAACCCCACGGGGCAAGGCTCGGGCAGATTCTCTGCCTTCCCCAAAGGTTTCCACAGAGGTGTTTGGGAAGGGAACAAGATGCCCCTGAGAACAGACACGGGATGTGCCACTTCTCTGTGCTTTGGGCGTGCGGGCTTCTCCCCCCAGCAGGGATGGGGGCTCCAGGTTGGGGCAGCACTTCCCAACAGCCCCAGGCACGGCCACAAAGAACCTCAGCTGAACAAGATTCCTGCTGCAGTGCCCAAGAACAAGCAAGGGGGCTAATAAAGCTAAACCTGGGGCAATTAAAAAAGCAGAACAAAACCAAAACCCTCCCACTCCCACCCCATCACGATCCCACCAGCACAGCCCTAGCCTCACACTTCAGTTTTTTACAAGCTCCAGAAGGGAAGTCCAGGCTGATGGTCAACCAGGCTCTGCACAAGGCAGCCCCACACCAGCATTAGGAGGCAGCGATGGCTGTGCCCCCGCTCAGCTTGACGATCATCTGCTGGCAGTCATTGCAGGAGCGCTTGTCCCCCACCTTCTCCAGGGTGCGGGCAGCCTCAGCCAGCAGGACCGCTCGCTGGCCCGGCGAGGAGAGGAAGGAGAGGGGAAGGTGGCGGCAGGCCAGCAGGATGGCTGTGGCTCGCTCCCTTTGGCCTGGCAGGGTGTCCAGTTCACCTACAGGCAAAGAGAAGAAAGTGAAGGGTGAAGCTACCACCTGCATGGCAAACCCCACCATGTGGGCCCTTGACTGGCACCAGTGAGCACAAGCATCTCTGGCTGGCATCATCGGCTGTGCCTAGAGTGGGGAGCACCCTGCAGCAGACCCCCAGGCAGCTCCTTTACGCTAGCAGAGGAGAACAGTCTGAGCTGGAGTCAGGCAGGGACCAGCAATCTTGCCTTCTACAGAGATGGTCCCTTTCACTTCACTTCCTAGGGCTCAGTCCCAGCACCAGCACACACATCTGCCCATTTTCTTAAACACCCAAGCATTTTACAACCACCACCGTGTCTCTTGGCTCTCCCCTTTAGGATTCCCGGCTTCCGCCTTTGCATTGACCTCCCCAAATGCCAGACTGCCAAGTTTCACGCACGTGTGACTGCACAAAGACAAATGTTTTCAAGCCTGCTCACTGACATCACCAGCTCAGGACTGGCAGCCCACATTAGCCAGCCTGCAGAGATAAAGGCAGAAGCATTACCATGAGCCATAGGGTGATGGGAGATCATTATTCTGACCCTCAGACACAGGGAAAAGGCTGCAGGGTGCTGCTATGCCCCCCTAACCCTGCCTAAGCACTGCCTCCTCCCAGTGAGGCCCCTGTGGCTGACCTTGCTTGCTGCTCTGGGGTGTGCGTCGCCTCAAGCTGTGCTCCAGCAGCTGGTGGGTGCGGGTAGGGCTGGCACCTGCCATCAGGCGCACGGTGGCCTCATGGAGGAAGACCTAGAAGTGGAAGGAAAGGTGGGATGGAGGGTGAGAGGTGGGCTGGCACAGGGGAGATGCTGGTGCTCAGCATGTGTCATCCCTCAGCCACCTGCATTTCCAGAGCGGAGCACTGATGCCTTGCCAACAGCAGAGACCCATTTCCACACTCCTCCCTCGTCTTCCCACCTGTCCCCGGGGAATTTGCAGGTCAGGGCAACCATGAGGGAAGAAAAAAAGCTTTTGACATATAACAGCAAGTGTCCTGGAAAGGGGGAGGCACAAGAGCAGAAACAGGATAGAAAAATGGGACTGCAAACCCTGGCACTGTGGCCTACTGTGGGCATCTCATCCAGGCTGCTAGTGCAGCACTCCACTAACAGCATCAAATGTTGAAATCCAGAATCTGGACAACACCGGAACAACTCTCGTGTCCTCTCATACTACATTTCCTCCACAGAGGCTTAAAACTAGACTAAGGAGAACACAGGTGGGGGGGGAAACCCCAGAGAAGTGCCAGGATACAGCTAAGGGGGTATAGCTAAGCTCTGTAGGTGCAGAAGGCATCTGACCCCCAGCTACCTGCAAAGCCAACATGGCCAAGTGTTCCTTCCACTCACACTAGAGGGACTGACCTGGCCTGAAGCCCCATTACAGGACAAAATGCCATGGGTATTTGCTTGGCAGTACAGACGCGAGTGCTTTCTAGGTAGAAACTAAGGCAGAGATCTCTCAACATGCACCGGACTCCCATGGAAACCTCCCTCATCACCCACCAAGAGAAAGTATGGAGGCTGCTGGTAGCAGACCATCCCACCCCAAGCGTCCAAACCACTCAAGCCCACATACACCCTACGCTTTGAGGGGCCACAGGTTCCCCTGGGAAGGGGTACAGGTAAGCATGCAGGGGAGGCAAGCATCACCTTGCGATAGGCAGGTCGGAAGCCGTGGGCCAGCTTGCGCAGGCTGCCGAGGTCGCGCTGGAAGCCCGTCAGCTCAGAGGCCGAGGCGTGGTAGGTCTCACCCAGGGCTTGGCTGGCATTCGCCTGCTTCTGCCACAGGCTGGTGCGGAGAGAGAGCAGCAAGTCACAGGCCAGCAGCTGGATCATCTGCAAGAGCCGGGCGCCCAGGGCACACACGCTTATTAACACATCCCATCAGGCGAGTAACAGGCCTTGTGCTACACAGCTGCAGACACGGCACCTCCTGCCCTCCCAGGGGCCCTCCCAGCCACGTCATCCTCACCACGACACACCCTGGGGAGCAGGGCTTTGCTTTCTGCCCAAGTGGCATCTCTGGAGCCCAACACCGAGACGTCCAGCCTAAGGAGCAAGCACCAAGCTGTTTCCAAGGAGGTCCAACACCCCCGCAAGGCTGACCTCGACCCAAGGGGATACTGCACCAGCAATGCCCCAGACTTCTGCAAAGGCTTTCCTGCCCAAACAGCGATACTAACTAGGGTAAAGTGTAAAGACAGCCTTGCTACCTGCAAAAGAATAAAAAGGCAGTCTCGACACAGCTCGAATCCCTTTTCCCCATCTGCTGCTGCCCCCTAGCATCGCTTGCTGTCCTAGTTGCTCTTAGGGGACCCTACCCACATTGCAGAAGCAGAGTGCCTCTGTACTGCACTGCAGAAACATTGCACAGTTACTGCCACAACATGCAATGCAACTACAATGCACTACAGCTGCCACCCAGGAGGGATGGAAGGGACCAGAACGTGTCCCACATGCCATGAAGGGAAGCTCCACCTTTAGGTAATCCTGGAAAGAAGACAAACAAGCCCCACACAAATAGTGCAGTCTCACTTTTCTGGTAAAGGGTTAAAACACTCAGGAGTGCTGCCTGAAACAGCAGACTCAACATAATGAGGTCCTGCTTTACAGGTGTCAGAAACTTCACTTAGAGAATGGAGATGGATGATTTCCATGGGCCAAACTTGATATGGTCAAAGCACCAGAAAGGGGTGACAGCTACTGCAGGAGATGAGCAAGAGCTCAGCTATCTGAGATCATGCCCAGGAAACAATGTTGTACCTGCAGCTCTGCTCCTCCATACAGCAGAGGCAGAAAGATGTAAATGCCCTTTGCAAGGAAAGGTAAGAAGTCTTCTCTCTACTCCCATGAGACACAGGATGAATGGTGAATATTGATATAACACAGAAATTATATACCTGCAGCAAGACCAACCTTACAACCAAGACAAACCATGTGCTGTCTCAGACTTATAACTCTTACATTGTTGAGGACTGTGCTGGAGATGGTGCTGCTCATGTTGAGGCTGTTCCATAAGTGACTGCTGGCCCTCTCACAGTGACCCAGGGAGTTCTGCTGTCCATCTGCCTTCCCAGACAGTGAGGCCTGCATGGCTTTACATGCAGTAGAAGGTGGCTTTCACCAGGGCATTCCTGGAAGAGAAAGAGAGTGCTGCTTTCAAGAAGTATCATGTCAGGCTGCTACAGGCCAGCTCCAGGAGCTGAGCTCAAGCAGCAATCAGCACCAGCTTTCACTCTCCCATCTACAAGAGCAGAGATATCATTTCTTAAGACAGGAAAAAAAGACAGAAATTGTTTCTCTTACAGAAACACAGACTACACAGAGAGACGGAAGCAAATTGGTAAAGGTGCTTTAGTGCAAAAGAACCAAGAGGGTGACACCATCCTTTCCATCAGTGCATTAGTTTTGTTTGATTTTGGAAGGTGGCAGGCTGTGCAGATAGAATAAAGCCAAAAGACATCCCTAAAGAAGCAATTCTGACACTTCCAGTCCACAGCTCTGATATCAGCTTGCCACGCTTGACCTACATGTGAACTGCTGAGCACATCTGCAAGAGAGGTGTGCAGCTCCAGAGCACAGGTAGGGGCAGCCCCACAGGAGAGCATTAGGGGAAGAGCCACCCCCATTTAGAAGGGGCAGGAGTCTGGAAGTTGAGGCCTACGCACTCGGACGTCTCCAGGGACTTCGGCATGCGCTCCACTTCGGCAAAGTGCGACCTCACAGCTGCATCGTCCCCTCTGAGCCAACCGATTGCCATCGCCACCGCTGCTGACCACCATCTGCACACCATGTCAGGGCCTGTGGAACACAATCAGGAGCTGCAGCTTCAGAGGAGACACCTGGCTCCTTCCACTGAGATCGATGCTAATGAGCCCAAGCGGATCCCACAGGAATGCAGCCATCCAGCTCAATGTTGGAATGTGCTGCAGGAACACAAAGGAACTTGGCAGCAGGCAAACACCCTACACTAACCGCAAGCAGTTTTGGCTGCCAAGTTTGTACCCTGTCAACAAGGACTTACCTGTCTACTAGTCTAGAAACCTGCCAACTTCCTTCCCAACAAGGATCTCCACTCACTACCCCAAAATAACAGCTCCACTCATATATCATGCCTTGGCACTAATCACCATCAAGCCAGTAAATCAGGTCTCCTTATATAATTTCCCCCATTATTTCACACCCCCTGAAAAACTTCCCAAAGGTTACCAAGGCCCAAAGGACATAGGCTCCACTAGTCTGACCTGCTCCTAAATTTCGTGACAATATTGGCTCAAAACCAGACTTCCCTTTATACAAAAACACTAATCCCTAGAAAAATAAATGTCTAGTTTTTCTTGTATATCTGCTCTACACATTGTAGGTACAGCACATTTAGTGTGTCTCTAAAGCTCCAGCAGCATCCCAGCGAGCTGCCAGGTGCTGCCTGTACCAATACTAAGCAAGACAAATACTCCAGGAGCCTGCTACCAGCCAAGCCCAGATGAGCTCATGGCTCAGAAGGAGTCTACATATCTCGTTGTCACAGTAAAACACAAGCGCCTCCTAAAATACGCCCAGAACTTGCCTACAGCCAGAGCTGCAGGACAGCTGCCGTGAAAGTGAGGTCAACCTGTATTGGGTACAATAGGTCATTAAGTGGGAAAAACCCCAATGGCAACAGTGCTATGCTTGTCTGTAAGCTACACCCTTCTTCCACTTTGCATTGCCAGGAGCAAGCCCTCAGGTGAGGGCTCAGGGTGCAGCTTGAACATGCAATCCCATACCACGCTGTGGCGTGCTGCTGCTCAGCAATCAAGTCTCACTCCAAGGGCTGCCCTCCTCCCTGCCTGGAGTTTGAGAGGTGGCAGGGAGAGAGAGAACATGTATCAGCAGTAGTTCCTGCAGCTGGGACAGCTTCAGTTCTGCCAGACTTACCCAGGGCAGACTTGAGCACTAGAAGTGCTGGCAAAGGGAGGAGCTCCACTTCCCATTGAGTCCAAGAAAGAGTTGAGCAGTTTCAAGTACTCCATGGCACTGGAGAACTCACTGAAACAAGAAGCAAGGTGGACCTTCACTGTGCTGTCACACAGGGGATACCAGGGCCACTTCTTAGACTTCACAAGGCATTTTAAAACTGTGCCGACCCCTTAAAGCAGCAGAAAGTTCAAGCTCTACAGGAAACACAACACTGCTGTACTGCAGAGACCACCCCGAGAGTGGAAGTGCACAAGCTGATGCTCAGGGAAGAGCAGCCCCACACCTCCTCATGCAAGGGGACCGGCAGTCAACTCCAGAAGCCTCATCTCATTTACAGAGATGCTGGACGTAAATTACAAGTTGATTACAGGCTCCTTTTCAATCACTGCCTCTAAAAGTGGCTGAACTATTCTGCTGCAAGTGGTTATTTGCATATATGCAAATACATATGAAGGCAAGTGACAACGCATTCACAGTGCTGGTCAGAAAAAGCAGCACATGCAGCAATGATCTAATTTCCTGGGACACGCTACAGAGAAAGATGTTGAGCTCCTACCCCTAGAGGGGGGCAGAAAAGCTTGCTGCATTACCAAAGCTAGTCCTTCCCAAGAGAAAACAGGACTCCCACAAGCATATTGCAAATCCACCCCACTTATACAAATTCTGCTACTTTATCTCATCATCAACAGCAGCATCTGATCACAAGCAGTTTGTACTGTGGCAGCAATTAGACTGAACTGCTGCTCATTCTCTGCAACGGCGCTAGGAAACAGGCATGAGATTGAAAAGGAAGTTAAATAAGATAAACGTGCAGTATTTTCCCTACAGAGGGAAATGATGGGTTATCTTCCCATTTGAGGCTTTTACCCACACTTTCTGGGGACAGGATCCTTACAGAGCTTCCCACATATTTGCATAGTGTTTGCCTGGCACCAGTATATCTGGGTATCAGCTAGAAGCAGTGTTGAATTACTGGTAAAGGCTGGAGCTCCATGTCCTGTGGAGTCTAGGAAAAAGGTGGTTCTGAACAAAAAGCTGCTCCAATTCCCACCTATTGGCCTCTTTCATTTCCTTACAGAGCTTAGAGGCAATGATAATTTCGGCCAACATCATCGCTTGCAACACATCAGTTTGGTTTTTCACCACTGGTAGATGTGGCTCTTCAGTTAGGAGAATGCTCATGCATAAGATAGTGAGCTGGGGCTGGGGGTCACTCCCCAACATGCTAGACCTTCATGCTCTTAGAGCTCTGCACATATGCTCTGCTGGTATGTGCACCCGAATTTTAGCACTCCTGAACATTAAACTTTGTCACAGCAGAGAAAGCACCATTCATTTGGTTCAGGAATTGATCAGGGCTGTGCCAGCTGACACCAGAAACGCTTACTACACACAGGTTCACCTTTGACTTCAGGTGTTTTAATACAAAGAGGCAGAGCTCACTCTTCTAATAAGCTGTGGTGGCCAGACTTACACTATCATTTCAAGTCTTAATAGGGACTAACCACTCATTTTGCCCAGAGCGCTCAGACCAGTGGTCATGATCCCTGCCCCAGAGCCTGCAACTGTGGCCACCGTGTACTTACCATGGCTCCTCCTCCTCTTGTTCCACTATCTCTTTCCTAGTCTGAGGCTTCACAAGTGAATCCACCGCTCGCTCCAGCAGGTTCTCACAAAATGCCTGATGAACTTGCGCAATAGGATCCGCTAGAGAGGAAACAAAAACCAAACCACTTCACCTGCATACAGCGATAGCCACCTTCCAATACAACTGAAAAGAAGAATTCAAACATGGGAGCAAGAGGAAGAGCAAGTAAAGGAAAATTCTTGAGGAATTAATGCAATGATTTCTACAGACTAAGTTTTCAGGGCCTTTTTAACCTTTAATCCATTTACAAAGCTGCAGCCTTCGGTCAAATATCCCTCTGGCACTTCTGCCATATGACACTGCTCACCCCAAAGTCACCCCCCAGACATTCAGGGCCACATTCAGGTTGCATTCCAGCATATAAAGACACAAGCATGATGACACAGCACTGTACCAAAGGGGGAAAGACAGGTCCTGCAGGCTGAAGATACATCTGCCAGCTCCACAGCCCCTCTTGCCTGTCAAGTCCACATACAAGAGCATGCTCTCAAACAAGACACCCTCTTTTGCCCCAGAGGTGGAGAGATACCCAGACTCAAAGTGCTATGAGGCCAAGCACTTGGGGACACAAGTGGCTCTCACCAGGGTTCCTCTGGGTGCAGTACAGGCTCTCCTTTGCAGCCGACTTGACCGTCCAGCTTCGCTCCACAAAAAACTTCTGTCCCAAGGGGTGGCACAACCAACGCAACGAGTCAGGAATGGCACTCCGCTCTGAGCTGCACAGGCTCTGAGCCTGGCTTAGAAAGTAGCTCTGGGGGAAGGAGAGGCTAAGGTTGAGAACAGCACCCAGGGAAAGAGACACACCATGGGGGACAAAGGTCATATCACAATTACAGCTTGTATCATAATTGCAGACTGTATGGTGATTATTGTGCTGGCATACATATTGTGCTACAGCATTGTGCTACAGCAATGCCAGCCTGTAGGCCTTCCCAGAGCTCTGCTTGGAGGTGTGATGGAAGAGGAGACCACAACTCACCGCTAGGAAGCCCAGTTTGCCTCCACAGCGGGTCTTCAAGCCAACCGCAGCTGTCAGGTGGATTTCTGCCATTGTGCTGGGTGGGATCTTCTCTTCCGCGCACTCAGCCAGATTCACAGCACACAGGGCCATGTGCAAGCCCGAGTAAGCTGAGCTGGAGGGAAGTTTACCTAAACCAGGAGGGAAAGGAAAGAAGTGTTAATTTTTAGTGAAGTACTGCCAGCTGCTAAATACTACCATGATGTGCAGGGCTACTGTCCGAGAGAGACAAGAAGAACCTGTTGACATGGGAAGTTTAAAACCACATATACCTACTCTGTAGTCAGGCAACAGAACAACCGTAACTGAGTCTTTTCTCCACAGATACCAAGGTTGGTATATGCCGTGAGAAAGCCCTGTACAGCTAAACCAGTTAGGATAAAATCATCAGTAATATCTGTCCTGCTATATTTATCACTATCTTAAAACTAAACTCCTTTGCAGTCTCCATCTGTACCTACACAGATAATATTAAGGACAACTACTTATTCCGGGTGGCATGGCCACAATTCACACAGCATTAGGTAGAAGGAAGTTTAGCCTGGATTTCTGATGTACTTGGAGCCTATTAACATTGCAAATTGATTTGCCAATGAAACAGCAAAAACAACCATTCACAAGCAACATTCAAGCACTTCCTTAGTACATGTGCACACAGGTTTTCAAAGCTTGTCAACACCAACTGGCTCTCTACACAGCTTCAGAAATTAAAGTTCTTCCAGCAATTAACCTCAGCCCCTGCTTCCATATAACACTCCCAACTGAAACAGATGAAACAAGCCCTTAACAGCAGCAAAAAAGTGACTGGACTCTATCAACTGCTGCTTGGGAAAAACTCTCAGCCATCTGTGCCGACCAGGGAACACCTAACTCAAGACACTGCTGTTCTTTAGCCCTTCTTACATAGCTCTTATTGCATGAACTTGTTGTATTCTTGTAAGTGGCTCCCTAAATTTGGCAGGCTAATTTGCAGCAGCAGTCCTCCTGGAGGAAGAAGGCCGCAGTGCTCTCCCTGCATCCTCTAGGATCAGCTCTGAATCTCTTCATATGGCGAAATGAGGACAGCAAATCCTTCACCTCTGCTCCTACCTGTTATGTGAAGCTGATGGAGCTTGTGATACGCTAGAGCCGCATCCCGAGCACTGGTCTTGGCCTCGTCCTCAAAGCCTGCAGTGGCCTCCCTTGCCCGCCACTGATGAGAAGTCCTCTTCAGCAACCACCGCACCAGCGCCAGCTTCTGCAGGCTATAGCGGATGACGTTCCAGGATAGGCTGCAGGCCAAGTCCAGGCGGGAAGCTGGCAGTGCTCGGCCGAGTACCGACAGGCAAGTCTGCAGGTTTGACGCAGCTGCGGCAAAATCCCCCTGCAAATAACATGAGAAAGGGTTCAACAACAAAAGCACCATCACAGAGACACACCTGGGCATTGAGAACAAGACACGCTGATGTGCAAGCTAGGACAACATCATTAGCTGAGGGTAAAGATGAAGGCAACTTACACCAGCTTCAAATTTGGCCTTACATATCTTTCCACACATGGGTCTGATCCTGCACTGTCCGAGAGACACATCAGCACTAGGTGACAGGAGCTTCCTGCCTTCTAAAACAACATGAAGTTTCCCCATATCAAAAGCCATCAAAAAGCAACGGGGAGAACTCCCAAAAGGCTGGAGAACAGCAGACAGACAGAGCAGACAGCAAAAGCCAGATTCTGGACAAAACCCAAGACCTTGCTGTGGAGATAGCTACAAGATGCAGCAGCAAGGAACAAGGACAGAAGTTAGGAGCCTCTTCCAATACTGATATCCAGCCCTGCTAACTTAGGCTGAGGGAAGTCTAAGGTACTAAGCTATCTTGAATCCACTCAAGACAACCTAGCATCAACTAATCTGAAATCAGACAGGAAATCCACTTGAATACCATGCTCTTGCAAATGCCAAGCCACTGTCTCACTAGGCAACATTTATCCAAGCCCCCTCCTAGAGGATGCACTTGATGCAAAACGACAAGTCAGCTTTACCCGTGCCAAATCCAGGTCCGCTTGCTTGCGATGCCTCCAGAAGGTGACCGATGACCGGGAGTGCAGCCGGGTTACTGGCTCTCCATGCACGAGGAGCTTTATGAACACACTCAGTACAATCACCCCGTTCACAAGCCACAGGATCAGCGTGGGCATCATCCATCCGAACCAGCCACCCGCATCTGCAATGGACATCCCAAACAAGGAAAGGTAAGAGTTAATCTGGACACCAAAAGCCCAGCAACAGGACAAGCAGAAGACCCAGAAGGATGTCTTGCTACGCTTGCCACATGCGGTATCAACTTTTGCAAAGGCTGCAGTTTAATCAGGAAACACCTGTATCTACAGCTCTTCATCCAAACTCCAAGCCACAACATTCCCAGCCAAATAAAAGTAGTGATTTTTACGCGCCAAGTTTATAAAAAAGAAATCCAACAAAAGCCAGGAACCAAACTGAATCAGCACTCAGTTTTCCTGGAGTACCCTGTATTCTGATTTTTCTATTAAATACACCCATCTGTACCCATTACTTCAGGGTCATTCCCTGATCTTAATTAAGGAAGCATAATTACCAGTCAAAGAAATGACAGCATGCCTACAGGATCCCCTGCTTGCCCCCTAGGCTGCTGTACTCCAAACTATGAGTACTGTTGAACAAGGCAGTTGCAAGACCCCATAGCAACACTGTTTCTGAAGTAATTCTTCACCTATTTCCTATGAAGTTACAAAAATCAGACAGTTATCTTAAAAACAAATACAAAGTGAACATGCCTCAAGGACTGGTGAGGACAGGAGGAAGCTCCTTACCCTGAACTACTTTTCTAGGGTCTATCCCGAGAGCCCAGGCTGCTGGGCTACAAGTGGGTACTCCCTCTACCTCACCACATACAGCTGGTTCTGTGCAAGAACAATGCTGGATGTGGATGTAAACTGGAACCAGGTCCAAGCACTCTCACTGGCTCTCCTCCCACACCCAGCCCTGCACTAACCCTCCCAGCCACTAAACAAAGGTGTACAACTCGCTGAGCACACAAACCCATCCCACTGAACCACACCAAAAGTCCACCTCACAACCTGCAGCTGTCACTGCAGATGACAGCTTTTAGGTCTTTAGGGAGACCATGTAAGCCCAGCCACCTCCTGTGGTCCAGACTATCCAGGTTCCTTACCTGACTCAACTGTCAGCACGTTCCTGCCGGAGCCATGCCGCACCAGGCTGTCAGACTCTTGGGTTCCTCGGGCATCCAGCAAGGATGTCAGAGGATTGAAAGAAAGGCAAAGGAATGTGAGAGCACAGAGGAGTATTCGAGAGCGATCCACCATACCAAGGGCCACGGGAGGAGAGTCAGGCTCATCTTTAACCTTCAAAGGAGTGAACAAAAAGAGAAAAAAATGCTTACCTTATAGAACAAAAAATACTTATGCCAAGGGAGGAGTAGGGAAAAAGGAGAACCCAAACACGTTTTAAAATTTTCTTTTAAGGTCAAGATCAGCAAGAACCCCAGTGAAGCTTTCCCTAGCTTAGTAAGATAAGACTAAAGTATTTGAGTGCCTTCACCTTCGGTCTGCTCCCAGTTATTTCAGTTATCATTAACTGGATCCCTGGGTTAGGCTAGGATTAACCTTTACTGCCTTTGCTTCTTCCGTGATACCCACAAAGCTAACCTTCAGCCAAAGACAGCTAACAGCTTTCTGTTACTGTGGCTACTTAGAGTATCATTAACCACAGCCGATGCCATCATCCATTTCCAAGTTCTCCTGCTTATCCACTGGACATATATATATCCCTGGAAAGCTGTGGGCTCTTCATGTCATGAACATGCACCGTAAGTCCACAGAGACGCTACAGGCCAAGTACAGATCTTCTAGCAGCTAAGGTATGGCTCAGACAATACAGCTCAGGAAGCAGTCTCAATCATATAAGAACAGATAAAACACACCAATGCACCTCCTTGTCCTTACAAGGGATCTCTGTCCCCTACAAATCTACCTGCCAGAAGTCTGCTGGTTCTGTTCTTGAGAATGAGAATTTAAATTCTGGCCCTTACATATCCCTGAAGTACATGCTCTGAATTTGACAACTTAAGTCACAAATACCTTTGCATCATCAAGGAGTGGACTTCCTGGCTCTGAGTCAATGGAATAGGGAGAGAATCCAGCCTGTGATCCCGAGTCAGAGGCTGGAGGAGACATCAGCAGCACATTCTGATTGAAGTCGTCAATCTTCAGATCCACATCATTGTCAACCAGGCTGCTTAGGTCAATGCCTTTCAATAGCTCTGCAAAAATCAGAGTGCATTATGTACATGTTTCTTGATCCTGCATCCTGCCAGTATCTCTCAGATTGGACACCGAACACCAGCCATTATCGATACAACCTCTGTCAAGGATAAGAAACTGCAAGAGGCATCCTAACACTTATGCTGTGTCCCCTCCCCCCGGCTGCACAGCCTCCATAACTTACTGTTTTTTTGGTTAGCCAGCTTCAGAACCATGTTCTCCTGCCTCAGCTTATGGTTGGCCTGCTGTAGGTACTTAATGTAATCAATGGCTTTTCTCAGGACTCCAGACTTGTGCATCTGCAAGGAATTAAGACATACAAGGCGGTTTACATAGGAGAGTGTCAAAGGGTGACCCCTGCCTTGTAGGGATACCACAACTCTTTGTATCATGTGCTGATGGAGAGAAAGAGGGTGTAAGGGACCACTCAGCAACTGTAAAAAAAACTAATAGCAGGGCACACTCTGCAGAAGAGGCAACAAATGTATCTTACAAATAAAGTGCAATAGAAACAGATTAACATCCAAATTACAATAGAGCTCACATCTAGTTTTCAGCCAGAAGTAGCCCTTCAAAAGCACCACAGTTATGAAATGAAGTGGTTCTTCTGGGATGGAGCAAGCTGCTGTTCGTTAACCATCACTCACTGTTTAATTCTGAGATAAGCAGCTCTCTCCTTGCCTCACTCCCTTGACCATCCCCATAAAATTACTTGCTTCCAGCAGCAGCAGACAGTTTAGCTTGTAAACACAAGCACAAAATACTAAGAAGCCACTGCACACTTCCAGTGTTTTTAAAACATAAGCTTCCAATTCCACACAGCAACAGGAGGTGACTTCACTAGTGCACGCACGTGTGTGGAGACCATGCAAGGTATCAACACCACTGTTCCCTGCTCTGCCAGCAAGAGGTAACGTGAATGCAGCAACCCTGAATACATGGTGTGAGAGAGTTTCTAATATTTGAGCAAATAGTTCTTACTACTCAATATCTAAAGGAAATACGTTGGAAAACTCTGTAAACCCTCATCTCTACTGCAGTTATATGGAAAAGGAAACTTAAGCAAGCTCTGGTCTGGCAGAGTTATCAAAACATCCACCTGGATACTCTATGCAGAGGGCCTACATAAGTTAGGCCTAACAAAAGAACCAACACATAAGGTATAGCTCATTTTCAAGAAACAGCACCACTAGCACAATAAAGCAAGCATTTTACAGGTGACCCTTCCCAAATACAATTATTGAGCTTTCCATCACACAGGTGACTGATAGCAAGGAGAAGACAACAGTCTCATCCCAATACATGTGTGCATACTACTAAGTCACATGTACCCAACAGCTTCACTTAGTAGAGCAACAAGCACCCCAAGACACAGAATTTACGACACTAGATTTGCTCTTACTCCACATCTTTACCTTGGCATCTGTGCCCATGACAAGGTCCTTCAGCTCAATGATCTTGTCATTTATGGATGATCGGTAACGCTTTTCAATGATGTTGTGAGTTGTTCTCCTCTCTCCTTCTTTAGGTGGTTCTGGTTGCTTGACACCCCCAGGGACTTGCTTGATAGGCACCTTTTCTTGTCCCACCATCACTGGCATTGTGGTCAAAATGGTCCCACTGCTCCCAACGAGAGTCTACAAAGACCATGTGTAACCAGTGTCACAAACAATCGATTGATTTAGGTAAGGTTTATGATGGTAAAAGAAAAAAGAAAGCAAACAAAAGAAAAATCAGGAAAAGTTTGTAAAGCTCAGAAGAGATGGGCCAGTTTCATCCCATCCACCTCAGCTGGCATGCGCATTGGCACAGCAACACAGGAAAAGCCTGCCATTCCGCCTCCCACACTGGTCACTGTGGGGCAAGAACATCGCTTGCTCCCCAAGAGCATCAATACTCTTCTGCCAATAAAATGCTCTGTTCATTAAACAGAGAAACGAACCAAGGCTCCTTGTTGTTCCTACAAACCTTACACCTCAAGTGTCCAAATCCACCTCTTCTGTGGACAAATAAAGTCACTGAACCAGCAACAGGCAATGCTACTTCCAAACTGGTAAAGGCAGCATTAGAAAGGACATGACTATGGAAAAAAAATCCTTGGCCTGAGCATTGCAGTTGCTGAATTCAATTAAATGGACAAAAAAAAGATCCATAACTTATAAAAATGCCTGAAGATGAGGAACTAAGACAACGAGTGATATACACTGCCATGAAAAGCTCAAACATGGACATCTAGATGTAGGATAAACTATCTACACCAAACTAAAGCAGTATGTACTCTGTGATAAAAGATGATGAATCTCACCAAAACAGTTGCACAGAGGGGCTTCTAAGACATCTGTAGTAAAGAAAGGTTAAACTGCTTGATCCAGCAAAATGAGATTGAGAAGGTTACACATGTTCTCTGAAGTACACCAAGGATCAGGGAAGTGGTTATGGAGAGGAAGAGGTACTTCTGTCAAGAGGCAGACTAACAAAAACGAAGATAAACTAGCCATGAGCAACTGCAGGAGTAATTCTAACACTGAAAGAGTCTTGTAATTGGGATATTGGAAATTAACTGAGTTCCATTTCAAGCTGGAACTTGACAAGTAAGTGAATGTAAGTCCTCCACCTTTCCTTGGCTAATTTCCACCAAATTTCAATGCGTTCAAAACACTTTAGAGATTCTATCTCGGACAGACACAATCACAAAAGCCTCATCTTTGGATAAAAATTTTACCTAAAAGCAATCAGGTTCATTGAAGATTTTAGCCTGGCTGTGAACAAGTACATACGAAGCCTACCATGCTATATAAAAGTCAAAACTTAAGTCTAGACGTGCAATTTTGTCACCCTCAGTAAATATTTGACCAGAGGTATCTGTTAGAATGTACAAGATCATAATTAATGTGTCATTGGGGGCACAGTTTCTCAAGAGTTGATAAGAAGTGGAGGCCATGAAGCACAGCTGCTATCTCCAACGATTACACTGAGTCCTCACTGCAAATGCCCTTTGAAGAGCAGCTTAATCAGTTATCAGATCCAACATACGGCTATTAGACACTACTGAGGGGGAAAGGAAAGCTCCACAGGTGTTCTGAGTTAGCTAGCTTTCAGTTTCAGGTGTCTTCCAGAGGTTAAAAACAGAATGGAATTTTTAGGTCATGTTCCTCTCCTTGTAATACCAGAAAAAGGTAAACAGAAACATGCCCTTGGTCTTTGCTTACTGGCCATGGGAGGCTGCCAAGAAAGCACAATCTGTGTGTTTAGCCTTGGCAGAAACAGGGTATTACTCGCTCTGGATGTGTCTAGAGCAGCCCTCAAAACCCCTCCCGTTTGCACCACTGCAGAATACTAATGCCCGGGTCTCCTCACTGAGTTAAGAGGAAAGCAGGTCAGTGAGGAAGGAAGAACATCCGTATGGTACCTGCAGAGCTGTGGTCTGAATGGGAGCAGTGAGTGCTGTCAGCGCTGGGTTCTGTACTGCAGCCATAACAGGATTACCATCCGCTTTCAAGGTTGTCAAGACAAGAGAGTCCGTTTTTATGATCTGAGGTTGGACCAGAACCTAGGTTGAAAAGAGTCAGAGGTGAAGGTGAGAGCAGGCATGTATTTCCCTGCTGATCTCAGCAGCCAGAAGTAAGTGATGACAGAGCTGTAACTTTACATATCAGTGGATGTAGCAGGGCGAGTATTTCTTTCACCTGCATCACCGGAATGGTTTTTGTCAGACCCTCATGCAAACTCTTGACCATGAGACACCCAGAACAGTGCTGGAGGAAGGGGAGCAGAGGAAGCACCAGGACATTGGTTTTCAAATCAACCACCAGAAGTAAACACGTATGAAAAAACCCACAAAAGAGCAGATGGAAAAGCTCCCTTCCCCTCTTTGTTACACCTATAATTAGTTGTCTGCATTAACTGGTTGAGTACTCAGAGTCTAACACGGCTAGGACACATTTACTTTGGCAAACATCTGTAGCAGCTTTCGCCCCTCCAGTCTCACTGAAAGAATTCGTACCATGAATACCAAGCAGGTCTACACCAACAGCAAGTTATTTTGCCATAATACAGCTTGCTCTTATTTTTTTCAAATACCTTGTTGACTCTTAAATATGGAGAACACTGTAGATGACACAACACAACTGAGCCAGAGCAACTCTGACATACTGAGAGAGTCCCCTAGCCACAAACACTTTTGTCCAATACAAAGACACACACGAGTGAAAAAGTCTTCCGTGTGTCTTAAAATGAAATCACATGACACTGTAGCAGGAAAAAGATCAAAAACTGTGGGAGAAGAATTGGAAGAAGACATTCCGGTATCAGCCAGCCCTTATAAGACACTGTAGAGGTGGTGGACTTGCAAAGAAGCAGGCAAAAGTCGAAGAGAGCTTGTTCAAGTAAGGTTTCCAATCTGGTTTGGCAGCACCAGGTTACAGAAACATTTCAGACCAAGTTCCGTTATGCATGTGATTCAGTGAAAATGGTTTCTGAACGTGGCCCACTACTTGGAAGTCACACCATAGCTCGCAACAGGGACTCTAACACATAACTTGAAGTAAGACGTGTCTGGAACACAGACGGGTTAAAAATACCTCTCACACATAGAAACGCTTGTGCAAAAGCAAGGACCAGGACCGGCAGCTCTACAAGCTTTACCACCTTTTCCCTGCAAGCCATGGGACCAGACCTGCAAAAGCAATTCCTTCTGCTGCTGGATCCCTGCCTCACTCTATTTTCACTTACTGGAACTTGCTGGACCTGTGGTGCAGCAACCGTCTGGACTGTGGCTGGCGTTAATGTCTGGATGGTGCCATTGGCAGCTTGTGTTAGCACTCGCTGGGCCTGCACAGTCTGCACTTGCTGCTGGATGGTCACTGGCTGGACCTGGGAGGACGTCACCAGGCTCTGGACTTGAGGCTGGAGAACTGGAAATCAGAAGACAGATGTCAGAAATAGACCAGAGACACAGGTCTCCGTTCTGAAGTCTGCAAACGCTCCCAGCTTCACTCCTCTTCTTCCCAGAGCTTCTCAGTAGGCAGCATTCATCTAACACATCCCACACGTTGGGAAGTTTCCAGCTCCTTTGGTGTCTTCTGCAAGAGGACACTGCACCTAGAATAGAAGCTTCCCAGGAGTCACAGAAGATCAGTTAAGAGAAAACATAGTCAAAATCCTTTGCTCTGCTCGCACAGGACTCATGACTTCAGTGACATTATGAAGCACATCCAACCAGCACTTGCATGCTCCTGCTCATCCTGGTGGTCCCTAGGATCGTACTCATCATGTACCTATCAATACCTACTGAATAGGATCAAGACAACCGGCATTCACGAAGGAAGCTCCTGTCATCATTAAAGGTCCTTACAGGTGCCTGTGCTCAATGCAAGTACTGCACTTGAGAATTTAGCAGTTAAAACATGCCTTCATTCAAGACAGGCTGGAGCTTCAGGACTGGATTTGCCTGCTGCACCCATCAGTGGGAGGGCAGCATTGCCAACAACCTCATTTTAGCCACTTTTCTCAAGCCTCCCAAGAATCATAAGAGAGAAGGCCACAACAGAGGAGAGAAGCAAGAAGACAACCACTGCAAGAGACCACACAAAAGATCTCATTTACGACAGCTGCTCATGCTCCCCAACTCCAAAGCCAAGTAGGCAGGAGAAAGGACACCCCACTGGCAGCATCACATGGAAAGGATCGTCACGCTTGTTACGGAAGTTGAACACTGACATCGTTTATTGCAAGCACCCCAACCACTACCTTGGAAACTGGTGGCTGCGTTCTGGTAGATCACGGGCTGCTGGATAATCCTGGTCTGGGGAGCAGAGCTGAAGGTTGGTGCAATCATCACGGCCTGCTGCTGGAGCTGGGGCTGGAGTGGGGGCCGAGGCTGCAGGAGCGGGGCTGAGCGTGGAGGGGCTGGAGGTGTTGCCTGTGCCACTTTGGCAGGCAGGCTCTGGAGCTGCGGGGATGCAGGGGATGGTGGGAAGGGCTGAAGCTGCGCTTGGCTGTACGGCCGCTGCAGCTGCGGCTCCAGGGTTCCGCCATTGCTGCTGCTGCTGCCCTGGAAGGTGCCACACAAGTGATCCGAGAACAGATCCGGGAAGTCCCCTGCCTGGTTACTGACGAACTGCAGCATCTCTGTAAACCAGAAGGAAACGCATTCAGTGCTGGTTTGCTGCCCGCACGCTTTGACACCCACCACTACATCAGGACTTGGATGATGGTGTGCGTGCACAGAAGGGAGCTCTGGGTCTTTCAAAACCCCCAGAGAACATACCACACCAACTGAACATCTCCAGACGGAAACAGAGAGGTGATCAGCATCCACCTGCCTCTCGCTGTTCAGAGCAAAGGGCAGGACTCTCCTCCACCACCTTCCCAGACGACAAGATCCAAGCACAGACTACAACTTCTCCATCTCCAATATATCTAAAATGCTATTCTCATTCCATCGCTGCTCCAGTCTAACCCTTGCAGAAGGAAGAAACCAAGCACCTTTGCAAATCCAGCACTAACCTTTCTCCCACTCAGCTTTTGGGGTGCTTTCAAGCCCCCTATCCCTCCTGCCCCACTGAGTATCTGGAATATGAAGACATGGAATAAGAGTTCATCTTAACTTTGTTTTACTTTCAAGCATACCAGAAACTGGAGAAAACACACGAAAGGAAACAACACCTTATAGAAGTGTTGAAAGAAGGAGAAATCCACACAAGTGTTTAAACAACCAGAATAACATTCTGTATTGGATTTTGCCTATTTCCCCCTGCCCGCAATCACTGCACGGCAGTTTCTCTCCATCCCACCTTCTCCAGGATTTTATCAGCCCACATTGAGAGGGTGCTACTGCAACACTACAGCTCTCCCCCCGCAGGAAAAGAAATGCACAACCAAGAGATCATTATTCGTAAGTGAAGCTTCCTTTTCTCTCCATCTAATTCAACATAATCCAATTACGCACCTAATCTACCTGAATGCTTCCCCCGTTCTGTGTGGGAGGTGGCATGAGGAGTTAGACATCCTTCCCCACCCCAGGATCTGCCCAGGCTGCACTAGCTCCACGACTGTTCTCTGAAAGCCATGTTTATTTTTCTTCTGGAAGTAGGAGAAAAAGGGAGGGGACCCATAACCATAACAGAGGGCTTATAACTAAATCATGGATTTGGGTTGAGAAAGTAGAAAATAGCTTTGCGGTTCATAGGAAAAAATACAGCAGAGGGCTCCTTACACCAGCAGCTCTCTCATCCGCAAACCCGAAAGACGCTGCTGCTGTGGTTTATGAAGGGGGGTTGGAAAAGCAAACTTTTCACTAACTGTTTCCGTGGACATCGTCCCAGCAATAAGAGAGCTATTCATCTGCTGCTCTGAAATGCCACCCACATGCTATACAACTAATTTGCCTGACGCTCCTGAAACAGAGCAAAGGGATTGTTCTCCAAGCTTCCTGTTCCCTCAGTGAATGTTTCACCATGTTGCTTTATTTCCATGACACTACTCCACGTCCAACAGCAACCTTTCCACACTCTCAGAGATGTTGAAGCATTGACCGTGACCATTGCTCTAAGAATTCAGGTCTGCTGCATGGAGAAGCTTGGGAGGGGATGTGTCCTCTTGACCTATTTATAACCCAATGCTAAGTAGGGACGCAGTTCTCCAGCACTGAGCAGCAGTCGCCCTCAGGGACCAGCTGGACCAAACCTCTGTCTCCACTTTTAACTAGGGAAATGAAAGATTTTAGGGCTTTTTTTAATGCAGCACCTCAGTAAACTTCCACAAAACCCTGCTGGTGCAAGGAGGGCTGTTTAACACTTCTGTGTAACACCTAGGTGGATACTAAGCAGCTTTTCACCCTCCAACCGACTGCAGCTAAGACCATCCCAAACAACCCTCAACATGATAAACTTGATATTCCCAACTACATACTTCTCCAGACCTTCATTTGATAGCACTGCTATTTCACTACCAGACAGCACTACCCCAAGTGGGGAATAAGCATAAACTGGACACGATTTTCTCTGGAAAAGTAAATTCCAGTGCAAGAGCCAAATTTCAAGGACTGTGTTTTAAAGAACACTGTGTTCAATATAGACTGAATATCTTAGTAAAAGAAACTACTCTTGCTCTCATGAGTTAAATCACATCTTTATCACAGACTTAACTTTGACAAAGTGCAAGATGCCTAATGATTAATCTTGAAGAATTAGGCTGCCAGAGGATCCAACCCACCTCTTTTAAAGTGCCCAAGAGCTTTCCTAGTAGCAGCTCAAGAACAATCAAAAGTGGGAGAAACAGCAACACCCAAAATCCAAATCTCTGCCTTTTTTTAAAACACCTTTGCCTACACAAAGAACAGGGAGAGTGTCTCTATTAACTGTTAGAAAGCTCAGGTGCTTTTGGAGGACAACTATCAAGTGATAAACCCATCATTGCCATATCATCCACACCCTCTGTGTTGAAGATGTCTTGGCCCCTAACACAGCAAGATGCCACAGCAGAAAACTACTCTGGCCCAGACCAAGGCTAAGAAGTGTCCATAAGGTATTGTGAAACCAAACCCACTGAGCACTTTCACTGCCCGGAATACCTGGCAGAGAGGCAAGGGCTGGGCTTTAGCTGCCTCTCCCAGGCAGTGGCTCAGCTCCCCTGCACATGGGCTGCTCCTTCTCATGCTCCTGGAGACACAGTGCTTTGAGAATGGAAAGCAGGGGAGATCCCAACCTAGACAAACAACTCATCCACCCTGAGCCCAGACATGCTTCATACCCACAACCAGCTTGGGCCTCACTCTCCAGCACTGCCCTGCCAGTGGCTGATGGGGGAGCTTGTGCTGGGACAGGAGGCAGAGCCAGCTCAGCAACAGGAACCCCTGATCAGCCTCGCGCCCCATCCTGAAGCAGCATCCTAGTGAGCACCGACATCCCAAGCAGTTGGTGCATCTGCCCAGTCAGTGTCACTCCTCCTCCACTGCCAAACATGAAAATCAGGCAGCGAGGGTCCCTCAGCCTTGAGGGGAGACGAACACCAAGACCTGCCAAGAAGACAACTTGAAGCCAAATCAAAGCCCTCGCAAAGTTTCAAACCTTGAGATGGATCCATGACAGATGGAGCACAAAAAAAAAAAAAACCAAAAAAGCAGGACTGCCATATACCTCCCCCCAGGAAAATCCACCCTGGGAGCTGGGGAGGAGGGAGAGCGAAGCTCCTTTTCCTCAGTTACTCATCGCTCTGAATCACACCTCCCCGGGCACATCGTGGCTCCACGTTCATCAGAACTCCGCTTCCATATGGATCCCGAGAAGTCATTATGTGGTGCTGTAACCACAGCAAACACCACCTTTCATTAGCACCAACTTTAAGAGTGATATAACAAAGCCCCTTATGTTCTCATAAGGGACTCTTCTTTTGCAGGTGATAAGTTAAAAACAGGAGGGTACACGTTTTGCCCCCCTCTACACTTCCATCACAACTAGAAATTCAAAAGCACAGCTTCAGTTTTACCTCCCAGATGCTAACTAAGAACGCTTTGGCCATCACCACCCCAAAGCTGAGCTCTCTTTGGGACTACAGCCGAGCGGAGCATGGGAGTGGTGCCATGTCTCCAGCCGACAGCCCATCGAGAAACTACATTTGTAATGGGTTTTCAGGAGCTGTCTGGGAAACTCCTGGTGAGGCGCTGCACGCGTTTTACTTTCCTGCGCTTCAGCGGGAGCCTGAGCTCGGCCATCGACGGGCAAAGTTTTGGGATAACAATAAGGAAATTTAGGGGGAAAAAAGATGAAATTTAAACAGTTACACCTGTTTCGGTGAGAGGGGGCAAGGCGCGGCCTCCCACAGGCACGAGTGGCAGCACGGCTCCGGCCATCGTGCAGCACCGAGGACACAGCGGGGGACCCTGGGCAGCACTGCCTGCCCCACGGGAGGAACCCCCACACACGCGTTACAGCCTCGACAACCGCCGGCGTGGCCCGGCCCCATGGGAGCGGCTGTGAGGCGATCCCGGGCGGGAACCATCGCCGGCCGCCCGCGCCCGCTCGCCAGGCCAGCGCTGCCCGGCGGGACACTCCACTCGTGCTGGAACCGCGACCCGAGCAGCGGGACCACACCGGGGCGGGAAGGGGGTCACGACACGGAGGGAGAACCACGCACTTATCCAACCCCCCCGTGCGGAACCAGCACCCCGGGCCCGTGAGGAAACACGGGAGCAACCCCCACACACACACGCCGCTCCCTCCCTCCCTTCCTTCCTTCCCTTCCCTCGGCGCTCACCGTCGATGTCGCCCAGGGTGAGCTCGTCGCCCAGCTCGGTCAGGCTGTCCATGCTCTCCACGCCCAGCTCGCCGCCCTCCATCGCGCTGGGCCCCGCCGCGGCCCGGCGCTCCGGCGCATGAACCCCGCCGCGGGCGCTCAAGCGGAGGCTACCGGCGAGCGCCGCCGACCCCGCGCCATCTTGGGCCGCCCCGATCGCCCGCAGGCTCCGCCCCCCGCCACGCCCCCGCGGTTTGTTGTCAATGAGACCAGGTCTGCCCCGGCCAATCGGCGGCCGCGGCAGCGCGTGGTGTGATGGCGCGTCAGCGATCAGCAGCTCCAGATTAGCATGTGGCGCCCCGCCCCCTCATTAGAATATTTATGAGGGGGGCGTGGCAACGACGGCGCTCGTGGAGCGGGCTGTATTGCGGCTTCACCTCTGGCTGTGGGATACCCGCCGGGACATGGATCGCATTCCCGGGCTTGGAGGGGGTAAAGGCGAGGTGCAAGGCAGCGGTGATGGTGCTTAGAGGATGGGGACTGTCCCGCCCCGCTGGCACCTCCTTCCCTCCGCAGCTCCTCACGGACCCCCGTCTCCTGAGGGGCCTGACCCGCCACCCTCCGGCTCTCATCAGGAACAGGAGCAAGACCCAACCTTCTTTTACTTAATAAAAAAGAAATAAAGTCAATTTTATTCCATTAAAACAAAACACGCACCCGTTGCCAACCCCCGGCCGGACAGACCTGGCTCCGCACTTAAACATTCAGGACGTTTTCCCCTTCCCAAAGGCCGTGGTGCCCCCAGCCGGGCACAGAGCAACTGCTTCTCGAGGACAGTCCCTCTGCAAGAGCCTCGTCTGCTGCCAGTTCATCAGCAACCACGGGGAAGCACACGGTTGTTGTGCAGGGTCCCAAGGCCAGGCCATTGCCTCTGATCCCCCTGCAGCCCAGACGCTAATGGGTGGGAGGATGGGCTCGCAGGGCTCAGGGCTGGCTCCCCAGCACCGTCAGCATCAGCGGTGTTTGCACTATGACCACACATTGGCTGCAAAGAAGGCAAAGAACTAAAATCCCTCCTTTCCAAAGATTCACCGCATGTTTGCCTCCCTTCTGGGAATGCCCGCCCAGGAGAGCAGGATGTTGCTGGGCCAGGAACTGATGCCGTCAGCCTTTTCAACTACAGATGACGGGTGAAACACGTTGCTTGGCGAAACAGGCGCCGGGAAGAGGGGAATTGCTGCTTCGGCAGAGGTAGCGGCTGAGCAGAGACCAGGTATAACCGGGTGGGGGTGCCAATGCGATCACCAGTCTAACCAAAAAAAGAACCACACCAAAACTGAGCGAAGGCATTGCCCATGAGGCTGTTTGGTGTGACACGCTCCCAACCCACCATGACGGAGAAGGCACGTTCAGTGCGGGCCATGCCGTGGAGGGGGGGATCCCCCAGCTCCCCCTCGCCCTTACTTCCCCACATGCCATGGGGATGGCCACACTGCCTTCCTGATTGTGCTTTGGCTCTGGGGAAGGGGAACACCACATCAGCCCCCCTCAGCCCCACTGGGGCAACCCACCAGCACCGCCACCCGGCCCTGGCTGAACCAAAGAGAAAGGCAATGAAACAAAACCCCACAGCACAAACGGAAAGGGACCACCGGGCACCGGACCGAGGCCACCGAGAGGGAGCTACAGCTCCGACTGTGAGCGGGAGATGCGCGGGCCCTTGCGGATCTCCTTCCGCTTCTCCTCCTTCTTTCTCCGTTTCTCCTCCTCCCGCAGCGCCTTCTGGAAGGTGTCGGCGCTGGGGAAAAACTGTGGGGTGACAGTGAGAGGTCAGCACAGGGGAGCCCCCGCAGCCTCCCGGAGGCACAACCACCCCAAACCCGCTGAAGCCAGCAGTGCCAAGGGGCCTGAGGTTGGACACGGCATGAGGGGAATGGGGTCCCCACATTCCCATGGGCCACAGGAGGGAGGAGATGGCAGCACATGCCCTAAGCCAACCGCAGCCCAGCAGGGGAATTTGATGGGCATGTTCCCACCATGCTTCCTCTGTGACGGGGTTTTTGGCCGTTCCCCACCAAGCCACCAACCGGGACAGGGAAGCCCATGGGGTGAGCTGGCGGCACTGCCGCCTTACCTCGGAGTGGTCCACTTTAAAGGGATTACGGTAATCGGGTGATTTCTCACTGATTCCCAGCTCCTGAGCCATCTGCAGAGCAAAGGAAGACTGCATCGGGAAGTGGTGGCTCCCACCTGCACCCCCCATGGTCTCTTCTTCCCCACCAGCCCCCTCCATGTTCTTCCTCATCCCTCAGCCCAAGGACAACCCTCAGACAAGGGGTATGCTCCCCATGCCCTCCTTTGACCCCCCCAAATCTCACCCCCCCAGGCCAACAGCAGAGAAGGGATCAGGTGCCGTACCAGCCCCAGGACCTGGGAGTGGGGTCCCTGCTCAAACACGCCTGTCAGGTTGCAGAAGCCGATGCCCCAGCGGATGAGGCTGTTCCAGTTGGAATTGCGGTCAAAGTAGTGGTGCACAATTTTGGGGAAGCGCAGGACGACGTCCCCAAAGAAGGCCGTGTTCTCCACCACGTGGGAGTATGCTGTGGGGAGAGCCACCAGCCCCATCGGCACACGTGCCCCATCCCACCGGTGAGGGCAAGCGGGCAGGCTGCCCAGGTCAGAGAGGCAGCAGTAAGGTCCCCGATGGACAGGGACCGGCCCAGGTCTGGTCTGGGTAAACACGGGTCCCAGGAGGAATGGCAGCAGTGCACCGGAGCACTAGGAAAGGGACAGAACACCTACCATCCTTTATCTTCTCATCCTGAGGGAATGGTCCATCGGGAGGCACATCGGCAGCAATGAGCACAGCCCGGGAGTCCTCTAGCACCTGCCAGAGCCCTCGGTTACTGCCCCATTCTGCCTGCCCTTCCCTGTACCCCAGGGGTGCTGCCCCAGCCGCCCCACTTGGAAACCCCACAGCATCCTCCCTCCAGGACCTAAATCCCACCCAGCTCTTCTCTTTGACCCCACAAAGTCCCCTGGTCCTCCCCAGCTCCACGGCACACTGAGCCCAGAGGGTGGCCTGTGCTGTGGCTCACTTTGAAGAGTCCCTTGAGCATGATGTCAATGATTTTGTACTGCTGGTTGATGTCATTGAGCTCGATCAGGTTCTTTAGTGCGTTCATCTGATCCTTGCGCTTTACCTCAAACAGCTTCTTATCTGCACCATCGTCAAGGGCACCACCGGCACGCTCCCACTACGCTCCCACCACACTCCTGCCACCTCCCTCAGCCAGGCACCCAGCACCAAGCCAGGCACCCAGCACCATCCCATGGGGTGCCTGAGGGATGGGGGCAGCACCTGAGCCAGGATGAAACACGGTTTTCCAGTGAGCCCCTGTGCATCCCAGTGGGACACTTAAAAGCACTTGGTGCTCGTGGGGAGCATTCAACTTGCCAGACACTGGCTGACAGTGGAGGGGAAAGATAGATTCCCACCTTCCCCATACATGTGCCAACAAGCACACAAATATCTTCTCATACTTTGCCTGTTGACCAGGGGATGCTGCCATGTGCTAAGAAGGGCCTGCATTACCACACCTCCTCATGGGCAACAAATGCCTGTGGCACAGAGGAGACCAAGTGCCACAAGCCCAGGAGCCCTCTTCTGTTATCCCAGCCAGTGATCCCAAGGGACAAGCGTGCTCTGCCACCCTGCTGGCCATCCCAAGAGCAGACTGGGAAACGTGCTCAGCACCCATGATGCTGGAATAGACAGGAAAAGCACTGTGCTCAGGAGAACACCACTGAAAAACCCATCTCTGCTCCTGCATGGAGTCAGGCACTTGGTGTGCAAACCCAGGAACTCGGTCAAAGAGCAATGAGACCACTGCTCAGTGGTTCGGGGTCCTCCCTCTCCCACCATCCTGCCCCCCTCGGTGGTCTCTGCCCTTCTCCCCTGCAGCCCCAAGCAGGCACGATGCATCCACAGGACAGGAGGGGCAGGCTGCGGAGAAGGATACAGATCTCCAAGCCAGAGTCCACCCTCTGTTTCTCCAGGTCAGTGAAGCTGCTCCGGGACAGCAGCAGCACCAGCAGGACAGGGCAAAGGAAGAGCAGATCCATGTCGGCCGCCGCAGCCTGCAACCAAACGGACCAACAAAACCAGTGAGGAGACTTACCACAGTCACACGAGCCTCATCAGCACTGACAGCACATTGCCCTTGGCGCTAGGGTCCTCGCCTGCCTCTCCCCTGTCCCCATGAGGGGCCAGAGCAGGGTGACAGTGCCATGCTGCAGCCAGCCCTCCTCTGCCTGCTTCCACTGCCTGGCTGGGCCCCCGGAGACCTGGCTGAGCACTGGCCCAGCACAAAAGCAGAGTCCTACCCCTTGTCCCAAAAATAACACTAGCTTTTTGCTGGGTTTGCAAGTCAGAGCAGCCCAGCAGCTGCAGCAGCAGGGCCAAAGGCAGAAGAGGACTGCCAAGGGGCTCCAGTCCACCTCTCCTTCAAGCACCAGGCTTGGCCACCTCAGCCATCTCCACCTCTCGAGGTGCTGGTACCCGGACCCTTCCCCCTGCTACAAGCCGGGTGCAAGCTGCAGGCCCCACGCCGACAAGCAGCAGTTGGGTGACCTGCTGGCAGCTCTCCCCATGCATGTCCTCCCTTCTGCAGGAATGCGGTCGGGCAGAGCTGCTCCTGGCCAGGAGGGTCCCTTCAGACAACACAAAGGAGAGATGCTACAAGAGAAGGTCCTTGAGAGCAAGGACCCTAGGGACAGCCTAGACCCTGTAAAGGAGAGCAGCGCCTCAGCCTGCGGGCGGTGGGACTCGGGGCAGCCGGTGCACAGGGATGGTGTTCCCAAGCAGTGGCCACCAGCAGTTACAGGAGCAGCAGCAGCTATCTCAGAGCATCCCCCAGCAGCCTCCTGCTCCCGAGGGAGGCAGATGTGTAAGGCCACCAGCACTGCCCTCACCCTGACACCCGCTCCGCTCCTCAGCCTGCGCTCCCCTGCGAGGCCGAGCCTGTCTCCGCAGTGCTAACACTGGAACACAAACAAATCCCTTTGTCACACCGGATCCAGGGGGTTCCTTGTTGGTTTGCCTCCTTTAAACAAATCTGTGCAGCCTCAGGCCCATGAGCGAGGCAAAGCTGCAGCACTGGCTGCTCTCCCAGCCCCGTAAGGAGTAGTGGCAGCTCCCGATGAGCTGAGCCAAGGGCCAGTGTACCCCCGGCACAGGCAGAGAAACATCAGGAGAACACAAGAAACCCTCTGCACTACTTTGCTGTCATGCTTTGCAACAGGCAGCACCCCTGGAAAGGAACAGATCAGAGGAATTACAACCAGCGCTACAGAGAAAGGCTCAGCATCACACCTCATGTTCTGGGTGCAGTGCAGAGCCAGGACAGCAGCACAAGCCTCCCACACCAAGCCTGGGGTCCGTCCCCTCTGTCCACTGATATCTTGCAGTATATTCCAGCCACCCGGGAGGCCACAAAGCTGAGGCCATCAGGATTGATCCTCCAGCCTGGGCAGACAGATGCTCTGCTGGACCCACCAGCCTGGTTGGCTTCCAAGAGACTGCTTCACGCTGCCAAAACCCACGACACAAGGGCCAAGGCCTGGTTCAGGGAGGGGCTGGGGGTCCCCTCTTCTGCAGAGCCCCTCACAGCTGCTCGCTCCCTCCCAGGCTCTCAGGAGGAGGAAGAGCAGTGACTCAAAGCACAAAGTGTGACTGCTCTGGGACCCTGTGTGACCCAGATCCAACATGTGGCCTAAAGAGCTGGGCTGGCTGCGTGCCCTGGTTACAAAGCACGGCTCTCAGCTGAAGCAGTTGCTGGCCAGCTTGTTGCAGCAGCTGAAACCCCACCAGCCTGCCTGGCAGCCCCCGAGCCTCGAGACAGGCTTTAACAGAGACACAACAGCGGATACTGCAGGATGGATGGATAATGTGCTCAGTAAGGACGTTTTTAATGGCTTTAAAAGTCCTCTTCAGCAGTCCTGCAGACTGTGCCATGGGACCAGGTTGGAAGAAGAGGACCAGAGAACCATGCCATACAGCTGCCCATCACCTTTCCATCTGTCTCCTTCCCCGCATCAAAGCTACTGACTGCCATCACCCATCAGGGCTGAAACAGCCCCATGACAACCAAATAGGAACCAGTTGTTGCCCCCATCCATAGGGGAAGTGAGGCTGCTCGTCCCACGTAGGATCAGCTTCAAGTTTATTCCCTGTCACTGCCCTTGCCTGTTTCACCCCATTTAGTAGCAGAGGGCATTTGAGGCTGGACTGGGTAAGCACAGGGATGCCAAAGCTTCTTGCAGATGTTCCTCCATGCTTTCCCCTCGTGTCTTCACACATGCTGAGGAGTAAGATAGAACAGAAACAGGGCAGAGCTGCTCCTCTCTTCCCTCCCTAAATCAATACCTGCCAAAGCCGGCTCTGCCTGGCACTCCCGGAGCACTCCAGAGCATCCTGTCCTGATGCTACAGATGGGAAGGAGTTCCCACTAACATTCCCCTTGCAGCCCTGGCCAGCCGGCTGTTTCAGCAGAAAGCCCACCAGCCTGTTCCGTTGTCTCCCATCCTCTTAATTTAGATGTGTTTTTCCAAAGAGAAGACACCAGATGCTGTGTTATAGATGGTTAGTATTTTCCATTAGAATGTTTTTAATGACTTTATAAATTCTCCTGTAGGAGCCCCAACTGAGCCGAGCATCGCTGGGATTTATTCACTTAATGAGCTCACCAGGCAGAGCCATGCTGCCACACTTGGGTTCCCAGGAGGAACAATTTGCAGGACACCCTTTCCCCTCTGCTGGGGGAAAAGCACCACCGTGCAGCTCGTCCCAAGAGCATGCCGTGGCCAAACAAGGGATGAAAACTCCCCACCCCATGAATCCATCCCTGAGCACCTCCTCCATCAACCAGATGAGGATGAATCTCTTGTCACAGCTGAACCAAAAGCCTTGGAAGTGAAACGCAGGCTGCTCAGACCGCTTCTGATACACACATCTAACACAATTGGCTGCTTCAGTGAAACAACAAGCCGTTTAACCTGCTTCCCTCCAAAGTCCCTTCACCACCAAACCCACAGCTCGCCTGGCACAGGGATGGACGCCAGCCGCGGTCAGGCACCCAGCGAGCTGCTCTGATTTCCACCCAGAACGGGCACGGATCGTGCCTCCCATCCCGCAGGAGGGGGTCAGCAGCAGCACCCCGCGGGCACAGGGAGATGGGGATTCTCTTTCAAGCATGGCTGAAAGTAATGGCAACCACACGGGGACGGAGCTGTTGAAATGGGATTAGCCAAGACAACCTGGCCCCGCTGTGAGGAAGCCACACAGAGCCGTGTCAAGCGGCCGCAGCAGGCAGCACATCGGCGAGTGCAAACCCGCGGGACGGGACGGGACGGGACGGAGAGGAAAGGAGGGCTGCCTCCCGGTGCTGCCGCTGCCGTGCTCCTCACACAGCCCCAGCGCGGGGCGAGGGGCGGCGGTGGCGGAGCCCTCCGGCCGGGAGCACAGCCGGGACCCGCAGCTTGGCCACCCTGGCGGCACGGGCGGGTTCCCCCCCATCCCTCCCTGGTGTCCCCAGGGCGCTGCGGCCGCCGCCTGCCCGCTCGCCGTGCCCCAGCGCAGCCCCCGGCCTGCCCCAGCCCCAGTGAGACCCTCCCCGGCCGGGCCAGGCCGGCGCAGGGCTCCCCGCTGCTCCGTACGGCGGCGCGGCGCGGCGCGGCGCTGCCGGGCCCCTCACCTGCGGGCCGGGTACCGGGTACCGGTGCCGGGAGCGGCGCTCACACCCGCCGCGCTGCCATGCCGCTGCCGCCGCTTGCCCGCCCCGCCCCGCCGTGTCACTTCCTCAGCTCCCGCCCCGCCCCCGGCCCCGACGGGGCTGGAGGGAGCAGGAGGCTCGCGCGCTCTGTCCGCTCACCCGGGGCCTGGAGGGTTCCCCCCGGCTCTGCACGGGAAGGAATCGCGTTAATTAAAGCCCCAGTGGGGCACTTACAGGGTAGGAGGCAACAGGCAAGCGGCGGTGCGGGGATGTAGCCCGAGGGACCAGCCGTGAACTGGAAGAAGTCTCCTCTTCCCAGTGGGACAACCAGCACGTCTGCCCGCCAGCCGGGAGGTCTGACCGAGCACCCCAGCGCCCCTAGCCACTCCAGAAGAACCCGCAGCACCGCCAGCTAAGGCGGGTGAGCAGGGAGCCTCTTCCACTGCAGCCGCATCCCCCGATGGCAACGTTTGCACCAGGCAGGTCTGTGCTCTGGTAACTGAAGAGCATCAACTAAGCCTCGTTCCACAAAGACACGGACACGAAGAGCCAGTTCAGTAACCTGGCTTTATAAACGATTTTCAACAAACCTTTTTCTGAGAATGAGCTGCACATGACTTCTGTCCATCTTCTCTCTGCTTCTCACTGGGAATAAATGACAGGACGGAGTGTCCTGTTCCATCCTTGCCTTGTTCCTCTGGCTGGGTGCGCCACATCTTCTCATCTCAGTCTCCAATGTGTGACAGGGACACTGCCACACCTCCCAGGCATCTGTCGTTGATGGCATGAGCGGAAACTGAAGGGAAGGCATGGCTGAAACTCCACCATGCCATGGGAATCCCCACATTTGACACAGTGCTGACAGAAGGGTTTCATTACTAAACCAAACCTCCCCCAAGCCATTGAACACCCACTCCACTGCCAACATATAGGAGAAACACCAGTGTTTCAGTGAACCTGAAGGAAGTTCCTTTGTCACAAAACTGGTGTCAAAGCTTATTTTTGACCAGATGATTTTGACTTCCAGAACAAATGAGATTTGAAGACTTCTTCATGAGAAAAGCCAGAAACGGGAAGCATCTTGAGCAACGTAACATGACCTCCCTTTCACCTTCCCTCACCCCCATGCAGACAAGCAGATGCAGTGGAGTGGAACTTCACGGGCCTGGATGGTCTCCACCTGGACAACCTGTGCATCGAAGCGTTCCACCACAGAGCAGTAGCATCACACTGGGGGTAAGCACAAGGACAAGCCGCTCCTCACAGATGACAAACACCTCTCACCCACCACATCCCCTGGCATATGGCTGATGAAGATGTCCCACAGAGGAGGAAGTCCCCAACCCAACAGGAACCCCCTGCAGCAGCCACCTCCAGCACTGCCATCTGTCTGAGGCAATGAGGCGTGATGAAAAGAGGAAGGCAAAAGTAGTTTGAGGACTAAACAGATACTGCCTCAGGCTCTATCCTTCTCCACAAGTAATCTGGGGGCAGCCCCTGCTTACATCCCTGGAGGAGAAGAGGATTCCATTCTCAGCAGGGGACTCTAAGGCCAAGCAGAACACAATTTGGTAACTCAGTGGTTTCTGAATGTTCACTGTCCTTTGCAAGTGCTCAAATCATCTTTGGGTTTCCCTGACTCCACGGGCATACTGGCACCAGGTAGCACGCAGACAGGGTTAAGCAATTGTTCATCCCCAGGGAAATCAATATCAGATCGTTAACTGCTTTGAAGTCCCAGCTTCCCCAGCCTGCTCCCTGTTCATCAGGCCACTCTGCCATGCAGGTGAGTGCAATCCCAGCACAGAGACCCATCTTTCATCCCAAATGTCTCCTTATTTCCCAAATGTCCTCTCAAATTTGGGGATGATGAAGTCTTTCATCCCAAAGCTAGGCAAGTGTAACAACCACTCTGAGTTTTTCCAATTCTCTTTGCCTTCAGCTGGAACAAGGGAAGGAGCAGCAGATCAAGTATCTCTTCCCTCTGTCACACCTAACCACTCTCCCATCACCTACCAGAGGCATCTTGCCCAGCAAAGGATACACAATGTCCTGATGTTTTACAGATGTGGTCCTCTGTCCCAGAAGGCACTCCAGCAAGGTCTGAATGGTCCCTGCCTGCGCTGGCTCCACCTGGAACTGACTGCTCTGAATCTGAGCAGCCAGAAGAAAAAATGATTTCCAGACCAACAGGAGACTGTTGGGCTTGTTCCTTCATCCCTCCCTCCCTCCCTCGTCTCCACAGACAGCAATGAGACCTTCAAACTTTGATCCAGGGGAGAATTAACGGGCCACCCGATCTGATGACACAGTTTAGGCAGCTGCTGGCATCACTCGCTTTCCAATTCCTTTGGACACTCCTCAAGGCTGTAGGCCAAGCTAGCAGCTGCAGGACTCCTCTTCATCTTACCATAACCTCCTCAAAAGGAAGTTTATGGCTTCACATCAAAGGCTAAAGCAAGCCCCTAGGGATTCCCTTTTAATTTTCCTAGGTAGTCACTGCTCTCTTACCTGGCAAAGGAAGAGGTGAAGAGCTCGAGACGTGGCCTCAGGCAGCTCTGCCAAGTTGGCTTCTGCTGCCTCCTGGAGAATCTGTCTAATTTCTTTTTGAGAAATAATATTGCTGCTTTTATATCTCAGAAACTTGAACAAAGGAGAAAAATACAGGCATTAAATAGTGAAAGATCTACAGACTCCAACAATGACTCAGGTCCAAAAAGGCCTCTTCTATTTAATGAGATGCTGCAATACCTTAACCCCTGGCCTGACTTTTACACCACTTCTCATAGAAGCAGTACCAATACCTGTGTTGATGGTGCTCTGATTTATTACCACATTTATTTTGGTTTAGGTCAGTAAGAAACTGAAATTAAGCAGGTAACCTTTTAAATGTGAAATAAGAATAGCAAATAGTCACAGACACATCTTGTATTTGGAGGGGGAAGGTTCACATTAATAACCTATTCCTCTCATCCACTGCCGTGAGGGCTTTACTCCAGTGTTTCTGCTGGGCAGGACCACATTCCCTCTCTTGCTTGCAGGCCCCACGTACAGCAGGGTAGTAGATTGTGGTAACCCCCTGCCCTCAGAAGTCAGATCTGTGAGGCCAAAGATGGGGAGACAAGCTGTGAGGCTGAGCAGAATCTGCTCTCCGGAGAGCTGCAGCACGCTCCTTGACTGGTAACAGCAGTTGCATGCTCTCTGCAGGTTTCCCCTCTCCTCCGTGGGGGTCCTAGGCATTATAAATAAGTGCTGCAAACACCAGAAGGACATGACCTGCTCGCTCACAACAGTCAGTTTCTGCAGGGTGTGGAAGGGAAGTTCACTTCAAAGTATCATTATTAGGAGGCACAAATACAGTACCACACAAAACCCCAGCAGTATCTGAGACTTTCATGCGCATAGGGGGTGAGTTCCGGTAACTGATCCACATGCACTGTACCAACATAGTGGGGAAAATGGAGAACTGCCTGCCCTTCCCTGCTCACCAACGTCATCAGCCTGAGCACTTCTGGCTGCAGATAGGACTTCTGGCCCCCGTCAAGTAGTGTGAAGAGCAAGAATCGGTGCCAGGGCTGGGAAGCCACATGTAGAGCTGGGAGAGAAGAAGCAGCCAGTCAAAGACAGCTTTAAAATCAGCCAAGTGACAGGCTTGACCCAGGTAAGGACAGTTTTCAATACTGACCCCAAGGTTTCTCTTCTAGACCCCATGCTGTGAAACACTAAGGGGATATTTTGCTCTATTCTTGTTTATTAATCTGGCATTCTCTGGGCAAAAATTTAGTCTTGAGGACAAAAGCTTAAAAGCTGTTTAAAGCAGAAAATACATTTTGTCCATCTTTGTGCTGGTATAGGAAAAGAAAACTTCTCCTGGGGTGCATGTCATAAAATACTTAGGGGATATCTTTAGCCCAGGGTTTTAAAAATAATACCCACTGGTTTCAATATGAGGACAAGTTTCCTGACCACTGGTTTTATTTAGCTGCAGAATACCCTTCGGGGAATGAAGAAAGGCCTTTAACACAAACCTGAGCCTGGATCTGCATCAGAATGCACACTATGGGGACCAGACAGGCTGATGGTTGCAATGCAAACAAGCAGTACAGAAAAAGTTCTTAATAAAGAATGTATCTGATGGACAGAGATTAAGGCTCAAGGTCACTGTCTGTAACAGCATAAAATCTCACTGAACACTAAAGTTAAGTGCTATTACCTTGTATTTATTGCAGATAGGAGCAGGGGATGGACAGCTACAACAGGTCAGCTGGTACACTGTGTTCAACCACTGGCAACTCACCTTAGTTCTAGAAAGTGTCTTTGCCACTTACAGTCATGTAACCTCCCTATTACCGCTACAGAAATCTTTCCTATGGGAGAAACAACTCTAAAAAATCATGTAAAATGTTTGGGGAGTATCTTTTTGCTGGTGGAAATGAGAAAGCACAAGCACTGTGGACTGAACCTGCTCTGCACATCCGGAAAATTCTCTGGACCAAGAGTGCTTTAGAAAGCCTCAAATGAGACAGCTTCTGGAGGCAGAGTCCAGGCCATGCTCTTTCCAATGTTCTCACTTCTTTCAGTCAAATATAGCTATGACCCTTATTCTGCTTGGAATAAGGAGACTTCTGTTACCGCTGTTGCAATCTTCTGCACTACAGAAAGCATTTAAGCAGCCAAAGTGAGAGGTTCAGCCACTGCTGAAGCAGCATTCCATCAACTTGATCCCAAATCAGCAGAACCTCCCCATAACATGGCACTTTTTTTTTCCTAAACCTAGCTCTTTAATAGCCTCCCTTCAGCTACTGCCTATCATTCATCTGCAGCATCACATCTTCATTCAACCACTTCTGTTACGGAGACAGGCTGAGAAAGCTGGACTTGTTCAGCCTGGAGAAGAGAAGGCTCCAGGGAGACCTTAGGGCAGCTCCCAGTGCCTAAAAGGGCTACAGGAAATCTGGAAAGGGCCTTTTTACAAGGGTGTGTAGTGACAGGACAAGGGGGGATGGATTTAAACTGACAGAGGGGAGACTGAGATTAGATATTAGGAATAAATAAGGGTGGTGAGGCCCTGGCACAGGTTGCCCAGAGAAGCTGTGGCTGCCCCATCCCTGGCAGCGTTCAAGGCCAGGTTGGACAGGGCTTGGAGCAACCCACTCTAGCGGAATGTGTCCCTGCCCATGGCAGGGGTTGGAACTGGATGAGCTTTAAGGTCCCTTCCAACCCAAACCAGTCTGGGATTCTATTATTTCTCTCTCCCACCAGTATCCCTTTCATCAGGTGTTCATTCACTCCATCCCCTTCTCTCTTAATGTTTAAATAACTGAACAGGTCAGGGTACAGAGAACTTTGTCTGGTTTAAGATCAGAGCCAGCACCTGGACTTTGTAGAAGAAAGCTGACAATAAGCAGAAGAGTCTATCCTCCCCACCAACTGCACTACACTGTCATGTTATGTTATATTGCTGATTGCTATACCTCAGGTCTGACATGGACTCCAAAAACCAAGGTCTGCATTTGCTCCTGGAAATCTAGAATTTCCAGCTTTCATTCCCTAAGGCTGTCTAGTGTCCTATTCTCCCCTCCCCTCCCTAAGGGCCAAACTGTGACCAATGCTGTTGGTGTAGAAGACACACCATATTCAGATCCTACCTCCCCTATATTTATGGTGTGAATGTTTGCTACAATTGGCCTGGAAGTGACAGACTATTCCTATACTCCTTCCATTTCTAAACCTTTCACTCTTAGTGGGGAATGACTGTTTTCCTTCTGGAAAGCATCTGGGTGTCAAGACCCAAAGTGATGGCTCATGTCTGCAGGGGCCCTAGCCACTGTGATTTCATCCTAGAAAGCACATGATTAACTTTAGGCATACAAATGATTTTTCTTATTGAGCATAAACTCATTAGGCATCTGCTCCAGGGTGCTACTGGATGGAGATCAAAGAGCTCAGAATAACTGCAGGAGGGAAACCCAGGAGAAGAAAGAGCAGGAAGACCTTACCAACATCCTGGTTCTTCTCATACAAGTATTCCACTAGAGTTTCCAGACAGGCAACCACGGCTTGAGAGAGTAGCAAGTCCTTCTGGAATACCAAGACAGGGTAAAAAAGAAGAAAATAAAATCCCAAACAGTCAACAGCTATTGCAAGAGGAAAATTCATTAAGTGGCAGGATCTGAAGAGCATGCAGCACAGGAAAATAACACCTTTCATCTCCTTCACAACGTGCTGCAAATGATCTGTCACGTCAAGGAATCAGACAAAGGCAGGACTACTTATTCTGAGATTAAAACAAAATTAAGTAACAGCCTCCAAAGAATAAAGATGTGAACACAACATCACTTGAGAAATTTAAATGTAAACTGATGTACTGCCCCTGGAGCCCAACATCACTCGAGCAGGTTATATGCACACTGACGTACTCTCCTGAAAAGCACCTTGCCAGGGGACTGGGGGAGGGACTGGGATTTGTTACACTTTCCCCACCTCTGTTCCTGTGGATGTGGCATCCCTGCAGAGCAGGAGATGGGAAAACAGAGATCATTAGTACACAGAATTTCAGCTATCCGGTTCAGCAGCAGGGAGTACTGCATAGCTTGATTTACCTTCTTTCTCACTGCACCATGCTGCAGCAAGAACATTTTTCCTCCTCCTCATCGCATATCTGTAAGGGGTGGAAAATGCAAACAAAAGGGGAAAAAAGAAACCCAAACAGGCAGCCCCTTAGGTTCCACAACAGGGTGGTTTCTCCTCAGGTTAGGGTACCTGCTTGAATCCCAATACTGGTGTTCCAAAAGACGTATGTTATATACCTTCAACTGGACATGCACCAGAAGGTTCTGCAGACTGGCAACAAGCGAGAAGACCTGTTGTGGGATGAGGGGGTGCAAGGTAGCATCCTGCAGTGATGGTGGCTGTGGTTGTGTAGCAGTCTGGTCTGCGCTTTGATCAATGATCACCAGCAGTGAGGAGGAAAAGTTCTGTCGCAGAACAGCTCTCAGGAGCTGCATGATGCTCACTAGACAGGGAGCCGCTTATTAGTTTAGGTCAGTGTTTTCCTCTCCCCTACCATGTGTGTTGGTGCCTGTGCAATAGCATGGGAGAGAGTAGAGAGAGCAAATTTGGGCTTAAGGCCCACCAGAGTTCCCCAGCAGCTACTGGCAGCTGCAGACAGGAATGGCAACCCTTTGTTCATCTCCTCCCCATAAGACACCATTCCAGTTCATGCTTGGTTCCAGATGTCATTACCAGCCTCCAAGGAACATTGATCCAAACAGAGAACTCCAGACTTTTGCCTTTTCTCACCACCAGTTACAACATACTCCACTGCTAAATGGACCAAAGCTTCCAGATTCCCACCAGCACCTCCACCATTCCATTTATAGTCACCAGTTCTCCCCTGTTGCAACATGGTACTTAAGCAACTGCTTCCAGTCAAATCCCTGTAACACATGAAAAATACCTAACAGCAGAATTGGCTTCTTATTCCTGAAGATGACTTCATTCAGGACTTTTGTTAGGTCTAGAGAGAGTGTCTGGTGAACCTAGACAAGAATGAAAGAGAAGAGAAAATATGGTGCTGGTTTGGACCAGGTGAAAAACTCCAATACAGATACATTCAGTCCTTAGATGCTACCCCATGATGACCACTCTAAAACAAGGGAATAGCTTCAGCGTTTCAGAAGTCTGACCCAGAAGGGAGAGTTACATCAGTGGGCCCTGAAGTTTCACTCACTCGCTGCCAGCTCAGGACAGTTTCCAAACTACAGTGCAGCTTGTTTGCCTGTGTCACTCTCACTACTCCCTGCACATAGCTGCCAAGCACAAAGAGTAGCAGGAAGAGCCATAACCAAACACAACTGTACCTTAGCCAGTCAGCCAGTCAGCAAGAGGGACAGAGGCCTGGGTAGATACTTCAAAAGTAAATGTTTTCCCCTTGTGTTGGTGTAAGAAAGCGCTTCCCTCAAAGTTGTAATTCCAGTATCAGCTGACAACTCCAGCTTAGCTCAGCTCTCTTGAGGGACTGCAAAGCATCTAATACAATGACAGCTGCCCACATTCATAACAGCTTGCTAATATTGAACGCTTACTTGCCAATAATAGGTTTGGACTGTGATTGTTCCATTTTTGTTCATTTCAGTATCAAAGAAGTAGTTTACAACATGGGAACTGTGTCTCCCACCCCCAGGCTTCCCCTGAGAAAGGCTTTAACATGTATTTTGCTCTGTCCTGAAGAGTAAAGTGATTTGGATCAGGAGGGCTGGGTATGTACTTTCTCCCCCAGGATTCCTGCCTCCCTCTAACTCTCCAATGATTTGGGTCTCAGCCTTCAGCAACATGCTAGCTTCCAGTCCTGCTGGAGAAGCGCAGCAGGGAATAACTTGTGAACAAAACCAGAAGAGCAACCAAGGCAAGCAGATTCCAGGCCGAAGCAAACCACTTTCCTCTGGTAATGAAGATTTCTTTAAATTAAGTTTTTAAGGTTTAGCCGTTCACTGGATCTGAGCACTGGAGTGGTGCTAACCTCAGTATTGTAGCAATGCTGAGAAAGCAGGAGGGATGCAACCAGCAGCCACCCAGAGCACAGCAAGGCATCCTCAGGTGAGAGGTAAGCAGCAGGTTCGGAGGGAGCGGACCGCAACCAGGTGCACTCCAAAACCTTCTGCAGGAGCTCGAGCAAGGGCACGTTGGAGAGCAGCACAGCCACTGCTGCATGGGAGAGAGACAATCAGAGTGGCTGAGAGGATGGCACAGGTTAAACCAGCTTGACAAGCAGAGGAGAAGGGCAGAGCACACCCCCATTGCAGCGAGGCAGCCTCAGCTCATCAGAGTAAGGCTGTTCAGCTACACTGGTGTTCATTTCCCACAGCACAAGTGATTGTTCAGCCACCTAATAAAATGACCAGCCTTCAGCTAACACAGATGGAAGGTTGGTTAGAGCTGTTCTCTATTATTGTGAAGTTTTTTGAATCATGGCAATACCAGGAAATTTCAAACAAGGCACCAAAGTCCCACTGCTGCGTTTTATGAATAAGAAAAATACAGTGGTTCTGTCTCTCAGCAGCCAACTCCTCAATCATCAGAAGGCAGCAAAAACCAAACCAAACCAAAAGCCTCAAGCTAAAAACCTTCATCCCAAATACAAAATGGTCTTTATTAAGTTTAACACTGTGTCTGGAAAGGGAAAAATCCACCTCACCTCTTGAAACAGAACACAGTGTCTGATTGCTCAGCTACAACCTTGCTAAGATTAATTTAGCAATCAATACAACTTTGCCTCACCTCTCTGTTGACTACCAGGTGTTGTCTGATGAAGGCTCCAGTACAAAAAGTTCAAGGATGGCTGCAGGAGGTCAGTGTCCCTTGGCCTGCATTTCCCACAGAGATTACTGACTGCAAACAAAAGAATGTGTGTAACACGGACACCAACATAACAAAGCACCTCAGCACAAGAAAATAGTTGGTCAGTGAGAACAGGGCTCGTAAAAGAGCCACAAAACCTGAAGTGAAAATAACCAGAGCATGGTATAGACAAAGCAACTGGCATCTGCGTTAGAGTGTTTGCTTCAAACTGGATGCTGCAGTGGAGGATGACAATGGGGAGGGAGGAATAGAAAAGGGTATACTAAAGGGCATATATCATATTGGGCCATAATAAATCCAAGAGCAATATAAGTTACCTGTTCCCACAGAGTGAGTTTGATCCTAATATTAGGTCAACCATAAACAGCCATGTGTCCCTCACATGGTGACCAGACTGGGGAATGGGCACTGGGACAGAAAACTATGCTCCTCCACTCTTACCAACCCTGCTCACACTAGGAATAAATGTACCATGTTTGTGTTAAGTACCAAACACTTAGGAATATTTAGTGCAAGTTTGGGGAGGAAAGCCAGGACTGCAGGGCTCAGCAGAACTGTCATAGGAGAAAGTTGCTATAGAATACAGAGCAGAAAGCTACAGCAAAAGGAGTTTGTGACTCCTGGGAGCACCTGAGCTCTCTGAAATCACAGCAGCTAAAAAGGCTGGTAAAAAGAGGACATGGTTCTTCCACACCCCTAGTTTCCTTGGCTAATGAATGTCTGAAGAACACTGCTCCTTTACAAGGGCAACACAGGCAGCCCTAAGGCACAGAACATTTCAAATTGAAAGGTATAGTCCTTCAAAGCTTGCTGGAGAGATCAATTTGTCAGAGCAGGGAAGGGATGAGAGGATGGAACAGCTGAACTTCCTCCTGGTATCTATTCTTTTTTCATAGCCTACACGAACCTCCAATAGGCAAAAAAGAAGGGAGAAGTTACCAAGTGAGGATCACTAGACAAGACAGCAGGTCATGGTATAGTGAAGAAACAAACACAACTTGCATTTCTAGGTCTCTGGCATGGAGTGGGCAAGTCCTGCAGCTGGTTGAGACCCACATACTCTGGACTCGAACTCCAGGCCAAGCCTAGGTTCAAAGGGGACCGTTGTGGCCTGCCTGAACCCCACAGCAGCATGTTAGCAAGTGTGGATGGAGAGGGATGATTCCAGAAGCACATCAGCAATACTGTCATGTCCCAAGTCAACAACAGTCACAGACTCTCAAGTCATGTCATGGCCAGGGGAATGCTTTTGCCACCTTGAGAGGCTCCAGATCACAAATGTATTGTAAAAGCAAGAGGAAGAGAACCTGGGTTTTGTTGACTGAACTGGTAACCAGGGCTCTTTACAATGCTCTGGCTATGAAAGTATTTCAAAGCAACTGTAACTGTAACACAAGGTACACCTGCTGTCAAAGGACAAAGGGCTAGCCCCATATCATTTTACGGAACAATTAACAAACACAGACCAAAGACCCCTTGGAGAAGATGCATGCACAGACTCACCCTGGTGAAGCAGCTTGAAGTCTGTGCTGTCCAGCTCCCTCACACCCTTGCTTCGCAGCTGTACCAGGAAAAGGAGGCTCAGCAAAACAGGCAGGTTCCTGTTAGCTAAGAAGGGTGCAGACGGCTTAGCTTGGCAGTGAACTCTAAACTTAAATATTACATATATATTACCTCCAAAAAATGTTTTCATGAAGGCTCAGGAGTTTTCAGTTTTGAGGAGGAAACATTTACAGGTGTATTTAATGTTAATATATTCTTGATGGAGTCTCACTGTTGGGCCACCTTCTTGCCTAAGAGCAGGCTACTGTTCAAACAGGGATGCAGACCTCCTTACCTGCCCCAGACCTCCCAGAGAGCTGCCTGCATGCTGGAAGGAAGACAAGGACATGACAAGGAAGTCGTGTCTCCAGAGCACATCTGGCGTTTGACTTTGATGGGGCTGTCAGGAACTCAGTTAGAAAATTCAAGGTGCAGTATGAACTGGAGCTGGGGATATTAGTGTCAGCAGAAGGGGTCTAATCTTGCAGAAGCTCCTCTAGCCCAGTGTCCTCTCTCCATCACCAGTTGTTTGGAGGAATAGGTCTCACTCCCACAATAGGAAACAGACAATCTGCCTCCCCACAACCCCTGGCACCCCGTGATCAGTGACAAAAGGACACCACAAGTGTCCAAATGTGTAAAATACCAAACAAGACGCCAGTACGGCCTTCTTTATCCATAACCCTGTAACCTCAAGCTCCTCCATGCTCCTGCTTTAAATCCCAACCTCTTCTCCAGCCTACAGATGTTGTAAGTCAAAACCACTTTTGTTGCTTTCCCAACTTTTGCATGACAAAACACCTCAAACAGAGCAGAGCTGTTAGAAGTATCTGTGCCTGCCTCAGAAACAAGTAAAAGGTCTTAGGAGAGTCAAGGACACCCTAGCACTGCTCCCCGTTCAGTTCAAGTTCACAAGGTGCTTTGCACAGCACCTTTCACAATGGGACAACAGTCCCAACTCCACAGCTAGGGCTAGTAGGGAAAACAGGGGATTTCCCCCAGTCACAACCCCGCTCTCTTTGAGAAACTGAACAGAATTAAGGGATCTGTTGATGCCACAGTTCCCGTTTGGGGATCAATATCATGAATGATTCAAACAATCTCTATTCCCTGAGCATACTCAGGCACACCAAGCTGTTTTGCACAGAGAAGAGGCAAAAAGGAGGATGTCTTTCAGTCACTAATTGAGTCCTCACTCAAGCTGGAAGATTGACCAGCACAGCCCTCCACTTGAACACTTGAGGCAGTATAACAGAACCTTGCCTTGGTTTAACAACCACAGTTAGAAGCCAGAACAACCTAAATAGAAAAAGACTTTCTCAATTCAAAGTAAGAATCTCTGGAAAAGGAAACTAAATCAGTACAGATCTGTCCATAAATTTCCTCATGCAGATACGTACAGAAGTTATATCAGCACTTCAAAAACGCTTTATCCCAGAGTGCATCCCTTCAGCCATCGACCTTGCTAGTTGATCTTAAAGCAAGACCAAGTCACAGAGGACAGTCACCTTGTAAGGATGCTGAGCTGCTCTCTACCAGCACCTGCTGCAAAATCTGTAGGAACTGACTCCGGAGGAGGTCACAGACAAGGACATGGTCACTGCTTTCCAGGAAGATCTTTAGAGTCATCAACACCTTCCAAGCCACCTCCACAGAGCTTGAGCAGACCAGGTCCTGTGAGGGAAGAAGCACACACATTACCTTTCTGCCTTGATTTGGCAGAAGTCACTGCTATTTAATACCATTATGCTAATCTGGTGCCTTGGGAAACAGACTAATAAAGTACTGTTCAGATGAAGTATGTCCTGATTAAACAGAGAACTGAATAAAGCAGACAGACTCTCATCTGATAGGCACCTCGGAGTAATATCCTGTTTAAAGAATGCATGTGGCTATGTAACTCCCATCTAGCACACAACACAGTTAAGGGCAAGGTTTTAGACACAGGGGATCCTAAAGCCAGGGACCTATATCCAAAGCACAGATCTTCTGGCACTTCTGCTCTCCTTGTCTGGAAAACTAAGGTTGCATATAAAAGATGCGTACCTAAAATCAGACTTACGAGTCAGTCCATAGCTACTTATTTTCAAAAGCCTGGCAGCATTAGCAACATAACACCTGAACTGCATGAAACATACAGGAACCATACAAGCAATTACTGAATCTCAGAAAATGGGACTCATACACACAGCATTCAGCCCATGAGCCTGCTTCTTGGCTACAGAGCTCTGTCTGGAGCCTCTGAGCTGAACCCTACAACTGTTAGCCTTAACTTGGCCACACCTTTGTTGTTAAGGTGTTTAACATTAAATTCACTTGCACGGCATGTACAGATGCAGTTCCATAAAGACCAGGCAGAAAATGCTTGGTAGTGCTGACATAATACGATCATCTCAACACGTATTATGTCAGCACTACCCTGGCTCTCCTCCCCCAGTAGTCCCAGCTACTGCATTGCAAATGGTATAGCTGAAAGACGTAAACAGAAAACTGGTCTCAGTAACCAAGCCTACAGCTGCCTTCCCTATCACATAGTAGTCAGGAATCCTGGCTGGGATAATGGAGAGGAAATGGCTGCAGGACCCCCTACCCAAGGAAAGCAGTTAAGGTAAGAACAGGCTGCCTGTGCCAGAAAAAAGTATCTAGTTCTGAGCTTGATTCCTGCTCGTATCTGAGACCTTCAGGAATATGGGCCAGGGAACCGCATGCAAAATCCACTCCACTGACACAGATCTGCTCCATATAACATTCAGGAATGTAATCTAATGCCAGCAAGCCTATCTCCATCCTCTGAGAGAGCAGCTCAGATCTGAAGCATGGAGGAGACAAGTGGGACAGTGTGTTAACATGATCACATTCATCCCCAGATGAACACACACAACACAAAATGGCACTAACCAAGGGCCACAGCCTTCCTGGTCCTGGTAAATGCATCACTGTGTTAACATCTTCCTCCCTACTCAGGAGCTCAAGGTCTCAGATGAAGCCACTAACCATCTGTTCGATCTAGTCCAGACAATTCTTAAAAGCAGATGAGCAAATAAATCATCACTGGAAGGACATTCATTTTTGTTTCACTGTACCATACAGAGGCCTTTCCATTTTACAGCATTCTCAGGGTGAGGTTATTCACCTCCTAAGTTTTCTTTACATCTGACAGCATATTTATCCCAGGATATTGCACTGTTTTATTAGCCCATCTAAATTCAGATTGATTATGCTCTTCTCCAACTGAAAGGTGAAGTGTCAAAGCCTGTGATTTATTACAACTCACTTTAACAACCAGGACAGAGCTAAATTAATTTATGTCTGCAACAGCACACAGCAATACAGACAAAGGGAAGCAGGTACACTGTACCATTCAGGGAAAGAGCCACTGTTTCTCTTTTGTGTATTGATAGACCTGGGATGTATACACCACATTATGGAGTGCTAAGTTCCAAAACTACTGCCAAAGGCAAGTCCCATGGGACACTTCTCCTCCTGAATTTGATATGTGAACTCACTGATCATTTTGGCTAATGCTCTGCAATGGTTATCAAATGCCTGGATGTTGTTCCCCACTGTCCAATATCACCCTCACTGTAAAAGAACTGCCCCACACAGGAACCCTCCTGTCAGTCATTTCAGTAAGCTGGGATACTAAAATGTAATTCACTGCCTCTTTGATTGTAACAAATACGTGCCAGCCTGTAATGCCTGATGGGTGCCCACTCAGAATCAAACCTTGTTTCTTTACTGTCTGCTGACATGGGCTTCTATTCACACTGATATATAGTTTTAATTTCTCTAAAAGGCTGGAGAAGAAACATCACAGCTCTTTGCTTTTGTCTTTCCAGGCAAATCTCATGCTCCTGTGTGGAAATGCCAGCAAGTATTTACTGTGTGACTGGTTGAACAGTCATGGGGTAGAGTGGCCACTGATGGGAATGGGCGACAGGGGAGGTGGGAGAGGTGGGAGTGAGAGGAGGTCTCTAAGCAGCCATCAGCACCTAGATTCTGTCATGATTACGTAGGTTAACAGAGCTCACTATGCCAGCAAACACACAAGGCCTGCTACTACTTCAAGGCCCCTTTCTTTCCTGCACTGAATAATCTTCCCTGCCCCAAGATTTTTATTTTACCTTTAAAGAGCAATAAAATGTGTTGTTTGCAGCCCTGGAAACTCAGGAGTTCTGCAAAAATCTCTGACAAGACTCTCCAGCTAAAACCAAACAAAATTAAAACCCTCAGTGAACAGAAAGCAGTGCCCTCAAGACCTGCTCTCTGCATGCTGCTTTTTCAAAGTTCTTTGTTCCTCATATGCTTCTCATCTACCAGTAGTAAAGCATTTCTCCCAAATTAGAGAAACAGCTTCTCAAAAGGCTGCCACAGAAGAATCTGGAGTACGCAGCTGTGTATCTGGATAGAGAAAGGAATGAGGTTTCTCAAGGCATACATGAGCACTCTTCAGATCCCTTCCTAACCAGCTTTCAAAAGATCCCTTCCTGTTACAGTAGATGGATGACAGAGAAAGACCCAATTTTCCACGTCAGGCTTCCCTGGGAGGTGGAAGTCTATGTATACAGTCATTGGCACTTGTAGCACAATCCTTGGCCTCATGTCCCAGGTTGGACAGGGCCTTGACCAACCTGGTCTAGTGGAAGGTATCCCTGCCCATGGCAGGGTGTTGGAACTGGATGATCTTAAGGTCCTTTCCAACCCAAACTATTCTATGACACTACTGAGGGCTTTAAGAACCAAAAAGCCCCCTATATCAGGGCCAGGATGGCAGCCTGTCCTTATGAAAGTTACATACCAGTAAAATAAGTAAAATGCTGGAATTGCTCTTCAGAATGGGAAGTAATGGGTTAACACTGTTCAGCTGATCAGACATGCCAAAACCATCTTCTTCAGTCCCAGTTTGCTTGCAGTCTCCCCAGGAAAACCAGAGTTGGAGGACTTGGTGTCCGAATCTCCCCATAAGTTCAGGGTAGCGCAGGAAGAATTTCAGCAGGAGAGGACAATGGACATAGACCAAGCTTAGGTCTGGAAGATTATCCAGGATCCTCCTTATAGTACACAACGACCTCTGGTAAATGTGTGGGAGGGAAAAAGGGAGAGAGAACAGAATTATCACTAGATACTGAATATCAAAAAAGCTGAAGTGATGCGAGTGCTATGAGAAACAGTCACACTGCCTTCTAAGTAGACAATCAAATATATCAGTTAAACATCATTTTGTGAAGCCCATTTGCATCATAAAGGCTAAGAAACTTGCAGGCTTTATACAGTTCTCAAAGCTGTGCAGCAGCAAAGAGCCATATGGGAACACTAGAAAGCCTTCTGCAGAGGCTGTAGATGCGTTCAGGAGACTGAAGCGATGAAATTTATTATATTCCATATGTGAATTCACAGCCTATCCAACGCATTTACACTTCCCACACATACACAGGTTTATTCAGTCAAATCTAGATTCCCCAGTGGCTTTTCACAGTTAACTTTCCAGAGTGTAGATGCATTGCACGCTCTTCACTCACACACCGCTCACCACCTATGTCAAAATACTTTCCTCAAGAGGGTTGATGGGAGTGGGGAGAAACCTTAGTTTCCAAAAAAGGGTCCAAGAGGACAGAATGAAATCATCTTTTACCAAGTCCAGTGGTTGGCTTTTGTCCTGACAGACAGCAAGTAGGTAAAGTGCAGCTCTGAGTATGTATAGAGGGGGGCAGTCTCCATGGTCCTGTGCTGACAGGAGGAAATTTCTTATGGCTAAAAATAATTCTGCTTCTGGGACAAACCTGCATTCAAGGAGATTGGAGTGGAAGCAGTAACATTAAACATGCCTCACCCACCAGTACATGGTATATAAAAACCACAAAACCATGTGCCTTGTACATTCTTGGCTCACCTGTCCTCAAGGGTGTAGGCAAAGTATGAGAGTAGTATAAAGCAGTGTTGGTGGCTGCAAAGAGCTTGATCCAAAGAGAAAGGCTCAGGGGTTTCAGCCAGGAGGAGAAGGCTTTCAGCAGTGGTGTAGTTTAATTGAGGCAGACCCTTCTGCAGAAGCTCAGAAATGTCATGCTCTAGAAATAAAACTACTATCAGCAGGCAGGCAGCAATGAGGAATGTTTACAGCAAAGCAGAGTGGAACAGGGGGATGGAAGCATCTGCCTGCCCTAATTCAAGAACATTAAATTAGGGAAGCTCCTGATGTAAGAAATATCAAAGCCGATCTCCTGCCCCACAGCCTGCATACAGCAAGCACACCCCTATGATCTGGTGCGAGGGGTTGAGAGACCTGATTTAATGGAGCTGGCTTTGAGGATGAAATGACATTTCTGTTTGAGGTTCCCAGCTTTCTGCTGATGCTGCCTGCATGGTGACCAACCACTGCCAGTAGGAAAAGTGGCTTTTGTGATGTGAAAATTTTCATCTCATTTATCTGGGATTTACCTATTATGGAAAGATACAGTACAGACAGGAAAGCTTTACAGAGTATGCCAGAGGAAAAATCTGCAGATATAGGTGACTATGTGGCAAATGAGATTGTTTCAATTAAGCCATGCACAGTTGCGCTCATAAATGTCACCACGTAAACAGACAGGGTTCCAAAGTCTTGAGAATGCATTCTGTGAGTGTTAACTCCTTGTTGGACCAGCTCAAAAAAAAGCTGCAGGGAGAAACCCCACAACCTCTAAATAGAGCTTATGTGTGTCCTCCCTTCCCTTCTTCTTTGTCCTTTTATTTTAATTATTTCTGTACCTATTGCCTAAAGAGAGTGTGTCAGGGCCTCAGAGTTAATGAAGCCATTTGTCTCCTTCCCCAAACTTGCCTTCCTGAGAAGAAGTTCTCTCTTTCTCTGTGGTAGAGTAAAGGCTCAAGCACAAACTGCAGAGGAAGCTGGAACAGGCCTGATTCAAGGCAGGATTACTGTGAAGAAGAGAAGAAAAATACAGTGCAGAAGGCCAGGAATATCTTCTTCATATTTCCAATCTCACATGCTGTCTGCTAGAACCTCAGTTTACTGAATCATCACATACAAGCACCTGCCCCATCACAACAAAGCTCCAGGAGCCAGCTGGGGTTCCGGGCAAGTAAGTAATTCCCAGAGGACAGTCAGCTCACAGATGTGGCAGGTGTGCATGGTGATGGCAGGGAACGTGCTCACACACCTTGGGACAACATGAATACAGTGGGGTACTCCCACAATCATCACACCTGGTATACATAGGGAGTCCAGCAAGGGCAGGACCCCAGACACTGCAGAGAACGGGCGGTATATGAGGATGGCTTCCCACACCTGATTCCACTGGCAAACACCAGGAAGGAGATTCTGTGGTATTATTTCTATCTCCAATGGTCTCCTTGCAGAACAGGACATATTGAATCAGCTTTGCACTCTAACACACCATCATTAGTGCCCCAAACTACTGTGTTCAGAAGCCTTGATCATTTCCTACACACACCATTCAAAGGCACAAACATCCCCACTCTAAGTTTCACAGCGGTAACCTGGGCTAGGGGTGCTGCGTGTTTTGTTTACTCTTTAATAAGGTGCAGTCATAGGAAAGAGGGGGTAACACCCGTCTGCAGGTGCACAGAGGGTCTCCCCAAGTCCTCCTCAACCTAGAAATCATAGCCTTTGCTACAGAAGACCCTTTGCAATGCCTGCTGTAGAAGTCTTCCTCCTCCCACCCATTTCTTATACATTATCACACCACAAGGATCAATGATAGTTGTAATATGTGCCTGGGAAGCCAGAGCTCAGATGAAACTGATGCTACTGTTATTCTTTTCAAAACACCCACTTATCTGATTACTCTAAAGCCAGGCTGCTTTATCTCTATCTGCTTATCTCACGACAGCACAGGATTCTCACAACACTCTGTGAATCCACCTGCCCCCTATCTGCTTCTCCCTTCTCCCTTCTCCCACATCCAGCTTTTCCATTGGCAGTTGCCATTTACATTTTGCAGTAAGATATAACCACTCTTGAGTCTTTCAGCCTTCCGTCTTGCCAAATCAGGTGCATTAAATATGGCATGATCTGCTTTCCCATCTGGAAATGTTTGATTTCCTCAAAATGCGTGCATCATAATACCTTTGTACAGAGCAAAATCTGGCCTTCAGCTCCAGTGTCAGTCGGATGAAGGATGAAGATGCTAGACAGAAAGCAAAGACAGAAATGTCAAAGAGACACAGAATGTGCACAATAAGAGAAAAAGCTAGGCAGGTCCCATAACCATCCCCACACATCTCCACACCAACCTGGTGAGCAAGGCAGGCCATCTCAGTGTCCTCTCCCAAAGCAAACTACTCAGAGTTTGGTTTGGAGGGAGTGTCTGAGATTCATTTGTTTTCTCAGGAGAAGAAGGGAAGATTTGACAGCTTCACGTGTTTAGGATAGAGGAATTCTCTACATCAGTTCTCTGATGTGCAAAGTGTAAGGAATACACAGAGTAAATAGAATTTCTACATAGTAGTAACCTACCAACAATTCCAGCATAATCACTGTCTACAGGAACAGCCAATTCTGAATATTCCAGAGGGAAGGGTGAAGCTGACACAAGTTATTTATCTAAAATAAAATCTGTCCCATCATCATTGCTAGACCAAATAACTTTTTCATCCTGCTGAACACGACTGTGCGCTCTATTCTTACTCATATAAACATGTAATATAATCTTCCACATGAAGTCTTGTTAAGCTCATTGCCTCAGTAATACACAGTAGCAGTAAGTTCCATCAGTTAAGAGCACAGAGAACGTGATCCCACGCTACCCCCATACCCAGCTTTTTGGAGAACTTATTCTGCATGTTTGGCACCACTGTAAAGAGCGTATTAAGTGTTGAGATGAAAACCTCCATCACTGATGGGCTGACAGCCCTTTCCAGGTAGTTCTGTGGAAAGAAGGAAAGATCAGGTGCGTGGTATGCAATAAACACTGAAAACAGCAGCTTTCCTGCCTTCCCAGAAAGTGAGATTTCTAAATCCAAAGAAATGGAGTAACAGCTCTACCAAAATGCTTGGCAGCATGTACACATGAGCACTTCAAAGCAACTAACACTCCCCTCTGCCAACATTATGAGCTATGCTGCTAACTCTGCAAGACATTACATCAAACAAGAAACTTCTTCCTGATTCCAGCTGGCAAACAGTTAGGTCCTTACTGCCCATATTGCCCTGGAAGCAACTGCTTTCACAGCTCAGATGGCTAATTCCCCAGCGTGGCATACAACACAGGACATACGCTTACATGCAGCTGACTTCAGGAACGCTTTACACCTGTGCTTCAGCATTTTATTGGATAGTGGCAAACACAGGCGTTTAAGCTCTCTACAGAGTCCAGAACCTAAACTGTTAAGAACAAAACAACTTGACTCACTCTTGCAGAAGGTCAGTGGACAATTTTCTCACAGTCCATTAATTTTTAACCAAGTTCAATGAGCAAGAAGCAGCAAACTGACTCCAGCTTTGCCAAATGAGACATGCACCTCCCTACAGGGAGGACAACAGCAATTGCACTGCAGCTGAGCTGCCTCCCAAACGATTGGTTAACAAAATACAAACCAAAACATTTCCAAGCTCCCAAACAACTGCAAGAGTCCATACACCTGAATCTGTGGCAAAGCACAAGCAAAAGTTACTCAACGTTTGCAACCACCACCACAGTCCCAATGTTTTGACAACTCTGCTCCAAGTGCAACTCTGTGTAACTCCAAGTGTCGAACTCTGCTTAACTTGAGGCACAATGCTTAGTACCGCCCTTGCTTGGTAGACTGGGCAGCCTCAGCAATACCTTTTGGAAAGAAGCAGGGAAACTGAAAGTGCAGATGCAAAATGCCGCTGCTTTCTGGGACACAGGCAAGAAGGGAAAACAACACTCCAGGCACTCTTCATCTTCTGCAACATCCAGAGCTGCCATGGATTAGAGAGCACGGCAGGCAGGCTATGGGGATCGCACAGTCTGAAGCTGTGGACTGCCATCTACATGGAAGCTTTATGAATTTCTCCACCCTCTGAGACCATACACCCCCATTTTGCATGAACTGTGTAATGCCACATTTGGCTCTGGAGAGGTGGGCAATGCCACACCTGTTTTTGGTTTACTCTACATGCTCTCTTCCCCCAAAACCAACTTGTGCAACCCATTCTTGATGTTTGAAAGCATCTTTCCAGGTATCCAAGGAATAGATCAAATTCAACAGAAACCCTACCATGACCATGGGGATGCAGAGACTGTCACAAATCCTCAACAGGAACTCAGAGAAGTTGCTTAGCGTGTCCTTGCTCTCAGAGTTGGGGGCAGTGAAAGCATTCTCCTGGGCCATGAAGTCACTCTGGAATTCCACTGCTAACCTACAAACACAGAGTTGACATCAGAGAGAGGAATCCTCCCCACTTTGTAAAGGAAGTCAGAAAATACTACATCTCCATCAAAACTTTCACCATTAAGGACCCTACAAACACTTATTGGGTCAGCAACGCAGGAATCTGGCAATCATAGAGTTACATCTTGAGCAATGCTATTAGAAGTCAACAATGTTGCATAACAGTACAATCTGGGAAAGGAAGACTTAGCTTCTCTGAAGAAAATATCTGCTGTGGAAAGCCCTAGTGTGGCAAGAGTAAAGGTTCTCAGCCAGGCCAGAGTGTGTGGAGCACAATACAGCAAACCCATGAAAATCAGCCAGAGGACCATCCAGCTGTTCTAAAAGCCATGACAGAACCCAAGAGCCCTCTAACACTACCCCAAGACACTGGGTCAGCGCAGACAAGGCCACCTGCTTCTGACTGAATTAGTCAAGCCATGGAAGGCAAAATAACTGAGTTGGCCAGACTTCCCTAACAACAGACTCACACACAAACTCATGTACCACCGTCTGCTGTGCAGCTAAGGCTGACAGATAGCTCTCATCCAGCAGCACAGGAAATGCTGGTGTCTATAAACCCACTAGCAGTTAACAGATGAGCAAATCCAAAGCTGGCATCTGAAGCAGATACACATTTGTTAAATGGTTAATCCCCCCCGGCAGTGAAGCTGCATACCCCAGGACACAGAAATATGGTTTCACACACACCTTCCAACAGTTCGTACACTGTCAGTAGTAGTGGCTAATTTTCAAGCAGTTCCTCAAAGGCCAAAGACATTAAATAAACAGGGAATAAAAGGTCCCAGAGAAATTAACTGGGAGACACACAAAGAAAGGTAACACAAATTTTTCACTATCACTACATATTCCTCCTGTTGTTTCACTGACAAGTGCAATGCATTGAACTCATCTGTGATATTTCAGTGGTGGGGGTGGGCAGAGGCATTTGGCTACAAGGACAGAAGAATGGATGGACATGGACACGCACCACTCACCTACACCGACTTGTCCTCACCTGCAAGCATTTCTGAAACTTTGCAGGGTTTTGAGCAAGAACTGGCCCTGTCTCTGAGAAATGCTGCTGAGATTTCTGTTTGCTGGGTGACTCTGAGACGCTGGGAACAGGAGATCACCCTGTAAGAGATGTCCTTAAAATCTTACGTTCACTGTCAGAAAAAAGAAACAGCTTTTTGCTCTGATACCTGCAGCAGGAGGAACAACAGATTTTCACACAACTGCTTTTCACTGCTGGGCTTTCCCCAGGGAAAGCAGAGTTAGAGACCTTCTGTCCCCTTCATAGAGAGGACAGAGTTACAGAGCTAATAGTTCTGCACTGCCCTGTCTTTACTGCCTGTATTGCCATGGTTTGGTCTAATCTGAGTCATAAATAGCTCAGCTAATGGAGCTTCACACCCTTCTAGGAAAAGCTGGTATTTTTAAGAATTTTTACTTCTTCTGATTATTCTTCAGACAACACTGAACAGTTCCCCTCCTTGTACAGCGCTGAAATCTTAGTTCTCTAATTTGGCTCAGTTTTGTAAGCAACTATGCATGTACTAGCTCTTGTTCCCACACAGCATCCTACTGAGTTCAGCAAGAAGCCAACTGCAGCATCAGAGTTAATCATTTGCCCAAACTGGGAAGCACTTGGAACTCAAAATCTGCCTTTAAGCCTTAACCTGCTGTGATGGTCTTCTCTAAATACTACCAGGGGATAGCACAGCTACACATTGGTATCTGGCAATTCAGAACTCCTTCTCCATTTGATGCTGCGATACCTTAGTACAGGTACAATCATTTCTCCTTTTTTTTTCTTTTAAAGACAGCCTGGACATCCTTACTATCTTCCTAAATTTCTTTCCTGTGAAGCTCCTTATTCTGAATGGGGCATCAAGAATTGGGAGTGTGCAAACAGACTGAACAACATCTACCTATGGGCAGAAAGCAGTTCTGTCTTCTCCAAGTAGAGAAGAAAGACATCTGGTGCAAAAGAACTTGGGCCTAAAGATAGCTCATCAGGCATGTGGAACTCTGGTACTCCAGCAAGATGCTCTTGCCACTACAGACATGCAATCTAGGCCTACGTGGCTCTAAGCCTTGAGCAAGGAGGCTCAGCCCTTGTCTTTTCACTAGCTGTCTGCAATGGGGACTCTCTACAGAAATTCTCAAGTCCCTGCAGCACATCACATTAACTACATCTTCCAGGAACAGAAAAGGAATCGCAGTTCAAAGAGTGGCTAACAGCTCCCATACTGAGGGATCGCAGTGCATATATAATGATCCTCTTGGTCTGAAGGCACAGCAAGAGATGTTCATTGCCAAAAAACCCCAGATTGACTGATGTAGCCTACAGGGTGGAGTCCTGAAGAAAGGGAATGACTTTGTAGTACTGGACACTTAAAGACAGCAGCATGCTCAAGAGGTGCCCCGCTAATCTTCACTGATTTAGAAAGACAACATTCTCCAGCATCCACCTTCAGCTACTTCAAAGGCAAAAACTGGTACCATCTTAAGGCAGGAGGATCAAAAGAAACACTAGAGAACCCAATAGCCATAGGGTATAGGGGACGAAACAGCCTCCACACTCCTACATGTGGTAGGAAGATCACCCATGTTCTGCTTGATCCTACCAATGAGCAACAAGTTTTGACTTACTGCATGCCTCTTGCTACTCTGGGGTGAGCAAAGGTCAGCACATCGCTTCAATACTGCCTCCAGCAGCTTCTGCAGCTCTTCATATGGGACTGGTGGGGAGCTCAGATGGTCCTTCCTGAACAAGCAGAAAGACAACATAAGCATTCCCTGCTGGGAACAATTCCACCTGGGAAGGCCACACCAGCAGAAATAACTGCTCTTTTGATAATAATATGTCAATGCTACTTCTCTCCAGCACAGCAGGCTAAGGTCACTATATTTGACCAGCGCCTTCCCCCACATGCGCACCCAAACACACCCTCACTGCATCCATTGTCCACTCCCACTGAAGTCAGGAAGTATATGACTGTACAGAGACTTATGCTTGTTCTTATCTATCCAGATGGGGCACAGAGTCACAAAGCCACAGCAACCACCATACAGGTCTGCCTGGGACACTAGTTTTTTGCTGCAGTCACTTGCTGCCTACCCCAGCTCCATTGCCCTGGCAGCCTTTTGAGGCAAGTGGGAAGCTAGTGGAGCTGTACCCACGCCTGCCTCTGCCAGAAGTCCCACTGCAGAGCATTCACCCACACAGCCACAGGGGAGTTGCAGAGACCGACATGGTATCAACGGATCTGTCTGAAGAAAAGCCTGCAAACACTTTCCTGCCTACCTCAGGAAAGCTGCCACAGCTCTCACAGCCTCCAATGCCACCTCCAGTACTGGGCAGTTCACTGTCTCCATCAAAATATCAATGGCTTCTATACATACACCTCTGTTTGTAAATAGTTTGATTTCCACTGGTTGCCTGCAGAGAGGAAACAGAGTAAGCAAAGAGAACATTGTCAGAGTTAAGTAACTGTACTCTCCTCAGTTTCATAAAACGAAGAGCTAAGCTGTGTGGTTCCAGCCATACTTTTCAAGTATTCAGAGCCAGCTGCTCTCAAGGAGGATGTCTCAAACTTGAGAAGGCAGAGGGTTTGCCATAAAGAGTGAACTTCAGCAGGCTTGGAGCACTACTATGATGAAAAAACCCTACAGCCTGGATAATTGACTGCACCAGCGAACACTGACATCAAAAGCACAAGAAAAATGGGCTTTTCAAAACACAGTGATCTCTCCGCCTAGGACTTTATGCTGAGGCCATCTGCTCTGGCATTTGCAGGTTCATTTGGCAAGTCATATTTCTGAGTAAACAAGCAAACACCACCACCCTAGAACAAGGCCAATGCCATGACAATAGCTTCTCCTCCAGGCCCATAGCACTTCTAATGTTGCCAGGACAGGGACTTTCATGACCTTGAAAAGTAACCAGGAAAACAAACACAATCCAACTGTTTTGACAATTCTTGATAGTGTGCGTTTTGGTCATCTGATCATCTTGCAGCCCAGCACCTTTGAGCATTCAGCACAAGCATATGGAGGGATGTCAAGCCATTAATCTCATTATTGGACAGAGCTGTGTAAATAGCAGGCTGCTCATTTTGACATGTCAGGTACAGTCGGGAAGGCAGGGGAAGACAGGCAGCTACATGCAGACAAGAGGCACTAACAGCCTGCCAGAGGGCATCTACAAAGTGAGGCAAGAAAAACAGCACAGCATGAAATGAGCAAAACTTAGGAGGCAAAAGGATTCTGTTATTCAGTTTTCACAGCCTTCCAGTATCTGAAGGGGGCCTACAAGGATGCCGGAGAGGGACTCTTCATCAGGGACCGTAGCGATAAAACAAGGGGTAGTGGGTTTAAACCAAAATAGGGGAAGTTCTGATTAGATATAAGGAAGAAGTCCTTTACTGTGAGGGTGGTGAGGCACTGGAACAGGTTGCCCAAAGAAGTGGTGAATGCTCCGTCCTTGGTAGTGTTTGAGGCGAGGTTGGACGGGGCTTTGAGCAACCTGGTCTAGTGTGAGGTGTCCCTGCCCATGGCAGGGGGGTTGGAACTGGATCATCTTAAGGTCCTTTCCAACCCAAACCATTCTATGATCCTATGCTTGACTAAAGCAAGCCATGAATAGAACATGCTTCCATGGGAGGGGAAAATAAACTTCAGTAGGAATTACACTGCTAGCCCAGCTACAAGGTAAAAAGTGAGCAGAGGCAGAACCACTCTTTTTAGTCACTCAGTGGGATGAAACCCAGCTTGGCAATCACCTCACATTCTGCTGTGAGAAGAAGCTGTGAGGTGGGCAAGACAAGGAATTTGAGCACCAGGAGCACCCTCTGGCCCAAGCCATAAATGATGTACCAAACTTGCAAAGTGTTTCACTTGCACTGTTATTCTATTAATCCTTTGTAGCTCTTTTCTTTAGTAGCTGACCTTCTGAAGTCAAACACATCAGGAAAAAAAGCCTTCACTGACTCACGCAGGGAGGAAGGGATGGAGGAGTCTTGCTGACTCACTCAAGAGGCACAAGCCCACTTGCAATATGGTGCACTATGATGTCTTTGGGGCCTGGGCGAAAAGCGTGAAGGACAGAACTCTCGCAGTTTCCTGCAACCTCTCATCTTTGGGTCCCAAACTGTGCCGGCCACACTGGTTGTGCTGGGGGAGACAAGGGGCAGCTACCCACCATTCCTGACATACTGCGAAGGGGATCAGCATGTCCTGTTTGACCAACACCAGAGTGTGGGGTTCACTTACCCAAGAGAATTCAGCTGCAAGGGAAAGGCTCCAGGATGAGATCCCTTTCCCCACTATCAGATAGCTTTAAATAAAACATAATTTCTAAGGCAAAGCTCAGAGAGATAGAATGGGTGTGCTAGAAAATGAGAGTAATTGAACAGAGTGTTCTCTTTGTTTTACAAGCACAAATGCTGTAATTAGTGTTTCCCACATCCTGGTTTCTCTTTTTGACAGATCCCACACTGGCATCATCACACTGTTCTAGCACTGCTGCTTTTTCTTCTCCTTACCCTGCCACTTGCTACAAAATTGACTGTGACATTTCAGAACTTCAGCTCAAGGCCTCTCTTGGGGGAACTAAGTGGCAAAAATATGACTCTTTCACTAGCATGACAGGACAGGAACAAGATCATAGAAGCAAGAACAGGAAGCATACAAGAAAAACAAGCTAGGGCATGTTATTCCTTTGCAGAAAACAGGAGGAAAATAGTGACAGAAGACATTAATATTTTAGCCTAGAATTTGTTTTTGCTGTTTGAATTTAGCTCAGATGATGATACAAGACTAGAAGCCATGGAACTTGCATGCTTTGTTTTGCCACAGAGATGCACTAAGCAGGAACTGGCCTGCTTGCATACACCTGGACCTTCTTTGCCTTCCTTCCTGCTCTGTCTACAGCTGAAAGATCTCTCATCCCAGATTGGTAAGGAAGCAGGAAAAAGGCAGATATCCTCATGGATGCATGCACAAAGAGGACAAGCTGGGAAGTTCAGAAACCATCATCAGGTCCTTCATCGCAAGAATAAGGGAGAGGCAGTTTCTTCAGCAACATCTTTTAAACACAAAGGCTCTGGTGACGTAGATATTTGGCCTCAGATGAAAACCTTAAAAATCAAAAGGATCACAGTCTCCATTCTGGGGCACCACACTCTGCTGGTGCAAGCCTGACAGGGGTACTCCCTTACCGCTTCAGGATTTCAGTGAAGAGCAGGAGCCCTTGCTTGTGCAACTCCACATTGTTCAGCTGCAGAACATCTTGAAGACTCCTCATGAGAGATTCAATGCCTGCACATGTTCAAGAGAAGTCACAGACAGGGCTTTTAACACCCCAAAGCTCAGCATGGCAGCAAAATTAAGGTTTAATAAGAAGATTTGAACAATTATTCTTCTGAACAACTGACAAACAACTGCCCCAAACTGCTGAGTGTTCACTCAGCTCCCTGACAATAGGCCCCAGTCTCCACTGCTGGAGGTAAGTCCAGGAGAACGGAAGGAATTTAGCCTTTCTTCCTATATCTACTCTTAGTATGTTCACCAAAACATTTAATAGTAAATCCGGTAATGTCAGTCATGATAACTGGTTATTATAATGAGTGCATGCTTTGAACTGTCCCAACTGTCAGTTGGGACAGTTCAAAGCTATGTTGAAATTCAAGCTATGCTGGACATCACAAACATGCCTGATTGATAGGCACTTGTTTTCAGTCCTTTATCCATCCTGACTGGAAATTGTGATGGTGTGTAAAGCATTGAAATTCAGCTAGAGGCACAACAAATGCCCACAGTATTACTGCAGTCCCCCTGTCAGCAAGGTTGATGACTCACCATAGACTGTGTGACACTTTGAGAAGAAAAGGCGCTCTTCAGTGAGGAGGAGCAGGCAGCAATACACTGACCAGATGAGAATTTCACTGTTGCACAAGAGACACTCAAACAGGAATTCTGCAAACCCACAGACACACAGGCAAATAAGGTCACTCTGGTAAGAGGCAGTCTGCCTACAGCCTGGCATAGCTGCTCCCAGAACAGAGCAGAGGAAGGAGGAGGAAACGCATAAGCATAGCAACAGCCACAGGGAAAATGGGTGTATTATAAAATTGCAGGAATGGAGAGTGGAATGGAAGCTGGGGGGAATGCTAGCCTTCAAAGCAAGGTGACTGGTGGGCAAAGTCCCGCAGGCAGGCATCTTCCCAGCATAAACTCAGCAGGCAGGAGCTGAACTGTGGCTCTAGCCTTAGGCACAAATGAAAAGCCACAAAGCAAGCTTTACCATAGATGCAGTGATCTTTTTTTTTTTCCCCACAGAACTGTTACACCTCCTAAAGAATTTGCAAGATGAAAGCATTTCTGTCCTTTGGGATTACAAAGAAATAATAAACTGCATTCTAAAGCTAAATCTTAGAGCAAAATCTGTAAAAATTTACAGTATTTAGTGGGATATGATGGAACCCCAGTCTGTTTTGGCTTGTATCTAAGGTCCTGCAAGAAGGACCTTGACCTGAAGGACTCATCAAATTCTTGTTGTGGAAACTCCATTCTGCCTGTTGGCAGCTGCCTCTGTATTTTCAGTTGAAAATTTACTTTCCATTTCTAATCATAGAATCATAGAATAGTTAGGGTTGGAAAGGACCTTAAGATCATGTAGTTCCAACCCCCCTGCCATGGGCAGGGACACCTCACACTAAACCGTGCCACTCAAGGCTCTGTCTAACCCAGCCTTGAACACCGCCTGCAATGGAGCATTCACAACTTCCTAAATCACAGCCATTTTCACTGGTATAAAATGGTCATCACACACATTATGCCATCAGAGGATTTCATGGAGCCAATTTCATAGACCTACTCCTAAAACAAGCAGCCAAGGAGTTCTTGATATTAGCAGATAAACAATAAGATGCTACTGCATTTCTTCACCTGGGACATCAGCATGGATAAAAGCAGGAGCATATCTGCTGGGAGAGTGAACCAGCACTGCAGCCATACAGTGAGAACTTGCTGTCTGTAACATCTCATCTCTGGTCAACAAAAGCTGTTGGGAAACAAAATTCAAAATGAGAGAAGAAATCAACTATGCAAATATGAGTAAGAAACAGTTTCCTCTGCATTTTAAAACATAAAAATAAATTAAGATCTCTCTTTTGGTATGTATTTCACAGGATTAAACTTGCTAAGGAAAGATCAAACACTGGACCAAATACGCTCCAAAAATGTAAAATGAGAACTCAACAGAGAAGATTATGAGCAAGAATAGCTCTGCCCCATGCTTAGTCATGCTGGCACTGCAATTGCTGTATCAGACCTCAAATGTGAGTAAAACTTGTCCTCTTCAGGATGCAGGAATGAAAACTGAGGTGATCTATGGGGGTGTCCCCATTTCCACTGTAGCCTCTATTGCTAGTGTTGGCAACAGCACACTCAAATGCCTCAGATAAAGATTCAATACAGGCCAGCAAAGTCTTTACATTTACTGACAATTCACTACTACTTCAGCAATCACCTTTTTGAGAACAAGTGGCAATGGATTTTCCCCTTCTAAAAGGTCAGGGTTCTCTGTCTCCTCCTCCAGCTTTGAATTATTCATAAGAATGGATACAAAATGGTCAGATTTCAGCAGCTCCTTTAGCAAACCTGCAGAAGGGAGAGAAAGAGTGAGCACCATATCAAGCATAGCAAGGATTATATAAACACAGGAGTATTTACAGCCTAAGACTTGTTGCCAACTTCATCCCCTTTCCTGCACTCCTAACAAAGGTGCTCACTTCCAGTTTAATAAGTGGCTTCTCACTGTGTCCTCAGATACTGCCAGGAGCCCCACGTCTTGGAAGCCCTTGTTGCTAATGCTTTTTTCTGGGTCTGATCTGCTTCCTGTTCCTTCTCAGAGATCTGCAAGCGCACTGGTACATCACCTTAGGAGCATTCTACTTGCATCATATTCTATGCTCAAGGACCCATCCCTTAGAGTATTTCTTGGGAGAGCTCTTGACATGCATTCATCTCCAAGCTACAGTCAGTGACCCAACAATAACTAGATATTTTCCCTGAAATACTTCCTAGTGAACTGGCATTTTTCTTCCCCTTCTGCCTTCACGGGCTTTTACTGAAACAGCTGTGTTTACCTAAAGGATATCAACACACACACAAAACCCCTCAGTATAAAGTGTGGAGCACTGCTATAGGTACTGATGCAAATCATTAGTACATGTCAGTACAAATTCATGAGGGGTGTTGTCTGAGCTACAGAATTCCACTTTCAAAGGAAATCATCATCTATTTATAGTAGCCAAGTAGATGAGCTGAGGAGCAATCCAGTTCCTGCTTACCTCCTACAAGAAAACTGAATTCCCTGGATGGTTTACAAACAAGCAATGTCAGAAAGGCTGAAATTGTGCTCCCCAGCAACAGTTGACAGGGTGCAGTTGGAAGCATAAATGCAAGAAAGCACCACTTCCATATTAGCTTTCTAACCTAAACAACATGATGCCTCACATCTGAAGACTGTATTTGTTAGACTCCATTCCACTGCTCTACAAAGCCCACTTGCCTGTGTACAGTGTTTGCATGCAGAAACTTTGAGGGACTGGGCTCAGGGATTCCTAGGATGAAACATCAAACTGAGACAGGCCAGGCCACACTGCATACTCTGAAGAGACTGAAAACTAATCAGTGCTAGGTAAACATGAGGCTTGAGGGACAACAGCAGCAGATCTGGTCTGTTTGATTGCTGTGGAGTAACAGAAAGGATTGTCTGCTTCAGACAAGCAGCAAAAAAAGCTCCTCTTGGGAACAATCCACAATAGAGCATCTAAATCAGCCAAAGATTTCTTCCTCATCCTAAGCCTTCCCTTGCACCTTGCAGTTTCTCTCAGCAATGCCTTACCCAAACAATTGATCTGCAGCTCCTTTGTCTGTGCACGCCCCAAGGTATTCAAGAAGATACCACACAGCCTTTCTTCAAAGTGTGCTGAGAGCCGTTCTGTGCCGACAGGGGAGGAGTACAGCTTGCCATACAAGTAGCAGACAGCAGCCTTTATGCCCTCATTTGGGTATGCCAAACCCATCAGCAGATGATCCACTAAATTACCTAGTGTTAGGAACAGAAAGGGCAAACACTCACAGCAATGAACTGATTTTTTGAAAGCACCCACCTACTTCTCTTGAAAATTTGCAAAAGCCCACTGGACAGACTGGTGTGTGCAGATTAATGATGCCACAACTAAGTGAGATGCTTACCATGATCTGTCCCTCTGAGCAGAGGTATAGTAATAAATGGTTAGAGAAGCTCACTGTTCACAATATGAGTATCCATCATCCCAGTTACTCCCACAAACAGCTAAGCTTTGCTCATCATACCCCCGGGGGCTGGATGAAAGAAATAAAAGCTATATATATGTTGCCTTTGAGGTAGACCTACAAACCCCAGTTCACAGAGGTTGTTTTTGCCAGGCTGGCTGAAAGCACAATGACAAACCTGCTGTGAAGGTATTGATCTGCAACCCAGAAGACCTGAACACCACCCTGACTTCTGGTCAGGCTTCTTGAGTGACCTTCATGAATTCACACAGGGTTTATGCATGCATATGTGTATTAGGGCTGCGAGTATTACTCTGCTGTGCTTCATGACACATTACTCACTGTGCTCTACCACCAGTATATCAGCAAAGCCTGGGATGGCATCTGCCAGCTTGCCCAAGAGAGTGAATGTGGGCAGGCTGCCTCTCATGGTAGTTGCTTTGCACAGCTGTAGAGGAGACAGACAAAAAAAGATATTTCACTTGTGAGGACAGAGTCCAAAGACAGAAATGCACCCAAACCAGCAAGCTCTTGGTGATTAATAATCCTCCAGAATAGGATCTTTTCCTAAGCTGGGTCCTCTTCACCACTTAGTGTAAGCCACAGGAAAACCCTGAACACACCAGTAAGTCTCTAAAATATCTTTTAGTTAATCCAAGAGATCTCTCACTTGTTGTTTCTTTTCCTCCTCTCCCCTCCAGTTCTTACATGAGCACATGAACCACTTTTGCTACCTCCCAAATTTTTTGTACCCCTTGGGACCATCACAAACTTAGGAATGAAGAGAACCCACGGCCCAGGCTGGTGAAGGTCCTCATATCACTGAAACAGTAAGATAGGAAAAGAAGAACCTGAGGAAGCCACACAGATTTACAAGAGCATCATGAAGTCATGTGGCTGCAAAGCACCATAGGAATAACAGGACAATTCCAGAGAACACACCAGCATCATCAAAATTACAGCAGGGGAACTGGCACTAGGACATTCCACTGCAGAGAAGATTGCATCCCAGTGCAGCAGCTGCAGCCTTGCAAAGCCACTCATTCCCATCTCCTCAATCTCTGAAGGACTGAAAAGGAAGGGCAGGGAATTCATCTTTACTGACCTCTTTCTGGCTTTCGTCCAAAATGCAATGAAAGTACTGTTCTGACTTCAGCTCCACTACAAGCCGCACCAGAACTAGGCAGAAGAACAGGATCAGTAATTCACACATAAAAGCACTCACAATCCATCTTCCACAGAACTTTAGCAGACCAGTGAGCAAAGAACTTAGACACTAAATGAGCACAGAGCTGCTGAGAGAACAGGATACTGCCATCACTATTGCTTCTGATAGCCTAGCCCAAGCTCCCAGCAGCAACATTCCAGTAGTCCTGTTCAAGCTGCACTACAAGCCACCCATGGAAATGAACTGCAAGTGACAAAGTGAGCATCAGTATACTAAGTAAATGTAAGGAAGCAGGAAGGGAAGAAAACAAAGCCTCAGCTTAAAAGTATAAAAAAAACCCCAAACTGGTAATTGAATAGAGCAGACTTCCTACAGTGTGAAAATTAAAAGCATCTCTTTCCAAAAAAGATATCAGAACTGAAAGTGCTGAGTATTCTTAGATGCAGACTGAGAGCCCCTCCTCCTGTTGCTACTGCCCCTGAGGCAACAGTGCAGTCTATCAGCCATTCCTCCCCAGAATTTCTTTTGCCAGAAAGCAAAGCTGCAGTCATCTTTGTGGTACTGTTCACCTCCTCAGCCTCAAGAAAAGGCTGTTATTCTTGGTTCACTGCAACTTCAAGAACTCTGTCTGCTCTGTCCTAGTTAGAGGAACCAACAAGAAACTCTGTTTACCAGGCACTGATTACACGTTACCCAGGGTTTCCCTAACTAAATCAGAAGGGAATTGCCTGATGCTGGCAGGCTGCCTCTGCCTCCACACATACACAAGTGGACCAGTTCAGGAAGCAAAGTTCCTCTTCTGGTGTTTTTAGAACCTGGGCACCTGAAGGTTCAGCAGATAAAGTTTTGACAATAGGCCCCTTACTGAGACACTATGCAGAACATTGCTCCATAGGATTTGGTAAGGCTCTCCTGGATCTATGTTGTCTCATGGCACGACTCATTTGCAAAACACACTCTTGTTTTGAATTCTAGCAAAGCATCATAAAAAGAAATACTAGAGACTGCTGGGTTCACCATCCCTTATGTATCCAGGGCAATACTGGAGGTTTACCTAGAAGACCAGCTTTAACTAAAGAGCATCTCAGCAGAGGTATGTCTTGACAAGTGATTTACATATGGTTTATCTGCCCCTTCTTCCCCTGAATTCTCAGAATCTCTGAAAACTTTCAAGAGTTGGCTAACACTAAGTTAAAATTCCTCTGTTTGAGAGCACCCACCTCTCAACAGATCAGTAACATGATAGAAAGGCTTCTTACCTGTTCTGCACCATTTCAAGTAAGTGCCTGAAAACAGAAACCCCTCTGGAAAGAAGGAGCCCCCTGTCCAGCCAGGAAAGATGAAAGGAGGAAATCCCTGCATTGCTAATATCACTAGACTCAGCAGAGATGCCCAAGGTTAAACTGGACTGCAGATATTCCTGTCAGGCCTGCAGATATTTCCTTCAGATTTCAAATGAAGAACTGCTCACAAACAGGAGATCTGAAGCCTGTACAGCTAAACCTCAAGAGAAAGCAGGAGATCCCAAAGCTCACTGAAGCCTACAGGAAGACTTCCATTTGACTTGAGACTTCAGTTAGGTCCAAAGATGAAGCACTGTTTACCACTGTTACCCATGTGACACTAAATTCATGGCACACACACACTACCAATGAGAGAAATGCCAAGTATTTAAACATGCACACACTCCCCTGGAACAGACTGCTCATCACTGCTGAGTTAATAGAAAATAGATGATCTTCCTAGTTCAAGCTGTGTAGAAGCCGAGCATCTCACTATAATTATCAGACAAGACAGAGCTTTCCTTCACAAACTGCCAGTAACTGAGATGTGGCATCTGCTTCTCACCTTCTAGGAACAGGTCCAGGGCACTACTGTCTTCCACAGTATGCAACATCCCTAAAAGATAAGCCACAATCAGTCAGGGAACTCACTCCTGCTTGTGATCATCGGTGCCATAAAGCCTTCTTGTAAAAAGATTGCTGCGGATTGATTCAGAATCAGAAAAAAAGTTTTGTTTTTCCCACTTCACGCGACACCAGCCTGACTTTGTCAGAGGAAGGGGGATACTCTCAGGGACATATGGGCATGAAAGCATTCAGTTCTCCCGCTAATTTTGTATGTACTTTAGAGTTGAAGTCAATGGCTCCACCTATCTAAGTAAATACGTAACTGCTACTACCATCGCCACGTCTCACTGCATGTATCCAGTAACATGCATCTGAAACAACACAACCGAATGACAGAAGTTTGAGCCCAGTTGTGAGTTTTCCTTTCAATCATCCATTCATATGTATTACCATGAACACTCTTCTCCCTCCACAGCACTGAAAATCCTGAGACCAAATTTGACCATCAAATTTAAAGCATATGGAAACTATTCCAATGTTAAATTGAATGTGAAGGCATCACTTCACAAGTCATTTGTGTGAAGATTGGATATATTAAGCCACTGTCTCACTCTAATACACTACAACTGGTGAGAAACTCTGCCTCCCAACTCCTTCCAACTTCAGGTACCTACAGCATCAGGCATCTGGTTCAGACACCCACTTTTGCCACACCAAACTCCTTGTTTCAACATATCCAATTGAAGTACCTCCCCCTAGAGACCCTATGACCTCTCAGAAATTTGACCAACCAAAGCAATGTTATGACACTACAGATGAAATTACTTATTCCCTGTCTCATCTGCCCTGTCCTCAGTAACTTCCTTTCACTTTGGAAAGAATTTGCATGCAGCATTAGTGAACACTGCAATAACAGCTGCATGAAATCCAGACTTACCTGAAATTCACATCTTCTCATACGTAACACTCCACACTACACCTGTTCTCTCAACCCTCTTTGTTCTGCCTGTGCTTATCCCAATATTCTCTCTCCAGAAGCAAATGTATTTTCCTGAATTTGCTATTAATAATTCCTCCACAGCACTGGTCAAACTTCTAATGGCCCCTCCTACACTCTTGCACCAAATGAACTTTGGTTCAGTTCAGCTCTGTCTAAAATACACGTCACTGTTTGTAGCCCCAAGCTTATATTGGGGATTCCAACTGCTCTAGGATTTACACCAAGCACAGTAAAATCCCCAAGCTGTCCCCAAACCATCCAATTGTAAAGCTTCTCGAAGAGAGAGATAACTAATACTTAAAAGCAAACAAGAGCGTTGAAATGCAAGCACAGCTTCTGGGGTATTTCGTGTTAGGGTCATACAGCATAGGACAGAAGTGGCCATAAGCCCTTCACATCTGTGCAGGATTACGTGCACAGACAGCACTCTATCAAAATTTGTGCAACAGGTAGAACTAAACCTGCACAAAGTTCTAACAAAGCTGCTTCCAGAACATGCACAGCATATTCTGTGCTGAGAAATCAACCAGGAAAACACTGTTTGAGTTATTCAGTGCATCAAGGCAAGGCAAGGGGCTTGTAATTCACTTTTCCCAATGAACAAGAATTACCTGTGATGCAGAAATGAGATCGTGGAATTAAAGGAATCCAGTATATTTGCTCTTTGAAGGCACTCACATTCATACCCTCCACCTTTCTCTTCCTCCTTACAGTTCCTTCACTCAGACGATTATTTCTTTTCCATCAAGATTTTAGACAATGTTTCAAAGACCGTTCCCACAGCACTGCTATGCAAACAGAAATCAGCAGGAGACGTTCAAGCTCACTGAGACCGTTACTGGAAAGGTATTTTCTAGTATCCCGCTGAATGCTGTTCTGCTGCAGGGCAGACCAGCAGAAGGAAGCAGCTATTGCAGTCCTGCTGCTACCAGGATTCCTACAGACGTGAAGTGATGGTGTGAACAAAAAAAAAATCACTACGTAGATTTATATTTTGCATTTAATTTGATACTAAATCCTGCAACACCCTTTTAAGCTCACACTTTTATTTCTGTGTGAACCCTCATGTAAGCCACAGCTCAGCAAGATGAGAGCACTGAGGCAATGAGACCAGAATGGAGGGCATTCAGGGAAGAGCCATGCACCAGGCACTCCCTTTGTTCTTCAGAAAGACTTTACAGATAATGTCAATATGCTTTGGAAAACTGCAAGAGCTTTATGAACACGCCAACCCTGCTCCTTGGGGAAGAAGGATGTTAATTAACCTATTCTAAACCAAATGACAGGCAGATTTTCACAGGCAGCTCGTAACACACCTAACACAGAATGGCAGAAGTACGGAATTGGGTTCCTCAATATTATTTTGGTTTGGGGGTGGGTTCTTTTTGCTCCTAAATGTGGAGAAGCTTCGCATGTATGTACCTATTCACAAAAAAAAGGATTTTAGCCTTCTCCCCGCTGCTGCATGAGGCCACAGCAGAGCTCTTACCAAAGAGCCTTCCTATCAAATGAACGCAGACCCTCTCGTCGGGAGCCAGCAGCTGGATGACCGGCAGCGCCTGCCAGGCCAGGGCATCTTGGAGACGGGAGAGGACGTGCCTCTTGCGCACCAGCTACGGATCAAGAAACAACCACCGTCAGCTCTTGGGCCCGGGCCACCCGCTGCTCCCACACCCCGAGGGAGACGAGCAGCGTGCCACAGAGCCCGGGACCCGCGGTGACACCCCTGCCCTAGCGCCATGGCAACGCTTGGCCACCCTCAGACTCGGCTCAGGAGAGGGCTGAGCCCGGAGCCGAGTGGCGGCTGCTGAGGGGAAAGGGGGTGCCCCACGCCAACGCCCGGCGGCGGGGCGGGAGCTGCCCACCGAGGCGCTGCCGTCCCCCAGGGTCTCCACGGCGCAGGCGAGGCAGAGCGGCGGGCGGAGGGGCAGCGACCAGCGAGCGCCGTGACCGCCGCCGGGCCGCGCGCACCCCGCCGCCATCGCCTCAGCGCGCCGCCGCTGCCGGCGGGTCCCGGTTAGCGGCCCCGGTTAGCGGCCCCGGTTAGCGGCCCCGCGGCGCTGAGCGTGGCCCGGCGGGACCCCGCAGCACCGCCGACTGCACCGGGTGTTACAGCGGCGCTCACGGCTGCAGGGTAGAGCCGGGTCACAGCGGACCCCTCCCGCTCGACCCGCCCTCCCGGCCGCCTGGCTTCCGGCGGCGCAGCTCCGCTTCCGCCCCGCGCTCTCTGGCCGAGAGGAGCGATCGTGCCGTGCCGCGCCGCACCGCACCGCCCAGGCCGCGGCCATGGTGAGTGGGGTCCGGCGCCGGCCTCCGCCTTGTCATCCTCCTCCGGGGGAGCCGCGCTGGGGTGCCTGGGGCGGGGGAAGAAGGACGGCGCGTCCCCAGCTGCGGGGCGGCGAGCACGTGGAGGCCGCGGCCGGGTGCGGGTCTCCTCGCAGGGAGGAAGCCGGGGTGTTGAGGGGGGCTGGCGGTGCTGGGGCACCCGGGGTGCGGGAGCCATGTGCTGGGCGGGCGGGCAGGGCGGCAGCCGCGTGGGGCGTAGCGGGGGGAGCTGAGAGGTTGCCGTTATGGCAGTGCCGGGCTTTAATGCCGCCTGTGGCCTCGTTTCCTTTCCGCTGTGCCATAGATGTTCTGTTAACAGACGTGTGTAATTGGCAGAAATCAACCTGGTATGTGCTCTCTCGGGATTTCCTTAGCATTCATGCCCGAGCTTGTTAAGTTGTGCACTGAAAGGCTTCATTTTATATAGTATCTGTAGTAGTGAATGCCTGATGACTGCCCTGCAATTATGTTCGCTGCTGCTAGTTTGTAAGGTGTAAGCTGGCTGTGTGGATAAAGACATTCTTGAGATCCCAGAGAAATTCCTCTTTAGAAATAAAATGCAGTGGGATTTTTAGTGTATGCGCACAACAGGTGAGAATAGTGATGACCAGTAGTCAATATATGTGGTGGACTCAATGCCTACGTAGTGTTGTTCTGAGCAAGGTCGCTTTTGCTCCTAATGTAACTCTTTACTTTTTCCTTTCTATAGAGCGAAGCAGAAGTGAACCCCAAAGCTTACCCGCTGGCTGATGCACAGCTCACCAAAACACTACTGGATCTTGTGCAGCAGTCCTGCAACTATAAGCAGCTACGCAAGGGAGCCAATGAAGGTGAGACCCGTGTGTTGCAAAGTGTGCTGGAAATCATCTCAAGGATTTTGCAAGAAGTTGTGGCTAGAGAGTGGCTTTTCTCTCTAGCTGTGGACCCCTAACTTTATATAGGTGTGGCTCTTCCAAGTATCTGTCTCCTTCCTTGTCCTTCTGTCACAGCTTAAGGAATATTCTGGGACAGAACTAAGCTGAAATCTCTTCAGCACTTATAGGCAATTCTGGTAGATGCCCAAGCTGTGTTCCTGGTGTGTCCTCTGTGATCATGGGTACTTCAGTGTGTGGCACTGGGATTACCAGATGCTTGGCCAGTTCAGAATCATAAGAAAGATCTGGGTTTGAGGGTACCTGTAATGCAGCCTGCTCAGAAAGTGGCTCTTTCACAGTTGGATCAGGCTCGGGGTTTTGTCTAGTTAGACTTTTAAAACAGCAGTCCCTATGGATAGAAACAGTCTCTTGAGACCCGTTTCCCATGGCTTAAACCCCCATGGAGGTGTGTGTGAGTATAAAATTCCAGCACGTTGCCAGAATCATCTTCAGGCAGCAGTCTGCAACTTGTCCTTTTTACTGCGCACTTGTGAGAACAGTCAGGCTTTGTCTTCTCCGCAGTCCCCTTGAAGTAGTCGAAGACAGCAGCTGTGTCCCCCTCACTTCTACCTCAGCCCCCTCCTCTCCAGGCTAGACAACCCCCCTCAACCCTACAGCTGCCACCTTCCTCTGGCCTGTCCTCATGGTAGCATTAGATCTCCTTGCTTGTGCCAATTTCTGCATCTCCTGAAGTTATTTTTCACTACATGTGCTTTCCAGAAGGACCTAGACTTACTCTTCAGTCTCTTTTACAGCCACCAAAACACTGAACCGAGGGATCGCAGAGTTCATTGTGATGGCAGCAGATGCGGAGCCCTTGGAGATCATCCTGCACCTCCCTCTTCTCTGCGAAGACAAGAACGTACCTTATGTGTTTGTGCGCTCCAAGCAAGCCCTGGGTCGGGCGTGCGGTGTTTCCCGGCCTGTCATTGCCTGCTCCATCACCATCAAGGAGGGGTCACAGCTGAAGCCTCAGATCCAGTCTGTCCAGCAAGCTATAGAAAGACTGTTGGTCTAAATGCTCATGAGTTTAACTGTGTGGAATAGGAAAGCTGCATTTGGGGGAATTGATGTCTACCTTCAGTTGAGATCATAGTTTTGATATCAGTTTTTCATTTCAAAATGCCATATTTCTTGTTTAATAAGGCTTAATTCTTAAGTGTTTCTGCCTCTTCTCCCCAGCCCTTTCCATTATTCCAACATACTCATTGTATTACTTCTTGAAAAGTGATTGTACAACTGTATTTTCAGTTTGATGTTTAAAACAAGGTGGGGGGGGGAAAAGAAATCCTTCCTTTATCTCCACGTCTGCCTGCTCAGGGTTTTTTTTTAACCCACCCATTAACTTCCTCTGCGTTGCAGTACTTCTGCTGAGCTTCAGCCTCTAACAGGTGTGAGTAACTGGTTCTGAATGGTTTAACCTGAAGACATGATGTGCTGGTTTGGTTCCCTGTGGAGCTGTTGCTTTACACAATGGAGCAGTGTACACCACCTGTAAGGCAGGCAGTGGCTACTGTGTAGCAGTGGACAGAGCCAGGATCAGTACACATAGCCCAACCCTTCTTAAAATCAGGCAAGAGACTGCTGTAAGAGGTGTATGGGGAGCAGAAATCATATGGCAGTGCACAGGACGAAATCTCTTTATTAAACTTATTTTTAAATATTGACTTTTTAAGAAAAATAAAATTGCTGACAAAGCTAAACATTACTGTTATTCCCTTGGGGAAGCATTTCCAGCTAACTGACATGTTCCTACTTGTAAACTGCTCAGAGACTGCCTAAAGGCCATTACAGTGCAGTAGTTCATACTCCTTCAGTTTGATGGTTTTTTTTCTTGGACAGTATCAATGAGCTTGGGTTTCCTGGGGAATTCAAGTACAAAACATGGCAGAGAGGAGCCTGCTGGGGCTGACAAGTACCCTACATGTGGCCATAAAAGATGCCGTGCTTTTAGGGCAGCTATTGTACTGCAGTCACACAACTGAAGATGAACCCTGTAAGTCATCAGTCTGAGACAAGAGAGCAAATAGTTTTTCAGATAACCTGTGTCTCAAGAAGAGAACGCCAGATAATCCCATGCTCTGGGAAAGTGTGAAGCACCACCTGCCTTCTGGATTAATGGTGGTTTTATGGAGCTATCTTTCGTTAAATGCATACTGCATAACAAAATCCACTTACTGCTCTAAGGAGAAAAGTCTGAACCTCTGCATTGAAATAGATCATATCAAACCTGCCTTCTACTGCAGGGTGCTAAAGCTAGTGTGGAAAGACCAATAGGTGCAGTACCAGAAGGGAAGTATAAGTTCTCCTGTAACATTTCCATAGAGGCAGTAACTTCATAACTTATTAAGTACATCCCAAGCTGATGAAATCAGCTCATGAAAGACTGAAAATAAATCATGCCTGTGTATCTCTGTAAATGGCCAGTAACAGTAATATACTTGCTGAGGTGAACTTAATGCAAAGATTTTGGAGCCTTTTCATGTGTATGAGATTTAGAAAGGCTGCTGTTCCCTTCTACTAATGCTGACTGTTGAACTAGTGCTTCAAACCACAACTTTGCAAAGGATTTATCCTACTGTACCCTGCCAAGACAGCTGATGTAAGACACAGCACATAAGCAGCAGAAATAAAGGATTCTTGAGCAAGCAAAATGGTCTAGTTTTCTGCTCTGCAGCCTTCCCTTTTAAAGTTCTGCTTTATGCTGTTAACACACACACAAAAAGCCAGGAAGAAGATCTAATAACGTAGAACAAACATGCCACAATCATCCAAAACCTGGTATATACTGTGCCTGGGGGTTAGCAAACCAAGAGTTAACAAGGGTGGTTGGATAATGAAAATTCACAGAATTAAGGAGAGGACACTCACTGCTTTATTGCCTTCAAGTCTTGCTAAGACAAGTGTTTATAGTAACTTCTTTGCTGAAGGGCAAAGGAAATCAATTACTTAGACAGATTTTTATTAAAAATAACTTGTAATGCAGGATGATTGGAAGTTTAATGGACTATGTATAGCTCCAGCGCTGCAGAGCTCAATGGGGGCCAGCTGCTCTTTGGAGAGGAGCTGTGGCAGTGGAAGCAAGCAGCATGCTGGCACAGCTAGGGTGATCACAGTGCAACGGCTGAGCGGTCAAGAGCTGGCTCCGATACACGTGCCACACACTACAGCATTGGCACAACCTTAATACATGGCTTAATTCTTCAATACGTTGCCTAATAGTTTCTGTGCCAAACAGGAATCCCTGAACACTGACACTACACAGACCAAAACAACACCTGCAGAGGTAAAAAAGCTCTGTGCCATCTAAGTAATTTAACTGGAGTAAGTGCTTACAGCCTTCCAGGGAATATGATTTTCCCCCTTTTTAAAACCAGCTTTTGCTATTACAACTTAAAAATGGAAAACCTGGCTGTGCAGCTTCATGAAGCTTGTTGCCCAAAGGATTGGCAACTGCTTCCCGTAATGATTTTCTCCCTTATGATCGGCTGGTAATCTTTGTAATGCCAATGGTGGAAGAGAACCCAATCTGATTACAAGTACTGATATTGAGTGGCTGTTTTGGAGAGAAGGAGAGTAACAGACCACATCTAAACTGTCTGTTAACACACAGACCTGACAGGATGCTTGAACTCATGGGGACCATTAACACAGATCATTCTTCTTTCTTACACTGAACACTGAAAACACTGAGTTTTGGTGTTGTTATGATGCAAAGATTGTGTAGCTAGTGTTGCAAAGTAAGAAGTCCAAAATAACTTTTATTAAGAAACAAGGAAGGCACAACTGTGGTTCACTGGGGGACCTGAGTTAGCAGGGACTTTAATTCTGTCTTTGGCTACTGTGAACAGAATCCAACTTTGCAGAGATGTTTCACAACTAAGAGTAAAAACTTTCTCCACTGCCTGATTCAGCAACTTTCAGTCGCCTTCTCCACAGCAAGATTAAACAGACACATAAGCATCCACATAAGACAACCACGATTTTAAGCAGACTGAAGTCAACCACGGCCTTTCACTCCTGCTTAATGCTCGCTAAAGTATTCCGTTAACGCATCCACGAGCTCCTGCTTCTTCCCCCCACCCTTCAGCCCATAAAGCTTGCATGCATCCTTCAGAACAGGTACAGTGAACTTGCCCAGAGTGCCCTTCTGTACATGACTCCGCAGCTCATCTTTTGAGATTTCTACCTTGAGCCTCTTCTTCGCTGGACCATCAGAAGCTAGAAAGAGAAATTTTACATCACCAAGTTTTTAAAGTTGCTTAATAGAAAGACATCAATGTTTCTTATACACAACACTGTTAATGGCAGCTAGCACATGGTACTGTAACAGCTCACAGATCTCGTTTCCACGTTGTGTTTTAAGAAGCAGGTGTCACTCAGTACGCAAGTCGTAGTTTTTCACTGATAGGAGTCACTTCAAACAAGTATGAAACTTCGTGTTCTGATGGAAAGATCACCCCAAAATGAAACTTTTAAGGAATTCTCATTGAGACAGCAGAATGCAATGCTTCCACATGGAGCTCAGCTGACGCTTCCACTTTACGTAGAGTTTCATAGACTCTCAAACGACACATGTACTTCAGTGTTACTTAGCCATTTAGCCCTAAAGATGCTCATCCTGGACTCACTAAACAGCCCAAGCATAAAAGTCTGCTTCCTCACCAACACAAACTGAAAGCATGAACAATTTTACTACTCTGCCAGAAAAAAACACCCCAAAATTAAAAAAAAAAATAAATTTTCAATCATTTACCCACATTGCTTCCAATACTTCACTATGCACTCTCTCATTCCAGAAGTTCTCCAACTGGATACCAGAAACTCCTCTACTCCCTAAGAATCATCACTGGATATAAATCCACTTCCTTGTGGAGAGGAGTAGGAGAGCTGTCACACAAGTGGCTTCTTTAAACTATGAGATGAACTGAAAACTTCAGGCTTCTAAACAGAATACAGACACCATGTTCCATGTCTGCATCACCATCACTTTACCTTGGTTTTGCTTTACAGCCTTCTCATTGGGATTGTAGTCAGGGGGATAAACCAGCTCCTTAAATTCCTCCACCAGGTTGCCCAGCCTGCGGTTCATCTCTTCAACCTTTGGCACTGGCAAAAGAGAAAGATTTGCTCTCTCAAAAAACATAGTGATGACAGGAAATTCTAAACAAGGCCATCATACCCCATCCCTGGCAGCGTTCAAGGCCAGGTTGAATGGGGCTTGAAGTAACGTGGTCTAGTGGAAGGTGTCCCTGCCAATGGCAGGGGGTTAGAACTGAATGAGCTTTAAGGTCTCTTCCAATCCAAAGCATTCTATGATGCTATCACCAATACAATTGTGCCTCTGTAATAACTAGCAAGTGTCTTGCAAGCACATGAAATGCAAAGACCCACAAATGACAAATTTACAGCTCTTGATAGTATCAAAAGTCTGTATCACATGTTTCTGTAATGGACTCACACATATCCTGAATTAGAGATATGTATGTAGAACAAAACTGACACATTGGAAGTGTCATAAAAAATCTCCCACTTGCTTGCACTGTTACCCAGGTCTAGTCTTAAATATTTAGAATACAACAGGTTACTACTACCTAAGGTTGCAAGCAGTTTGAGGCAAAACAGCTTGTTTCTGTCATGTATCTATATGATATCTTGCACAGGAACCCAGATAATTTGTTAGGTGTCCCTTCAGAAGAGACAAGTAGTTACTCTAACACTGTTCCTGGAGTACAACATCATTTTAAAAAAGGAGTTTCTCCTTCAGGAATAGGATTCTTATCCTTTAATAACACACTCTTACCTAGGAACTCTCACAGCCACAAGGTGGCATCACTGCCTCCTACAGAACAATCCTCTCAGGGATTCTGTCCATTTATCAGACTGAAATATGAATTAGATTCTTGAAGAAAGGAATTTATGAAAAAACTCTTGTCACCATAGCAAAAAGGTGAGTCAATTTTCATTTTGGAGGGTAAAGTGAACAATTTTCCTTTTATCTTGAAAGTGACAGCATTAGAAAGTAAGGTTTCAATATTTCAGAATGGACACATCCAGAATTCTACATCTTGGAACTGCACACAACTGAAATATTTTTAAAAGACTTTTGGGTTTCTAGTAGCACATCTCTGACTTTGAACTAAGTTAAGAGCCCTCTGCCTCACCTCCCTTTGCACCCACCAATAATACTCACTTGTAAGATCCTCGGCTTGTTCTGGTTCGAGCATATCTAGCGCCAAAGCCTCCAGATTCCGGAAGTGCTGCTGCAAAACTGGGTTCTCAAAGCTGTCAATCCTGTCAAGAATCCCCCAAAACATCAGCCAAGAAGACAGACATGTAAGATCTACCTCAAACTTCCTTCAAGTAAAACTACCCTCTTTCTCCTCTGACAATCCATCTCATCAGAACTGCTTTTTCCTCTTTTCAATTTACCTGTTGAATCACTACCCTGTCATGCATCAACCCCATTAGAAAGCTGTGTGAGAGAAATGGAGACAGTGGTATTCCACTTTAGTAACAGCTATACTACTTTCTACATACCTAGGGAAGGATCTTCCATTAGAGAACTTCATAAAATGTATCCTTGCTATAACAAAAACAGCCCAACTATTCCCTCTAAAGTGCTGTAATTTAAACAATCCCAGTCTGATCTGCAATAGATTAGCAGAACCACAATAAAATGCAATACCTCTGCAACAAATGACAACAGCCTAGAGAACAAGAGCAATTCTGTAAAGAACTCCAGAATGTGCTACATAAAGCATGTGGTGCCTGGGTATTCAAAATTATTAAGAATAAAGTTTGGTCAAAGCTACTGCAAAGGGAAGCAATTTGCATCAAAATACATCAAAGTCTCACCTCGTGGACACCACAGCTGAACAATGTGTGCAAAAGAGCAAACAGCGTTGTGCTTTCCTCCCCATGCTACCCCCCTGCATGCTATTTATCTCCATGCACCTGTATTTGAAACGGAGTTTTTGAACTATTTCCTTCATTTTGTCCACCTGCTCTTGACTGGCTGGCACCTTTTCTGTGAAATCAACCTTCCGCTTGTCATCTGCATATGGGAGGAAGATGATGTGGAAGCCTATACAGAAGAGAGGGAGCAAGAGAACAGTTATACAGAACCACAGCCTCAAAATGATCCTTTATGGGAAAGACCGAGACACTTATTATCTGCCTAGGTCTGATGACTCCAAACTAGCTAGCTGTTTTGTCGTACACAACAGCAATTCATAACACTTCCTAGTACCTACAGCATGACATTCAATCCCAATCTCAATGTATATAATCAATGTCACTAATGGCTTATTGAAAGAGGTTCCAGCTGAATGCATAGCTGAGTGGCATACTTGTGAGTTGCTTTGTATGAAGGAGAACTTGTTCACCTTCCCCATCTCTCACTGGATATAAGCTTGATAAAGGCTTGTGTGAAAATTGAGTGCCCACATGTTATTTCTGAAATGCTTTACTTTGTACACAAGCAGTGTTATTTCCCTAGTTTACACCCTCCCAGAAGAGGATTTTCCACTTAAAAGAGGTAAGAAAATGCAAAGAGCAAGAGTCTGCCTTTGCTCCCTAACCATTCCGCACTCAGCTGAATCATGCAGGGAAAGTCAGCATCTTTTCCCATACCTGGAGGAGCTATCTGCACTTTCTGCTTATCCACCTCTTCATCCTGGGGAATTAGGGCCACAAAGCGAGGAGGGCTGTTCTGCCGGGCAGTATATCTGCACAGTACCATCATTTCCCTCTCCAGGCATTTCATCAGTAAGGCATTAAATAACGTTGTACTCCCTGCAAAGTAAAGACTATACTGGTCAGATTGACAGCTTTGCTCCTCTGTTCAGGAATGTAAGCCTAGACACCATAGTTTTAAAACCTGTGACTTCTTTGAAATGGTTGAAATATTGGAGAGGTAAAAAGCAATTTTTGGACGGGGGAGCCCTCAAAAATGACAACATTAGTGTCAATCCTGACCTCAGCAGTGAAATATCTGGTGAAAGAAATGAAATCACGAGCATCTGAGCTATCAAATACAATTTAAAGCTGTAAACAGGTATCTAAAAAGCCTCTTTCTGTTCTGGTGAGACATCATAGTAGCAGCACATCATAGAACCTGTGTAGAAGAAGCACTAAGAATTCAGACTGCAGTATTCCTCTCCTGATGCACACATTAATTTGCTTTGTATTTTACCATATTTGGTGGTCAACAAAAGGCTGACATATAAGTGAGGTGCTTGATTCAGGAACCTGACAAGCTGGAGAAGCTAGTGTAAAGATTTTTAGTCAGCCACCGCAAAATATCTGGTCATAACTCAGCCCCCTCTATCCACTAGCAGATTGAGGGGCTAGAATTTTTTCTTTATCACTGAAGTTTGGGATGCATTAATACTATATTTCTCAATAAGCAGACTTACATACACACATAAAAAGGGGAGAAAAAGCAGTCCTAAGCATCCTCTCCTCTCTTCACAAGCCCATAAAGTGCTGTTAATTCAATCATACTTCTTGAGTATTGTTTCACTTTGAGCTGGTATAGACTTAAAACCAGCAATTATCTTCATTGGTTTGGGTTTTGTTTGGTTGGGTTTTTTTTTTAAACCACCTTTGCCTTCTATTCAGGTACTAGGATCCTTCACTTCCACGAATGACAAACCCAAATATTCTGGGACTACATCTGCACAGTGTGATTAGCTGCTTGTCATGATGGATGAAACACGAAATCCAATCAGCTCTTCTGCTACTGAAGAAAACAAGAATTAATCTGCAGCTGAGAGGGTCAGCAACAGTAAACTCCACACCTTTCAGCATTAGCAAGTTTTAATATGAGACAAAGATTTTACACTTAATCCCCAATGGCTCAAACCCACTATGAATCAGCTGGTTATGAATCAGCTGGTTACCCTAATGCAAGGTACTGAATCTTCTCTCGCCATCTTTACTTACCATCTATTAGGGACTCCTCAGGATAGATGAACTGGGAGGGCCTGATATGGTGGTGCTGTTTCAGCATTGACAGTGGTTTGAAGCCAATCAGATACAAGCCTGGAGAACCAAAACGTCTTAATTCTTCTGTTTCCTCTTTCTCCAGCACAATCTGGCGGTTTCCATATGTCTAAAACAGGGAAGAGCAGATAGTAGTGCTGGCAGCATAAAAAAATTTTGCAGGGGGAGGGAGCAGGAAGAGGATGCAATTGCTGTCTTCCACTACTGAAAAAAGGTTTTCAAACAAGACAGAGCGAAGTCTCATCATTAGTGCATACAGAAGTGGCAAGCCTCAGCCTGTGATCATCATCCCAAGGGAAACTGCACCTGGACATCAGCAAAATGCACTTTCCTAAGACAATGGTTAAGCCCTGGCACAGAGAAGCCATGTCCATTCCTTGGAGTTCTTCAGACCTGCCCCAAACAAACCTGATCTGGCTTTGTGAGTCTTGCTCTAGACTGGGTTGGATCAGACATTTTCAGAGGTGCTGTCTGATTCTACACTTGCGTCAGCAGATGCACATCAGCTATCTACTCCTGGCAGAAACAGTGACCAAGGAACAATGCTTTTGATAGGTCACAAAACATACTGTAGTTCAGCTGCTGAAGTTAGACATCACGGCTTAATGCTCTGCTTTTTTCTCATCTCCTGTACTTTATTTGAAGAAACTAATGCCCAGCATAAACAAACTTAATACTTATCTTAAGACAACAACTTTAAGAGCCTCTGGCATGACAGAACATATTTGTGCACTTGTGACAATATACCTAGCAACTGTATATCCTGCTTTGAAATAAGGCCGTGCCTGAACAGAAAATGACATTTAATCTACATCAGCCAAACTGTCAAGCAGAAAGACAAAGCAAAGAATAAAATAACAAAAAACCCAAAGGTAATATACACTTTTCTGTTCTTGTTTGGAAAAGAGCTCCAACACTCCCCCACCTCCTATGATTCACACTTGTCTGTTCAATAAAATGGCCAAGATCTGTTCCTAGTGAATCCAAAAATAAAATAAGCAGTGACAGCATGAGGCCATATAAGGTCAAGCTCTGACAGCCTGGTTCTGCCTTACAGAAAGAAATGACCTGTGTCTCCAAGCACATTTCCACTAATGGCTATGCTTTCTCTTGACAGCCATGCTAGAGAAACAACCCACTCTTACTCTGCATAGAACTATAGAAGAGTTTTGGTTGGAAAGGACCTTAAGATCATCTAGTTCCAAACCCCTGTTATGGGCAGGGACACCTCACACAAGACCATGTCGCCTAAGGCTCTGTCCAGCCTGGCCTTGAACACTGCCAGGGATGAAGCATGCACAATTTCCTTGGGCAATCCATTCCAGTGCCTCACAACCTTTACAGTAAAGAACTTCTTCCTTTTATCTAACCTGAACTTCCCCTGTTTAAACCCATCACCCCTTGTCCTATCTCTACAGTCCCTAATGAAGGGTCCCTCTCTATCATCCTTGCAGGCCCCCTTCAAATACTGGAAAGCTGCTATGAGGTCTCCACGCAGCCTCCTCTTCTCCAGGCTGAATAGCCCCAACTTTCTTAGCCTGTTTTCATATATAGCTTACAAAGTGAACAGGCTGTCCTCAGGGGCATACAGATGTAAATATTTCTGCATCTGATCTTGAAAGTGAAACATAGCCAAAAGCAGCAAGATAATCAGCATCTCTTCTTCCCCATCACAGGAAAAAGCAGGCACATAATCAATACATCACCTGAGCCCTTTTTGTGTCACTAGGCAGGAGCAAGCTGCCTGTTTTTGCATTAAACATCCTTGTTTTTATTTTAACCAGTTCATTAGTTTCCCGATACAGCTTCACTGGATAGGGCTTGTAAGCTTTGCGAAGAAGGTTGTAAACACCAACAGAAAGCGACAGATCTTTGTTCAGATACAGATTTAACCTGTGTAAAAAAGCAGATACAGACTTGAGGCTTCTGACAGTTGACTTGCGAAAGAAAGTAATCTCCTCAGATAACTTATTTTCTCTGCCCTCTTCCTCCTCCCCCAAAAATCACATGTATCCGAGCAAGAATGCCAGTGACAACAGCTCAGGTTGGGATTTTTAATATGCATTTAAACAAACCACTAGGCTGTCAAGGGAAGCTCACTCCCTTATTGTGCTTTCACATCATTCTGCTACGAACTGACTCATGTAAGAACACAACTGTTACGGAGTGCATGGTTCCAAAAGTACTATCTGCTTTGTCAAGATCCCTCTAATCTCTCTGAAAGTATCTTTACCCTTACAGTAGGAGATCAAAAATATCAAGGCTATGTGAATCCACACCAAGTGCCTAGACTGGCCACACAGAACTAATTCATAATAGGCCAAAATACCTACTATTCCTATTGAGGGACTTTTTTCTAAGTTAACACCAGTAAGAAGAGCCTCATTTCAATCAGATTTCACTACAAACTATGTCACATGTTGCAGAGTTTTTTGTATTTTACTTGTCAATTATGTCATTTTTAAAAAAACGATCACGCCTGGACAAGCTCAATACAGAAGACGTCACACAGAGGAAAAAAGGAAGCCAAGCTTCAATCTCCACTCTTTTCATCCACCAAAGACAAATATCCTTGGAAGCTAGGGAAGAAACACCAATCTTGGCCTAAGGAATTAAGATTGAGGAATGTAAGCATCAATGTCTTTACATTCCAGTTGTTCCAGAGGAGGAAGTTGAGATGCAGTCTAAAAAGGCATCAGGTGCCTCCACTGAATGAAATATCTAGGGTATTTCTATAATAACTTCTATTTCTAGAATATTATCTAGAATAACTAGAGACAAACCTGGCTACAGTCCGTTTCTTTGTCTCCTTCGCTCGTACTTTCTTCATGAGATGTTCCAGTTTCTCTGACTGCTCAGGTTGGATCCCAAGGTCCTCATCTTCTGCTATGTTTACTATATCCCTGTAGAACAAAGAGATATCGAACCCTCCAGGCTTCTTTAAGTGCATCAAGTCAAGGATGATACCTAGAAACAAAGTAAAAGATAGAAGGAGGATCAGAAACAGCCTTTTTTCCTACATTGATATTATTTCTCAGTATTCTCAGATTTCTCTATTTACACAAAGAAGTTAAGCAAGAATAAGCTCCAAATTGTCCTCTGCACCAGATGTGAAATTTTCTAGGGAAAAAGGCAAAAGACATTCTTCAACTTCAGTCTAAACAATGTAGCACAGAAAACGTTTCCTCCCTAATTAAGAATCTGGATAACACTGTGTATGAAGCAGCTGCCTCAGGCACAGATGCAAGTAATGAGTTCAGAAATTCCCCATTCCCAGTTTTAAGAGCTAATGGATTAAGGAATCCTCACAGCTTCTAAATCCAGCACATCTGCTGAACTCCAAAAGCACTGGTTACCACAACTACATAGTTGAATGAAAGAAGCATTTGCTCTCCAGTCACTGAGCTCAGGGTGCTGTTCTTCAGCTAATTCAAAATGGAGCCATTAAGATAATTTTCCTTTTGTGTTAACTTAGTGTTACTACTCTCTTCCTGGAAAATGGTGGAACAATGAAATAAAGTACTTTGTTTTCCATGGCCCTCTCAAGTCCTGATTAATGCTATCAGAGTAGAAAAAGAGATCCTAGAAAACAAACATTAGCTGTTGGATACCAGATTGGATAGCAAGTTTTCTAACTTAGCTTAAATACCAAATTTCTAATTTGGAAAGCTTCAGAAAACTTCGCCAGTTCTGATGATTTTATATTCTTTTTCCATCACAAACTTGCAATGCAGTTAGCATCTGCTGCAAGGATACATCACTTTTATTCTGCCTGAAATTAAAGGGGAAAATAATGACCTGTGTCTCTCAGATCACTAGCTCTGGTCCTGGCCAGCTTGGCTTTAGCACTGTCATTGGCATGAGGGTTATCCTCGTTGGTGAAGAGCATGATCCTTTTGTGGCTCAGTCTGATTCGGATATCACTGAAGAGATTAGAGCAGGCCCAGAGTGCTTCACCCAGTGAATAGTCAGCATTGTGGCCAAAGGTGTCACGGAAAAGTATTTGTCCTTTGTCTCCCTTGTACTGGTCCAGCTCTAGGACACGCTTCGCACCTAAGGAGAATAACAGCATTCATATACATTAGAAATACTGAAAGAAGTACTGCAAACTCCTCCGAATATGCACCAAGGGGCCCTTGCAGTTGACATCTGAGTAATGTCCCCTCACACCTTTGTGGCAATGCCCTTTTAACACCCACCTGAGAAAATCATTCAGCATAGCCTAATGTTTGCAATATTGCGAGCCAGTTACCACCTGAAAACACCTACTAGGGCCAAGTGTCACACAAGTGTCCTGGCAATAATGAGGGGCTCTGCCTGCTGGAGGAAGGAAACAGGCAGGGATCTGAGTATTACAAACCCTCTATACTCAAAGGACAAGTGCTCAGCAAGAAAGGCAGCAACTGCACCCACTGCAGAGGCACAACAGACTGCTGCGCCACTGGGGAGAGGAGAGGAGTCTGAAATACATCCTGCATCTCCACAGCATATTGGAAGGTGGAGAATTCCTCCTGCTCTCTTGCCCCTCACGTCAGATAGAATCAGCCTAGAGGTTAGATGCAGCCCATAGATCGCCACATGGAGCACAGCAACATTCAGGGCTCTGTGGATTACTCCAGCTCAAATGCGAATCCTTTTTCCCATGTGTATAACAGCAGACTCCATCTTCTCCCTTAACTCTACAAAGGGAGACAAGCTTTTCTTTTTTCAGCTACTGTACTTTGCAGAGATTCTTCCTTTGTCCTCTACTCAAATTCTATGGCACTTTTGAAATCTCATTTAATAGCATAAGTGCTCATAATTATGTACTATATACTAACTACAGTATTATTTTTTTATCCAGAGCATGCTGCTCTCCAGGGGCAGCAAATACACAATTCTATTCCTTTTTAACGACCGACACGTTTCACCTGCACTGTCTTCATCAGCACAGCTAAGCTACTTCCTCTAAGGCAAGGCAAAGGGCAAGCAGGGACAGAGGAGGAAAAAAGGATGAGCAAGAAGCCTAATGTGCCTGCTGTCAGCAAAAGGAGAAGAACTTAAAGTAGTCTTGTCAGGTTCCTGCTGCAATTAATTCTGAAACTAGGACAAGGCACCATTCTTTCAGGAGACCCCCTTGTGTTATTAAGCCTGCTAGTTAAGAAAATTGAATCAAAACTCCTCAGAGATAAATGCTGCTATTAAAAGCTGGCAGACAAAATCACCCACAAAACTGCTGTCAGAGAATCTGCAACCACTAGCATGCATTCTTTGCACTCCTCCTATCTTTTCCAATTCAGCAACTGGCAGTCATTCCCAAGGAGATTCTAGATAATTAATAAATAAATAATAATAAAGGGTGGCCACAAAGATGGAGACTCCCTTTTTACAAGGAGTCAGATGGAAAAGATGAAAGCTAATGGGCACAAGTTACTCTTGGGGAGATACTGACTGGACACAAGAGAAAAAATTGTCACAATGAGAAGAATCAAGTACTGGAATCATCTCCCAGGGAAGTGGTGGATTCCCCAACACTGGACACTTTTAAGATTTGGCTGGACAGGGTGCTGGGATATCTAGTCTAGTTCATGCCTGCCTAGAAAGGTTGGACCAGGTGATCCTTGAGGTCACTTCCAACCTGGTATTCTATGATTCTATGATTAATTCTATGAAATTCTGAGAAAAGGAAGAGCTCAATGCAAGAACTGCAAAACTTGTTTTGAAAATATGAGATGGAACACACAAAACAGGTTAATATATTGGACAACCTGTTCTAGCTGACCCTGCTTGAGCAGGAAGGTTGGACAAGACAACCTCTAGGAATCACATCCAACCTCAGCCATTCTGTGATACTCTCCATCAGCTGGAAGCATGACCTTAGCATGTACACACGCTTTTCTGAAGTGTGGCAGACACATGATGGGTTCTCCAAGAGTTCTGTTAAGATCCTCTTAGGTTTAGCACACAGCAAGTGAGCCACCACATTAAAATAGAAGAAAATACATAGGAAAGGGATCTGACTCAACTATAACAGAAAAAGCTAAGCTCTTACTAAGATTCCATGCTTTCAATAAACTTCTGAACCTATCCCTCCCCACAGATTGCCTTACTCCATCTTTCTATGTGACTTTCATACCACTTCACTGCCTCTACCTGGATTATCCAGCTCCTGGAGAACATAGATGTGCTTGAAATCTGCAGAGTTCTTGTTCTTTTCCGTGCCATAGAACACCACACCCAGCAGGTCCCTGTCACTACTAATGATTTTGCTGGTGTACACACTCCAGATGCACTGGAAAAAAAAAAAGAAAAGAGAAAAAAACGCACTCGGGTCAAAGCATGAAGAAAATCACCTGCAGTAAAGGTGCAAAAGTTCTGACTTTGGCAGTTAGGCCTTTATACAAGTAGACTCTAGTAAACAGAACCACTACAAATGCTTTAAGCTACATTTCCCCAGGAGTCTGGGATTCTTGTTTTTCAAGAGATCTCTTTCAGTTCACAGCCTTAGGTGTTTTTTCATTAGCATGCCCTTTCTACGAGCAAGATCCATGCTGAAGGCAGATCCATCGCCCATTCTATACACGCTTCCCTCGCCCAACTCTGGACACGGCCCACCAGGCATCAGATCCTCCAACCCCACAGCCATCCTCCAACGTCGAGCTGCTCGAGAGCCCTTACACGAACAGACCAGGCAGAGCGACCACCCGGTCCCCGAGGCTCCCCGAGCAGCCTTACCTGGATGGTCATGTCAAAGGGAGTCACGCCGTCCCCGTCGGGCTCAAACATGCCTTTGGACGCATCCACTAAGAAAATGAGGCTGTCCCGACCAAAGAACTTGTAATCCGCTATGGAACAGGGAGGAGAAGAGCTTTAGCAGCGGCCCGCTCGACCCGCTGACCCCCGAGGGGAGCGGGCCCAGCCTGCCTCCCGTGATGAGGGGTGAGCCCTTACCGACCACCTCGGCCCCCTCCTCGTCCTGTTCCTCCTCCTCCTCCGGCGGCCCCTCGCTCCGGTAGTAAGACACCCAATCCGACATGGCTCCGGCGCCGCCGCAGGCCCAGCGAAGCCGCGGACGCCCGCACCCCACGCTCGGCCAACCGGTCACCACGGGACCGGCTCCCCATAGAGCCGCTGACCAATGGCGCTGCACCTCCCGCGGGAAGCCACGCCTCCCCTCCGCGTGGATTGGTTGCGAAGCGGAGAGCGAAGACGGGAGCTCTGCCCGCCAGCCAATCCTCAGTCAATAGCAGGGGGTGGGACCTCCCCATCCCCGCCCACCGAGCTCTGGCTCCGCCCCCTCACCGAGCCCCGCCCCCGGCCGGAACCGCTGCGCTGCATAACGGCGCAGTGACGGGGCCGCCCGGCTGGCCGCCAGCTTCCGCGCATGCGCAGAGGCGGTGTCGCCCTTTCCGTTCCGTCTGTCGCCTCACCGTTGGTGCCGGCGCGCCCGGGACCGGTGGTGGCGGGACCGGTACGGGGACCGCCCTTACCCGTTCCCCTCCGCTTCTCGGCACCCGGCCGGGCGGCAGGTGTCTGTCACGGCTCCCGGTGCCGCCCGGCGGCCGTGCCCGCGCCCCCATGGAGGAGCCGCTGGCCCTGCACCCCGTGAAGCTCTATGTGTACGACCTGTCCAAGGGCATGGCCCGGCGCCTCAGCCCCCTCATGCTGGGTAAGAGCACGGCGGGGGCACCTGCACTGCCCCCCCTCCGCGAAGGGCCCCGCCCGGGCCTCCCCTCCCGCCGCCGCCTCAGCGGGGTCCTGTCCTCCCACCCACCGCTGCGGTCCGGACGGGAAACGGCCGAAATTACCCGCTGCAGCCGCGGGCGTGGCTTGACCCGGCCCGGTACCGCTCTCCCGAGGGAATGGCCTGCCGGGGAAGGGCTCCCTTGGGTATGGGCAGCGGGCACTGGGCTGCAGCGGTGGCCGGTTCCTGAAGCACGGTTTAGGAGAGCGCGGGACTTGCTCGGGGGCCCGGTGTGTGAGCTTTAGCTGCAGCATCCCTATCTCCGTTGTCAGCTGGACCAGCTCTGTCAGTAAGGCGGGTCCAGGTGAACAGGGTCCAGGCACTTTTCCACCATCTGTCGTTGGCATGATTTACTAGAGGCTGGTTGAAAGTGTTACTTAGCCCCTGAAGTCAGGCAAAGCTCAGTTCATGACACCCCAACTGCTGTGACACCTTGGCAGGAAGGCTGAGCTGGAAGAAGGCCTGCTGGTGTTCACAAGGTTATTGAGTTCGTGTTGTGGTGAAGCTGGATTGGGTTGGGCATTGCACAGCTGTGATGTGTAGCAAGCCACCTTCTTCCAGAGAGTTGGTAGGAGCTTGTGTGGCTTATCAAGTATGTGTGTATTTCCAGCTGAACCTTGGACTAGGGGCATGAAAAACAACACAGGTTTTGCTTGAAGTTTTGGAAGCATGAATTAGGAGCAGAACAACAAAGTGGTTTGTACCTGTTACATGTAGACTCTGGCCCATATCAGACCAGCAGTCTGTGTGAAATGAGAGTTCTCAACAGGCGAAGTGTCTGAACAGATGGCTGTGTGTAATTTTGTTTTACAGTTTGTTGGCATTCACTTCACTCCATCTTTACTAAGAGGAGGTTCTGTGGTTTCCTGCAGGCTTAAAATCAAAGTCCAAATAATTTTTAGTGTGAGGTTTCCTACATGGTAATGATAGGCTTGCGAAGTTGAGAAGATAATATTGTGGAGATTGAACAGGATGTGCTCTGTTAGCCATACAGCAACAACAGCTGTGGAAGATGGGTGCTTCCTGTACTGGTTAACCTCAAAACATTCTGTGTGGTCACTCACTTCTGTTGCAGCCTTCAGGGAAGTAATTTTTCACTTGCTAATTCACAGTGGCCATGTTTTATCTTGTGCTATGAGTTACATGTCTTAAGATACAAATTACATGTGTGTATGATTTACCTGTGTTTGAGGTGAGCAGATTTTTACCACTCTTATTTCGACATATTGACCAAGCAAAGACTTGTACAGAAATAGGTTGTCACTATGTGCATCTCCATGCCAATATTCACACAGATCTCTCTTCTTACACACAAACTCAATCTTGGGATCTTTTAGCTTTCTGAATTTCTACATAAAAACATTTAGTGCACAACTTCATTTCTGATGCTATCCAAACCGCAATTTCAACACCTTGTGCTTGTGGTGCAGTTTGGTGCTAAATTTCGAGGAGTCTGAGTAATAAAAAGGAAGGCTTACAAAGCTGAGCGCACCTATTGGCAGCGTGGGACGTGTCACTCATACTGCCCGGTAACCAGCTGAGCTCAGACATGTTCATGGAGCAGGGCCAACAAGGCCTATGTGGTCACAGTGACAGTGCAGCCTGCAGAATGCTTGGGGTAATGTGGATCCAGCAACTGAATTGTCTGTAAAACAAATCATTGTTTGTTCCTTTTTTCCTTCAAGTTAAGGCTCTTACGTGGCTTACACCCAGCTCTGTCATATCTCCAGATTATTTTAGATACCTCCCCAAGAGCTAAGTGATGGAGAGAATGTTCCGCTTGCTTTCTTTTTCTTGAAGGACAGCAAAAACTGTTGCTACTTCTCTGTACATCAACTTTGAGATGGACAATAGCTATTTTTTTTTCTTTTTTTTTTTTTTGCCAGTGATGGCCATAAACTGTACTTCATCAGAAAAAGTCACAAATTGAAGAGGAAAGGATTTCTTGGATAATTTAGTGCCATGCATTTGTCATCTGTACTTTAAGTATTCTTCCCATAGATGCTGCATTTTATTGAAACAGTGCTTTAGGTTTGAGTGATAATTCTGTAACATCACCTGTATGGAAATAAGTATGGTTTAGAAAGAAGAAACAAATACAATAATTGTGTTAAAATCAATCGCTAGTGTGCTCGAAAACAGCTCAGATCCCACTGCCAGAGCAGGATGCATCCCTTCTTTTGGTGCTAACCGCTGCAAGAGCATTACCACATGATATCTTGAGTTGTGCTAATAGGATTCAGAGGTATTGTAGATTATGTCAGTACAGCATTCAAGGATCAGCTCTCACTGCTAAATGTTATCCTGACTTTTTCAGTATCAGTTCCCTTCGTTGTTGTTGAATGATGAACCTGGAAGGCAGAGCTATACAGCACCGTTCATAACAGGCTTTAAAGTGGCATAGTGCCACTTGGGCACATGCCCTTGGGCTCGTCTTCACTTTTTGTTCTTCCTACTTTTTTGTGAGATTCCTGTATTTCTCAGTGAATATTTCTGTTCTAAAGTATACATGACCAAATATTGCAGTTTGATTGCCTTTGAAATCAGAAGTGTTGTGTTTAATATTTGTGTGCTGTTGCTCTACATGCATCTTCTCTACAGGTACTGTTCCCTCTCCACCATTCTCAGTCTGAGAGACTACGTTTGTCTGTCCACCTACATGATCTAAAAATGGTAAATGTTAACCTGAGTGCTGTGAGATTTCTGTTTTCAAGACAGAAAATATAATCTACCTGATTCTGTGGAGGGTAGAGAGGAAGACAGAATAGTTCAGCTTGCGGTGCTGATTTTGAAGTAGACGTAGAAAGGCAGAGAAATCTTTAAGGAGGGTTAAAATTCTGTTGCACCATGGGCTTAAAGGAAAATGTCTTGTGCCTCCAAAATTTCTCCTGTCCTGTAATGAATCTTATTGCTCATGCAGCTCACAGAAGGGGCAGGACCTTAGTTTACTGTAGCACCTTTGGATGAGGGTAGTATAAATTAACGATGAGTTGACTTGGCAATATGTATGAGTTGAAATCTAAGTGGTGAATTCAGCCGTAGGGACTTAACAGCCCAGAAGGGATCATGGCAAAAGGTAACTGCTCAAAGGAAGTGCCTTCTGCTTTGTTCCTTTTTTTCCAGGCCCAGCACATCACTCTGCCTCTCTTCCACCCATTCTGAAGAGTTTTGACTTGCTTCAATGTGAGATTCCATCAGAGCATTTGCTAGGGATTTCATGAAAATCAAGTGCATTTTCTTCCCCCAATCTAGCCTACTTCTTGATCTCTCTAGGCACCTCAAGGAGAAGGGAACTGAAGCAGGCTCCTCCTTCTACATTAAGCTGTCGGGTATTTTTGCTTCAGTTGAGAAAAAAGTGCTTGACTAATTCGGATAATTTTCACTTGAAAAGGGCAGGAGTTGTAATGGATTTGCCTGAGGAAATTACAGTATGCAAAGCAATGCACTGCTATAATTTGGTTAGCCAGTGGGTATTTCTTTTGCTTCCAGTTCCACGGGAGAATAGTTCACTGCTTTTTGGGGTGGCTTGCATATCCATTGCAGGGCATAGATACGTTGTTAAAAGTACTAAGCTTCTCTTTATTTCTTTATTTTACAGCTCAGGAAATGGTGTTCTTGGGCTTCAGGGATGGATGGATGGCCCGTCTCCCATCTCCCTATATAATTCCTTCATGTCTCAGAACTCTTCTGCCCTACAGTCTAATAATTTGGGTGAATATACAAACACCACTTTCATTGGGCATTTAAAATGCACAGGAATAAAATACATCGTGTGCCTCTCAAGATTAAGAAATTAACTGCGCCAGTAAAATAGATTGGCAAGCATCTAATCTTCCTTCTGCTTAGCCTTCCTGATAAATCCAAGCCTGGAAGTAATTCCATTTGATTGTATCCTAAGATTATATGGGCTTGCTTGCCTCTTTCAAAATACCCTCTTATCCTAACAGTGACAATCTCCTGAATCAGTTGTACAATAAACAGTTCTAACTACTTTGTTGTCAACATTCCTGTGACTAAGCTGAGGGTCCTGGAATTGTTTAATGCATTCGAATGTTGTATTTGTCTCTAGGTTTCTGGCTCGCATAAGCACCATGAAGGTATTTGAGCTGTGGCTGTTATAAAGCAAAATAACAGAAAATGGAAAAAAAAAAAAAACCTCAAACTTGTTTACTTGCCAGATGATACTCTGCCTCATTCAAATAAATTGAATCTTTGAGATGCCGAGGCACACAGATTTATGCTGAATTGGCATCCCCTCCTGAGTTCTACTGAGTATTTTCAGATGAGATCCATCTAAGCACATCAGGCATTAAAAAAGGCCCTAAAGATCAAGTATGTGATGAGGTTTCCAAAGCTTGACAAGCTATCATCACCAACAGGCGTGCCACAGTAACCTTCATGTCGATGTTTGTGGTCTGTGACAAACACAAGGTAGCTCAACTTGCATTAGCTCATAATGCAAGCACATCAAATTAAGCTGAATTGCTTCACATTTACTTCAGGCTAAGCTTGCACTTGTGGGGCAGTCGAAACCTGGTAACTTGACGATCTGCATTAATTGCTGTATGATGCATCAAAAGGAGCGTGACCAGCAGGTCGAGGGAGGTGACCCTGCCCCTCTACTATGCCCTTGTGAGACCTCACTTGAAGTATTGTGTGCAGTTCTGGTGTCCTCAACATAAAAAGGACATGGAACTGTTGGAACAAGTCCAGAGGAGGGCCACGAGGACGATCAGGGGACTGGAGCAGCTCCCATATGAAGATAGGCTGAGAAAGTTGGGACTGTTGAACCTGGAGAAGAGAAGGCTGCGTGGAGGTCACGTAGCAGCCTTCCAGTATCTGAAGGGGGCCTATAGGGATGCTGGGGAGGGACTCTTCATGAGGGACTGTAGTGATAGGACAAGGGGTAATGGGTTCAAACTTAAACAGGGGAAGTTTAGATTGGATATGAGGAAGAAATTCTTTAGTGTGAGGGTGGTGAGGCACTGGAATGGGTTGCCCAGGGAAGTTGGGAATGCTCCATCGCTGGCGGTGTTCAAGTCCAGGTTGGACAGAGCCTTGGGTGGCATGGTTTAGTGTGAGGTGTCCCTGCCCATGGCAGGGGGGTTGGAACTAGATGGTCTTAAGGTCCTTTCCAACCCTAACTATTCTATGATTCTATGAGTCTAATTGTGTACATCTAAATTTGGAACACCCTTTCCTGTTCCACAGCCGTCTGGAAATATTTATTGTGATAATATTGTGAATATCACAATATTCACATATTGTGATAATATGTGAAATATCTAAAGTCTTTAGTCATCCTGCTCTTTCTGTTTTACCTGGATAAACAGGAGATGCCCAAAAGAGTATCATTCCATCATTCAGTGGAACAGTAGTGTGAAACAGTACATTCCTGTTCCATACTATGTGCATGTGGATCATTTGGATTAGCTTTGCTGTGGGTATTGAGTGAAGAGTAATGCCTGCAATTTAAAGGCTTTTGCAGCTCTAATCAAAATTACTGGGGAATCAGATTTTTCTATGTAGTTACAGACAGCCTCAGCTTGCGAGTAAATGTGTTGCAGCAATAAGCATGAAATGTGATGATGTCTGCCAGTACCCCAGATGGCATTTGCAATCCCTTCCTCTAGAGTGCTCAATTGTCTACGGGATGTAAGCTCTGTTGCACTGCAGGATTAGATGGGGAGGCTCCCTGAAAAGCTTGACCTTCTGTTTTTTCAAGCTGGCTAGTGCTGCCAGAAGCAGTTTTATTGGAAAGTGTCACTGCAAGGGGCGGATACAACTTGTGTCGTAGCACTGCTGCAGCAATACTGTACTCATGCTCTCACTTGGGCAGCTGTCTGTGGAAACAGAATAGTGCTGACTCTCGCTTGGTCATGCTGTTGAGGCTGTTGTTGTGTATCGAGCCTTCAGAGGCTGCAGTGTATTTTGTGTATAGTGGATAATGTCCAGCAGAAGGCAAAGACTCCTTAGTGCAGGCTGCTCTAATGGCTTTACATGAGCTTGTCAGGAGTGGCATTGTGAGCTGTCGCCTCTTCTGTGAAATGTCTGAGTTTGAGAGGAGAGCAAGAAGACACAGGAGGATCACCAACAGAGGCAATACTTCAGGAGGAAGATGATGGTGTAGGTGAAGGTCTGTATAGAACCTCTTACATGATGCAGCAGACAAACACTGAGGTTCCTGATGAGCAGCAGAAAGGGAGCTGCCCAGGTTCCTCAGAAGCTGGTGGCCATTGACTTATTCCTGTCTGTCTGTTTAGGGTTGAGATGACAAGAGCCAGCTGTGTAGCATAGGAAGCTGTACAGCATACCAGAAGTTCTTGGTCTTAATTGTTTCTTGGTGGTGTGTGGGGAGTGAATAACGGCAGGTTTCTTAGGCATGGGATTCCCCGCTGTCACTGGAGAGGCTTGCACTGCCTCTGACCAAGCACAGTCCACTGGTGGTAGAAAGGGATTTTGTTTTGCCTGCAGCAGGCTGGGGAGCTGCTGTGGGTGCTTTATTGTCATCAGTGCTGCGGATCTGGCATGTGTTTTACGCGATGGCCTGGTTAATGTCTTACAGGATCCAAGCAAAAATAGCAGGTCAGCAGCTCTATTAAGATCATCAAACCAGTGCTTGGCACAAACTGACCTAGCTGAGCAGCCTCCGACAGACATGTCTTGTGAAGACAGGCAGCTTCACTTGCCAAGAGCTGTGCTGTTACTGCCCTGGCAGTTGCTGCCTCTTGTTGGCTACAGATTTTATGTGTAGCGCCCAGAGAGGAGCCCCCAAGGTTGGACTGCAATCTAATGCAAAGATTCTTTCCTGAATTCTGATGGGGTTTTGTTCATGCAGTCAGAAAATTGCAGTGGTGGAAAAGGACCTCTGGAAGTCCTGCTCAAAGTAGATCTGGTGGGAGCAGATTCATCAGGCAGCTGACTTCTGAGTATCTCCACGGTGGAAATCACACGTGTATTCTGACCCCTGCCCCAGGGTTTGATGACCTTCATGGCAGGGTTTTTTCTTCTCCTCTTATCTGATCGCGAATTTCCCTTTTTCCAGCTAGCACCTCTCGCCTTTCACCTCTGAGTAGAACAAAGCGCCCTTTCCTCCATACACATTAGATTGTTGTAGACAGCAATAAGGACTCTTGGCCTTCTCTTCTTGAGTCTGAACAGACCAGTTCTCTCAGCTGCTGTTCAGTACAGCAAGTGCTCCAGCCCAGTATGTCAGTGTCTTTTATACTTGGGAGATCTGAAAGTGGACGTGGCATTCCAGATGTGGTCTCACAAGTGTCAAATATGGGTAGTCGCTCCCCTTGAGAGGCTGGCTGCAGCCTGGCTAGAGCAGCCCAGTGTGTGGGCAATGTGTGCAGTGTGCTGCAATGATCTTTTCAAGTAGGTGCTGTGATTGCATGAGCAGGTTCCCAGCAGCACCTGTGACATTGTCAGCATCTGATAGAACTCTTTCACCTGCACACAGATCCAGGTGCAAAGTGGCAGCTTTGTGGAAAGCCTTTCATCATTGTTTGCTGGAAATGAGGATGAAAGTAAATATTAAAATGTTCTTTTTCCATTGAGCATGCAAAAGGACAAATACAATTCTAGTATGTGCTGCCTTTGAAATGGTTTGTTGCTCTGCCCTGAAGGTTTAAGTTCAAGTTCTAGTGTTTTATTTTGAATAAACATGTAATAATCTATTAACAGATATGCAGAACACGATGTGAAGTTCACGTGGTAGAGCCCATCATAGGCCAGCTGCTAAAGTTAAGGCAGCGCACTATACCCTCCCTGCATGGTGCCAGTGAGCCTTCAGTGCCACTGGTGTCTGGCAGCTCTTCGGCGCAAGGCAAAAGCTCTAAAGGGGAAGGTGTGGAACAAGGGACAGAGGACAGAGGAGGAGAAGAGCGTGGGCATGCTGAAGGGGCAGCAAATGCTCCTGAGATGTTGTAACACACAGTTTGCTTCTCTTGTCGTTGCCTACTGTCTTTTGGCCTTCATCCTACTCCATGCTTACATTTCTGTGAGGTGGATGACAGGGAATATGCTTGCTGCCTGGCTGTAATCCATGGTAGTGACAAATCAGTCCACCTACTTCAGAACTGTGTATGCTCACTTCTACTGATGTCTCTATTGTCACAACAGCCTTTTCCCTGCCAGTGCTCCTCTATGACCCTCATCTGAAGCAGGTATCTCGCTCTGTGCTTTTGTTTATTCCTTACTTGGACACATAAACATCCTTTTCTCGGAACTCTCAGAGGATTATCCTCATCAATTATCCTCGCCAACAAAAATCCTTTTTTTTTTTTTTTTTTTTTTGTTAACTCTGTCCTGATGATGACTGAAAGTTGGTTTTGCCCAAGAGAAAGATCTCATGAAGAACTACTGCTGCTTCAAAGTAGCATTGCTCACTCCTGGCACTCCCAGACCTAAGCAGCCCTGTGGAGGAGTAAGAGGATAAATATCCCAAACCCCTCTGCCTATAGAAAGGGAAAGACAGTGCCTTTGCCTCCCTGTGGGTCATTGGTGCCGTGGTACTGATGCAAGTGCCATGACTGGAGAGTGTCTTTCCCCAGGACAAGTGGAACTAGTACAGTGTAGCTTATCACTGCCAGCACACCAGGCGTCTTGGAGGAAGCCGGACACCAACAGAAGAGTGGCCTCTTCAAGTTTCAGCAGAGAAGCCAAGTCTTTAGCTTATGATAGATAATTGAGCCTAGAGCAGTAACAGCTGGTGACCCTTTGAAGAGAGGTTTGATCTTGAGATTCTACCATGAACACAGAGAGCTTTAGGTTTCCCACTTCTAGGGAACTAGAAATGCATTTCAGAAGACACAATGATGTTACCAGTTTGGCGGTGCCTGAAGCAAATCTTTGCTGCTGTGTTCTACAAAACGCACAATAATTTGTATAATTTTCAACCCTGCACTCCTCCCCACCTGACTCCCACTTAAACTGGTGATTCTAAAGGGCAGGGGAGGGAAAGCAAAGGAGGAAACCATGGCACAGATTAGGGAGACTTTGACCACAGGTCATATGTTCAAGTCAGATCTCTCTTCACTGGCTGAAAATACTCTGTGCTGGCTAACTGCCTGCCATTACGAAATCTGTGTAAAATTCAACTCTTCTGGTCCTGACTGAAGATGCTAATCTGAGGAAAAGTGGTTTTTTTTTCTTGTTCTGTAGACAAAAGCCTGAGAAAGGTAAGCACTGGCAGGATAAGATGGCATTGCCACCTCTGCATGCAGGAGGAAAAAAGGTATAGCCCTAGTGTGGACCGGGTAGTTCATTTGAAAGAAAGACATTCTGTTTCTTTAGAAGAAGCTGTGGGATGAAATCTTTGGCATTATTGTCATGGTGAAGTAATAAGCATAATTCTTATGTGATTGACAGACTGTAGGCTGAAATCTGGAAAACATGTTGCTAATAACTCTTCTTTTCTCTGCATACAGGGAAACAGCTGGATGGCATATGGTAAGTGACTAGATTTAAATCGCATAATGTGTGTTGAACACTGTGGTGTAGGAATTACTTTCAGTATGAGATTATGTATGCTTCAGATCTTAAGAACACTTTGGTGCTGAAGAGAGACCAAAGCACTTTTGCTGCCTGAATACAGATTGACAGTAAAATGACGTATGGTCAGTTGCTGGTTGAACTTCTCCATCCAAAGCTCGGTGGACCCCATGAAAAAACTTGTTGGTAGTAGTTGTTGCATTTTAATGCACTTATACACTTTTTCAAGGGTAGGATATTGCCTTTGTCTCAAGTACTTTTAGGTGGGAAGAAGGTATTACAAAATCAGGCATTCTGGCACATAAAAGCAGCAGCTATATGTTGTTACAAAACACACCCCAATTTGCTGTAAATCATATCAAGAGAGTGGTTGCTGGTTGGGTTTGGGTTTGGGGTTGTTTGTTTGTTTATTTGTTTGTTTGTTTTAAGGCAAACACTGTTCCCAAAGCTCCCATTTTCCTCTCAATTGATCCATCTCCAGTGATTGTCTGACCTTCTCAGTCAGTGTATGTCAGACCCGCACTTCTGTCAGTGCGGTAGCAGGGCTAGCTCTGTCTCTCCATCTGTGAATTTACCCTCAACCCTTTAGCTGAAAGAAGCTGCTGGAGATCTCAGGCTGGTGGGGAAGTTCCCTTCTTCCTATGCTCCTTCATGCTTGAGCACGTAACTAGGCCTATTCTTTCCCAACCACTTACAGTATTGCAATAGGCTTGATAATCACGGCTTCCATATCCATTCATGTCCCAGCAGATCGCAACACATTGACCTGTTTTCTTTCAGTTGTTCACTTTATATTTTCTTTGAGCGCATAAATTTACCAGTGGTTTATATGCTAGGTTAAATATTTCCTTTGTTTCACCTGTGGTTTTGTTCTCTGTGGCAGGCACACCTCCATAATAGTCCATAAGGATGAGTTCTTCTATGGCAGTGGAGGAATTTCCAGCTGTGCACCTGTAAGTTAAAATTCCATTTCTGATAATTTTGTCATAGGGTTACCTGTTCGGAATTGCTTGTGACACTGTCTTGTAAGAAAGCAGCAAGAGGCTTCTGAATTCAGCCACATATGGCTGCTTGCCATGGTTTCTGAGGGCATCTGAGGAAGAGGGAGCATGGACAGCAGGTTTAAGCCCAAATAAATACAGGTTGGGAGTTGCTTCTGCTGAGAGAATCCATCGACCCACAACACCTTCTGCAGCTGCACTGCCGGAGTGATGCCTTGTCAAATTCTGAATCAGAGGCATTTATGTGCTGACATGGCAACTCAAGACATCCTTGTTAAATCTCAAATAACAAAATCATGATGCTTTGACAGACTTTTCTGCTCTTGGAGAGGCAAAACTGGTGGACCATTCTTCTAGAGCAGAATTTTGCCGTAGGCTACAGCTTTCAGCATAAAGAGCCAAGTATACAAGCTGAAATGTAAGTTGCATTTGCATATGTTTCAGAGAATGAGAAGTAACATGCAACTTACATGCTCCCAAACATGAAGTAACATGCTCCCAGAACAGGGGAGGCCAGCAGGGCTTTTTGTTTGACAGATATACCTAAAGTACTTTCTTTTGTGCCTGGACAAGCCACGACAGCTCCAGTCAGTAGAGTCCTTCAAAGTAATTCAGTCTGTCCATTTACCATTGTCTTCTGGCTGTTAATTTTTACAGGGAGGGACACTTCTTGGACCTCCAGACACAGTTGTTGACCTGGGGAACACTGAAGTCACAGAAGAAATTTTTCTGGAGTATCTTTCCTCATTGGGGGAATCTATGTTCCGGTAAGTAGCAGCTTGTACTGTAAAATCAACAAAAAAAGCCTTTAGGGGAAGAGATGCAGAGAGGAGAAGATAATATGAAACTGATCCTGCTTACAAAGCTCTGTCTGCTAAGCGTATTATTTGGTACTTTCTGCTTATGAGACTGGATCTGATGCACTGATACACGAGGGGCTACCAGCTAGTCAGCCCTCTAGTGTGCCAGCCTTGAGCTAGGCTGAGAAAGCGTTGTGCCAGTCTTTCATGCTGCTTTTTTGTCAAAAGGAACAATGCCTGAAATGCCTTTGAAAGAATCACCAGGGAAAATGAAGGCACTGTATGAAATATTTCAGTAAATAGTGCTTTGCCCCATGAGTCATAGGTAAAGTGTTGTATTAAAGCTGCCAGCTTTCATATGAGTAAAATCAAGGTCTTGACAAAGAGTCTAGTCTGCTTCTCACAAGAATGGGAAAATAGCATTTAGTGTTTTGGCTATATTTCAATGTCAGTAATTCCTGTGATTTCTCATTATTCCTTCTGTGGTTTTAATTGAAGAACCCTGACCTCACTTACCCTCCAAAAAACATTGTATAAAGTCAGTGATGCAGAGATGCCATTTTCCTCCCTGATTCAATTGAATTTGAAGGTGAATTGATATCTGTATTTGCCTTAGAATTCTTTGTGGGGAAAAAAATGCTAATGTAAGATGATGGTCCTCATTAAGGGTTGTAGTTTTTCTGCTTGTTAGATTTATTGCTGAGTCTGTATTTTTATGTTTCAATTCCTTTCCTGTGTCACAGAGGAGAGTCTTACAACCTCTTTGAACATAACTGCAACACCTTCAGTAATGAAGTGGCACAGTTCCTGACAGGAAAAAAAATCCCTTCCTACATCACTGACCTTCCAGCTGAAGTTCTTGCCACGTGAGTATGCGTGCTGCTCCTCTCCTTAGTGTATTGTTTCATGCCAGTGCTTACAAATTTGATAGAGAGCCAGCATAAGATTAAGGAGAGGATGCTATTTGCTTTACTTGAACACTTACAACGCTGTACAACAAGTGCTGACTGGCACTGACGTTACTGAAAAGACATGATAAAGTTGATCTTCTACTTTTAACTTATACTAGTTATTTTGCAATGGTCTCTTAAATGTCACCAGGCACGGAAAAAGTAATTTGAAAATTAACATTGCAGTTTTAAAGCTAGGACTAGATGGAAAAGAAGAAATGAAGAGTTCTTGCCTGGTAGTCCAGCTCAACTTCTTTTTCCTAATTCTCCGTTAGTGAGGATCCCAGTGGGCTGGTTTGAGCTCCATCATATAGGTCTTATTTCACATAACAGTGGTATACCACATTTTTGGGGAGACACACGTCTTCTATCCTGGGCTCTTATTGCTTCAGATGTTTCAAAATCAAAGTCTGTAACAGAGTGAGTCATATTGAAAGATAAACCAGGCTTATCTTTCAATGTTGTAATGCTACAGATTGCAACAGCAGTTGTTCTATGAGTGTTGAATTATGTTGTCTTATGAGGAAGCTAGAGGCTATTCTAGCAGTCTTTAATATTGATGTGGTACTTAACAGAGCACAGCAGTTGTGTAACAGGGCTTTCATTCACACACTTAAGTAGAATGAATTACTAAAAGCCAGTTTCAGACACAGTATTACCACATTAGCAGACTGGGCATGTTAGGACTCAGAACTAGCTTATATAAAATCATGTTTGAGATTCTCACTTATTAAACAGTAAACTCTCTCTAATTGGTTAAATTTACTTCAGTTTGTAGTGGAAGTCTGTTCTTCAGATTTGCTTAGAAGCAGTGTTAGTTTGATTGCACTCTAGGAACTGAGTACACTTCAGTAGTAAATGGGGAAAGTTTTTCATCAAGAGACGATTATTGAGATGTTTATTTCTTCACCTTCTCAGACCTTTTGGACAAGCTTTAAGGCCCCTCCTGGACTCCATCCAGATCCAGCCGCCCGGAGGAAATACCTTCAGCAGACATAATGGACAGAGCTAACAGGAGTGACCCAGTGTGCCCAGCTTCACCAGGCCTCTTCCTTTTTAAACATCAATATACCAGATTTCTATTTTATAATTTCTCATCAGAATTAACTCTACAGAAGTTACAAGACAAGTTTTAAAATTTCCTAGGGAGAGGATTTATCAGGGTGCATGTAAGCCAATACTACCAAAAAAAATGCCATAATTTCTAATAATATTATACTAATTTATAAAGGCTGTCTTGTCCAAGTAGGATGACACTTTCTAAGTAACTCGTGTGATGGTAAGTGGGAATTCATTCCATGAGCATTCAAGAGCCCATTACACAATTTGGAGTAAATAAGGGATGTCGTGGCCATCCCTTGCAGGCTTGCATCTTTCTCCTGTCATTGCCTGTATTTTGGGGGTATTTGCTGAAGTCTGTAGCAAAAAGGCAAAGGAACTATTGGTAGCTTAGGAAGTAAAGGTATCCCAGGATTAGTCTTCTGCATGTTTCATTGATGTTATGTTGTTTGCTCAAGGGAAAAGCTGAACTCATCTGATTTGAATGTTTGCAGTGGCACAGCTGTGTGGGAAAGGTGATGAAGCTGAACTGTGTGTCTGTGTCATGCTCAAGTTGAAACCTTCAGTGCGACAAGCTGTGTGGGGAAGGGAGTTACCTAGAGCCTTGGAACGCTAGATCCAAGAGTTATGGGGTGGATCCAGTTGACAGAACAGAGTATCATGATTTCAGATGAAAGCAAAATGAAGTGAAAGGTTTCCTTTTCTGGTGTGTAAGATTACTGGCACATAGTTAACCTTGTGAACTATTTACCTTTGCATAAGAGCTGTTCTGTTTGGCTTTGAGTTTGTTTTTTCTCACCAAGACAGAGTTACAGTACAGCAAGGCAGGAGTAGCATGACAACTGCGTATAAGGTGGACCAATTCTGCCTTCAGTATCTGGTTGCAGACACAATAGGAATTCAGTTTTCCTTGATATTGCTTTCCTTTCCAAAGCAGTCAAACACATAACTGAGAGGGCTCTGCTTGAGTGTAAGAGAAATAGGTGGTAGGTCTCCCCAAATGTAAAGAAAATGAGGAAGACTAGAATCAAGCTCTTCTATGAAACAATTGAGTTCATTGGGATACATGCAGAAGCGGTCCTGTCCTCAGATTGACATTAGATTGTATCAATACTGCTTCTTCTAGTTTAAGGTTCTTACAGCTTTGCAATTATTTGCAGTGGAAAATGACTGGGGGAATGAAAGAATAGGCACACTGATTTCTTTTCATGCATGTATATACACTATTTTCATGAGCAATTTTATAGCAGTTGCATTTAGGAAGGAACAGAAGAAAGACATCAGACAAACCCCAAAACATTGCTGATGCTCCAGAAATGGAGAATGCACGTCCCAGATGCCACTGAAAAAGCATCTATGCAAACTGGGCTCTTTGCCCAGTGCTTTGTTGTGAAAAGTATTGCTGCAAGTTCAGTCCTGGATCTCCAACTTGCTGCACTGGAAACTTCCCGCATACCTGAAGGAGATGTCTTTCCTCTGCTGGGCTCTTTTCTCCCAGAATAATACAGTATGAGTTTGTCATGCTGTTACTCAGTGTGGACTATAATGGTTCATATTTTTGAGAGGATGGAATGGAGGAAAACTGCAGTTCAGTCACTCCGTCAAACACTTCTTGCCCTGCACCTTGTGCAGTTGCTACACAAGTGGGTGTGGGGTACTGTCAATCCATTCTGCAGTTTTGCGTGTACCTCCTCTCAGTGCACCGCAGTGGCCCCTGCAGCCACAAAGTGCTGTAGCGTGTTAGAGGTCTTGGAGCTTTCTCAGTTGAACAGGTATACTCAAACTGATACGGTGCAGCCCAGCATCTAGGTATGTAGTGTGGTACCTGCAAGCGGCATAGCTGTGGTTGCTTGTCTTTCAGCAAACTATCACTTCAAGTGCAGCTGCCTGCAGTGAAAGCGCTGGTGCCACAGATTCTGCTCCACACTCTTGCACAATGAGGATATCCCCTGTATGCTCACCACTTAAGAGGTCCTGAGCCTGGTTTTTGGCTGCCTACTTCAGGACATTTTACATCCCTTCAGGAGGCAGGAAAGAACAGTTCACCCCATGCATTTTGCCATCTGCCTTTTCCCCTCCTGTGCAGCCCCTTTGCAGAAGAGATGTTGCTGCTACTTTAAGGTCACTGGGTAAAATTTCCCTCTGCCATACACTGTTTGCAATAGCCGCGGAGCTCCTAGAGGGTCCCCTGCGCTAGGGACCTCCTCTGTGTTTCATGGCAAAAGAACTGTAGGAGGGAATCCTGTTTGCTTGGTCTTACTGGGTAATGAGACCCTTGTACCCTGTAGGCCTCTTGGGAAACCCATTTTCCTCAAAGATGGTTATGTGCAAATTGCAGGATTGTGCCCCCACGGTTCCACCCGTAGATATACAAACTAGACTGAGAAGTGTATGTAAGTGTATATAGTGACAAACTTCAGCCAGCTGATTGACAAAGGGGTGGGGAAACTGAGCTCCTGAAAGGGAACAGAGCCTTTTTTCCCCACACACACACTTACTCTTCTGTCTTGTATTGTTGGGGTTCCCCTGTGCCATTTTAAAAATGTTAATAATGTCTTTAGACAGAAAGTGATGTTTTGATTTATTTGTGGGTTTTTTTCTATTACAATAAAAATAAATACAGCAGGTTTTCCTGTTTGAATATTTGTGTCCATGCAGCTGCCCAGCAAATGCAGCTGAAGTCATCGTTGTCTTCACTCTGGTCCCAGCTAGGAAGCACAGGATAAAAAGCTGCCCAAGCCGTTTGTGCCAAGTACTGCTACTGGATGTGATTGCTACCGTCCTTTGCTAAAACTGGTTGCAGGCAATACTTTTCCTTCTGTAAGCACTGTGGTATCTTATCAAGACCATGCTCCTGAAGCTTGACACAGCTTGGATGAGGTGAATGAAGGCTGGACGGTAGGTGTTCCATCAGCATAGGTTTTGTGCAGCCCTTGCTCATCTAAGCATGCAGGAACGAAACATCTAACATCTGCTGTTGAAGCCCAACAGAGTTAAAACACATGAAAAGGCTCCAGTTTTCCTGGTTGCCTTATGTTACTACTTTGAAAAAGAAGAAAACAGCTTTAAGAAGTAGACTTCATACATGGGTTCCTCTGGAGCTGCAGAGGGGTTATTGGGTGAGGATTACCTAGCATTGCACTGTTAAGAAGCAGGGGAAATACCTGGCTCTGGGGAAGAAATGAGTTCTGTTTGGTTTGGCCTTCTGAATGCTTATCAGTGGGATCCAAATGATAAACCACACAGTTCACTGTTTGTCTAACATTCTCTAGCAGTGTAATACAAAAGAGGGCTTGTAACAGAAGGAGACTTTAGCAAAGATTCATGACTGGTTATTTTAGGCTGTGTTATTCAGCTGTGGTGCTGGTTTGCTATCAAGTACTAGTACTAGTCCCGCATAAAATACCTGGGAACATGTATGAAGGAAAACCTTGATCTTAATGGCAGCCCTAGACAGAGTGTAAGCCAGTGCTCGCAGCCGCTTGCCTTCTAAACTTCCAACACAGTATTTGCTGCTGGTCACAGAGATCTTATTTGTGACAACAGCGGCTGCCTATAGTAGCAGCAAGCAAGGGAATGGTGGGAATGGCAGGAATAGACTAAGTGCAAAGTATTAAATAACCAAAACAGCCACAGCAGCCGTGTTCCCAGAGCTAACCCAAGCAAAGAAACAAGCACAGGTGGACACAGCTGTGCACTTTAAAGGGCAGGCTCACACTCCTGGGGAAACCGAGATGGACCAGATGCTCACCGGCTGATACCAAAAGGTAGCTGGTGTGCCGGGAGAGGTGTTTCAGCTTGAACAGGATTTCTAAAGTGGTGTGACAAATAAGCTGGAGAAAGCACAGCAGGTAGTTCACGTTTTGGAAAGCTCTCCTGCAGCATGAACCCCATGGCACTGCCGGAGCCTGCGAAAACGGAAACGCTGACCCGTATTCCAGCAGACTTCGCAATTCTGGGAAGTGCCCCGAGGTGGCACTGCTGCCCTGCGGTGCGGGGATGCACCAGAGCCCGGAGAGACCAGCTCCAGCTTTTGGGATGTCCAAAGTAATCGTGCAAAAGGCAAGGAGGAAGGTGTCTCCCAAACAAGAAAGGTGCAGGTAGGAGCAGCCTGGAGACAAGACCATAGGGCAGCTTGGGCTACAGCAAGAAATGGGTGCTGCTACAACACCAGGGCTGCCACAGGAGTGAGCTGGCAGGTTTTCCTAACACCACACCTCTTCCACCCAGACATGGGAAGTCTCAGCCTCGTACCATGTCACGGATAAAGGCTGGCATTCCTGAGCCCCCGGGAGCTCACTGTGTGCCTGAAACCATGGCTGTCTTTTGAGCGTCCTGGGCATTAGCAACCCGAGTGCATGAAGGCATCTCTACGGACTCTTCAGTACGCCACAGCAGACACACTTTGAAGTATTCACATTCTGGAGTAAGCGTCCACACATTACCTGATGAGGGGTCTATGTAATCACACCTAAACAAGCCCTGTAAATCAGCATAACCCCAAGCTGAACTAAAAATTCAGCACCCAACTGCACGCCAGCAGCTGGGTGCTAAGATATCATTGTGGGAGAAGAGTCCAGCTTTCCAGAGGTGGGAGCTTATAACCAGGCTCTGATCCAGAAGGCAACAGCGCTGTGATTTTGCAGGAACGCCAATGCCAGGGCAAATACCACGTGTAATAACCATACGAGCCTGCCCAGCAACTCACTGGAACAGTGTGGAAATGCACGAACACAATCAATGTCCCCCTCAGCAAGGGGTTGAGGATGTGGAGGTAAACTTTGTCCAAGGCAATGGCACAGAGGTAAATTATTAACACTGTTTCTGTAGATCCCCCTTCCATGGAGCGGGGGCAGGGAAATCAAAACCGTGACTGAAAAACAGAATCTGTGAAGCCACCTGAATGCTTCGTTTTGAGAGGAATCTGGTGGAGAACTGGGAAAAGGGGCGGCACCGTGTCCTGGCACCAAATAACGCTGAGGGAAAGAAAACCAATCAGACCGGAATAAAATCTCCCCCCGGTTCCAGTATAGCTCAGCACCATGAGCACCATGTGGGGACAGAAGGCAAAGCGAACTGCTGAGCGAAACACACGGCATGTTCCACGTAGGTTGTTTCTGATGTTGGAATATAACCCAGGGATTACTGCCGGAGACAGCAGCCAGGCAGGCTGTCCACCATTGTGTGTCAAGCCAGCGGAACAGGGATCCCTATGAATATGGCCTGGCCAGATGGTCTGATTAATCCTAAATGACTTGTGGGGTAATTGCTTAAGCGGGTCAAAGCAGAAAGTTACGGCAAGGAATAGATTCAGCTTTGTGCAGGGGGGTGGAGGCTGAAAACTGCACTTTCCCAGCGAACATAGGAGCTACTGACAGCATCCTATTAGAAACACAGGGTGAGGCACGGGCACTGACGGGGTGAACGCGCGCTGCTGCGCTCCCCCTCCTCAGGACATAGAAATCCCCGCGGGAGCCGAGCTTACCGGGTAGCTCAAGCCCGACCCCAGCCCCTAAATACAGGGGCACTGCAGCAACAGCAACAAATGTAAAGACACATTCCCTCCCGCAAAACCCCGGGTTCTTCGTTAGCGTTCTGAAGCAGAAAAGCTGAAGAAGGGAAGCCATTCAAGGCCCCCGCGTTAAGGCAACACGGAAGGCGCCTTCAGCCACATGTGGATACGGATGATGGTTGGCGGAGGGGTCCTCCGTGGTCGCTCATTGACGCGGGGTTGCCCGGGAGGCGGTGCGGCCGCCATCGCCGCCTCAGCGCGGCCCCGCCTCCTGCTGCCAGAGGCCGGGTGGGCGGCGGGATGGCGGCGGCGCGGGGCCGGGTGCTGTGCCTCTTCGACGTGGATGGGACCCTGACCCCGGCTCGGCAGGTAGCGGGGCACGGGGGCACGGGGCTGGGCGGCAGGCGGGGGCCGAGGCGAGCGCGTCCCGCCGGCGGGGCCTCACCCCGTGCTTCCCCGGCAGAAAATCGACCCGGAGGTGGACGCGTTCCTGCGGGAGCTGCGGCAGAGGGTGCACATCGGCGTGGTGGGGGGCTCCGACTACGCCAAGATAGCCGAGCAGCTGGGGGACGGCGACGAAGGTGAGCCGTGGGCTCCCCCGCGTCCTAAACCTGACTCCAAGCCTGCCCTTGGGGCTGGACGGCCATGCCCGGGCCGCAGCCGCTGCCAGTCCTTCTCCCTCTGTGGAGAGCGGGCAGGCATGGGCGCTGCCGGCTCCGGCGCTGGGGTTGTACAGCCGTCATCTGCGCTCTGCCGGCTGCCCCCGCCGCGGGCAGGAGACCCTTGCTGCCCGCTGCGCAGTGGTGGGGTGTCCGGGGGTTCCTCATCGTGTTCAATGGGGACACGGGGGAAAGGAGGGAGCGGGAGGGTGAGGGGCAGCCGCTGCTCCCTCCGCCGTGATTGCCTCTGGCATGGATGCCCGGCGCGGCTGGGCTCCGAGCTCTTCCTTGGTAGCGGGGGGAGGCTGAGAAGTCCCCGGCTGAGGCTGACGGCTGAGTCGGCAGCGCTGTGTGGCCGGGGGCTGGAGTTAGATAAGCGGTAACTGCATTGGGCCCCGCTCGCTGGCAGCGGGGAGGGGAGGACGGGCGGCACAATGGCAAGCACGTAGTTGAAAGCCTGGTGTTTTGGAGCCCTTATCTTCATCCCGCCATTGATTCACCCCACGACCTCGGTCAGGTCGTTTCCCCCCTGCATGCGTCAGCTCCCCACATGCGAGCAGAAGATAATCTCCATGTTTGCTTTGTGGGGAGCAGAGAGGGCTGGTGGCCCCTTGGGAGACTTGGGCAGCATGGCACTAAGGAAGCAGGAGGATGGCGGGCTCAGTCCGCAGCCCAGTCCTTTAGACCCCTTTTCCCAGGCAGTGCTCATGTTTCATGGTTTCAGTTTCCTTCCCCCACAGTCATTGATAAGTTTGACTACGTCTTTGCAGAGAATGGCACGGTGCAATACAAGAACGGGCAGCTGGTCTCCAAGCAGGTAGGTCCAGCCCCCTTGCAGCCATGCTGCTCCTTCCCCATGCCCTGTGTGCCATGGGGAGCATGCCTGGCCCCTCGTTTCTCCCCCTGTGAGTGCCAGATCTGAAAGTCTCACACCTCCAGTTCACGTTCTTGGGTGGGCTTCTTGGGAGGTCAGGTGTCTTCCTCACTCCTCCTCCTCCTCCCTCAGGCCATTCAGGACCACTTGGGAGAAGAGCTGCTGCAGGATCTGATCAACTTCTGTCTCAACTACATGGCGCTGCTGAAGCTGCCCAAGAAACGGTAACAGCCCCAGCCCATGCAAATGGCAGTTATATCACTGATTGCTATGGAGCTCTGAGCTCCAGAGCTGTCCTGCGAACAGCTGAGCTACTGAGTTTGCCTTGCTGCAGGTTTTGTCTTAGCATCTAGAGGTCCTGCGTAGGATCAGTGTCCCACCAAGCTGGGCGCTGTGGGCAAACAGGGAGGAGGGTCTTTTTTCTGGAGAGTCTATACTATTTTTTAGCATAATCCCTGCTTTATGCTTGGGATTTTCTTCCCTGGGAAGCAGGGTACAATCACTGCATCCATCAGAGTACAGCCACTGCGTCCATCAGGGTACAGCCACTGCGTCCATCAGGGTACAGCCACTGCGTCCATCAGGGTACAGCCACTGCGTCCATCAGGGTACAGCTACCGTGTGCATCAGAGTACAGCCACTGCATCCATCAGGATACAGCCACTGTGTGCATCTCATTTAGGACAATGGTACCAGCTCGTTACCAGTCAGTGCGTCAGGCATCATTGGTCCTATGATTTTCAAACAGATGAACAATAGCTCTTTTGATGGGAGGCCCAGCGCCTGAGCGCAGAGCTTCACACTGGTTCTAACCCAGTGTTTCTGACTGCTTCCCCCATGGAATCCAGCAGCCACAGGATGTATTGGGCTGGTACACCTCATCTGAAGGAAGACTAGTCCACTGCCAGGAAAGAAAAGGGTAGTTTTCCATTGGATCAGCTCATCCTGTTATCACAGAAAGGAGAGGGAGAGGGAAGAGATGGCATGAAGGTGGAAGGGGAGAGCAGGAACACCTCTTTCAGAAGCAGCCTACAGTTAAACCAGCCTGAGTGCTAGTGTCAGAGTACCCCTCAGACCATGGTTTCACAAACCATGAGCCAATAGGGCTGTTGCAAGCAGCAGCTCTGCCCTCCTCTCGCCCTGGCCGGTTTGTTCCTGCTCTCCATTGGTGTTTGTAAGCTGGTAAAAGTTGCTAAGCTGTGATCCAGATCAGTTGATGATGTGAGTCACCATATGGCAATACAGTGACCGGTCAGGGGGGTGGCAGAGTGGCTCTTTACGACAGGGCTGACGGCAAAATATGCCCCAGAAGTGTGGGCTGTGACCCTCAAGGCTGTTTGGTTGCCCAACAGCCTGGCAAAGTTTCAGCTCCCAAGTGTCTCTGGGGATTTAGGCTTGTGGGATTTCTAGCAAAGCGTGGACTTTGAACCCCATCTCCTGAGTCTTGGCTTGGGGCATGAGCCGCTGAACCCTTGGTGCTGCAGAGATGCTGCTCCCAGGCTGCAGGCATGGCTGCCCATGTGTCCATTCCCCATGATGTTCTTCACTGACTCACAAGACAGGAGGCTGAGAGTTTTTTCCCTCAGTCTCAGAGTGGTACCACTTTACCACAGAGAAACAGTGTACTGGGGTTGGGAGGGACATCAGGGGGGTAATGAGCTCAGGGCTCCTCTGCTGGACAGGAAAGGAGATCTCCCTGCCCCAGCTAGGTTTCCACAAGAGTTTCAGTCTGTTTTCCAATTGGCAGTGCTGCCATCCATCCCCTGTTTTTTCTGCCCTACCAGCCTTGGTGCCTATCTGAACCCTCTGTGAGTTATTCCAAGATGGCTAAGTAAAAAGAAAGGAGCAGTTTTCTGCCAGCCTAGTGCTTTGAACCAGCCCACCGAGGAGGTAGCAGAGTAGCGATCCCAGTGCAAGGTGAAGATGGCAAGCAGGACCTGGGTCCTGTCTGTACAAACTTAGGTAAGAGTTGCAGTCAAAGGTGCAGGGGGACAAACTGAGATACAAAGGCCCTGGTGGGTCCTACCTGGTTTGTGTCCCACAAAGAAGTTGTGATTGCTCATCGGCCTGCTGCCAGACCTCAGAAGCGAGTTACACTGACCTGTTCCATCTCACTGCCTCAAGGCACTGCCAGCTTCACCCAACACACCCAGCACTTCTTAAGAGCCCCCAGGGGTGGAGATGCCACAGTCTCATCAGGCGGTTGGTGCAGTCCAGGCAATAGAATCATAGAACGGTTCAGTGTTGGAAGGGCCCTTAAAGCTCATCCAGTTCCAACCCCCTGCCATGGGCAGGGATACCTTCCACCAGACCAGGTTGCTCCAAGCCACTGTGTCCAACCTGGCCTTGAACACTGCCAGGGATGGGGCAGCCACAGCTTCTCTGGGCACCCTGTGCCAGCGCCTCAGCACCCTCACAGGGAAGAATTTCTTCCTAATGTCTAATCTCAGTCTCCCCTCTGTCAGCTCAAAGCCATTCCCCCTTGTCCTGTCACTACAGCCCCTGGAAAAAGTCCCTCTCAGGATTTCTTGGAGGACCCCTTCAGGCACTGGAAGCTGCTCTAAGGTCTCCCCTGAGCCTTCTCTTCTTCAGGCTGGACAAGCCCAACTCTCTCAGCCTGCCTCCAGAGCAGAGCTGCTCCAACCCTTGCAGCATCTTCATGGCTTCCTCTGTCCTTGCAGTTATTCATAACATTAGAAAATGTTTCCTGTCATCTCACCTAAGCTCATTGCTTCCAGCCCATCCCCAGGGCACACAGGAACTGTTTACTCCTCTTCTCTTACAATCTCTTTTACAGAACTATGAGCCCCTTGGAGACACTAATCAGGGGTGCTGATGCCTGGTCTTTGCCTGGCATGAAGTACCTGTGAGAGGGCATGGCTCCTCTCCTATTGCCGGTCCCTGCAGGGACTGCCTGTCTCACAGAGCAGCTATTCCCCTGGGAAGGTGTGCTTTTCTCTCCCTGCATAGTAACCTTGTCCCCTTGTCCACCCACAGAGGAACCTTTATTGAGTTTCGCAACGGGATGCTGAACATCTCCCCCATCGGACGCAGCTGCACCCCAGAGGAGCGAATCGAGTTCTCCGAGCTGGACAAGGTACACAGGCTCACCCTCCCCTTTGCTGGTGTTGCACCACCACAGATCTCAGCTCTTACCTGCTTCACGCCCTTCCCAAGGAGAAAGGAGCCCAGCTCCAAACTGCACCAGGCCAGCATGTGTGGCAAGGTGAAAACAGCACGGGGGGGGAGGTCAGAAAACCTAAGGAAAGACACAGACAGATGGAAGAATTTGACTTCATTGGGTACCACCAATGCAGTGGAGTGGCCAGCAGGATTCCCTGTGCTGTGGGAGAGCCCCAGGGGAATAAGGCACTTATTTAATAGGGTGTTTCCTCATTTACAGTATCCAAAGGCTGCCCAGCGGCTGCCTTCTGTCTCTCACTCTCCCAGTCCCAACAGAGCTGGAACTAATGGGCTTTCCAGACTGGGAGGTGCACAGCAGATCTGCTGGGCGGATCTCTGGAGCACTTGACCCATGCTCACAGCAGTGTCTGCCTGGGGGAGCTTCCTTAGGGCTGAGGGATCAGGTTGGACTTGGCAAGACTTCCGAAGCAAAGCTGGAGACTGGGCTGGGATCTTGGCTTTGGGGTAACTGAAGCGAGGCAGGGCTGGGACCTGCTCTTCCCAGGAGCTGCTGGAGCTGCCGAGCTGGTGGCCTTTACGTGGCACTGTCTGGACTGGTGAAAGCTGGCTAAATGTGCTTGCACTGGGGCTCAGGGGAGGTGGGAAGGGAGCAGAGCAATGAGCCATAGCTGCCCAGCAGACAGCTTACGGTGGGTTCTGGTTGACTGTCAGTATCTAATTATCCCACCTTCTTTGCTCCCTTTTCCTCCTTGCTCCACAGAAAGAGCGGATTCGGGAGAAGTTTGTGGCAGCCTTGCAGAGGGAGTTTGCTGGCAAAGGCCTGCGTTTCTCTCGAGGTGAGTGGAGGGAGCTTCCCTGCCTTTGCCTGGCCTCTTCATTGTGTTTCTCATGAAGTGCTGGGAAGGGGAGCAGGAACCCTGGCTGTTCTCTCTGGGGGCCTGGAGACCCAGGGAAGAGCACAGAAAGCGAATAGTCCTGGGGAGCTGCTGCAGGGGCGCCTCATTCACATCCAAAGCAGGGCGACAGCAGAGAATAAACGGTGCTGCAGATTCACCTCCCTCGCAGTCAGGCAGACAGGAGGGATTTTGTCCTGCCACGTTATCCCTGCCTTAATTCCAGTTAGCTCTGCAGAGCTCTCGCTCCCCAGGTCTGTTCTGGCACAAGTATTAGCAGCAGGGTGGCCAGCATTGCTCCGGACACATGCACTTCTCTCTAGGAATGAGACAGGAGCCTCCAGCATGTCTCAGCTCTGGGGTTTTCTTGGGAGGGTTGGATACAAAGGTTGGCTTCTTGGAGGAAGAACTGTGAGAGGCTGAGGAGCCCGCAGCTCCCTGCCATGGGCTTTTGCAGGGCCACTTCTTGGGGTGGCTTTTGCAAGTGAGAGCCACCCTTAGTGAAGACAAGGAACCAAAGGAGAGGCTTGAGCAATCCTGGGGGTCTGGCCAGCCTAGAGAGCAAAATGAGGGTGTGTAAAGTGGTGGGGCTGGTGGTGGACGAGACCCTGCACAGGGCACATGGGTATGCGTGAGATAAGGAGGTGCCGTGTGGTAGCCTAAGCCAAAAGGAAAGGGGGTGACAAGGCTGAGAGCCAGTAGGTGACACCCCACTCTTGACCCAGCATGGATGAGTCCTGCGGGTCTGGCCCCCTTAGAGCCCCCGCTTAGAGCCCCTTCAGCATCCTGCCAGCGGCATCCTCTGCTGCCCAGAGCAGAACAATGGGCCTCTCTCCTCAGGACTTTGGGAAACCACCATGAAGAGCCTGGGCCTGTTGTGTAGAAGCATCAAGACAAGGGGAGCTGCAGGCCCCACGCTGCTCCACAAAGAAAATGCGGTGTGCTTCAGGTCAGGCATCCAAAACCAGGAACACGTGGGAATGGGGCTCTTCTGCCAAGCTGGCTCCATGTGCCTTGTCTCAGACTGCAGAGGACACGAGCCCCAGAGGTGGTGGAAGACCTCCTGCAGACCCCCAGATCCATGCTCTGGCAAGGGACAGTGCTGGCTGTCCTCCACACCACCTCTTCTCCCTTCAATTTCCTACCCTCTGTGACTGGCATCAAGAGCCCCTTCTTGCTGCCCAGTCGTGTTTAAAAGGCCAGGATTCAGTGAAACGCAGTGTTTTTCACAGATAAATGGCTTTGGATGCAAAACCAGGAAGGATTTTAATGAGGTCAGACAAGTTTGGCTCCTGTTCTCATGCTGACTCCTGCCTCAAGTCCGGGGGCATCCCATCCCTGAGGTTGTAGGGCACTTGCTCCCATACATTCACAGTGTCCTGCCTGGGTAGTGAAACCTCTGCCTCAAGCTGAACACACATACTCCATCCCCAGCTCCTCAGGCTCCAAGGAGGGCTCCAACAGGGACACCTCAACCAGCCAGGGAGGAGAGGATCATGGCATCGGGAGCTGAATGTGTGAATGGTCTGGGGGATCAGTGCCTCTCCTGCAGCAGGGACCATCCCTGTGGGTACCTATCTACTTTACTACTAGAAGTACCTACTTCCTAAGAGAAGTAGGGTTATGATTTGTGAAGAAGGAGAGTGTGCAACTCCAGGGCTACTGTCAGCCTAGCGGGCTGCCTGGAGAAGCAGATGGTCCCCATGAAGCCAAGAGGAGCAGAGACCTGAACTGGCAGGAGGATGCACGTCCAAGTTCAAATCCCCATTCCTCCTGGCTCCAAGCGAGACCCCAACATACGTGTGCCCTAAGGCTTTGTTTTGGGAGGATCTTGTCACCCGTGTTGTTGCTGGGACAAGGTTCTGGATCTGCAGCCTATGCATGCAGTGTGGTAGCTCACGAGGACGGGGAAGCTGCCACCTCTGAGAACCCCCAGAAGGCAGTGCAGTGCTGGGGTAAGCCTGGTCTTAAGAGCAAGGGCTGGAAGCCTGCTAACCCTGGGTGGCTGTGGGTGCACATGTGCACACACATGTGCACTGCTCTGGGAAAGCTCCCTCACCTCTGCACATCTGCCACATCTGCCTTTGTGCCCCTCCAGATGTGAGCAACTCACACTTGACTGTTGTAGCAAGAGGTGACAGGCCAGGGTCGTGCCCCAGTTATGTTGATGGTACCTCCACGGACCACCCTTGATCAGTGTGCAGAGCCTGCATGGGGCCTGCAGCATGGCCAGCTGGGACCCCTGAGCTGTGTGGTCCAGGGGGGTTGCTTTGAGTGCGAAGGGTGCTGGGAGCTCCCGGTCCCTGCAGGGTTAAGGAGTGCCAGAGCCCTCTAGAAGGGCCAGTGATGTTCACACAGGAGCCTTGGTGCCAGCCTCCAAGGACATTGCCCCCCATTGTGACACCGAACATGCTAATGCCATCTGCAAGGTGTGATCCACAGTGTCTCCCAGCAGATGCATCTCTTGGGACCTCTCATCCCAGCATCCCCTCTGCAGTGCTGGCTCCTGCTTGCTGCCTGCCTGCAGTCAGGGGAGCTGTGCTGATGGTCACCGCAGCCACACTGATGTCACTCCAGCCTGTTGTCATAGGAACAGCTACATGCTGCAGAGGCGCACCAAGGCAGAGCTGGTGCCTGGCTGCTGTTTGTGCTGGGGGCTCCACACAGACATCTGGAGCTCGCCCGTCCCAGCATGGGGGACACCCTGTCAGCTCCCACCAGTGTTGCCCTTCCTTGTGCTGGCAGGTGGCATGATCAGCTTCGATGTCTTCCCGGAGGGCTGGGACAAGCGTTACTGCCTCAACGTGCTCGATGATGAGAGATTTGACACCATCCACTTCTTTGGGAACGAGACGACCCCTGTGAGTATCCCCTGCTCACCCCTCGTTGTGGCCGCTTTCTCTCCTGCATGGTGCTGCTCCATCACCATTCAGACGACCCCTGTGAGTATCCCCTGCTCACCCTTCGTGTGGCCGCTTTCTCTCCTGCATGGTGCTGCTCCATCACGATTCCACAGCCTGGGTTCCACCCGTGGCACCTCCAGTGCTGCCAGGGGAAGAGGTGTTCTCGTGAACAGAGGTTTGCAGAAGGCGCATGATGGTGGCAGGGTCACTGTGCTGGGGAGCAGGTCCATTGCTTTCCTACCCCTGGCACTCTCAGGGGATGCAGCCACTCTTGTGGCCATAGGACCCAAAACACACTTAGGAGAGGGCTTTTCAATAGCAGGAACAGCTTTGCCTTCCCTTTAGAGTAGCGAATGATGATGCTTCCTTGCTGCTGTAGACCAGCTTGGTCATCCACTCAGCTCTTTCCAGACGTGGGCAACCTCTGCTCCCCAAATGTGCCCACCACATCTTTTGCTAGTTCATCCATAGGCAGGGCAGGGAGCTCCTGGCTCCCTGGAAAAGCTTTGCTGGTCCTGGGCCTTCCCTCTCCTTTCTACACTCCTCCCCTGGCACAGAGGAGGGGAGAAAAGAGGGAGGGAGCAGGGCTCCAACCCAGCCGCTTCTGCCTCCCTGGGACAGCAGAGCCCTGACAGCCCCTGACAGAGCCAGATGTGGAAGCATGGATGAGGATGCTCTGGTGATGCCCCGCTAACACTGTCCCTGTTTTCTGTCCCCCTGCAGGGAGGGAACGACTATGAGATCTATGATGATCCCCGCACGGTGGGACACAGCGTCCAGAACCCACAGGACACGGTCCAGCGATGCCGCGAGATCTTCTTTCCGGAGAGAGCAAACGAGTGCTGAGTGCACAGGTCCCACAGCCCTGCCCGAGCCCTGCCCTCTCCCCGCCAGGAAAAGCACCTTCATTGAGGAATCTGCTCAGGGTAGACTGGAAATCCCCACTGTGCAGAGCTGGTCGGGGTGTAAGGCGTGAGCGCAGGTGGGTGTGCAGGAGCGGGGATTTGCCTGAGCAGCCCTTTGGCACTGCCCATCTGAGGCTGGGGTTCATAGGCCCAGACCCTCCTCGCCTCCAGAAAAACTTCTCTCTCCACAGTTTGGGCTGGGTAGGCAGCAATGTAGATGCTTTCTTGGTCAGAAAGCATTGAAAGGGCCAGTCCCAAGAGCGTGTGTGACCATCCCGTGCTCCCTCCTCTCTTCTCTTCCTTTTCACTCTGTTTCTCTTAACACTTCTGCATGAGGGAGCATGTGTCTCACCTTTCTCTCCCCTTTGTGCCTTGGCTGGGGAGGTTGAGGCTGCTGAGGCCCCAGGCACTGTCTCTGAGTTGCTCTGAGGCAGGAGGCCAGGAAGGCTGTTTGCTCCAAGTAGGAAGGGTTAGCTGCACCCCCAGCTGGTTGCAGCATTGGGCATCCTGACAGAGGGGGATCACCGTGTCCTTCCCCTCAATGCCACCCCATGCCAGTCACTACCGGTGACCTGGGAATGACAGTTTCAAAGTGACTGACTGGGCTTCTGCTCTGAGCTCTGCTCAGGTGCATGAATAAACTAATTCTCTCTTTAGCTCTCAAAAAAACCCCAGGATGTATTTCCTGTGTTCTCAAATGAGACCTTGTCTGGTGTGGCTGGAGGATGCCAGGCACCCGATGTGTGCAGAGCACTCTGCGGGCAGAAGGCTTCCTGGTGCTCTACCCACTGCCATGTCCATTAGGTGTCACAAGTGTGTCAATGTAAAACCTTACCCAGGGCATTCATAACAGACCAGGTCACCTTCCTTCCCAGTGCTCAGCTTTCCATTCCGCTGCCAGAGGCATTCTCAGAGAGGGCCAACAGGGGCCAAACTTGGTTCGTAGTGCCAATGGAGGTACCCCATCAACAGTGCCCTCCAAGCTTGCTTTTCCACCCCATCTCATCCCACACGCTCAGTTTACATGGTCACCTTTAGGGAGGCAGGATCTCCAGTACTGTCACGTGTCCTGCTGCTCTCTTCTGGGTCTTTGTGCGTTGCAAAGCCACATCTCTCCTTCAGCCCTTGACCTCATGTTGCCCTTCTGTTCCTGGCAGCTGTGCTGGGACATGTGGCTGCACCAATGACACTAGTCACAACTTGGTACTCCAGAGAAGCTCAGGGATCCCCTCCAGGGAGATGTCCACTTACAGCTACCCAGGGCACACATACCTGGTGTTTGTGGACCTGGAAGATAATGAATGTTCCCGCAACCCTGCCCTTTGCTCCCCATGAGCCTTTCTCACCACGTCCCTGTTGGTACGGCACTGCTCTGTCTCTTGGTCCTGTTTTCTCTCCCCTTTTTCTCCTGTTCCTGCTGTCCTTGCCATTGCTCTTCATCTCCCACCTAATAGATGGACTGCAGAGAGAAGTTTCTCAGCTGGCTACCACCGCCGTAACCAAGGGACTGCATGCATCAGGTGAGATGTGTTGATGCTTGTAGACCCAGGGCAGGGCTTCCATGTGGCCATGGGCAGAGTCCTGAGTGGTCCTTGGTGCTGCTGCCGTCCTCCACCTGACTGCACCTCTTAACTCTACAACGCATCAGGTCTGTAATGCATCCCATCTGCATGAGCACAAGGGTCTGCCCAGCATCCAGAAATCCCCAACAGGTGCACAAACTCCTCTTTCTACCCAGAGATTGTTGCGTGGCAGAGGAGGACCTGTTGGAGAAACCTGAATGCAGGCTGCTCTTTTCACAGGCCACTGGCTTTGGCACCAAAACCTTTATGGAGGAATTGTGTGTTTTGTGGTTCCTCCTTCTCTGTTTCACTGTGGATCAGGTGATGCGTGCGGTTTGGGGGGGGGGGGGGTAATTTTCCTGTAAGTCTATTCAAAGCTGGCAGGAGCTCTTGTGAGTTCAGTGATGAGTGAAGAGCAGCCCTGAAGTCACAAGACTGTGGTGGCCTTGGGGGCTGAGATGACTTGCACATTTGAAGGGAAGGACAGGCTCTGTCCGAGGCTGCTCCTGATGGCAGCACATCCCTTGCTCAGGGTCGGGGGGTTGCAGGGCGAGCAGAGCAGAGGCAGGGTTGACCTTCGAGGCACCTGCCGTCACTGTCTGCTCAAGAGCTTACGTGTGCATGGGTGGGATCAAGCCCAGGAACCTTCCCTGTTCCTGTCTCTGGCCTGTCTCAAGCCTGGGCCAGCTAAGGGCACCTCGCAGCAGGAGATGCTGTCCTGCAGGAGGGATGAGGATGACATCAGAAGGAGCTGGGGTAGCACCTCAGAATCACAGCATGGCTGAGGTTGAAGGGGCCTCATGTGCTCCCACCCTTCTGCTCAAGCAGGGCAGCTGAGAGTCCTGGCTGCCTGCTCTGTGTTCTTGCAGGCAGGGATGAGGCACAACACTGGGGTGGGAGCCCTATGCCTGCCCCTGAGACCGCTTTGCCATGATGTTCCTCTCCTGGTGGGTGCCTGCGGTGTAAGTTGGGGGTTCTCCTGTGTATGTGTGAGTGAGATGATGTGGTGGGCCCTGTGTCGGGGAGCGGCTCCGTATCCATGTGAGATGGGCAGCTCCTGTCTGGCAAATACCAACTGTTAAATAAGAAATATATTTAAATACAGATATATGTATATTAAAACAAATAAAATTGATCCTATTAAAGCTACAGCACACAGTGGCTGGAGGCAGCGGGTGCTTTGTGCCGGGCTCTGTTGGGCTGAGACACATCCAGATGGCGGGCGCCCAAAATCCCTGCAGCAGTGGGGGACCAGCCCCAGCCCCCATCTCAGTGGGCAGCAGCCTCCTGTCCCAGGCTCAAGGTCTGCTCCCCCTGAGCAAAGCTGGAGCACCCCAGAACCACCAGGCCATGCTGTCTGGATAAATCTCTGAGTGCTCCAGGTCCTTTAGCTGGGACAGCCAGCAGCATCCCCACTGTGACACACACAGGACAAAGAGCCAGGATGGGCAGGGCTCATGGGAAAAGTCACTTTTAATGGTTTATTGCCAATGTTACAAAGGTTGACACATGGTCAGACAGGCGGGAACCACACCGGAGTTGTAAAAACACCACAAATCTGGGGTTGTAGTTTATTCCCCCAAAAAATAGGGAAAGGGAAAACAAACGAATCAATCAAGGTTTGCCTTGGCCAAGCTGACTCTGTGTCCCAGGGATCCTGGGGCCTGAGCCAGCATCACCACAGCCCCTGGGTGAGCCGGGCTTGGGGTTGGTAGTGAGATGGGCTGTGGGGTATCCCCATGTCAGCCTGGGCTGGGGCAGCAGGCAGTAGATCCTCCTGAATCCACAGGGCCTGGCTGGCCCATGCGGCACCAGCCTCGTCCCTTCTTCCTGCTTGCGAGAGACCCCTGTCCCCACTGCAGCAGTGGCAGCAAGATGTGGAAAACGCCACCCTTCATCAGTGCAGAGGGCCAGCAGCAGGGAGTGGGTGCCCAAGGGAGCTGGCTGTCAGCAACCCAGACCCACCTGGAAATAAACCCTTTCAGACGCTGATGATTCCAGGAGCATCCCCTGGGGTCAGCTCCGGCCCAGCCCTGTGCAAGTCCTCCTATTGACCTCTGCCCTGTCCCTCCTGAGCCCACCTGACCAGGGCATGGCAGAGAAGACCAAAACCAAAGAAGTTTGTGCTTTGTATATGAGACCCTGCCTACACCGAGGGGCTGGGGAGAAGTGGCTGAGGCTACTTACATCCCTCAGCCCTTCACATCCCCCTGGCAAGCTATGGATATGCACACACACACACACACACACACAGATGGGAAGGGGGGTCTCCAGAGGGCTGGGGGGATGAGGCGCGGCCATCTCCCCAAAAACCATGTCAGTATGGAGCCAAAATAAGTGCATTGTCGGGCCAGTGGTGGTGGGGAGCACAGAGGTGCCAACTGCACCCCTGCCCCTGCAAGCACAGGGCCCAGCACCCTGCCAGCAGCCATTTGCCCCTTAGTGTTTTCCTTCTGTAAGCCACCTACCTCCCTGTGACACCGCTGACCTGAGGTCTGTTGATGGAGGGATGTGGCTCAGGCAGGTGCCGTCAACTACCAGCAATAGTGATATGCTGCCCCACACTGCCCTGTTTCCCCCCAGCCCCATGGCATGCCCCACTGCTGGTGTGCTGCGGGCAGTGGGACCAATTGAGGAGCCCATCTTGCCAAAGCGAGGTTTAGGGGGACAAGCCAAATCCCCCCAGACTTCCCTCTCCCACTCTCAGCACCTGTGGGCAGGGGTAGGGCTGGTTCCTCTGATCCCTATGGCCTCCGGGGCAAGGAAGGGGACATGGGGCTCAGCCCTGACCCCAGCGCTGGAGAGCGACAGGGGAGGGCTCTGCTTTCCCCGTCCTCCTCGACAGACACTTACAAACACACACAGAGAAAGGAAACCGTAACCTTATAAAAGACACCGAACGCAAACGCCTGCATGTTTGGGGGCAGCCCCGGCCCCACTGCTGCCTCGGCTCCCTATGTGAGCGGCCGGGCAGGCTTGCTCTGTGGGGCCGAGCAGCCATTGGCCCCCCCGGGGGCCTAGGAGCCGATGATCTGGCCGGACCACGTCTCGTGCTTCGTGTGCGGTGCCAGGTTGGTGAGGACCACCTCCACCGCCTGGAACTTCTGGTTCTTGGGAGGGATGGGGCAGACCTTGTACGTCACCTCGTCCCCCTCCACTGGGACATACTCCCCCTCGATGCTGCAGGAGAGGAGAGGAGAAGTGGGGCAGGGGCCAAGAGCTGGACCACCCAGCACCAAGAAAGGAAGACACCCAATCCATCAGCTGCGCCTTGGGGGCAGAGGACAGACAGAGCCTCATCCCCACATCTTGGAGACCTCCTAACCCCAGCCCGCAGGTCTCCAGCCCCGCACATCCCCAGACTTACTCAGACACGTGCACGAAGATGTCCTCTGTGCCATTCTCAGGGGTGATGAACCCGTGGCCCTGGGAGCGAGAGAACTGCTTGCAGACACCCTTGAAGATGGGGCCTGCGGAGGCACGTGCCGTGCTGCAGGAGGAAAGGATGGAGATGTCTCACTGGGGGAACAGCACAGGGAGAGGTTTGCTAGGAAAAGACAGCATTCCCAGTGACAGTATATGGACCCCACCTGCAGCACTGCAGGCAGGTGGGTGCAGAGATGCTGAGTGCCACAATGACAGCATGTACCAGCCACAAAGAGTCCTGCTGCTGACTGTGGTCCCTGCTCAGCTGAGCAGGACGGCCCCAAGCTGTGCGCTGGGTACTCACGCTGAGTAGGTCCTGGTCCTCTTGGTGGGGAGCGGGCTGGGCAGGTCCCGCAGCAGCAGGTTGCCACGCTCCCAGATGCGGCTGCCCTCACGCTGGAAGGGGAAGGTGGGCCACACCGGCGACTTGGGCGAGTGCAGCGGGGGCACCGCTGGCGGGGCGCTGGGGTCTGATGACATGGTGGGGCTGGCGGGCTCCTCCGTTCCGGGAACAGGCGGGCAGGCGGCGGGAGAAAGGGTGCCTCGGATCTGCTGGGTACCTGCGGCCAGGGGAGCAAAGGTGGGTGTTACAGGGCACCCCCAGGGAGGGGTTTTGGCAGCAGGGGCAGCTTGCTGTCAAGAAGAGCCCCCTCTGCTCCCAGCCCACATCTGTGGGTGCAGGCAGCACACTGACAGCCTTTGGTACTGAGCAGCAACACCAGGTGCAAGGAATCGCCCTGGGAAAGCCCATCCTGGCTTGAATCAACGCAGGATATTCATAGATTCATAGAATGGTTTGGGTCAGAAGGGACCTTAAAGCTTATCCGGTTCCAACCCCTGCCACAGGCAGTGACAGCTTCCACTGGAGCAGGTTGCTCCAAGCCCCATCCAACCTGGCCTTGAACACTGCCAGGGATGGGGCAGCTGCAGCTTCTTTGGGCAACCTGTGCCAGTGTCCCACTGAAGCAGTTAAACAATCCAAACAGTTCCAGCAAAACAATCCCAAGGGAAGGAAAGAACCTGGTTTGTGGCTTTGTCTTTCATTTGTTTCAGGATAATCCCACAGATTAGAGATGAAGTCAATAAGAAGCATGCCCTGGGAGAAGGAGCAGCTGAGTGTAGGCTGCCATAGGCAGGAACCATTTTGGGAAGGATGCCCATGCAGTGCCAGCACTGCAGGGCTCCCAGCCCCAGCCTCCGAGATGTTCCCAGAGCCTGGGATTTCTGCTGAAAGGACGAAGGAGAAAGGCCTACCAACAGGTAGGTCGAGGTCAGGGTCTGAGGTCTCCCCATCGCTGGAGGCTGCCTCAGGGCTATGGGACGTAAGACCCAAGCCCAGCCCCAGTCAGCAGCCTGCTGCCCACTGGCCACATCCCTACAGGGAAGGGGCAGTGGGAGGCTATTGCAGGCTGCCAACACCACACACACGTCACTGGGGCACCTCAGATGAGCCACGACAGCTCAACCCCTGCCGCTCTGGCCACTGGGCTCCAGGTTTTGGCTGGCATCATGTGGTTTGCAAGGAGGTAAAGCCCAAGGAGTAACCCTGTGCTGAGATGTGCAAGAGGTGGCCTGGCAGATGAATCACCCACCAAAGAGCAGAAGCCAGAGCAAGCATGAGCATGGCTGAACCACCCTGAGCATGAAACGGGGGGGCTGTGCATTTTGAAGCAGGTTTCCCCCCTGATATCCCATGTTGTTACCATCCCCTTCCCTGCCAGCCCATGCAGCCCTTCCAATCCCGCTGGGGCACGCAGCATCCTTGGGGAGGACACCAGCACACAACAGGAAAGCGGGGGAACAGTTAATTTGGTTTCTGACTCATCCATGGCCCCTCGAGGCACAGTGGCTCTGGGGCAAAGCACAGAAGGGGGTCACCTCAGCTCTGAAATTAGCAGGCACCAAGGACATGGGAAGAGATTTCTGGAGCAGATGAAGTGTTGGGAGGGACCCGGTGACTCCTGTTCCCCTTCCAGGGGTCTGCCCATCCGCACCTCAGCTGGCATCCTAGTGGTGTCTCCCTCTCAGCCCTACAAAGCTTCACCCCAGGTTTCAGGCAGCAGAGAGAACACTGGAGCCCCACACCAAGGCAAAACCCACCACTTTGCTCTTGCCCTTCAAGATGACTTCCAGCCATAACTGCAAACCCCTCTGAAACATCCTTCCCATCGCTGACTTCCCATCCACCCCTGCACCAAACCCTTCATGCGCTTCAGTGGCTCCTCTGTGCCATGAAGCAACTGGAGCACAAGCACCTGCCTCCTGCTCCACAGCCCACCCACACCAGGGCTGCTCAGCTCCCACCTTACCAGCCTCAGCATCTCCTTCTTCCATTCCCAGGCTCACCACCTCCTTCCCCCATGCCCAATGAGCTCAGAGGGGCTCAAGGAGCCTCGCAAACAAGACATCCAAAAGCCTGGGTGGCCACCACGCTGCTCCACTGCTCCCATCTGTGCCCCCCATCTGACCACCCTGCCTGTGCTGGCAAGCAGCCTGACTGCTTCTGGGCAGTAAAAAGTGATGTGGTCCCCAAGAGTCGCTGCAGGATCCGGCGTCTTCCCAGGAGGATCAGGGCTGGATGAGCAGAGCAATGTGGGGAAGCGGCCCTCAGTTCTCTGCCACATCATGGAGCTGACACTATGAAAATGGCTTCACCAGAGTGCTTCCTCTGTGCCGCTTTCACTGAGGAGACCTTTTCAGTTTCCCCACCAGATTAGGGACAATGGAGGGTATTTAACCTGAATAACGATGCTTGGAGCAAACTATTAGTATTCTGAGGGGGTTGGCTGGCACCAGGAGAAAGAGCTTCCTCCAGCGTGTCCACGTGAGGCTGGAAAAATGGAAGTTTCCCAGAGGGAAAAGAAAAACAGGAGGTGAAGGGGAATGGCGTGCAAGAGGGGGAGCCTTGCGGGGAGAAAAAGGCTTGGGCCGATGAAGTGACAGCCGAGAGTGGGTCTGTGTCAGGTTCACCTGCGGGACCAGCACAGGCTTGGGTGCCCTGGAGGGCCTCCTGGTTTGGGTTGAGTGGTGGTGGGGAGCAGGAGCCTGCTGGGCATAGCCGAGGCAGAGGAGGCAGAGAACACACTCCTGAGGCCTGAGGATGGCAACTGCTGTGTGCCCCCATTAGCTGAGCTTGCCCCACACAGGAAAACAAGCTGAGTGCAACAGCCCTCAGGCGCTTTGGGGAGCTCTGGCTGGTCCATGGGGATGTGGGGAAAGGCCCTGGCAAGGCGCAGCAGCTCACTGGGATGTGTACATCAACAGGGCACAGCAAGGCTGTGGGGTCCCCATCCTTGGGGATGTGCAGCCCCCTGGACACATCCTGCTCAGAGGCATTGCACCTAACTCCTGCTTGGAGTGGGGGCTAGAGCAGAGGCCCCTGTCCTGTGGCCATGCCAAGGTTGGCTCCCAAGGCCAGACACGCTCTGCTCCTCTCCCTTTGTTTGGGGGTCATCCTTGAGGCCCAGTGACTGAACGCCCAGCTCTGCTGCTGCTGGTGAAGCTGAGGCTGAGCGGGAGCTTCGGCACCACGGGGCTCCAGGGTGGTATCCTGCCTTCCACCTCATTTAAATCCCCACAGCAAACAAAGGGACTGAGGAAATTAAAGTAGCAAAAGCGGGCTGAGAGAAGAGGGGAGACATGAGCACGTCCTTGCTGGTGTCCGCTTTCCCCACAGCCCAGCTGGAGACCAGGGAAAGCCTCTCCTGTCCTTCTTCCTCTGTTCTCTACCCCACCACCCTTTGCCAGCCCTTTCTCCATGCTGCAGCCCCAGCATGTGATAAGGAGGAGGCACTTGGAGGCATTTCCCCTTCTCCTCCATCACCAGTGTCATGTTCCCCTTCACTGGGACCACAAGCACCTGCCTTCACCGCAGGTCTCTGCCAGCCAGGCAGACACCACCCTCAGCACCATGCCCATTGCACGTATGTACACAGTGCAGGGATGAAATCCGGGTCACTCGAGGAGGCAAGTGGAGGCCGCAGCAGCCCAGCTCTGGCATGGGGCTCGGGAAGCCTTCTTCCAGTGTAGCCCCATCCCCACAGTCACTGTCGGACCTGCACCTCGCTCCTCCCTGTCTCCCCTGCGTGGCTTTGTTCTGCAGGTCCCCTGGTGTGACAGTCCTTAGAGGAAGGTGTGCAAGCAGCAGAGACACCAGCAATCCCTGGAAGAATGCTTCTCATAAAAACACCCCCAACTCTGCCTGTGCTCCCAGCTCCCCACATAAAACATCTCAGAATGAACCCCAAAGCCCTCTGGTGACAGGGTTTCCTTCCGCAGCAGCAGCCAGCTTTGCTTTTATGTTTTTCAGAGGGCAGGCTCCCGAGCCAAGCTGACAGTCGGAATGCTCGCAGGCAGAACGTAAGAAACCCGGGCCAATTAAGGCAGACAGGCAGTAGACGCATCAGCTTTTATCTCGAGATCCAAGTACCCCATTCATCATCAGCGACTGAAAGGTCTGCGCTTTATCAAATAAAATCACTGTCTCTCTCTGTCTCTTTAAAGCCAAACACATTGACTTGGGTGCTGTCTGTGACCTTGTTTAACTAAACAGCCCTTCAAGGTCCCCCAGAAGGGGGGAAGGAGCCTTTTGAAGAGGTACCAGCCTCTCTCTGCCACTCCCCGTTCATTAGCAGTAGCGAAGAAAAAACCCTCACACATCCCTCAGCCACGCAGGGGAATGCATATTTAATTGGCTTAATGGCCCTCGGTAGTCGGCCCTCCCACACGGCACTTCTTTGTGCTCCTTCCCATCCTCTGGAACCCCAGGGCTGCCCAGGACGGATGGATGGATGGGTGGCTGCTCCGCCAGCGGCTGTCACGCTCTGGCTCTGGTCGTGACCCACCATCCCCTTTATGGGCTGTTTCCCTTCACGCCACTACATTCCTTCGCAAATCCCTGGCTCAGATGCTGTCTGCCACCACGCTTGGGTCTGCCGAGTGCCGCTGCTCCCCCTGCCCCAGCCAAGGAGCTGGAAGTTATTTTCTCCCTGCTGCCTTTTCTAGCAAGATCCTACATGGCCTCTTCCCTGCCACTCGCCATCATGTTCTCTCCATCTCTCATGACTGCCAGTGGCCCCTGTTCAGAAGCCAGGTTTACCTCCCTGCTTTGTCCACCCCAGTAGCAGAAAGGTGTCTGTATGTCAAACAGACACCCCCATCTTCGCAGCTGGTTGCTGGCAGCCATCTCCTCACCCCATGGAGCAGGGAAAGAGATGCTCTGGCCCACCGCCATCCTCAGTGGAAGCTGATGCCCCCCCACACCCAGCCTGTCTAGACATGGGCTGAAACAGGAGAGCTACACCCCTCCAGATGCAGAAACTGTGCCCCCAGAGCTCAGCGCAACAATAAGAACACCACATTTCAGCTGCTTGGCATATTCACATGCCAAGGGACCCAGCAACAACGTGGTGGCCAGCAGAGAGCCCGAATCAGCACCTCCCAGGAGCTGCCTCGAAGGCCTGGAACCACCTGGGAAACCAGGATGGCTCCACGCAGGGGTTGGCAGAAGCAGGTTACCCCTCGCTAGGCTGCGTTTCTTCATCCTCCCTCAAGAGGAGGTTCACAGCCTTGGCGTCTGGCAGGTTTTTATAAATGCTGTCTCTATCCGATGCTAATGAAAGCCCCTCAGCCCTCCCACCCCCCTTTCTGGTCATGCTGTTAAGAGTTAATACCAAGCAAAGCAATTTCCTTGCCCACCCTGCATGTTAAAAACCCCTTTGCTGAGACAAATTACTATAGGAAAAATAAACTAGGCGGTTTTTGGGGAATAAAGACTGACAGCATCCTCTCCTGAGCTAAGCCAATCACGCTCACAACTCCAGGGATCTTTGCTGAGATAGTCTCGCCTACGATACAGCCTGCTTAGCGCTAAAATATGAATGTCACCTTTATGGATCGATTATAAAAAGCTCCCTTAGTGCTGGGCTGCCCAGTTCTCCAGGAGGCCATGGGGGAGAGCAAGAAGGCTGCCACATGCAAAGGAGAAGCAAAGGGAGAAGCCATCATGGAGGCTTGATTTACCTCTTAAGCATATATGCATAATCCTCACTCCCAAATACCAAGTTTATGGGATTAGGTTGTTTTGTTGGGTTTGGTTTGGGTGGGTTTTTTTAATTAGAACAGTGTCTGTTCAAAGACCTGGTGCAAATGTCCTCATCTGTGCGTCCTTCCTTTCTCCTTTGTGGATCTAACTTGCCATCAGCAGGAATGAATAGTGCAGCCAGTCCTAAAGAAACCCCAATTCAAGCCCACATCGTTATCAGCCCGGTTTAATCAGAAGGATTTTTTACAGACCGCCTCCCCTTCACCCGGCTGTCGGAGAGCTGGGTCCAGCTGATCTCAGCCCCGCATGGCAAAGCCCTGGCTATTTGCCCCCCAGCCACAGCAGACATACAGTACTACACTGCCGCCGCAGCCTCCAGAGGAGTTATTGTTCCCGAGGCTGGTGGGGAATAACCGAACCGGAGGAGAGAAGTCGTGCTTCAGCCTCGCACCTCTCCACCGTCAAAAGGAAAAAGCAGGTTTGAAAGAAGGTAGCTGTGCACGAAGTTTAACCTCCAGCCACAATAGCGCCAGGTGGCCATTGTGCCTCCCCTCACTCACCTCCTTAGCACTGACGGGCTCCCTGGAGCTGCGCTCTGCAAAGCATCGGTGCTCGGCGAGGCCGAACGCTCCTCCGCTGCCGTGCGAGGAGCAGCGGTCTCTCCTGCAGCCTGGCTGTGGGGGGCTTTCTCCGGCTGCCTGCCTGCCGGCTGCCTGCTGATGGACCTGCGGGATCTGATGCGTGGATGATGTGCTGCTCGCACTCACACACACGCATCCGCACGCCTTCCCTGACGTCAGGGCCAGGCCAGGGGGAGCGGGCAGGTGGGAGGGATCAGGCTGGTCATTTCTGAGCTAGGCTTAAAGGAGCAAGACTGTATGGGCGGCTGGAGGCTACGAGGGTCAGCCCAGGGGGGCTGTATCACTCCAGTTACGCACAGTGACGTGCATCGGTGCGTTGCTGGCATGGCTGGATGTAACCGGGCAGCCCCACAGACACTGGAGGGGGAGAAGGGGCCAGGAAGCCAGGGGGGTCCCCTGCAATGGGTCCAGCCTCTCCCATGTCACCCCAAGACCTACTGCTGCTGCTGCAGCCACTCTCCCCACATGCCCAAGCCTGCAGCCCCCAAGCATCCATGGATTGCACAGCCAGGGGAGCACATGCCACAAATCCACCCTATTGCCCCATGCCCCTGCTCTGGCCTCATTTCTAGCAGCACACTATGCCAACCCCCTGAGCCTAGAAGATCTTCCCTTTCTGGTTTCCCCTGTGCCGACATGACTCTGCTCAGGAGAGCTATCTCCATGGGCAGAGGCAACATCATAAGTCGGCCAGAGACTTTCTCTCTTGGGGGCGCAGGGTGATGTGATGAGGACAGGAATCAATTGTATCCACTGGGGTACAGGGCGAGGAGTAGTGAGGTTTAAATTGCAAGGAGTGACATTGATGCTAGACATTAGGAAAGGCTTTCTAACAGAACAGACAGTTAATTACTCAAGTAGATTGCCTGGGGAAGCACTGGAGTCTCCATCACTGGAGGTTTTTAAGAACAGGCTGGGTAGGCATCCTTTGGGAGGAATTTAGGTGATATCAGTCTCCTTTTGGAGCATGTGAGTGGACCACACCAGTACCTTAACATGCAGGGCCCTGTGATCCTGGAATAAAGTTTGCAAGAACCCCAAACAACCATGGCACAGCGTCAGTGCTGCAGGGAGCTGTCATGGGTGTCTTGTGACATGGGGTGGTAGCGGGCTACTTTTTGTTTCTTACAGAACTCTTTCCTTGAGTCATTCTACATAGATGAATGCGATGGTAGCAACCAGAGCTGTTCCACCAATGATCCCCGGGGCTGCAGGGTGGCATACAAGTAGTGTGGGAACCTGTGAGTCATGGTGCAGAGTCAGGAGACAAGGTAACAACTGCTCCACTCGGCTGCATCCATCCATCCATCCATCCATCCATCCATCCATCCATCCATCCATCCAGGCAGGCAGTTGGGTGCTGATCTGTGGCCATCCCAGGGGCTTTGACAGAGGGACCAGATCACAGAGTGGTTGTGTCCCTCCTTGCCAATGAACTATAGTGCAGAAAAAGGCTCTGCACACAAACGAGACCAGCCCATGGCAAGAAGTACTTAAACCCCAAGTGCTGGTGTGTTCTGCCATTGCCTGTCATGCTCTGCTCAAGCCTTCTCAAGCAGTTTTCCATAGCAAAACAGGAGCCCCATGCCCCCCTACAGACACCAAAGGCTCATCTCCCCACTCTACCCTTCAAAACCTTGCAAAAGAAGGGGAGAAGAAACCCAGCCAGCTCTCAGTCTTCATTCTGAATTTCTCCGAGATGGCCCATCCTCTCCTGAGGAATAGCTCTACACATCCACATGAGGAGGGTCCTGAGCTGGAAACAGCTGGAGGCTAGAAGAGTGATTGTACATTGTACATTGATGATCATAAATACCTGTACTTCCCTGCCTGGTTTGTGGTACACCAGGGTTAACCATGTGTCCAGTCAAACAGTATCAACTGAACAGAGGGGACGAGTGTCAGAACACAACTCTGCCACGTAATCACTAAAGGCTCTTGACAGAAAAGGAACAGGGAACTCGAAGGATGTTTGACTGGAAGGTAGCTCTGGGCATGCACTGCAGCAGAGTCCGAAGTATGCAAAACTTATAAAAGGAGAAGGGAAGCTTTGATCAGAGAGTGGAGGTGCTGGAGATGCGTGCAGAGGTGGAAGCAATGGCAGAAGTATGCAGGACTTTGTATACGAGAAGAGACATAATTCCTTTGGAGTCAATCAAAAGAGGGCCAATACAGTCTAGATGCAAATCACCACTCACCTCCTCCAACATCTCTCACCCAGTTTTCTCCAACAGCAATGGGGATGTGGGGCAGAGGAGAACTTAAAGCAAAATAATCTGGGGGTTCTTTATAATTTCCTCCCTTTTCTGAGCCTTCAGGTAACATCAAATAGTATTTTCCAGTTTTCCTCTACAATTGTGAGAATGAGAAATGTCAGGGATTTTCTCCGAGTGACAAGAAGACCCTTGTGCAATCCCTGGATTACAGCAGCTTAAGTGTCAAAAAAAACCCAACCCACAGCAATTGAGAACCATCCTCCCAAATGTTGGAAAAGGCCCAATACTGCTGAGAGAGACTTCAGAAACATTGTGGTTGTCTACAAAAAGGTGCATACAGGCCCTGCAGATTTGTGGATATTCATTGTGTCAGTACTACTGGGACAGAAAGACCACTCAACACAATGGGGCTGCTCTCCAACATCAATATACCTCAGCTTCTGACTTAAACATAGTATAACTCCTAGTGCTATCATAGCTTAGTTGAGACAACACCCAGGTTTTACAGGGCAAAGTCTGGCTTCTGTTTATACTTGTACGTTGGAGATGGTGTTTATGAAATACAGAATTCCTCCAGGGAGAAAACCTAGGTGGTAAAGGAGCAACATCCATCATGTGCACAAAGGGCCAGGCACACACTGCTTGGGATGTGGGGGGGTTACCTGCAGAGGCTGAGACTGGAAACCATTTCCCACAGCCTGTGATGTTACTGGTAAAGGATGAGAAATGGCCAGCCAGACTCAGCTCTGGTGGTGTTTGTACCCAAGGCAATGAAGCTCATCTGACGCTGCCTTTGCCAGCTTATCCTCCGCACATTTCAACTCAATTTCCCCACAGTAGTATCAAAGTACCTGCAAGTGTTCCCAAAATACGTAGCTATGCAGAGAAGTGTAATCTGTTGCCCTACTGAGGAACAGCCTGCAGCGTTCAGCCCTTGTTGGCAATTGTAGAGCTGACACATGAGAGAGAATCTGCACATTCCCCACATAGAAGACCTTGTTTGGTGCCTGCACTTTATGAGATGCCAACGACCCAACCATAAGACACAAACAAGTATGAAGCAAGGCCTCACAGCCCCACTGCTCACAGGGCTGTGGATCAGGGTGATGGGAGATGCACCTGCTTTGTGTCAGGTACCCAAAAGCCCCCATGCTGGGGCATGGCTATTGGAAGCACAAGAAATGTTAGTGCAAGGACAGGCTAGAAATGGAGGTGTGATTATGACTGTTCAAACCCACTTCTCTCCATCTCCCATGCTCTCCCAGTTATTCAGCCTGCTCTTCCCCTGAACCTTTGCCCCTATTTAACCTTACGGTTCTTATACACAAAAGTATCCTTGACAGTATTAAGCATCTAACTTACACCTCCTTGTGTGATAGCAAGGCTATTTCTTCCCCTGCCATCAGAGGAGGACCTTGAACCAGAAGAGGGTCAGAACTATTCTCTCTTCTAAGAACATAGCTCCAGATACCCACAAAACCATCACTCCAGCTGAAGGTCAAACCTTGCACTGCCAGAGCTGCGTGAGGCCAGGACAGAACAGCAAGGGATGCAGCACGCGTGCCAGTGAAACTGTGCCATGCTGAGATTAGCGCAGCCGCGACTGCAGCGCAGGAGGAAGGAGCTGCTGAAAGGCCCCCTGAAGTAGGACGGGAAGAGTGAGAAGCACTGGGGATTCGGGTTGAGGTGTTCTGAGAGAGCAGTGTCTGCGCTGCCGGCAGCAGAGCTCCCTGCTGAGGTGGTGGATGCTGCTTGAAGAAAAACGCTGCTCTTCTCAGGTTGTTGACAGGGGAAAAGTTGTTCCAGGGCCCATTTAATACAAACATGCCCAACATGTGCAGACCAGCCATTAAGAAAGGACAAACCCACAACCCAACAGATCCTGGTGAAATGGGAATAATTGCGGAGAGATCACAAACTCCTTGGCCAAGACAGGTGTCTTTTTAATGAGGCCAAGCCGTGGTGTTTCCAACCTCGTTTTCCCCTTCCCGTCCCAAAGCAGCTCAACGTTTAATGATTCCTCACCTAAACCGCTCATTACCGTTCCGCTATGCGCTGCTGGGGGCGGTCGGGGATGACATACTCGGCGTTGGCATCAAAGACGCAGTGCTGGCAGTGCAGTTCTGACTGTCAGCCAGGGATGTTTGGTTTTCCTGGTGAATCCTTTTTTAAGCACACTTCAAACGGCCTCCTTTCGTTTCTCACAGACATGAGCACACCCGCTTGTTTTCTCCCATCCCTCATGCTGCTCAGAATGCCTGTTTTTAATACATGCACAGAATAAACTATGCCAGCTCTATGTGATGTCAGTTTGAGCCTGGCAATAACCTTGACCTAAGCATTGAGCAGTCACTGCTCTGAAGCAGGCTTCTAGATGGAAGTGGGCTATAAACCCACCCAGATTTGCTGTTTAGGTAGGCGAACAGCTCAAGTGTTGGCTCTTGGAGAGGCACAAACTTTGACCTCTGCTGCCCTGCCGGATAAGCTGATGAAAACGATAAACGAAGTGACTACAAACTGCAACTGGGGATTGTTTCAGGCGAAACATCAGCCGCGACCCAGGAGCCGCTGCGAGGAGAAGACACCCGTGGGGTGGGGGCAGGTAACGCGCGGCCTTGCGCAGACTGCCAGGCTGCTGATGGGATTTCCGTGTTCACATTGACCAACACCAGCCCGTCCCGGGGGCACCGCCCGCGCCGCACCCGTACCCGTACCCGTACCGGCCGGAAAGCCGCCGAGCCCCACCGCGCCCTGAGGAGAGACAAAATGGCGGCCGCGGGGCGGAGTCGCTACGAGGTTCCTCCCCCCCGTCCCGTGAGGGCTTCTTCCCTCGTCAGTCAGCGCGGGCCCGCCCGCCCGCGGGAGGCGGTTGGCTGAGGCGGCGGAAGCGGGGTGGGGTTGGGGAGCGTGCGGCGGCGTCCCGCGTGGAGCAGGTGGGTGAGGGGGCGTCCCGTCCCGTCCCGTCCCGTCCCGTCCCGTCCCGTCCCGTCCCGTCCCGTCCCTGCTCTGCCCGCTGAGTTCCCCCGAGCTCCCCGTGCCGAGTGGCTGTGGGTGCGCTCCCCATGCTCCATACAGCGGCGGCTCTCTGGTCGCCCACCCCGTTGCGTGGCAGCCTTCAACCCCCTTCCCCGCTTTCAGACCCCCGTGTCCTGTCTCATTTCGGGACATCCAGGACGCTGCCCTGCTAGGCTCCGTGCAAGCCGTTGGGGGAGTCCCCACTTGTCGAGGTCTCTGCTGCCCTCGCAGTGCTCCTGTGCCTGAGGTGTTTGGTGTTTGTCGCTCTTCTCAGAGGTGCTGCCCGCCACCATGTTTGTCCTGGTGGAGATGACGGACACAGTGAGAATTGCTCCCTGGCAGTTTGAGAGGAAACTGAATGATTCCATTGCGGAAGAGCTAAACAAGAAATTGGCCAATAAGGTAAAGCGTGGGTCATGTGTAGGTTGGTGGAGGCATCATAACATCCCTGAGTGTTTCTTGTTCCTAATGCGATGTGTGGGTGAGGTGTCAGAATAGATGAGATGTGAAGGCCACCCCAGTAACTGAAATACAGGAGAGTGTAAACAGATAGCCGTGTCTCATCTCAAAGGGGACTTTTTTCTAATGGCTAATGCTGTGTTTGGAAGATAATGAGATTCCAGATGGGGCAGAGAAGCATGGAAGAGAATTGAGAGTAACTGCTGCTTGTGTGTAGAGTAGCAATCCAAAACTCAGTCTGAAAAGCTGATAAAAACTAATCCATCCAGAGGGAGGAATTTAAGAGAAGGTAGAATCATAGAATGGTCAGTGTTGGAAGGGACCTCAAAGCTCATCCAGTTCCAGCCCCCTGCCACGGGCAGCCACACCTTCCACCAGACCAGGTTGCTCTGAGCCCCATCCAGCCTGGCCTTGAACACTGCCAGGGATGGGGCAGCCACAGCTTCTCTGGGCACCCTGTGCCAGGGCTTCAGCACCCTCACAGTGAACAATTTTTTCTTATGTCTGAAGTGTAGAACAGCAATACTGGAAGAAAATTTAAGGTATTAATAGCTGGCCTGGTCTGTGCTTAGTATTCAAAATACAGTGTGGCAGTAAAAAGTTGGTCTTTGGTGCATGATAGAAGTAAGTATTCTGTCTCCGTGCAGCCCTGGGACTATGATTAGCATGTGGCTTTCAGCGCGAGGCGGGGAACGTGAAGGGTGCTCAAAAGAGCAACCTGAAGTGATGTAGAGTTATGAATAGCAGGTTATAGGGACAAGTGACAAAAAGCAAAGGTCTTCCCTCATCCGCTGATGATTGTCGGGGCCTCAGATTTTGTATGTTGAGAAGCCCTCTCAGAAGTAGCAGAGAAACCAAGAGCTGTCCTTGGCTCTCCCCAGACCTAATTTAGTTTAAGGCAAAAGCAAGCCTGGAGGCTTCTGAGAGTGTAACTCTAGCAAAAAGTATATTTAGCTTTTGGACAAGCTGTAGGGCTGGTGAATGATGTCTGTGGGCAACTGTTTGCTGTCTTGGCCACTATCAAGTTCTCTCACCGCTGACAGTTGCCCCAAGGCTTTCTGTTTGTAGCCATGCTCTTTGCAGTGCCAGTGAAAACACTGCTCCCATAACACTTGAGTAGGTTTGGGGTTCCCCTGCAATGCAGTGTGGTTTGGGCTGGGGCTGTTGAAGGGAGCATACCATAACAGCCACCCGTCTGTGGACTTGTTTTCAAAAGGTGCGTGTAGTGTATAAATTTCATGGTTTACTTGTTTAACCTGATGGGTTGCTTGACTTATTGCTTTTTAATTGCTTTCTTTGAGCAGGTTGTGTACAACGTTGGCCTCTGCATCTGTCTTTATGATATCACAAAGCTGGAAGATTCATACATTTTCCCTGGAGATGGTGCATCTCATACCAAAGGTATGTGCTTGTCCACAGTTACATAGTTTTGCAGAGGGCTGGTGATCTGGAAATGTAAACTGAGTTCAATTGTTAAGGCAAGTAAATTTAAAGGACCTTCTGAAGTTCGTCACCTTAACTCTGCTCCTAAAAGGAGGGCAAGAAGAACATGTCAAAAGCCCCTTCTTTGCACTTTTTGGGTACAAACATAGCTTTAAATAGCCAGTCCTGTTAACTTTCTCCAGCAGTCCATCTCTGGTTTACCACTAGAGATGTAGATGTGGAGCGAGGAAGAAGTTAATTTAATTTAAAATGATCTAAGTCTGCATGTAGAAAATCAGTTGTATTAATTATTTTGTGTTTTTTTTAGTATTTGTTTCTTTTTGAAGCCTATTTTCTCTAGCTAGAATATTGAGACACGTTTCTACATAAAGCATTTGCGCAGCATTTGATGCTGTTTTCCTAGCTGGAAGTTTTGCTACATCTTTGAGACTTAGACAGATCTGGTTCAGCATACACGTCTAGTGACTTTTTGTTTTAAATAAGGAATGACTAATTTCTTTGCTTTTGACTTCTGGCAAATCTGTCTGAGTGAAAACTGGAAGTAAATCAAATTTTGTAATATCTTTAGAGTTAAAACAAGTTTATTTAAACTGGAAAGAGGTGCATTTTTTTCAGTTTCAGTTTTCACTGTGGAAGTAGAGCTTGAGCAGATGAAGTGTTTCCTGTTAGAAGCGAACTTGACTGACTGAGTGTGGCTCCCCTTGTCCAAGTTTTAACTCCGAGAGAATTAGCTCCCTTCAAATAAAAGCTTTCTCTAATATTTAAGGAGGATGGTGGGCTTTCCTCCTTGCTTTAAACTCTGTTCAGCTTCTTAACTTTGAACTACTCCTTGAACTGAAAATGAGAGGATGTATTCTCTCTGAGCTTGGGAAAAAGTCTGCTTTCAGAATCCGGGATGGCCCTTTGATAAATGCTAGTAATAACTCTTTCTTTAATGTACTGTAACTGATTTTATGTAAAAGAGGAGCACTGAGTACAGACAGCTAAAATTATGTTAAATTGCTCATAGCATTGTTCAGGTAAGATTGGTTTAGTGTAGCATTTTAATAATTATAAATGCAAAATGCTTAGTTAGAAACACCTTATTTAAACTGGATGAAAAATCCAGTTATGTTAGAGTACCTTACTCTGATAATATGTGCTATCAGTTATTTAAAGAGAATACAGCATTGCTGACAAACATAAAAGGAGCAGAATTATTAGGAGAAAGTATAATTTCAACTGGTACTCTTGGCCTTGGAGCATTGTGCAGGAATGCTCAGATCATAACTTTAGCACAGGCCGCGCTTCGTGTTGTTCATCTTACAGTTTCGTTCTGTGATCTTAAACTCTGGCAAGACTGAGGAGCAGGGAGCAGGGCACCGCTGGGCAACGACTTGTACAAACTAGTTAGGAATCTTAACTCCTGTTCCTGTTTCTCTGTCTAATCAATGCCTGTAAGGAAATTGTCAAAGAAACTGGGGAAGCATTTTAGAGGGCATACAGGGTGTGGGATTTTGTTTTAATGGCTGCCAACCCATGGAAGGAGTCTAATTCACTAACATGGGCATATTATTAATGATCTGTTTTCTTTTTAAGTGCATTTCCGCTACGTGGTCTTCCATCCCTTCTTGGATGAGATCCTCGTTGGACAGATTAAAAGCTGCAGTCAGGATGGTGTTCACGGTAAACCACAACTTCTAATGCTGGGGCACACAGGCTGCAGAGCTCTTGGGGCTGTTGAGATACTGTGACTTCAGATGGCACTGCACTGTCTGTAGCCTGGTTAAAGACTATTACTGGCCTGTAGCACTGCTCTGATCTGTGGTGGTTTGAGCCTGGCAGCTTCCCCTGCCCTGAATGGTTTTGTCTGCGCTCCCCTCTCCTTTTGTCATTCATATGCGTGCCCAAGAAGAACAGGCAGCCCCATTTGGAGCATAGACTGGATTTGTTTTCTTGCTTCAGTTAACTTGTTTTTTCAAAGTGGTAGTATCTGCTTGGTCTGATAGATCTTCCCTGCAGTTCTCTGCAAATCCATGGCTGTTTCCTGTACCTAAAAACATGGCAGGAAAATGTTTTTGTGAGCACAAAGTGCTGTCAGATTCAGGGAATACATAATTGATGAGTTGCTTTCCTTTTTTGTAGGAGTGTTCCACAGAGGCGAGCTCCTCTGCTCTGTTGCTAAGCCAGGACAATAAGGTTATCCTGGCTGCATGCGTTGCTGAATTTGGGCATGTCCACTTATAAAATTCAGCATTGTGAAATCTCGGGGGCAGGTGGGGGCTGTGCTAACTTTATGTTGGTCTGCATTTAATATGATACATCTGTGATTTCTAAGCAGTTTTCTGTCGCAGGCCTCTATAGCATCTGGCTCATTTCTTGGAACGCTTTCATTTCCAATCCTGCTCCAAACATCCTTTTCCTTTCCCCGTGGGCACACAGACTGTGCCCTCTGTTGCTGTATGGACTTTCAGCTGGGTGGTTGCTTTGCTGCCAACTGAAATCGAGTGTTGTGGCTCAAAGAGTAATTCCTGCACCACCTCCTTCCTGAAAGAGGAAGGAGAATGAGTCTAGAAATGCACTATAGGAATCGCTGTGGTACATCATTTGCAAAGAATTGTTTCAGTCTTCATCAGATTCTTTTCTCCACAGTTTCTATTGGATTCTTTGATGATATTGTCATCCCACCAGAATCCCTGCAGCAGCCAGCTAAGTTGTATCCCTTGATCACCTTTGATAACTTTACTACTTCATTTCAAAGGATTGTGCAGTGCTGGCCCAACAGCATTCACTGCTGCAACAATGGAGGTGCTCAGTGGCAGAAGCTAAGCCGTTGTGTCAGGCAAGTCCTGCAGTCTGTTATCACAGCCAGACAGGGGTTTGCAGGATCATTGTGCCTGCTAATGGAAATGAATGGCAGCAGCCCCTGAACACCCACATTTTAATCCCTGCCTCTAGTCTTGGCTGCTGTTGAAGGCAGGACACAGGTTTTACCACGTTGTGTGATGTCGAGATAGGCATTGTGTGTGTAATACACTTAAGGTAAGGTCTTCGTAGGTTTGAGGGGGTTTGTTTGGGAGTCTTTTTTGTTGCTGTTGTTTTTTATGGGGGGTAGGGGTAACCCAAACTCTGCCCTGTGGCATACACCTTGAAGCAGGAAAATCAGAAACCAGAGGGGGGTTCTGTGCAGACAATCACTGAGGAGAGTGCACTGCCCTTGGAGAAAGGATAGGGAAGAGGCTTTGAATCGAGTCTGCTGTCAAAGCTGTCAGGATGTGATCTGTAAGGCAGAACACTGATAGTTCCCCTCCTTAACCCTTGGCATGGCCAGCGATGAAGCAGAGCAGGTGTGGGTGTGGGAATATGAGACAGAAGAAGGGGCCCACGACCTTTACATGGACATCGGGGAGGAGATCCGCTTCCGAGTCGTGGATGAGACATTTGTTGATACATCCCCGACGGGTCCAAGCTCTGCAGAGGCTTCCACTTCCAGTGCCACGGAAGAAGTCCAGAAGAAAGAGGCACCCTACACTCTTGTGGTAAATATGTGCATTATTCATACAGCTTTGTGAATGCTGTGATTTTATTCTATGGCTAAAATAGCGTCCCTTCCCTGAGGAACGGATTGCTTTAAGCTGATAGTGAAGCAGAGTCATAAAACGAAAGGAGTGGCAAAGGGGAGAAACGAGATGATCGTTCTTGTGGCTGCTCTGTGTTTGCTGTCTGTTTTTACTGGAACGCTTTGTGGTTGTTGGTAGAGTTCCTCCTGGGGGGCTGATTTAAAGACTGTGGGTGCAAGCTCTGCACATAGGAATGAGCACAGGAGAAGTACAGCGCTGGGACAACCACATTAAGGTTTACACAGCAGCTAAACTGTCTTTCCCATTCCATGTTTTTGCATAAGACCCACCTGAGTACAGTGTGAGAGGAAGATGGACCTAAACCAATGAACAATGTAGGGACAGTCAGGAGGTGGAATGGGTACTTGAATTTCAAGTGTTGAACATTGGGGGTTGACAAGGCTTCAAGTAGCCTGGGCAAATGCTGGGAAGGCTCTGACTGGGGGGGAAAAAGTGAGTAGCTCACCCATAACTCAGGGGGTTGAGATAGTAAATTCTGATGTGTTTCCTCCTGCATTCTTTATGCACGTGCTCCCCTTCTCTCTGCGAACAGGGATCCATCAGTGAGCCAGGCCTGGGCCTCCTGTCGTGGTGGACAAACAGCTAGCTGCCATCAGAGCCTGCTCCACAGAAAGTCTTTCCAGTGGATGTTTGGGGGATAATGGGATCCTGCTGGTGCTCATTGCTCCTCTGAAGCTGAATGAGACATTAGACCTGCCATTCTGTGTTTTCCCCTTCAGCTTCCAACCTGCCAGATAGAGACAAGTTGCTTTCAAGAAACGTTTTCACTGGTCTGTAGAAGTGAATTACAGGCACAAAAAGCCTTGAGCGCAGCAGCAACAAGCTCGGCTGGAGCTTTGCTCTCCTGCCCTGCAGGGAAAACTGGGGAGGTCTTTGCTTGTTTGAATTAAGAGGGCAGTTGCCTTCAGTGAGTGAAAGCAGGAGAGAATGCCTGTCAAGGAGGATTGCTTCCTTGGGCTGAGAGCTTGATCTTGGAGGGGTAGAAATCTGCCCTTGACAGGAAATGAATCAGCAACACACTGGAGTTAATGGAGGTGTGGTACTCTTGAGACCTGGAAAGTGCTGCTGCCAGGAGAGGTGGTGGTGGTGGTGGTAATGTTCTGCTGGGAATAGGAAGTTCATCCATGGATTAAGTAAGTTGGCCAAAAAGAACTGTAATGATAGTAGTTTACCTAAAAGTAACTTGTGAAGAGGCTCTGTAAAGATGACCACTGTGGAATGCTACAGGCTGCTTATTGTGCCGAGTGGAAATACTTTATTGTACGAGCTGTATTTATGTAGAATGAGCTAAACTTTGCAGGAGTTCAACTGAAAACACATAATTATGAACTGAAATGGACCAAGACTGCTTTGAGCAAGCCAAATACTTGTTTGTGGGGATGTGTTAATACGAGAAATGGAATAAATAGTAAAAACCACACAGCCTGCCTTCCTGTTCAGTTTGTGGGGGGGAAGCTATTAGCTTCCTGACTAGCAGGAAGGGAAGAGATGCCTCCTGCAGTTCAGCTACTTGGATTTCAAGGCAGACAGTGTTGCAACCAACACTTTTCTCTGACAGCCAATAACAAACAATTGCCATCACCCTCCCTGACAGCAGTAAAAGGGAAGGGGGGGAACAGAACAGTAAAATCTATGCAGGGCCCATTGCCAAGAGAGTGATGCTACACATAATAACAAAGCCAGGCACATTTGGCAGGAAGGGGCTGTAATTCCCTGGGATAGTGGGCCTGCTTAGCCTCCAACTGGGAAAACAAAGCTTGAGTCACCAGCACCCTCCGTGCAGTGTTGTTAGAACCCCTTAATTCTGAACTGTTATTCCTGGTGCATTGCCCTAATTAAAAGGGAGCCTGGAATTCTTCAGGTTCACATAGTAACTGAGGTCCATCTGCTCAGACAATAAGCAGAGAGAGCGCTGCCTATAGCGCAGTGGTGCTCAGACATGCAATCATCCAGCCATGGAGGAAACCAACTGCTTGCAGAAACCCCAGCTGGTTGTAGCAGTGGAGATTTGGGTGAAGCAAGTTAGAGCCCCAGCAGCACAAGGGGCTGTTGTGGGGTAGCAAACAGCTCAGGTACCTCCAAGCAGCTCAGCTCCTGTTTCACAGCGTCAGAGCTCCCAGAAGTGGAGGGAGCTGGTAGCTGCATGGATTTACATGCTGTTCTAACAGGATACTCCTCAACCTCAGGCTCTTGTTGTGGAGAAGGCAGGTACCATCCCGTATCTCCAAGCAGTTCTTTCCCACTCTTCCAGCAAGTGACAGGGGAAGCAGGGGATGAAGAGCAGGATCATGACTACAATAACACATGGCAGAAGAGATGGTCGCGTTCTTTATTTTCATTTTAAATCTTTAGCCATCAGTAAAACGAAGGGGCAGAAAACAACCAACCGAACAGACAAAACCCACCTTAGCCGGTCATTTCCAAATATAAATAACTGGGGGACAACTGAAACTGAGCCAAAATAGAAACAGGGAGTTTAAAAGACAAAAGTAAGCCTAGCTGCACTCCCTTTTCATAGTGTCAGTGAAGAGGAAGTACCATAACAAAAGGAAGCTATGGTTACATTTGATCAGACATTTATTCCAACAGGAGGCATGGAATTGCACTTTGATGAAAATGCCGAAGCGGAATCGAGTCCAGTGCACAGGGCACATTGTGCACATTTAGCTGGATTTCTGCTGCAGCTCCTTCATTCTGTTCAGGGCACTGCCAGCTTGAAACCACTCTATCTGCGACTCGTTGAAGGTGTGGTTCAGCATGATTGTTTCTTGGCTCCCATTGGGATGCTTGATGATGCATTTCAGAGGCTAAAGAAAGAAGACATTTTATTCCCCCCTTCTCTTTCAAAAGGGAGCAAATGAAGCTTCTCACAGGAAAATTCCTACATGTTTTCAAAGAGTTGAAAAGGGAAAATTGTAGCTCAGGGTGGGTCTTGACACAGATTAGACATTGGGAAGAAATTCTTCCCTGCGAGGATGGTGAGGCGCTGGCACAGGGTGCCCAGAGAAGCTGTGGCTGCCCCATCCCTGGCAGTGTTCAAGGCCAGGCTGGACGTGGCTTAGAGCAACCTGGTCTGGTGGAAGGTGTCCCTGCCCATGGCAGGGGGTTGGGACTGGATGAGCTTTGAGGTCCCTTTCAACCCAAACTGCGGTCACAGTTCTTTCTAGGGAACACCGGTGCTTATGGCAGCAAGTCCAGGAATTCACAACACCGTATCAGGGTTTCTCATAACTGTTCAGAATAATGCAATCTGATTTCAGCTTGCTCTCTGGCTCCCTGGACTGCTCCTCACATGGCCGCCTGGCCACACTGCCCAGCAGTGCCTGTACTGCCTCTGGCCCCTCTTGACACCCTTCCCCAGTAGTGGTACATCCCTGCCCATGGAGTGCAGTGCGAAGTTACCTTTCCAGGCGCAAAGTCTGCCAGCCCCACGATGCTCAGCTTGTCCACAGGATGAATCTTGTTGTAGTCCGCTGGGTCAGCGAAAGTGAGAGGCAGCAGACCTTGCTTCTTCAGATTGGTTTCTGCAGAGAACAAAGCACCAAGCACACTTGTAACAACACACTGCAGCAGATCAGGATTACTTTCCAGCTGCCCAGTGCTTCTCAGAGTAGTGGTCCAGCATCAGTTACTATCTTTGTAGCAAAATCGGGATATCCACTGTCTGTGTCACATCTAACTAGATACACAACCGGATTCCTGACAAGAGGGACCTCAGGATCAGCAGGTGGAGTCTGTGCCCAGAGGTGTTGACCCTGCGGCAAGGTAAACACCACTTCCACCCAAACCAAATACATCCTGTTTACACAGATCACAGGGGAAACGTGACTCACCATGGATCCTGGCAAAGCTCTTGGTGATGATGACCCTGCCCCCCAGATGACGTGGCTCCAATGCTGCATGCTCCCGGCTTGATCCCTCACCATAGTTTTCATCCCCAACAACTGCCCATTTGACACCCATTTTCTGTGACAGACAAAACAGATTTACATTTCTGCAGTCACTCAAGTATAAGGAATTAACAATAAATACCCACCCACACATCTAATTCCAGTGCTACACTAGCGACATTGCTGTGCTTTGACATCTTCTCCCAGAAGGCTCCCTTTGGGATTAAGTGCTTCACAGCAGCTGGGCACTGCCATCCTTCGCTAATGAGGGCTGGAGAGGACTCATCACAAAAACATACCTTGACGCTAAAAATAAATTCTTCTTTCATGTTTTAGTAATTCATGGACTTTCCACTTCAACTCAGCCTGCTTTAAAATTAGCTTTTAAAATGGAAGGGGTGTGTGTATGGGTATTCAGGCACTTGAAATCGGGGGGATTACTCCAAGTTTGAAAGCACACACGGCAACCAAATATTTCCCTACAGCCACTTTAACGCTTCCAACAGACCAAAGCAAATCTTTGCTGCCACCTTTCTTTCCATGGTCCTGCGTCAGAGCTGCATTCACACCAGCCATGATCCCTGCTCCACTTCTGGAAGCAATGAAGAAAACTTTAACTTCTGTCTACTGCAAGAATCAATCTGAGACCCCTGCCAAGCTGTCCGGGGGTAAAAGGACACTTCAGATTCTAAGCCAAGCGTTAAAGAATGAAGAGGGCAAGATTAGAACATATTTAAACATTAGACTAGTCACAGATGAAATGCTCCAAGAGGCAAGATTTAGTCCACTCTGATGACACCCGTGCCTTCTAAAGTGTGCAGGTGGGTTCTTCCCCTTTTGTCTATTATTCCTGGTCCCCTCTGGGCCACAAGTCCCTCTTCCCCATAGCACGTAGGGACAGAACCACCTACAGGAACTGCAATCATCAGAGGAAGAAGACCCAAGAAAAAGCCTCAAAAGCGAGTGAATCACAGCCGCAGTTACTTGACAGCAGGAGGCTGAGATCCTCAATCTTGGCATGGGCTGCCCAAGTCGTAAATATCCTCTTAAAACAGGATGCATCAGGGGAAAGTCTCACCTTGTAGTAACGGGCTGTGTCTGGGACTGGGCCAAACTCCTGGGTTAAGGCGTTCCTCACAGAGTTGGCTTTGCCATTTTCAATGTTGATGGCGCCGATGAGCAGGTTGTTGGAGATGTTGTCCAGATGGCCACGGAATTTGAGCCACGGTCCGGCTGCAGAAATATGGTCAGTGGTGCATTTCCCTTTTACCTAAAGGGCAGTAGAAGAGAAGAATGTCTTAGGATGGATCAGTGACTTGACCCATTCTCAGTACTTTTATGGTGAAGGATCCTCACTCCCTTTTAAAGGCACAAACCCAAGACAACTGCATCTGTTACAGAATGATGGCACTCTAAGGCAGAACACAATGGTCATTCTGCATGTGTTGGGTGGGGAGAACGTCCCTTGTTCCAAAGGGTAAATCAAAACCAAGCTTAGCCATGACACCTCCTGCCATGTCCTCCCCTCTCTCAGCAGCAGGTTCTTCAGGTAAAAAAAGCAATTAAGCCCTTCTTGCTACAGCTCAGCATCCCTGCTGGGGGAGTCCAGCAATATGCCAAGTGTTTCCCCTAAGTTTCCAACTGCACATAAGCCTTCTCAGCTTGTAAGAACAGAATTCCCAACCAGAGATAACGGTCTTCCAACCGGTAAGTGCCAGAGTGCTTGCAAAGGAACTGCCTGTGTCAAGCACAGCTCAGTATGGCCCTTTGGAGTACCTGCAGCTCTGTGTACTGAGAATCAGCAATGTCCCTGAAGGCCAGTTCCTACGGGACTGCATTTCAGAACCAATCACTATTAACTGAAGCTTTCATCCTGGTAACTCACCACAGGCAATGAAGAGAAACCCTTGTCTTCATTAAGAGACTGAAATGCAATGTTTAACTATTGTGAAGTAATTTTATACCAAATGGGAGGAGAACACACATACTAATGGATGAGAAGTTCTTAACTACCTCATTTCAGATAAAATGCATCATACAACAGTCAGGTATTTATTAGAGATGCCAATTAAAGAGAACCCAATTCTGCAGCCTGCATGGTATGGGTAGGATCATACGATGTTGTATAACAAGCTTCATTTTTCACAGCACTAGCTAACCACTAGCCCAAAGGAGAAAAGTCTCTTAGTTATAACAAAAAGAAGTATCAGAAGGGAACACCTGGAAGGAAGATCCTTGATTCACTTTCCACAGAAATGTGGTTGTAGGGGGGGAGAATCACAAATAGCTCAAAGGCACATCCAAAGCTTCTAGCAATTGATGTGCAAACCCCTGTTTAAGCAGTCCTGTCATAGCTGATGTTCCACCGCTACACTACTGACCTTGATGAGGATCAGCATGTCTTCTAGATCCTTGCCATCCCACTTATCAAAGGGCTCAAGGAGCTGGAGGCGCTGGCTGGTGGGGCTCACATCCACACGCTGCCCGCTGCCATCCTTGGGAGGGTATTGATAGGTGTCCTGGCCTGGGTCAAATGCCTTCAAAAAGAAGAAAGGAAAATCACCAGGCTCAGCCATCCCCAACAGCACATGAAGACAACCAGCCAACACAGATAACTGCATCTGCTCTAGCTTCAACCCTAAGGAGGAGGTCACTCCATGAAGGTCCCTTACTACATATAAAACACTACAAGTGACAGGCCTTCCCCCCCATCCCCGCTTCATCTCCAGACCCAGCAGTTACCATCTTGGGCAGCTCATCTGCATCAGGTGCTTCTAGTTTAAACTTCTTCCCATCTGCTCCTGTCAGGTAATCTGTCTCAGGGTTAAATTTTAGAGTGCCAGCAATGGACAGAGCTGTAACAATCTGAAAGAACAAAAAGGCAGACACATTTAAAGACACATTCTACTCCTCATCTCTTAATTCGTAAGTCCTGTACCAAACAATCCCAAAGCCAGCAGCCAAGCTACAAACCAAACTAAACCAGGTCTCTTTTGCAGGCAGGAGAATTAGCTCCCTGACACCCTGAACTACTCCATGGCCATTTCCTCTGGCTATTTCTTACCTCTGGAGAGGTCACAAATGCATGAGTCTCCGGGTTGGCATCATTGCGACCTGTGAAATTCCGGTTGTAGGATGTAACTATTGTGTTTTTCTCTCCTTTCTTGATGTCCTTCCTGTGAAAAAACCAACCACGCTCATAAACACAAAGGGAGTACTGCTTCTAAATGTCTCACTGCTAAAATCCCCTCGCTTAGTTTTGGTAGCAATCCCTGTCTTTTGGAAACATGAATTGGTGCCTGGACATGTTTTCCTCCCTTAAGTACGGGCTCAAAACCAAGTTAGAGTAACTTGGAGTAATTGGAGTAATTTTCATAGTCCATACTGTGCACTGTTGAACTGTTTAAACAACAGCCAATGAAGTACATTGCCTTTGGACATCCCACCATTAGCAATGACAAAGCCACTTGAGTATATGTCTCCCATCTCCTCTATTGGGAATTTTCCTCCCTGTCACTCCAGTGACTGAAGCTGGACCAATTTACTTTTCCTATTTTAAAAGGAGCATGCAAACTCCAGTCCACAATCTCACAGATACCAAATCTCTCCCCATTTTTTGCCTACTGTAAGAACCCTCCAGGTGTAGCTATTGTGCAGCTTCCCTCATCTAAGGCCTCAGTGTAAATCTGCAGTGTTTGATTCCTCCTCCTCCAGTGCCTATCAGACAGCTATGGCAAATGGGGGTTTAAGCATTTAATTTTTAATCCCCAGTGTGTTATTTTCACGATGAGATTTCGCTTCACAGAGCACTTTAGGAGCTAAAAGATACACAGCTAGCGTGAGGTCTTTCACTTTACCTGTCCCACTGGCCAATGCATGGCCCACAAGCGTTGGCAAGAACCAGCCCTCCAACATCGCGCAGGATTTTCGCCTGGGGGCAAAGAACAATTTTGTTACTGGTAGAAAGCCGGGAATAAGTTCCTGGGGTTGCTCTTTCAGGGGAAGAGGACACCAGTCTTGAAACAGAAAGCACCAAGCCTGAGAAAATTCACCTCCTTGTTTCACTTGCACGTTTTGAGTCACTTTGGTAAATACATGTGGTTTGATCCCCGTGAAGCTGTAAGTTAACACCAGGGACAAGCACAGGATGACTTGCCAGGATGATCCCATTCACTACCTACTTCATATTGAGCAATGCAGCTACCCACAGATACTTGATTGAAGGGCAGCATCTGGTCTGACTGATATCCTACACACTCCCTGTCCGCATAAGGAGAGAACTGGTGACCGTGCAGGTGTGTGTGCCTGCTCAGTCTGTTAAGCAAACAACTCTATTAAGAGGGCAGCTGTTAAAGAAAGGTATGACTGTGGACTTGGTCGGAGGAGGCACTAAGCATTGGATGGACATGTCCACGTACATATAAAGACTTGGTCCCCACGCTGTGACAAGCATCTTAACATCTACTAAATATCAGAACTAATTAAAACATGATTTCCTGCATAGAATAGGGAAGAAAGTAGGTGAAGGTTCCTCTACAGAAACACTCATTTTAAATCAAATATGAGTTTTGCCTTAAGTTTAGTCTAAAATGGGAACCACCTTCCAATAAAAGGGCATGCTCACATCCTAAACAGCTCTTAAAGGAGAAAACTGGATTGCAGGTGGGTATTGGCCCATCATCAGCCATGGCCATCCACAGAATCCCAGGAGCATGAGACATCCCTTGCTCTGCATACTGTTATTTCCTCAGGGCCCCAGTTCCTGGTAACTGTCTCAGCTTTGCCCAGTTCCAATCCCATTCTTATATGCCCAGGTAGTAAAGATAGCAGGTCAAGACTCTGCCAAGGTGACAACAGGACCCACAGACATAATAACACACCAGTAATTGCACTTATCTAGTGATAAGTGAGGACAAAGTTCAAAAGGTTTGCATTAGTTACCCCTGGACTCACGAGTACTCTGTTGGAAGAGAGTTTAACACCTAAGCGCAAAGAGCAACCATACTCACATAACCATCTCTTTCGATGGTGGCACGGATCTGCTCTGAGCCTGGAGTGATTGTGAACTTAGATTTGCACTTCAATCCATGTGCTAGTGCCTGTTTTGCCACTGCTGCAGAGCGCCCCATGTCCTCATAGCTGGAGTTGGTGCAGCTGCCAATCAAGCCTGTGGTGTTTGACAGAAACAAGGAAGTGGTTACTGCAGGCCAGGTTCTAAGAAGCTCCTCCCTGACTCATTCCTCAGCAGAAAAAACAAGGGACAAATGTCTTTTCTGCTGACAAGTAATCTGAAGCTATTTCAGGTACTAACATTGCCAAGCCTCCCAGCAATATAATGCGGTCACAAGCAATCCCTTGTCCAGCTTTGGAGGCTGCACAGTCAGAACACACTGCCCGGTCACCAGTCTGGTTGTTGTTTTACAAGATCCAAGTGTCACCTGCTTGCACTTTGGTTAAGCAAATTACCACAGAGAAGTATTGTGCCACAAAGACAGAAAAGGCTTCAATGAAGAAATGTAAGAAATGATGAAAGGAAAGCATCCTTTGTCACAGTATGAAGACCACATGAAGACATACTGTGCCATCCTGACAGCATTTTGGTGCTGACCAGCAAAAAAGTAAATTCCCTTTCAGTTACATCAAATCCATGCAACAGACTTTCAACCAAGGTGCTCTTCAACCAGTAATGTTCAACCCAATCATTCAAAAGTTTCCAAGAAGGAAAACACACTTGTCTGTCTCTTGAGATTCAAATCCCTCCAGCTATCCCACATCTCATCCCACACACATGGCCCAGGGGGTCACTACTCTTCCCAGCAAATTCATACAGCTGTGAAGAGATGACACTGCAGCAAAGTCAAAGGACATGCAGCAGTAATTAAAGGGCTAGATCCCAAGCTGTGTGAGCAATAGCTTATCCCAAGAGAGCAACATTTATGCCACAAGGAAGAAAGCAGAGGAAAGAGCAAATGCTACCCACCAACTCTGATATCAACAGGCCAGCCCTCCTTTTCTGCCACAGCACCAATATCTGACACAGGGTGCGCCAGGTCTGGTGTGAAAGGTCCATTGATATGTGGTTTCAGCTTTAAGAAACAGCGACAAAGTCAGAAATTACAGTAGCCAAGAAACCCCCCAAACACAGCAGCAAATAAATTCCTTTCATAGCTCTACCTAGAAGCTGTTTAAATAGGATTCTCAGACACCAACACCAGCAGCTGTCAGTGAAGCAGACCTAAGCATTTTTCCTATGTTCTAGCACAGCACCAGGGGTGTCATGTCAAACTCCCAGCTTGGTCATTCACACAAAGTGGAGTCACACCACAACATGCAAGATAGGCAAGCAGGAAGGAAGCCTTACCTCACTGAGGTTGATTTCTATCACCTGGTCATAATGACAACCAGAATCTGGTACCAAGTGTTGCTTGAATTCATCTGCTAGCGCAGCTATGTCTGGAATAAGAAAGAAGTGAGATCTGAAAAGTGTAGTAAATAAGAGGGAAAAGAAAAAGCTTGGAACAGCGAAACACAGGAAGTCTACCATATACTTTCCCAGCCACTTCATCTACAGACTCCCTGTTTGTATCAGATGACCTACAGGATCCTGTAAGGCCAGAAGTCACCATGGACACCATTGTAGGAGGATGCTGCTGCCAGAACACACCTTCACTTGAACCTGCACTTCTACCCACTTCAACCCCTGAACCCTCTTACCAGCTCTCCCAGTCTTGCCCAAGTATTTCTTCATCCGGTCATTGTAAGGGAAGATGGATGTGGTAGCTCCGATTTCAGCCCCCATGTTACAGATTGTTGCCATTCCTAGAACAGGAGCGAGAGAAGAGAACACAGGGTCAATGAGGAAGTCCAAGGCTGCCTAATCCTCCAGAAGTCAGTCCATGCTGTCTTTTACAGCAAAGCCAAGAGAGATGAGGGCATTAGCAATGGAAACCTAGTTCCACAGCACAGGAAACACTGACTACATAATGGCTGGCTCAGCCTGTCATGTTTCTGTGTCTGCAATCGGACTTTTCTGCATGGAAGGAACTGAAAGCTACACTGATTCTTGCAGATACTGGAAGTGATGACAGGGACCCAACACCCTGCCTGCACTGAGCACCAAATATATTTACAGCAGTGAGCAGCATCTCTGCTACCTGCAGTGAGTGTCCTGTCCCTCCCTACCATGTCCCTTTACTGGAAGAGCCAGAAATCTGTGAGAAATTTAATGCGTTGACTAAAAAGTGTCCAGTGATGGAATACAACAAAAAAACCCAAACCATTTTCTCATGCCACTGGGATCACCCATGCCTTTCAAGGACACAGCAATGAAGCTGCTGTTTTACATTTAATGAGCTAGCAGCAGGTATCACAGGTCAAGTTCTTTTGAAGAGAAATCCCAAATTACTCTCAGTTTGTAAACCCAAATATTCCAAGTTGTAGCCAAGCCATGCAAATGGAGAGAAGCCCAGCTTGAACGCTGCACTTCAAGCCAAAGAAAGGGATGCTTCTCATAATTCAGTCCTAACTAACATCATTACAGACCACTGGTTCAAATTCAGCACCCAAGACCCATAGTTAGCTTGTGTAAGTCTCAATGTTACAAACTGCTGCTTTCTGGTCATTCCTCTGCCCTGCTTTTCTAAAACTCATTTTTCTCTAGCAGCTGTCACCCATGTATCCCCTTCAGCCTGTTTCTTTCCTCTATTGATGACCTATTTTAGGCTGAAGTGAAAACGTCATCTTCGTCTCTGACTCTCCACTCTAAGTGTATGTGGGAATACTTCCACCCTTACTCTTACCCTGATGCACCATCTTACAGGACTCTTCATGATTAACCATTTGGTGTTCTCAAAGTCACAAGAAGATTTCATGGAGAGAGGTCACTTTCTCACCAAAAGGGAGTGGTATTTTCTTATTCCACTCTCACCCACTCTCCCAGTTTGACGTGTACTAATTGCCTGGCCAGGCTAAGGGAGAACATTTAGTACTTCTTGCCTCATTCCCTTCCCAGCCTCCACAGACAACTCAACACTCACGTCCAACACCATTCCACTCAGATAAGAGATTTGCATTGTCTCACCAGTACAAGAGATTGAATCCACACCAGGTCCGTGGTACTCGATGATGGCGCCTGTTCCACCCTTGACAGTGAGGATGCCAGCCACTTTCAGGATCACATCTTTAGGAGAACTCCAGCCTGAAAGCTTGCCAGTCAGTTTTACACCGATAACCTGAGCAACAACAATGGAAAAAAACATAAAATACTGACACCATTTCCTTTCAGCAGTCAAAACAATGCATCAGAATTTTTCCAAAGAATGTGGGTGGTCACAATAGCGAAGAACAGAAAATCCTGAAGTAGCAGAATGCACGCACATGGGCTGAAATCACTGACAGGGCCAACCGAAGGGGGATCCCCACTCACCTGTCTCTCTCAGTCCCTGAATAAAAAGGCTGGAAACAGAAACTCAGAACTACCAATGAATCATAGACCAGCTGTTTGAGCCAGTGCGGGGTTACAAACAAGACTAGAATGGTATATACATATAGTGCCTGAAAATTCATGTTTCTTATACATCTTATATCTTGCCCTTCAGGTTGAAGATTAGTATTCCTTCTACTCCTACCTTTGGGCATTTGAGCTCCCAAGGGATTCCTGCCATGACATCTACGGCATCAGCTCCACCCACACCAATGCAGATTCCTCCCAGGCCACCTCCGTTGGGGGTGTGTGAATCTGTGCCGATCAGCATAACCCCAGGGTAGGAGTAGTTCTCCAGGATGATCTGAAAATAAACACGGATTGTTTGCTTGCTTGTTTGTGGGGAAAGAAGGGGGAGGACAGCAAGAAAGAAGACAGGAATAATAACCTAGATGTGTTTGCATTTGCAGATTTCAGGAGCAGCAAAGTATTTCAATTTGGTTTAGACTGGAAATTCACTTCTGTTTCAAACTCCTTGTGGAGGATGCAATGACAGAATGAGGTACCAAGTCTCAGTCCCAGAATAGTAAGAAAACTTAGAAAGCGATCTCCATTTTTTCACTGGAAGACTCTTTGCTTCCAGCTTAGGCTTTTGCTAAGATGTCACCTTTCTTAGGGCTCAAGAGTCTGTTCCTTAGTCTCCACACCCTTAATAAACTTGCTGAGCAAGCCAGTTCACCTATTCAATGCTACTGAGACCTTTCATAGTCTTTATGCTCGCATACCAGTAGAATAGCAACAGGCTCCTCCAAACTGTGCTGCCAGCCAAAACCTAATCACATAGAAGAATCCCTCACAAATACATCAAGAGGCCGCCCTTCCCTTATTGCTGCTATTGATTCCACACGAGACTCCAAATATTAACAAAACCACACAACAGTTCTTCCATGAAAAAATGATGAGTTTTCTATGGTAGCAACAGAGTATAGAACTCAAGCTAATGAAGTTCTCACTCCATATGTGCCATGCCAACATTATGGACTGCCTTTCTGGGAAGCACAGACCTCACAGCATACGCATCACAGAACAGCTTGGGCAGAACTAAGGTGGCCCTCTACTGAGAAGACTAAGGGTTTGCTTCTAGTACTTCCCGCTTCATTTGCTTGTAGCTCACATTTCTATACTTGTGCCAAGAAAGGTCACTTTCAAGGTCTCACTTCGCAGAGTTGGACTCTGATGATGTACAACACAACCAGTTTTCTCCAGCCAGAGAAAGCCTGCCACAGGAAAGCTGGTAACCACAGCACAGAGCTATATTGCCACGTGACAGATGTTACAAGCGGTTTCAGAGCACAGATGACCTGAGGTGTTCCAATAGACTTTTGGAGAGTTCACCTCTTCTGTTTCCTTTCTCTGTCGCATCACACCAAGGGAAGGTAACCTTAACTTATTTTGTATCTCAGAAAATATAGCAGAAAGCTCTTAACAGTACTTAGTCACAATTTGTCTGCTGAAAAGATGTTTACCAATTATTCATTCTCCTCTCCACTCCTTTTGCTTCATGGTACACTTCAGATTTGACCACCTGCACTCAGAGGAACAATCTAAAATGCCTACTAGACCCACAAAGCAAGTCAACCAAGAGCAAGTTATGGAAATCCTGCTAGAGGTGCTGGTTTTAAAACACAAAAAGCCTCATTAAGTGGTATGATATCCTGGACAGTCCTGTTCTTTTATGATGCAAGTGCTGTAACAAGAGAATCTCAGATTGGAAACCACTTTGCATTTTATTCGAATTCACATGACAACCCTTTATGCATTGCCATTCTTGAGTATCTAAAGTAACCTGCTCCCTTTGGTGCCCTCACAGACCCTCCTGGTTTTTAAGGAAACAAATGCATACAAAATAACCCAAACCCCCCTATGTTCCCAAAGCTGCTTTCCTTACCACTGAAAGCAATTCACATTAGCCCTATATAGCCAGCTTCATGGCATCAACTTACTGTCCCAGTCATACCAAGAGGAGCCTGCCCACAAGCAGTTATGATATTTCAAGCATCTATGATTCACATGACATGTTGCTGGCACTACCTAATCACACATCAGGTTACAGGTTGACCAAAATAACCTTTCAGAAAACCACTGCTGTTAAGATAACTGAGAGAGAGCAAGCAAGAAAACTCACCTGCCTCAAGGAAAGCGAGTTGTTTCCCCAAACTAGTGAAATTCTCTAAGGCTGTGCACCTGAGGTCTTCTCTTCACCATAAAGTAAAGGAGCCACTGCATGTTCAGAGATTGCGAACACATACACACACTTTACCTGGTGAATGATTCCTGACCCGGGTTTCCAGAATCCCACTCCATACTTGGCACCAGCCGTTGCTAGGAAGTTGTACACCTCCTTGTTTATGTCCTGTTCACACAGGGAAATGCAGAGCATTAGTAGCACATTTTGTTCCTCCATACATCAAGAGCCCATTCAAACACATTCCCTTCCCTCTCATGCCTGTCTGTAGCTTGCTCACAGTTCTGTAGCAGCTGGAGGGTGGTACACATTACTCCTAAAACCAAAAGGGATCAAGACTGCTTGCCAGTCAGTTGTACCAAGCCATTTAATTTCATCCAACTTATACCTCTACTAAAGCATTTTTAGTTTCCAGTTCCAAACAGCACAAGGAAAATAGCACAATTAAAGGAAAACCCTGCCAATAATGCATTTAAAAATGCTTTGCTCATTTCTTGTCTTCTCAGGGTGCTGGGTGTTCTAAAAACTTGTTTTCCTCTCTTCTTCTATCTCCTGCTTCCTTCTCTAGCAGCTGTTCCTTTTGCTTTACAGATGCTTTGCAGACATTTCGAAGCCCTTAGACAAGCATTTTGGCTTTATTTTTACAGATTAAGAAAAGGAACTGAAAGCTGCTTGCTGCTAGGGGAGTCAGTGGATGTCATTTCTCATTCTACCAAGTCTGCTGTCTAAGACTCACACAATGCTGCCTTTCTTGCTGCAATATCACCATTACTGGTGGAGGTCACACCGTGAAAATTGCTTGTGAGAACAACCAGGGTTGCCAAGGAAGTATGACACTATGACATCCTGACAGGTCTTGGCAGAGGAGTGGCAGAATAGATAAGATAAGCACTAGGAGAGAGTTTTTTAAAAGACTGTTCTCATGCAGCTACCCTTTGGAATAAAGAGAAAGGGAAAGCTGGAGATAATGGAAGAATTGTCTCAGTACACATTTGCTGAAGTTTCCCATGAGGCAGCAACAGTTCTTTAAGCCTTGTTTTCCACCGGGAGTTGGGTCACTTCACTCTGTTTGTGCATCCCTCCCCCAGTAAGGTATGCTGATGTGCCAGGAGCAGATCCAAACCACCCTATGGCCTGCCAGCATTCATTGTGTGCCAACTGGCAGCAGCAGAACTGAGTCAGAAGGCGGCAGGACCTTTACTTGTCCTGCTCAGTGGATGGCAAAGGAGGGACTCGGCTCTGCTCAGGGCTGCAGTGAATATAATTGCACTACAGAGAACAAATAAATGCAGAAACATGGGGAAGGAGAAGATAGGAGGTGAAGACAATAAACTGGTTTATTTGCTAAGTCCCAAATTCTTAATTGCACAACTTGGGCACAACTTAGGACTGAGACAAGTGGAGTGAGAACCCCCCAAATCCACTCCTGAGTGGTACAAGCGGCTTTACTGTGGCTGAAGGAGGAAGCCAGAAGCAGTTACTTCAACATCAGGAGTATCTAGAAACAGGTATGAACTAAAATCTTAAAATGCAGCTGAGCCCTCCAAACTGTTTACTGTTTGCAAATGTTGGTCTCAACATCCAAGGCACACTTCCTCCTGGCTCTAACAGTGGACTTTCGCTAGGTCTACTTGGGGTAACAAGATTTCCCCACCTCTCTACTATGCTTAGAGCATGTTCTTCCTCAGCCAGTGCACTGTGGTATGCAGGACAGAGGTGAATGTGTTTATATTTAACAGAAGCCCCTATGGAGGAATAAGCAGTAAAACAGTGAGTGGGAATTTTAAAAAGGCAGTGAGTCAGCAGTTTCACAACCACTACACTGAAACTCTCAAGTAAAAAACATCCTCCATGTTTCCATATACATTTATACCTACCCTCACTAGCCCTCTGAAAGCTGCTCATGCTTCAGTCAGTGCTCTTCAGCTAACCTTTGGCAAAAAATTTGGGAAACAAAAGTAGCTATTTGCTCCCTCCTCACAGGAGACACCAGTGCAATGCAGATGCATGCTCAGGATTTTTTTCACACTGCCATACTGTGGCATAAAGAGCATGAGTCTATAGAGTAATCTGTCTTCCTTTTGTTTCCCTTTGAAATAAGAATTTTCCTCTCCTTTAGCTGAAATACCTTCTCACGCTCTAGAACACACACATGATGTGGACTTCCATCGTTAAATCTAGCTTTTGCTACATTCATGGTCCATTAAACCATGTGACTGGTGAATCTCAGCTGAAAAATTCCCAAAGATCCATTTATTCTGTTTCTTTGCTCCATCTGACCTGTTTACAGAGCTGACCACCACAGGCAATCTGTTACCATATCTGATTCATGGCTGTCCTTCTGGGGGAAAAAAACCAAAATGAAATCTCTTCCTTCAACCAGAAGGAGGCTTTCAAACAGACAGAATTTACACTTCTGTAATAGTAACCTTGGCTCTTCGAAGATCATTTTCACCACCTGACTGGGCTTCGATGAGGTGATCACAGTGGATGGTGGAAGGCACAGCCACTTTTGGCAGCCCGCTGCTGATGAACTGTAGCATTGCCATCTGAGCAGTGGCATCCTGCATGGCCACGCGGTCTGGCCGTAAGCGCAGGTAGGTCTTGCCCCGCTCGATCTCCTGCTTGGCTGGGTCATCCAGGTGTCCATACACTATCTTCTCAGACAAGGTCAGGGGACGGTCAAGCCTGGGGAGAAGAATTTTAGTATCTGCATTTTGTGTACTTTGACATTTGTCCTTCTAAGCATGTAACAGAATGCTTCTCTATATAATTGAGACCGTTAAGAACTACTAATACAGAAACCTGCATGTTCTTCTTGCGGCATTAAAATATCAACTGGCTAAAACAAAGGCTCAAACCAGAAAGTTCAAAAGCATATGGATTGATGTCACTTTAGGCTTTCCTTTATAATCTTCCTGTAGAGGCAAAGAAACATTGGCTCTGCTTGTCACTTGAGTCATACCTCAGGACAGCAAATGTGGAGGGGAGAAAGAGGTCAGACTTGACGCGCAAATACCAAATCCCACAGCAAGTACAGCTAAGCTGTTTCACGACCTCAGACCTTTCATCCTGCAACTGTATCAGTTGAGGGACCTATTTATGTCAGTGGTGAGATCTTCTGAGAAGTAACTAAGTAGAGACAATGGCTTGAAATGAGAGCTACCACATTTAACGAAGGATGCAAACAGAGAAAGACAAGTTATACAAACCACTGCTGAGGTAAATGGAGCAGCAATGACAACTTAGCAGGCACACAGCCTCTATCAGCAGATTAAGGTCACTATGTTTACGTATGCTACAAATTCCTAGCCCTCCTTTCCATGCCTTACGCCTACAGTGGAACACAGGAGAACATTCACTGTCAAAACACTGCAGAGGAGCATTAGCCTATAATGACCACTGCCCACATGCTGCTTCCCCAAGAAAGGAGCAAGGGCCAATGTGAAGGCTCCTCAAAGAGGGCATTAAACTAAGAGGACAGAGACCTATCTAACACCTCTTCTGCACGGCCCTGTTTCCCGTCATGCTGCAGTGCTTCATTGTAACCTTCAACCTTCCCCCAGCGTCTCACCACTATATGGGGACACTGTAACTCATGCTTCACTACATTTGCCGCGTCACTGCTCAAAGCTTCCCTCCCTACTAAATATTTCCTATGCCAGGACCCCACGACTTTTTTCCTTCTCTCCTGTCACTGCAGAGCTAAATTCTGCACACTGACCCCTCCCCTGTTTCCTCCTCCACTCTTACCTCTTACGGACAATGTTGATGTTCTTCTCCAGCTTTTCATAATTGATGTGGTCATTAGGTTCAAAGTGGCTCATGGCCACCTTGGCCCGCTGGCAGAGGACAGGAGCAACATGGTAGCGTCGCATCCCACTGTTCAAGGCATGCTGAAAAAGGAGTGTTAGCGCTGAAACCTGGCAGAATGAATTCCTGCAACGTATCAATAAACCAATTGTTTTTCAGTTGTTACTCCTGGGATTCTACAGCCTGACGCACAGGGAAATTGCAAAGGTTTTTAAAGGTACCCAATAAACATTTGATAGCACAACACCGCATATGATGTTAAAAAGTGAGACCAGGTTACCAGAATGGGTAGCATTTACTAAATCATTTTACATCTCTATTTATAGCACCAGATGCCTTATGCTTTCAGTGAGAAATCTGCTTTCAGGCAACGCTGAAATAACTCTTAAGTAAACACGAGTTTGCTATACTCCTCACATATTACAGCCATGGTGGAGAAAAACGCATAGTTTCCAAAGCAAGCTAATGTAGGTTTGTATTTCCTCACTGACGTTGTGTTCATATAGAAGGTCTAGCAGGTGATACAATATGGGACTGAGTAGATACCAGTCTGATCCAACACCACATAGCAAGTTCCTTGTGCAGGGTCCCTGTGTACTGTCACAAACCTTACTGTATTTCCACATAAGGTGAGCTGCATTTCAGTGCTAGGTAGAGTGACTCTGAAGTACATGCCCGGTCTACGACATAATGTAGAACAGGAGAAAGACAAGACATGGAACAAACACATCAGCTTCACCAACCTGGCTGCGCAGATCTACGTGCTATTTACCTTCCCTCTCACAAAGGCATCCTTTCCTCTCCTCTAAGACAAGCCTTACACTTGCCCTACAGGTAACAGCAAGACAGATGAACTATACTGTGAGCTGAACACATCAGCAGAAAAGAACATGATAAAAAAAAGAAAGCCCAAATCTCACTTGGCAGCCTTTACAGTGAAACAGTTCTGGAACAAGGGAGAAGGGCCGGCTACAGCGAGACACCTTTACAGTGCCCAGGGTTACAAGGCTCTCATACAACTTTGAAAACTGAGACAGAGGGCAGCCTCCCTAAAAACTTCCAAGGATTTGGCACATGCATTTCTTACATCCTTTCAAAGTCTCAGTCATTTGCACTGGAAGTCTGGAAACAGACTGAAGACAAGAGTTCAGAGTTCTTCCTCCTCCAGTATTACACTAAATAATCTTAATCCTGTTTTTTTCTATTTATCCTTTACTTCAGCATTATGAGGATTTGAAAAGAACAGGCTAATAAACACATCAGCGTTGCCCTAAATATTCCTTTTGTACGTATGGTGGTAAATCAGCAAACATTCCTTGCGCAGAACACAGCTGCAGCACCTATCACTGCTTTTGCATTGTCAAAAATGCTAGCCAAGTCTTTAAATCTGCTCAAGCATTTTTAATTTTTCCTTGTAAATATTTTCCCAGTTTTCTTGTTACCACCATTGAAAGCATTGCTTGAAATAATCATGACCAATAGGATGTTACTGATTTTTATCCAAAACTTTCATTATCCTTTTGATGACATTTGTTAGTATCTTACACAATAAAAAGTTGAGGAAATCCTGGCAAGATCACAATAGCCAGCAAACCGGCAATAAAGGTGCAGTTTGCTTTCTCCCCCATCCAATCCTAAGCTTTTAGGTATGCAGCTTTTGGTAGGAGCAATACAGGCCTATAACAACTGCACACCACTTGTGCTAAAGCATATCTGAAGTAAGTGAACATGGCAGTACAAGAGAGGGCACTGCTCCTCCAGGAATGCAAATCAAACCCAGTCATCAAATTTCACTGTGCTGCTCTTTAAGCTTAGAACTTCCAGAATGTATCACATGTTTCAGAGCTGAGACTCTTCCTTCTTCCACCAGGAAAAAATTCCCCAACAAACCAAACGCTACCAGGCTTCTCATTGCTAAACACACCTAAGCTGCTCTTTACCCAGTAGTCACATAACTCCTGCGTTTGTTTTCTTCTGCCTCCCCCTTTATTAACTTAAGCATTTACCCAGCACAATTAATGCTGTGGGAATATCTTTATGTATCCACTCTCTTGTGAAAGCCTCCAACTGCTGGAGTGGCTGGAAAAAAACACTGAGGGATTTCATCACTGTTCACGGAAAAATAATCTCTTCATCACACCAAGAAAGGTATTCTGGTTTATTGCAGTAACTCCTTCCCCTGCCCCAAAAGAACCCTGTAACACAACTGATTAATGGAGTTCCTCCTTGTCACCCAGTAAACTGAGAGCTAAATTTCACTGTAATTCAGCGTAGAGAAGAACAGATTTACTAATTAAAGTCATGACAGAGACTTCATAGCATTCTAGTCTTGCTTGGGACCAGTGCCGATTATGATACAAATCTGAAGCAGGGCTCTCCAATGAGAGGCACAAAGAAGTTCTACAGCTAAAATACTGCCAGTCTGATCATACACATCTATACCCTTTTACTTCACGGGATGGCTCAATAAAACGCAGTATTTATTCAAATACTATATAACTATTCAAACAATAACTGCAGAAGTAGCAATGCAAAGTAGTTGATTCCTGCTTGACCACACCTTCAGGCTACCCAAGATAGGAAGGTGAGGTGAAGGATCCTGCCTGGACATGGAGATCCACAAGAGAAATCTGGAAAACTGAACGTCTGTTTCTGTGATGGCCAGCAAGGCTGGGGAAGAATAACCACCTAGGCCAGTCAGCTTCAGAAAACAAGAGGATCATTTTTGTCTACAACAGACTTTCAAAAGATGCCCATGAAAAAAGTGCTATCTTCTGTTTACTGGGAGCTAAATCTCATCCCCCATCTCTACTCTGTCGAGAATTAATTTGATTCAATATGGTTGGTTGCATGTTGGCATCCAGCAAGCCTAAGAATCCATCACCAATAGCGAGCAACAGCATACACCGTCTGGTTCAAAAGTTTAATCTCTCCTCACAAAGAATACAAGGTATCACTCATCATGCTTACTGATTCTCTCTGACTGTCCTTTTTCCACTGCATCCTTAGAAATGGGGCAGCAGAACTATAAAATTAAGGAAAAGCCCCAAGACTAAGTTTCCATTTTGTTCTGCCTCACTCTTCGCTGAAAGAGTAGCTGGTTAGGGGGGCTTCTGTGGTGCTTTTTTACTGAGTAGTGAGAAGTGCCTGGAGATCAACAGCCATGAGAAATAGCCAGCAATCTATACATTTTCCCTTTTATCCAGGAACTGACAATTTCCTGGGACTGACCACCCAGCAAACAGCTGCCAAGTGATCTCCTCTCATCTGGCATTGAATCCATTATCCCAGCTCCTGAGTGTCCTTATTCAGATTTCAGCAGAAGAAATGGAAGTAATCATTACAGGGCTCCTAAGTCTATTGGTATTTGGCAGGTCTTTAAGAGATGAGATGGGGGAGAGAACTGGAAGAGTAAAAGTGAGAAAACTTTATCTTACAGGTTGAAATAAAGACAATTTAATACATATAAATACATATATATTAATACATATAAATAAAGCAAAACAAGGAATTCATTCACCACTTCCTATCAGCAAGCAGGTGTTCAGCCATCTCCAGGAAAGCAGAGCTCAGTCATACCTAATGGTTACTTGGGAAGACAAACATCACCACTCCAAACATCCCCGCCTTTCTCCTTCTTCACTCAGCTTTATATGCTGAGCATGATGTGATATGTTATGGACTATCTCTTTGGTCAGTTGGGGTCAGCTGTATCCTACTCCCAAATACCTGTGCACCACCAGCCTACTCGCTGGTGGGGTGAGGTGAGAGGCAGAAAAGGCCTTGACTCTGTGCGAGCACTGCTCAGCAGTAACTATAATATCCCCATGTTATCAACGCTATTCTCAGCACAGCTCCAGAACACCACCCCATACCAGCTATTGTGAAGAAAATTAACTAGACCCCAGCCAAAGTCAGCACAATGGATCATTATTTTTTTTAATCTCTAAGAAAACCAATACTTATCTTTATGGACTCTAAAAGCTCCTCTTGACAAGCTAGCTACCCTGCATTTAAGCTCACTACAGTAAATAGTCCAGATGCAACAGGAGTCTGAAATCAGAAACTAACTTGCATTTCAGCAGCAACTATGACAGACAAGCCCAGTAAGCAAAAGCTCATGTTCAAAAGAGTAGCAACTGTGCAACATGCACTCCTATCTGGGAAATCAGTCCTAGATATCCCAGCTGAAATGCAGAATGCCATTTTTCCTCATCCTCCCTGGCCTAAGATCACCGGCCAAGTTTCCAACATTCACCACGACTCAGCTTAAAAAAGTAAAATCAACCCAGTGCAGTATAATCAAACTGTAAAATAAGCAGTGTGGTCAAATCAAATTGTAAATGCAGCCTAATTTTCTAGACCCACCTCTAAAGAGCAACCAAAATTAGGGTTCTGAAGATCAGTTTAGCTCTAGCCAGCACTGCTTTTTCCCAGCATGCACAAAGCTTCCCACACATAATTTCAGGACCTGTTTTCAATAAACCCCTGATGCTTCAGACAGTTTATGAGTTTTAAAGTGCTGCTGCCAACATGGCTCAAGAAATGGGATGCTACTAAAAGCATCTCTCATGCTTGTCATGAAAAAGATCATGACTCTTTGAGGCTATTAGAAGAACCATACTTTAAATAGGACAGTCAGCCCAAACCAGGCTAATTCCGATTTATTTGCCTCAGAGGTAAGCTTCCTATGTAGTTCCAATTCCAAACCAGTTCAGGAGATGAGTAGAACCAATGTTGATAATCTATGCTATGGTCAATGCTAGCTCTATCTCAGTGATTGGCAAGGTGAGTTTCATTTTGATTCATCCCTAGGCTGACACATATGGGCAAAAAAAATGTGCCTCCTAAACAGATCACCTAGAAGCATGTCTGACCATCACAAATTTAGTCCTTCACAGGGGGGAGGGAAAAAATCTATATACCTATATACCCTGAACCTGATAACAAAAGACAGCCTCCTAGAATACTACATTCCCCATATTCCCTGTGCTAGCACAGCTTTTGTTCTACATTATAACATATTAACCTTAGCAAATGACTGCTTGTTCTCATGCAATGACACACAATGAGAACCAATTCATTACCCTAATAAAGGATTTGTCTTCACTTTATGAGTAGCCATTTCTGTTCCAAGGACAAATTAGAAGCTATTTAACAATTAAGAGTGAATATACCAAGTTAACTGAAATGGTGCTATTGTGTAACTTTTGCTTAAATTTTAAAAGCTATACTTTACTAAAACACCAACCTCTAAAGTAAGGAAGCAGAAGTAATATAAAACATGAACTAAGCTTTGCAAAAACACTCCGGAATACCAGAAGCCAAGTTCTTGCTTCAGCCCCCTAAGGAAAGGAAGACATTGGCCAAGGTCACAAATGGCAAGGTGAGAAGATAAACTGCCTAACTTCATCACATGCTTTACTAAGGGAAGCACAGGCTTCATTATCGCTGCTTGCAGCCCTAAAAAAGAAAACTGTGTCCTGATATTTGTCTTCCAGGCTTTAAAATATCCCAATGCCTTTATAATTCAGTACACATTAAGCACAATAATGTCCTCGAGTAAGAGAACTTCTGTGGTGAGCTCATGTTACAGGCAGATGTGATTTTTAGAGGTCATGATAGTCAAGACTATGGGAACCACTATCACTGTCTTGATAAAGAGACAAAAAGGCAGTTTAAGTGCTTATCCAGGCTGCTTTTTCAGCCCTCCTAGGTCCCGTTTATATAGAGACGCTGGCATCTTTTCCATCCGGGCCTCTATCCATATTAAAAGTACGAATTTCGAAGCAAAGTCGCCAAAGGAGAGTTTTCATGCTCACTCACACAACGGGAAGTCACCTTGTGCTGCAGCACGCTGATAACGGGAAGAAAGAGCACACGAGAGGAAGAAAAAGGCACGCCCTCGGGAAGTGGGATTTTTATTCCCCCGGTAGGACCCCTACCCTCACGCTCAAAGCCCCGCCCGGCTCAGGGCTTGACACCGACCCGCGCCCACCGCGGCGGGGTCCCGCCGGGGCGAGGGAGGCAGCGGGGACGCGGCCGGGCCCTGCCGCCCCGTTCACCTTGCGCTCACCTTGAAGGCCGGCGGGGCCAAGCGGCAGGGCGCGCCCCACCCCGGGGCCCGGGACGGCGGCCGCGCTGCCTCCGCGGCCTCCCCGCCATTGTCATAGAAACGGAGCGCTGGGCCGCGCCGGGGACACGCTGACCTACACGCGGAGGCGTGGACGGGCCGGACCGGATGCTGCGGATGCTGCGGCCGCCCGGCGGCTGCCGGCGCTGCCCCCGCCGCGGATCCCCGGCTGTGCCCGTCCGCCCCTCGCTCCCTCGCTCCCTCCCGCTGCCCGCCCGCCGCCGCGCCGCTCACCCGGAGCCGAGCCGCCAGGACACAGTACGGCGCCATTTTGTTCACTGACAAAGATGAGGTCGCGCCTCGATGGCGTCACGCAGCCATTTTGATACCTTCGGCGCGTGGGCGGGGTCGCCGCGGGGGGAGTGGTCCGCAAGGGTCCTGGCAGGGAGGTATACGCGCCGAGAAGCGGGTCGACAGGCAGCGACGCGCACTCTCCACCAGGGCGAGGGGAGGTAAACGGTGAAGAGAGTTTCCTCAACATCCCTCCGGGCCATCGCGCCCCGGCTTTCCATTTGGAGGCCGCGCCTTTTCAGTCGCTGTGTTCACCCCAGCCAGGATCGGGGGGGGGGGCGGGCGTGTGTGTGGTGAGCGCGGGTCGAAGGCGATCGCTCGCGGCGGTGGTGGTGGTGGTGGCGGCGGCGGGCGGGTGACGGCTTCGCCATGGCCAAGCACCATCCGGATCTGATCTTCTGCCGCAAGCAGGCCGGCGTCGGTGAGTCCCGGCGGGCTCGCACCGCACGGCACACACACGCGTCCGCGTCTCCCTCGGCCCCGCAGGCCTGCGGGGCCGAGGGAGACGCGGACGCGTGTGTGTGTGTGCTGTTAGCGGCCGTTAGGCCTGCACGGGGAGGGCGCCCCTCCCCATCCGCTGTTTTATTTCACTTTTATTTTTGGTGGTTTTCCGCTTCAGTGGGGTTGAGGGTGCTGTAAGGAGGCCGCTGCTCTCGGGGTTTGCTGCTCTGAGAGTCCCGCGCCTCCCGCAGTGGGGCTGAGTGGCTTCAGGGCCTGGGGAACCGCAGGCTTCTGTTCCTCGATAGGGTAAACGCAAGTGAGGCGGGTGCTGTACGCAAAAAGACGTGGGTTTGATGTGTTGCGCGCCCGTTGTGTTGGCCATACCAGTGGAGCCAGGGGAAGGAGCTGGAGGCTTTAGCTCTGGGAGCATCTTTCTGTCTGCAAGATAACATTGTATTCCAGGTTATAAAATCACAGAACAGTTTGAGGTGGAACAGATCCTAAAGCTCATCCAGTCCAACCCCCTGCCATGGGCAGGGACACCTTCCACCAGACCAGGTTGCTCCGAGCTCCATCCAACCTGGCCTTGAACACTGCCAGGGCTGGGGCAGCCACAGCTTCTCTGGGCAACCTGTGCCAGGGCGTCAGCACCCTCATAGTGAAGAATTTCTTCCTAATATCCAATCTCAATCTCCTCTCTGTCAGCCTAAAGCCATTCCCCCTTGTCCTGTCCCTACATGTCCAGTGTACAATGTCCCTCTCCAGCTTTCTTGCAGCCCCTTTAGGCACTGGAGGATGGTCTAAGGTCTCTCCTGAGCTTTATTTGCACTTGTTATACCTGTTTACAGATAATGAGCTTTTCTTCTTGTCAGAATTTGCTCTGATGAATCCCTTGGCCCTCAGACTTAACTGAATCACTATCTATTATTTGTGAGTGTGTAGATCTGGTTGTTAGAATTTGATATTTATGACATTTATTAAAATGGCTAACGTTATAGTTGCCCATTTCCTATACAAGCGACAAGACATCTAAGATAAATGTAACTACCTTCCTGTTCTGAAGAGAGGAAGGTATTTGGGCTGCCTTAAATCAAATAAACACTTGGTTAATTCCTTTTTTCATCATTAAAAGCAGTGTAAAAGCTATGCCAAAATTCATGTATAGGATTTCCTTCAGTCAAGTACGTTGGCTGTGTTTGAAATGGAATAATGAATGTAGATTTTCCTACTGTCCATGGGTGTCACTTTGCATTTACAATCCATTTAGACTTTGATCTTGGCAGATGCCTTCAGGAGAATATATACTGTTTTATCATAAATGTGCTTGTATTTATGCTCAAACTGTTTCTGTGGTTTACTTGTTTTCTTTTCAAGACTGCTCACTGCAGAAGATAATTAATTGATAAATTTGACATTCAGGCTTGTAGTTACTTATGTTTTTTCCTGCTTCTGCTTCAAATAATTCTTTTTCTTCTTTTTTCTTACAGCAATTGGAAGACTTTGTGAAAAATGTAAGTATAGCTTCTACACATAGTTGCTTGAGAACATGGTGTGGTTAGAGCATCCAGTGTAGAATTGGGGATTGGGTTCCATTTTTGCTTTAACCACGAACTTGACCTCACTCTTTGAGATGGGAACAGTTACTTGTGAATTGCAAGTGTAAATAAATGAATAATTACACAGTTACCCTCTCAGATTGTCAGGCAAATGCAGACTTATCTAGAGAATATGCTGACAGGGCTTGCAGTAGCTGTGGCTACAGTGACTTCTTGATTGGTTCCTCGTAATCTGTAATATAGAATGATCAGCCTCATCATTTCAAAGCAGGGGGAAAAGATTGCATTTTTGGAATCTGACACCTGGGGAAAGGTTCCCTTCAGCATCTAGTATAAAAAAGGGGGCAGAGGGAGGGCGCACAACGTCTAGAGTTAGAGCAGGAAGCCCCCACCAAATAAAGTATGATCTGTCATTAGATCCTTGTAGGGAAACAGAGCAAATAAGATGAATAGTTGTGATTCAAAAATAGTATGGAAATAAGCAAAGTGGAAAGAAGCACAGTCTGAAGCAACAAGATTGTTTACAGGAGCACTTGGCAGTGTAACAGGTAGCAGTTGAGGGCTGCCATACTGGAGATTTGTGGGCAGGTTAGATGAGCTGTCTGTGGGAGTCAGGACTAGATGCCTTGGGAACTGGTAATAGGATATGAAGCCTTTCATCCCTAGGTCAGTGTTTTGGATAAGGTCCAGCACAGCAGAGACTGTCAATGGCATCTGTATGATATGAGTACTTGAATTTCAGTTGGTTCCCTGTGGGAAAGCAAGAGCTACTTTTGTGAAATGGCTGTTTATGCCAGTTTGCCCTTTCTTTGGCCTTCTCACAATTGAAGGATTAAAGGGACCACGAGTACAATCTCTTACGTCATTGAGGATAGTAACCCCAGACTTTTGTTGATGTGGCACTGTGGGAGAAGCCTACACTGCTGCTGCTGTGTAGGTAGGGACATTAGTCCTGTCAGTCCAGCTTTTTGTTTTCTTCACAAGTGAAAAACTCGGGAAAAGTTCTAGAGAAAAAACAACCTGAGTAGGTTTTGACTAATCACAGAAGTGACTTTGAGTTCCTTCTCTGATCATGAATGCATGAATGAATAAATGAAACCCTCACATTTTACAGGCTACCGACCCTTGTTCCTCCTAACTCTGGGTGCAAATACAAAGTTGCATCCTGGGCAAGATAAACTTGTGGAGTTCAATTGCATTGTCTTTGAGCATAGAGGCAAGTTCTTTGACTCGGAAGCTTTTCCTCTTTGATGAGAGTGTGGAGAAAAGGTCAGACTGTTCTGTAACCAGTGGCTCTGCTGTATTTGCAGGTGATGGCAAATGTGTGATCTGTGACTCCTACGTGCGGCCCTGCACCCTGGTGCGCATATGTGACGAGTGTAACTATGGCTCCTACCAAGGGCGCTGTGTGATCTGCGGGGGACCAGGAGTGTCTGATGCCTACTACTGCAAGGAGTGCACCATCCAGGAAAAAGATGTATGTTAGCCTCCTGTCTCCTGTTGAATCGGTTATATCTTTATTTAGTAGCCATGCTTTCCTTAAGGGTCTTGGAGATACTGAAATTAGTGTTGGACATGGGGTGCTTGGGTTCCGCTACCAAAATTGGCACTGGTTTTCATTATGTCCTACCTTTCTTCCCCTGTTGGTATTTCCCCATTTGCAAAGCATTTTGAGCTATTGGAATTCTCTTCATCCCAAAGGGTCTTTGACTGCTTTGCACTACACACTCAAGGCTCGCTTCCTCCACACACTGCTTGTTACCACTCTAAGTTGTTATGTTACCAGATCTCTCAGCCTAGGTTTTATCAGTCAGAGATATTTCAGATGCTGCAAACACACTGGTAGGAGAAGCTCCTCACTGGAAGTCCATTATCAGCCACGTACCAAGGGCACAAACAGTATCATAAGGCCTATGGAATTGCCACCTTTGTGTAACAGCATGAAGATAGACCTTAGTGTCTAGTGTCTGCACTTTATTCCTCTTTTTGGATGGCCTGTGTTGAAGACATGTCTTTTTTTGCTAACATTTTTGGTGTGATGATCCCTTATTTCTATTGTCAGTGCTGTAATCTTCTTATAATTTTCTTGTGCTGAGACATTTAACATGCATTACTCTGCATGTTAAATGAGGCAGCTCTTTACCCCCTTTAAGGTATTTGTTAATACCCAACACAATGAGTGCAGGACGTGAAGAACTACAAATGAAGTGGTAGAAAGACTTTAGGGAAGAGCTAGAACATTTGCAATATCCCCAGAATATGGGCCTGATAGCTGTGAGAGTATCTGTTAAAGGTTGTTTGGCTTTTGGTTCTTCGCAAATGCCATTTCCAGCATGCCTTAATGACTGCAGGACATGCTGAGAGAATGGTTCAGATTGTTATAGGAACATGCACAGCTGAGTGAGTTGCTGATTTAATTCTCGGCAGTACCTACCTTTTCTCTAGAGGCCTGCAGATAAATTCAGGACAGGGGTAGGTGCTCATTTGAGTTTAGTCATTGGATCCAACAGGGCCATAATATTTCTTAGTATCAAAATAAGGATATAAAGACTGTGATAATGGTGCTGCCTCCTACTTCAGAAATGCTGTGAGAAAGAGTAGCTTTGTTCACGTGCCTTTGGAACCAAGGCACCTGGCTTGATAAGGCATGAGTAAAATAGGCTTGGTTTTATTCCTACCAATTCATATTGATTCCAAACAAGTATTTTTCATAACTAAGCTCACTTGTAGCTTACTGTGTCTGGTTCAGGTGTGAAACAGCCATCTGCTCCTGCAAGAGAGGATTGTAGAAAATGTGGAGCTGGAGGAACAGAAGAATAATGTCAGAACTGAAGAATTGTTGACACCTGGGTGAAGGCTGCTGTGGGTGAAGGCAGTTGCTCTGTACCAGCAAACTCAAATGTTAGGGATTATTACAGATGTGAAGTTGCAGATCTGAAACTGATTGGACGTGATTGACTTGCAGGATTGAAAAGTGCTGGCACAGGTGTAGGGTGCCCAGAATGAGTAAAGTTAAGTGTGCTGCTGTTAGTTATGGTAGCTGGTACTGATGTGAATAAGAAAAGCAGATGGACAGAACCCTGTACCTGAAGCTCTGATACTCTAAGATTTCAGTCACAACACTTCCATCATCCTCAGAGAAAGACTGGAAAAGATTGCGAAGCAAGAAAGCAAACTACTAAAATGTAAGGAGGAAGTGGAATTCTGTTAGGCACCAGGCAAAGGGCCTGATTACTCCTGGTTCATTTGTTCTGGTGGAGGGAGGAATGAGGTATTGTTTCACCCCACTTCAATCTGTGGGTAAGGGCTGAAATCCTGCCTTGTTACCAAGGACAGCTGTGAGTTGTTTTCTCGAGGACAGAAGCATGTTCATGTGCTGCTTCCTTAGGAGGAGGTGGAAGAATGAACAGAGCCCTGTAATAATGCTGTCAAGATTGTCACAGACTCCCTGGGTCGTGGGAGGTAAGGCTCGGAAGAGTCCTACTCTTGAGGTTCAAAATCACATAAGGAGACAGTAGCTGGAGATGGTTTGTGGCAAGTGTATGGGGGAGGGATGATTTCCCCCCGCTGTTATTTCTACCATACAGACCCTCCCCACTGGGTTGCATCTCCTGCACAGGAGCAGGAACTGGTGAGGCAGCTTGGCTGCAGTTTCTATAGCATCTGACATCTGCCCAGAGGCTTTCTAAATCTAATGCACTCAAGCTTACACGACAGTCAATGACACATGTTCCTCTGCCTGCTGGGCCTCCCACAGCTGCTGTTGCCAGCCACAGCATTTTGCCCCCAAGTGTTAAGTAGATGCTGGGTTCACGTGGCCCATGGGCAAATGTTCCCTGGTACACCAGGAGGTGCATCTGTGATTTGTCTTTGCAGGCACACCTCTGAGGCAGGTATCTCCCACTTTCCTGCTTGCTTTTTGTGTGTCTTTTCTCCCATAGTCCACTGAGATTCAGGTACAAGAAGTTAATTCCATGTGGCTGCTGTGAATAGTTGTCCTCTCCCAAGTTGACCATACAGCCTCTGCAATAATCAATCCAGGGTGCAGGAAATCTGAGATTCAGCTCTCCTGTCACAGCCGAGAGGGTTCCCTAATCATGACAATGGTTTGGTGACATCTGAAACAACAAGATACTTTTTGCCTAAGGAGGGGAAAGTTTATTCCTCTGGGCCCTATAAATCCTGCATATTCTCATTTAGAAAGAATATAGTCTTGAGGCACTGAGCATTAAACTGCTGATGTTGTAAGAGCTGTTTTCCATCTTCACCCTGGAGACGGAGAAATATAATGTCCTAAAGTAATGTTAAAAAGATGTCCGTCCTCTTCTCTGTTCCACTACTCTTGCTGGTAGTAACCAGATCTGAAGGGCAGTGTGTCTGCACAGGTATTGAAAATGCATGTTCAGGATAGAGCGAGGAGTGTGGGAACTGGGAACCTACTAGAACTATGTAAGTGATGGTGTTTTGTTTACCCATCTCCTAGCATACATCCTCTTTTTTTCTTACAGAGAGATGGTTGCCCTAAGATCGTCAACTTGGGCAGTTCCAAGACAGATCTCTTCTATGAAAGGAAAAAGTATGGCTTCAAGAAGAGGTGATTCTATCTTTACATGCCTACACCTCATGTCGGGTTGGCAAGAGGATCTTGGAACATCTCTGGACTTTACAAGTATTCAAAACCAGTTGATTATTTTTCTATAAAGCAGTACAAATTCAGTGGTATACTTGGGGCTGGAGAAATAACAGACTGAGTGGGGACTGAAATCTGATCAGAACTGACTATCAGAAAGAACAAATGAGCATTACTGTCTCTTGCCTCTCCAGAGCTCTGCTATAAAAATCTTGGTGGGCAAGTATTTACACATGAAAACCAGCTCAGTAAAAAGCAAGTGCCATTTGTGGTGTGGGGAAACATCTTGGGGTTATTCTTACCGGCCCTCCTCTCAATTGTTTGAAATCACCCCATGCATCAGTTCTGAACAACAGGGCATCAAGCCCATGCTTTTGCTCCCCCTTCTCCAGTATATTTCCATGCTGCCCTGTTTTGAAAGGAACTTGCTTGTGGCTGGTGCTTTCCTAGGGAGAGCACAGCTGTTCCATGTTTGCTTTGACAGATTAATCCAAGGCTCTTTCTTGTAACCGTTTTTGTAGGATGCATACCAATAAAACGTCTTCTTTTTGGTTTTAGTTTTTGTATAACAAGGATTTCTCTCCAGTTCATTCTGTGCTTTGCCTGTCTGGAGCTTTCAGGGACATGGAGGATTAACCCAGCTAGAACTACACAATGGGTTATCTGGTTTCTGACAGTGTCTGCTTATAGCCACGTGATGTTGCTGCAAGGAGCTTCAGGGAATGGCTATTGCTTTTGTCTGCCTGTGATCCTGACCACTGATCATTTTGTTGCGTAGCGTGAGGATCGCTGAGCTTGTAACCCTTATCTGAGCTAATACGGCTGTGGATGTTGTTCCCCCATGCAAACATCCAATCCCTTTCTAAAACCTAACTAAGCTATTTGACTCACTACACTGTTCTTGTGAATAAGTTAAAGCCTTCCCTGCTGTAACTGGAAACCAACTATTGTGTTCTAGGCTATGTGTGCTGGAAACCAGAGGCTGCTTGTTTGTCAAATACCAGTACAGAATAAAAGCAGTCTGTTGGCTCAGCAGAGACCTGGGAACTGATGCCTTTATGCAGAGGAGGAACTGAGTTCCCTACTAGTGTGCACTCTCCTCGGATGTTTAAATCAAGGCCCAAGCTCAGTGTGTTCTGTAGCTGTTAAAGACTTCACAGTCTAAGCAAAGCCTATGGTACAGTAACGGGATTCTCTTTGTGCAGTCTTGGGGGCAGAGCCTGTTCTGTACCTCCTCCACAATTTCAGTTGTTCTTGAGGCTAGTACCAATTCCTCTAACTCTTCTTGACTTAAATGCCTCTTCTATCTGCTCCAGCCATTTGGGTGGTTTGGGTAGGAGTGAAAACAAGGAGATAGGTTGTGATCATCCTTCCTTTAAAAGTCATTTCTTCCTGTTGCAGCTAGCTGTAGCTATGACTGGTCCTACAGCTATCACAGCTGCTCCTCCCTCTCCCCTCTGCCCCAGCTATTAATTCTCTCAGGTTTCCCTTCGAAGGTTTTATGCAGTACTGAGAGTACCTCTGTGTCCTCTTCCCTGCACCATGGTTTCCTTACACAACCTCTGGTTAATTTTTACCAACACGGATGCCATTTGCCAAGATGTTCAGAGCAAAGTGGTTCTTTGGTTCCAGAAAACCCTCTCTCTCAAAGCAGTTCAACCTGACTAAACAGCTGCCTCTTGATCCTGACTAGGGAGCCCATATCAGGGCCATTGTCAGCCATGTTAAATTCTGTATTTCTTTAAAAGCAAGGCATGATGTGCAGATTATTTTGTACCTGGAACATTATCACTTCAACCAGAGTTTACCACTTGCTCTCACTCAGGCCACCCAAGTTATCACTCTGAATGCAGAAGTTCGTACATAGTATTTTCTTTCCCTGAAGTTTCTAAGGTAACAAAAGTTGTTCAGTGAAAGTAGAGAAGAGAAGAAAAGAAGGTTGAATTATTTCTTTTGTCTTGGAATTACTGCCCCTGGGGCAGGGACCCCTAGAAGATCCAATTTTGGAGCAGCCTTTGTTCCAAATCATTCAGCAGGATCAGCCTGGCAGGGGTTGCTATAGAAATACAAGTGTCCCCATCCCTTCCCCCACCCCCAAAAATGGCTGAGCTGTACTTACTTTCTTGGCACTTTGCGTGCCCTCACTCTTGCTGCTGGGTATATCAGGCTGCATTCTGGCAGCCGTGAGAGTTAGGCTGCCATTTCTAGTTGTTCTGAGTCACTGGGCAGGTGGAGAAAGGGAGGGATAGGCTTTTTCCCCTTCGCCTTGTTTGCTCAGACAGCTCTGGGGAGAATGCCAAATGCTACTGGGGCTGGATCAGGTCAGTGCCACTGCCTTTCTGATATTTTCAAGAGCACGGATGGGACATTGCCCTGAAGCTGCTAATTCAGACAAGGGTAATGGATACAGTTGGGTAATGCAGAAAAACTCAGCCTTGCTTGCGTGGTAATGGTTTCTGTTCACCAGCAAATAAAACCCAGGCAGGGCCCCTAGAAAAGTGTGGTATTTTTTTACCTAACCAGATTTTAAAGTACTTGTCCAGTAGAAAGGGATTTCCTGGCAGTACTGGCGACCAGAGCACATGCTTAAAGGGCAAGCTTCCTTGAAGGGGTTGGAAATAAGACAAGAGGTGTCCTGCTATTGTGTGCCTGCCAAGCTCTGGGAGGGCTACATCAGCCCTTGGAGGCCAAAGACACCCAATTCAGGGGCTCCCTGACTGCCATGGGCAGGGGAGGGCGGGAGGGCTGTGTCCCTGTGGCAGCTGAACACCCATGGTGCTGCTTGCAGGTCCTAACTGCATGGAGCTAAAGGTCTCTTCTTGCTGTTAACTTTTCTAGGCAGGGTTATGGCTTCTTTTTTTATTTTTTTTTTTTATCAAAAGTTTGCTATGTAATAAGTAAAAAAATCCCTTTATTTTGTGTGTTTACACTGGGGGAATGATGACATGGAACCTCTTGGCCTATTAAGTAATTGGCCTCTCTGTTACCTGTACTATCAGAGCATCATTGCATTCTGAAACATAGATGTTCCCTGTTAGACGTCTCTTCAGGCTAGCTATCAGATGCAGCTACAACTGAGCTCAGCAAACAGCTTTGTAACACACCTTTCAATCACCTAGACCTTGTCTTGACAAAACCTTTGAGCCCCAGGTGTCACCCTGAAGGTAGGCAAAAGCCTGGAGTCTGCCTGTGAGCAAGGACAAAATCCTCCTGCAGCCTTACCTGCACTGGAGCTGTTATCTTCTCATTACAGGCTTCAGCTGGAGATGTTGTTTGCCTGGTTCAATAGCAGGAAAGAATTTTTCATTTCCTTGAGGTCATCACGTGAATTGACTGTAAAGAGGATTCAGGATACAGCAGCACTTAATTACACCCGACAATAACCCGACTGCCCTTCCTGGGCATTAAAGAGCTCCATCCCAGCAGTTCCCTCCCTCCCTCCTCACACAGCACACATGATCCAGGAGCTTTGCTTTGACGTAACAGCCAAATGGCCAGGAATGCGTGAGCTGGTCTGGTGACAGAATTCCTCTGCCTGCATGTGTGCTGGGTAATGACAGGAGCCCAGTCAAGGCACAAGCATTTTAAAGAGCCCTAATGTGTACCACCCTCTTAGTAACACCTCATTAAAACAACAATAGAATTTTAGAAATGCAATTGCCCTTTTTTTTACCCCCCCTTAATGATGCTAAAAATAGCGCAGTCATTTTAATTTCCCCATCTCTGGCTGACAGCTTAATTTTGTTTCCAGCAAAGCAAGGGAGAATTAAGAACAAAAAAATAGTGTTCTTTTGTAACTAAATTCCTTTTGAAACTAGGAGTGATGATGGCAACAAGGCTGCTCCTAATAACTCTCATAAATTTTCTCTTTCTCCCCCTTCTTTCACAGAAAAAAACAACCCTGAATTTCAAAAGTTTTTGAAATTCTTTTTTTTTTCTCGACTTAGTGTTTTATTCTTGACACAGTGGGAAAATGAGCAAGGACAGCTCCTGCAGTACTAGGAAGGAGAGTGTTAGTATTTCTTGGAGACGGACTTGGGGCATGAAGGGCATGTAGTGAGTGGACAAGGGGGAATGGCTTTAACCTACCAGAGGGGAGATTTAGATTAGATATTAGGAGGAAGTTCTTCCCTGTGAGGGTGGTGAGGCCCTGGCACAGGGTGCCCAGAGAAGCTGTGGCTGCCCCATCTCTGGTAGTGTTCAAGGCCAGATTGGACACAGGGGCTTGGAGCAGCCTGGTCTGGTGGAAGGTGTCCCTGCCTGTGGCAGGGGGTTGGAACTGGATGAGCTTTGAGGTCCCTTCCAACCCAAACCAGTCTGGGATTCTTAATGCATGATGTCAATTGGCTTCAAAAGCAGTCCTTGAGGTAAACGGTTCCTGAGAGAGGGAAGGAAGGAGAAAGAAAGGACAAACCAAACCTGGAGAGAGGTGGAGGATCTGTGTGGAAATGGGGGAAGAGAGGAACTTTGTATTTTTGCACTTGGGAGGCGGTTGCTGTGTAGAATTACTTAACCAGAGGGTCACAGAGCAACTCAGGAAACAGCTGTGATCTTTGTCCCTTTTGAAAATGGGCACTAAATTAAACATAACTATTATTGAGAAGATACAATTCCAAGCTGCAGTGGGACTCATGATAGGATTTTTCTCAGGAATTCTTCAGAACCAAGACAACCAGAACACTTCATTGCTTCCCCTGGGACTGTTGTAGCTCTCTAGTCACGAAGGCTGACTCTCCGTCCTTGGTCTGTCTGTGTCAGCTCCAAGGACAATGCCTAACATGTGGCAGGAGAGCCTGGAAGCGCTGTCCCTGGTGTCCCTCCGGCTTGTTTGGAGCCTCAGTCGGCTCAAAAGCCACCTCACATGTGGACAGCCAGAGGGCCCTTTGCAAGCGGTGTCTGCCCCACCCGGTGGCCTTGGGCCCTAAAATAAATAGCCAGGCGGGTGACCCGGCTTGCCAGCAGGGAGGCCGCGGCTCGGCCGCGGGATGCAGGTGCCCGTCATCCGCCCTGACCCGGCGGTAGTCCCCGTGGCTGTCCTTCCACGGAGCAGCCCGCCGTGCACCAGCCGCAGCTGCTCTGCGGGCCGCGGTGCGGGACAGGGGACGGCGGGGACCGGTCAGGCCACGGAGTACCCCCGCGACTACAGTTCCCGGCGGCCGCCGCGCGGGGCACCGCCTATCCCGCTCACACCCCCTTTGGCTCACTGGCTGAGGCAGTGCACCAATCCGAAGGCGCCGCCGGGTCCGGCCAGCCAATGGGAAGGCTGTTGCTAACAGGCCGCAGTTATTTTTAGTACGGCCGCCGCTCGCGCACCTTGCGGTCCCCCTGCTCCGCGACGGCCGGGCCGGCCCTCCTCCGCTGGCGGCGGAAGCGCACGGGTGTGCGGTGACAAGTAGTGCGCGGGTTGTGTGCGCAGGGGTGGGGAGCGCTGGGCCGGCTGTGCCTGCTGTCGTCCCCCCTGCAGTGACTCGGGCGGCCCCCGAGGAGATGGGCCAGAAGCACCTTCCCTCCCACCGTGTCACGGGGCCGGGGGTCCAGAGGGGGCGGCCGTGGGGAAGGGAGCTGGAGTTGCCGCTCCTCCTCGCCTCGGCGCTCTAGCCGCTTGCGCCGCTAGCGGGGCTGGGGGGTTCCTGCGCAGGAGAGCTTGAACTCTTTGCTAGGGCTGTGCAGCGGGCGAGCGTGTCCCTTAGGGAGGCGCAATTCCTCGGGGGCTCCCCTCACCCAGGCGGCCTGTCAGCGTCAGTGTGTCCGGCCTCGCGGCCGCTGCCGAGCACCCGAGGAAAACGCCGGCCGGTCCCTTCCCTCCCCACACCCTCTCCATCACCACGCCGTGTTCCCCCCACCCCCCCTCGCCTCAGGCTAGGCCGCTCGGGGAAGTCCTGAGGTCAACCCTCACCCCCACTAAAGCCCCTGCCCCTTCCTTCCCCCTGTGCAGGCAGCGCCGAGCGAACAGGGGGAACGTAAACCCCCCCCCGCGTCCCTATCCCGTCCCCGGGGCTCCGCGTACGGCGAGGGGAGGGGGAAGTAGTCCCGGCCCGCCCCCCGTGGCCGCATCACGCTGGGCGGGAGCACGGATCCCTGCGCGGGGTTGCTAAGGGTGAAAGTTTGCCGTGAGTTGGCTCACTTGAGGGTAGGGTGCGGGCGGCTTCGGGCCGGCGGGCGGCGACAGGAGGGGCGACAGACGAGGAGAGGCGGCGACACCGGCAGCCGCACCCCACCCCGGGCGTCCCGCACTACCGCCGGCTCCCACCGCAGCCCCCGGTCCCGCCCCGCGGAGGAACCGTACCGCCGGGGAGAAGGCGAGGGAGGGGACGGGACGGGGCAGAGACCCGCACACACCGCCCGGGCTCCGCCGGCAGCGCCCACGGCCCCGACAGCCGCCGGCACTGGAGCTGAGGACGAGGTAAGTGGGGCCGGCGGAGCTTCCTTCCCTCTCTCCCCACCGCCTTCTCGGGACGGGTCTCCCCTAGCCCCTGTCCTCTTTGTGGGCTCGGTCTGAGGGGGCGATGAGCCTGGCAATGGGGGTGGGTGTAATTTTTCCGGCCGTGGAGCGACCGTGCGACTGCCGGTCCCTGGGGGGATTAATGGGGCTTCAAGGGTGGGGTGGAGGGGTGAAAGTCATCGGGTCGGCGGCGCTTTGCGATGCCCTAGTTCACCATTTTGTTCTGTCTGATGAGGGGACGGGGCGGGCGACTTAGCACCGAGAAGGACAGGCTGGGCCCTAGGGCGGCGGCGGACACCCTAGGCTGCCGGGGTAAGTCGGGATTTCGCCGGGGTGTCTCCTTTCCCGCATGGCGGATCCCGCCGCCGCTTGCTCTTCTGGGGGGTGGTGGTGGTGGTGAGGGGGAAGCCCAGTGACAACAAAGACGCTGCTGGCGTGGGCTGGGCTGCACCCTCTGGTCCCGCCGGCCTCGGGGGCCGCCGCGGTGCCCCGCCGGGTGCGTGGGACCAGGCGCTCGCCCTTGGGGGGGAGCATTCCTCGTTCTGTCGAAGGGCTCTTATGGGGGACCGTGTTTGCGACCCACCGGCGGGACGGGGACACGCACCCGGGTTAGGGGGACGCGGGGCTTGTGGCCTCCCGGTCTCTGTCCCGCAGCCGCGGGACGGGGACGCGCTTCACCCCCACCCCTCATCCCGGCCGAGAGGGAGGGGAGGGGAAGGGAAGAGAAGAGGGGGCGGCTGCCCGGCGGTGCCGGGCCGCGGGGCGTGTTCCCCGCCGTGGGCAGCGCCGGGGCCGGCCGCCAGCGCGCATGTGCCGTGGAAAATTTTGTGTGCCTCCCCGGCGAGCGGAGCGCCGGGCCGGGCTGGCCCCGGGGCGCCACGGGAGCTGTAGTCCGGACAGAAGTAGGTCGCGGGGCGGGGAGGGGGGCGAGGACTACAAGTCCCAGCGTGCACCGCGGGGGGGGGGGGGTTGGTGGGGAAGGGGATGAGCGGTGTCCGGCCGGGTCACCGGGAATGGCCGCTCTGCCGGGCGGGGCTCGGCCGGCTGCGGGCCGCTCGCCTCGAGTGCGGGTAGCCCCTCTGCCGCCCGTGAGGGAGTACGGGAGAGGAGGGGCGCTGAGGAAAGGGGTCCCTCGTTCCGGCCGGCTGGCTGTGGGAGCACAGGTCATGGTGGCGGCCGCCTTGTGCTGTCACTGGAGCGCTGCTGGTGGGGTGAGGCGGCGGCGGGAGCAGGTTCCCGAGGGCCAGGCGTGCTCGGGAGCTTGGAGGGATACTTGCAAGGTCACCCGCCGTGTTTGCATAGGGAGTAGGAGGGGGCATGGTGCCCGTGTTTGTTGTCCTCTGATGCAACTGGTCATCGGGCCTCTGTCCTCCAGCACATTGGTGTGCTGAAAAACAGGGGGTCCGAGTGGGTTCCCTGTGCAGAACAGAGGAACGGCCCTTTGTTCCCTGCCTGCACCCTGGTGTTCTGCCCATGGCACCGTCAGCCTTTGCTTTGGCAGTGCTGGCACTGTGGGCAAGCTTCTCCTTATTGGAGACTCGTCCTGTTACCTTCTACAATTGATATCGAGTTGTTTCATGTCTTGGAGCCATGCAGCATCACCTAGTTTTAATTATTTTATTACTATGTTATCATATTTTAGTGCAGTAGCAAGAGATTGAGGGTGTCCTGCTGGAGCACATCTGACTGTCAGCAACCTGAAGAGTCAGTGGAATCTCTGAATCTTCATGCCTTCTGCTGCGAAATATCGGCTATATGCAGCTACCTTGGCAGCTGTTGGTATTATTAGGCTAATCAACTCATGGTTTTCATAGTCAAAGTACCAAGCATTCCCCTTTTAGGAAGGGGGAGTACCTCTTAAAGAGAAAAGGGAGGCAGTGTTTTATAATTGTGTCTCCTTGCTGTCTTCTGAGGAACGTTCATGGGGATGTGGGATCCTCAGTATATTGAGATGTTCATGTCGCAAATAGGGTGATAATAAATTTCAGCCTTTGCTCCTTTCCCAATCTGTAATTTCTGATTTCTTAATAGATTTTTGGATCTGGATTAGAATTTACCACATGAGATTAAAAGATTTACAAATTGGCTGTTCTCTTCCTGCTTACTTTGCTGAGATTCCAAAGCGTCCTCTCCGTTGGATGCCTCAAAGCCAAAGGGTTGAGAAGGCTCCATGTAATCCCCTCTTGAGGTAGTGTGGGCTGTATAAGCTCTTGTTACAACATTTACATGTGCTCTGCCGGGGGTTTGCTTTGTGCTGTTTTCTCTGGAAGAGGCTCTGCCTCTGCACTGAGACTCTTCTGAAAATGGCTTCTCCTCGCTGTTCTCTGAAACACTCTGCTTGCTTATTTCTTTGGTGTGCATCTGTTCTTAGAACTTGCTCAGGTCTCAGTGACCTACCAGAAGTTGACACACTACAGTAACTGCTTAAAGCAGGTTTTAAAGGCAAGACTTCTTTCCGTCTTTTTTTATCCCTTCATTCCTGTGTTTTTTCATGTTACTGAGTCAAACCCAGAGGGGATTCCTTCCAGAACTGACCTCCTTGCTGGCAGACTTGAGGTGTGGTATCTGTTTCTGGTCACCATCATCCTAAAGCCAAGCGTCTCTGAACTCGGACTAGAACAGAGAAAGCACAGAATCCACACCCCTTATTTTTTGTAATCAAGCCTCAAAATACTTGAGGGTTGCTTTAAAATCCATTGAATGCTTCTTGTCCACTAAACTAGACCAAGCAAACGAGTCTGGTCAGTTTGTTCTTACTCCTGATTTAGGCCAGCGTGGATACCTTGTTGTGCTGCTGGGATTCCCAGCTTCTCCAGGGAATGCTGACGCTATATGTTTGTACTCCATCCCCACCCCCAAATAATTGGCACATGGCATAAACATTGGCTTGAGAGCCGCGTGAGAGCATCCTCAAAGCCCATTTTAGGAAGATGGTTGAATATGACATGTCTGTCTGAGCAAGGTGAGGGCAGCTGAAGAGACAGTGGCCTCTGACTAAGCTGCCAATTAAAAACTGGATATTCTGCTTCCCCCTGGAGAGGCGTGGAGGCTGCTGGAAGTGTGCTTCCTCTTAAAATATCTGTGGGATTTGCTTTCCTGGGATGGGTGACAGCGCGTGGTGCTGACCTACCCGGGGCTTTTGTTTTGTACCCAGGCGAACATTGCTTGCAAATCTCTGTCTAATGGGAGAGTTGAGTGTTGTGGTTTTGCATTGGGCTTTTGTGGGTTCTCTCCATTTCAGAGACTTCCTCACGAGGAGGGAAGGAGGATTACTTAAGTCTTTGGCAAGCAGCTTCAATTTTTATTAAGTAGGTAGCTGATCCTGGCAGAGCTTAGCTTCCCTCTGCGCAGGGATAAGCGATGCGAACTGTGTCAGACAGGCTGTTGGTATGCGTATTTTGTGACCCCATGCACATTTCCTGTCCCACTCTTCCCCCCCCCCCCCAACTGAATTAAATTGAGATTTTTAAGCTTGTATCTAGGCAGAGAGCCTCCACTGGGTACACTTGGTAAGATCTGTGCCTGCCAGTCAAGGGGATAGTAAACACGGGCTGGCAGCTGATGCCTCAGCACCCTCCCTCGCTTCTTTTCATCCCTTCTGTGCCAGCACCCGGCGCAACCACCAGGCCTCCAGGAGGAGAGGCTGGTCCTGCTGCCCTGAGCGCAAGTGGGGGTCTCTGCACAAACCACTGAGCGAGTCACAAGGCTGCCAGGGTGGTGTGCTCGTGTTCCGGAGAGGCTGGTGCAGGGGAGCAGTGCTGGAAGCAGCTGGGTGCCAGGGCAAGGGGAGGTGCGTTAGGTGTGCTGAAATAGCTCTGTCAGGGCAGGCAGTTGGCCTGCTGGGTTTCAGCCGTGGGATTTGGCAGTGAGGTGAGTATGATGTGTGTGCCTGTGTAGCTACACCCTTATTTCTCCTGTAGAGGAGCAGGGAGACTCCTCCCTAGCAGCATCTCTCTGGAGGGCCAGCAGATTTGGGGTGAATCTCCTGGAGAGCAGTGCTGCTCTTCAGTGTTTGTGCGAGCTGCTCATTCTGCTTTTGTTAATGACAAAGTGCAGCTGTTCATCTCGACAGGTGACAATTGTTGTGTTCTCGCATCTTCATCTGTCCTTTTCTCTCTTTCCCTAGGTCTATTTGGAGCCAGATCTTGTCTATGTGTGTGTCACTTTGTCTGTTTTAATACACTGCCCTGACTTGCTTGCTGCGAAGGGAGTATGCATCTGGAGATCAAAGTTGCTCTTAACTTCATCATCTCATACCTGTACAACAAGCTTCCTCGGAGGCGGGCAGACCTGTTTGGTGAGGAGCTAGAGCGCCTGCTGAAGAAGAAATATGAGGGTCACTGGTACCCAGAGAAGCCTCTGAAAGGATCTGGCTATCGCTGCATTCACATTGGGGAGACAGTGGATCCGGTGGTGGAGCTGGCAGCCAAGCGGAGCGGGCTGGCTGTGGAGGATGTACGTGCCAATGTGCCAGAAGAGCTGAGCGTCTGGATCGATCCTTTTGAAGTTTCCTACCAGATAGGTGAGAAGGGCTCTGTTAAAGTCCTTTACCTGGATGACAGTGAGGGCTGCAGCGCCATGGAGCTGGACAAGGAAATCAAGAGCAGCTTCAACCCCGACGCCCAGGTATTTGTCCCCATCGGCAGCCAGGACAACTCTCTGTCCAATTCTCCATCCCCCTCCTTCAGGCAGTCTCCCAGCCCCACCTTCATCCCTCGCTCTGCACAGCCCATCACTTTCACCACTGCCACCTTTGCTGCCACAAAGTTTGGCTCCACCAAGATGAAGAAGGGCGGAGGAGCCGGAGGAGGGGGTGGCGGAGCAGGGGCTGGGCAGCAGCCAAGGATGGTCAGGTCTCCCACCACCAACCTGCTGAAGCACAAGGGCCTCTCCCTGTCTATGCACTCTCTGAACTTCGTCGGCAACACCGGGGGCCAAGCTCCACAGTCACAGCTCTCCCCCAACGCCAAGGAATTTGTGTACAGCGGTGGGTCACCGGCAGCCAGCAGCCTGTTCTTCGATGGCGTTGCCAGTGAGAGCCAGGCCAGCAGCATCCCACCAGCATCGCAGTTCAACACTGGCACGGGTGGTACCTTTGATATGGCTCAGGTCTTCGGTGGCAGCACCAACAGCCTCTTCTTGGAGAAGTCTCCCTTCGTGGAAGGACTCAGCTACAACCTGAATGCCATGCAGTATCCCAGCCAGTCATTCCAGCCTGTCGTCTTGGCCAACTGAACACAAGGAAAGAGAGTATTTTGGGGCAGGGAGGGAGGGGGGGAGAAAACAAGAATAAGACAAACAAGAGGGAGAGAAAAAGAAAAATAGAAATATACAGAAAATATTCAAATCTTATAAATATAGCTTCTTGGGAAAAGAGAGAGCCCAGTGTTGTTGCGCTGTGCTGGCAACGCTCCTGAAGCACTGACTTGTTTTTTAACTCAGTCCCTATGCTTTTTTCCTACTCACTTTTTTACTCCTTAAATGAGCCTTGGGATTTTTTTGGTTCATGTTTCCCCTTCCGCCAGCCCAGGACTGGTGCAGCCATAGGTCACAATACTCCTGATTCCTTGCACCAATCCCCAGCGCTGGACCCAGAGTCCTTCCATCTGGGTGTAGGGAAGTCTTCCTTGTACCACCTTGCTGGAGGCTGGAGGAGGGATGGGGAGAGGATGAGTCAGTGGAGATACACACGCTCCTGTTGCGTGCTAGCCAGAAATGGGTGGGTGAGCTTGCTTGTTCTGTTACGGGTCTGCGTATAGACGGAGAGCATCTACTGTGCCCATGGGCGTAGACCATTGTGCTGTTTGTTGCTCAGCCCAGGCTGGCGTCAGCTGCTCTGCGTGCTGCAAAGCACTAACTCTTCTTCTTGACCACCTCCCGGCACATAGCAGGGAGGGCAGAGCGTTACTGTGAAATGGCTTTTTCCTGCTCCCTTCCTCACCTGCACTTCCAGCTGCGGCTGCAGGAGGACAGCCTTGAACTGAGTGGCTGTTATTGCCCACTTCTGAGTGAGGGGGCCTTGCTGTGCGCCCCAGGGCTGGCCGGGCAGTCTGGGCTGGGTCTGATTTCTCATTCCCTGCTGTGAATTCATCATCTTGTCTCAAAGAGGGGATTTCTTCCTTTTTCCTTAGCAAGGCAGCACAAGTTTAGAGGAAGAAGGGCTGTGTTATCAAACCTGCGCTCTTGAGTGGTGGCATCAGGGTTTATGCTTTCAGTGAGGTACCCACCTGAATAAACCCCCTCCCCTCCTCCTCTGGAGAAGTGGGAAGAGGCAACTGATCCAGCATGGAGGGGAAGCACTTAGCCCAAACTCATCATTGCAGCCAGATCACGTCAGTGCAGATGGCAGCAGGCTTAGAGCAGAGCGGAGCCAGGCGCTTCAAAGGTGAGCAGTCATCCTGCTGGGTCAATGTACAGTGCCTCCCTGCCACAGGGCCAGGATCCAGGAATGCTCCTGCAGCTTTCCCCAGGGTGGTGTGCTGCAGTTGAGCCACAGTGGTTTTACAGCTAGGTTGTGTCTGTGTCAGGGACTCCAAAAGCCACCTTCGCAGGAAGCCGAAGGAGGGCTGCTGCTTTCCCCGGCAGGGTGGAGGCTCTCTAGGTGGGAAGAAGGCTGCCTTGGAGGCTGTTGTGGGAGTATGGAAGTGTGCAGAGAGGAGAGAGATGGAGATGATGAGACTCCAGTTTATGAAGTTCTCACTTTAAAAGAAAAATAAGCTGCTTTTTTTGCTGCCTCCCAAACTTGAGGTTTGGTTTTCTTTCAGTGATGTCTCTGGAGCACGCACTGAAGCCCACTTCTGTATTTGTCAAACCTGTGTGCTCTTTCAAGGCATCCCTGTTTCGGGAGAGGTGGGCTTGAACCTGGGCTTCTGCTCGCTCCCCTCGAGCTGAGACAAAGGCGCTCCAGCCCTCTTGTAGTTAATGCTGCCAGTGAGCCCCAGGGAGACTTGAGCTGCCCGGTGCTCTGCAGGGACAGTTCCCAGCACCCTGCCCCTCGCTGGGTGTTGGGGGAGGCATGATGCCTGCCTCTCTTCCTGAGCAGGCCACTTGCCATGGAGCTATGATCAACACGTGGGTGGGCAGGGAGGGTGGCTTCCCCAAAACCAGCCTCTGCAGGCTTCCACACCAGGACACGTTATTGAGGACTGGCCAAGCAGTTGGGTTTCCCTTTGGTTTCCTTGTGTTTTTTGTGTCCCCTCCCCTATGGGCATCACCACTGCTACCCCATCCTCCTCCCGCTGTCCTCACATCCAGACAGCGCGCTCTCCTCCAGCACAGGAGGAGAAAGGAAAGGAGGAGGGAAAGGTTGGGATAACCCCCCCGGCTCTGTCCACCTGCTTATGTGTGTGAAGCTTTGATGCCGCTTTGCCCTGCCACATGTATTCTGCCTGCTTGAAAACACAGCGGTGTGAGTGAGTGGAAGGAGGAAGAAGAGGAGGGACCAACCTCTTTGTATCTTAAAAGGAAAAAAGCGTGCTTCAGAAGTGTTCCTCCAGCGTCAGGCAGCGATGGAAACGTAACGGCCTTTTCGGGTCTTTTCTAGTCTTGGATGTAGGCGTTCAGCTTCGAGTTTATTTTTTAAAAACCTGCACTAATTTCCCTGGTTTCTTAGGAAGAGAAGAGAGAAAAAAAATTTTTTTTTTTTAAAAAAAACTTTTATTTTTTATGGGTTTGTGTTTTTTTTTCTGTTGGTGTCTGTTTGTATTGAATAATTTGCTACATTTGTAAAATGTAAGAGGTCTATATAATATATGTATATTTCTAACGTAAAAAAAAACAAAACTGTAATTTTTTTCTTTTCAAGATTTTTTCTTAAAAAGAGGAGAGAAAAAAAAATATTTTTTCAGGAAAAAAACCTTAAAAAAAAAAAGAAGGGGTGAAGATTCCTTTCTCCCGCTCCCGCAGCCTCCCTCCTCTCCCTCCCGCCCCTCTCCGAGCAGTGAATCCACAGTTGCCTTGTTGGGAGCGGAGGGGCGGAAGAGAGCAGAAGTCTGTATGTGTCCGAGCAGAGGGTTTCTGCATGTGCTCTGCTTTTGGGGTTCTGTTCCCAGAAGGGGGCTGCTGAGAGGGGGCACCCAGGGGGTTGCTGTCTTTTCTTTTTTATTTTTCTCTTTATTTTATTGTTATTCTTTTCTTTAGAAGGAGGAATACAATCGGAGTTTTGTATTCAGAACGTTGTGCAATATTTTGGAAGGGGACATTGGTGTGTCTAGAGATTTAGTTAAAAACAACAAAACAGAAAAACACAAAAAAAAAAGGTTGATCAAATCTGTACAGTTTCTATTGTTCCAGATTTTTTTAAGTTTGTATTAAAAGCATGGTATAATAAATGCTTGTTTTGTGGTGTGTGTGCTGGGTGGGCAGGGAACACCTCTGCTCCGTGCTGTGCTTGGGTGGAGTGGTGCTTGGTGGTGTCCCATCGCAGGCAGGGTGAGTGATGGAGGTCAGGAATAGCCTGGTGACAGCCAGGCTTGTGCAAGACCTCGAGGGCAGCTGCCTCCCTGACCTCGTGCTGCCAGGAATAGCATCAGCATAGGAAGAAGTGTCTGTGCCTGGTCCTGCTGTGATTCAGCTCCTTGAGCAGGGGTGGAGCAGAGGTTCTGGGTCACTGAAGCCTTTCTCAGCAATGGTTTCTGCAGAGGGTTGTGGCATCTCTCTCCTCTGCGGAACAGTTTGGGGTTTATCCGGGGAGGCTTAGGAAGCAGAAAAACCCTGAAGGTGTGTGTGCAGGCCATATCCTCCCTGCTGTGTATGCCTGTCACCACAGGTGTGGTGACTCCTCGTAGCAGAGCGGGCTTGACGTTGGACAGGAGAATCAGCCGTGACGATGCAGGTCTGATGTTATTCCTCTTTCTAACCTCTCATTGCTTAGCTTTAACTGTAATTTCTGGCAGAGGGCGCTTCTTGGTGAAAGGAGGTGAGATGGCCCCTCTGTGCTGAGGAGGATGCTGAGGTGCCTGTCCCAACCCACGCGCGCCCCGTGGCTGTGCGACCCAGCTGCTCCTGCCCCAGGGGGGCCTTGCGGCTCTGGATATACTTGAGGCAACCAAACGTGGAGCCGGTGCCCGTGGGCAGCTCCCAGCACCATCCTCACCTGTGCCCCCTCAGCCCCTCGGGCCGGAATGTGTTCCTGGAAGAGCTCACGTTGCTCTGCCCTTGGCTTTGCAAGCTGCCGCTCGCGCGTGCTGCGCGCCACGTGACTGTCACCCTCTGCTAAGCAACAAAACTATTTCTTCCCCTTTGTGTCTCAAACCCCTTTGTAATCATTTATCTCGAGTGTGCACCAGCGCTTGCCCTTACGCATGCTTCTGGGAATGGAAAACCGAGGGCGAGTGTGTGCCTCCCTGATCCTTGCCCTGCATTTGCTTGGCTGTGACGCAGGGAGGCCTGGAGCCTTTCCCGTTTTGGGCACCGGTACGGCCGGGTGGTAGGGCCTGGAGTTGGTTTACAGCTAATAGCTGTGCAGCCTGGGCAGGGATTAGGGAAAAGGCTTAGCGTAGCCTCATTCCTCCCCAAGGTATTTGCCCCTGGAGCCCGAAGGGTGTGGGGAGGTGAAACACCCACCTGGAAGCAGTGTGTTGGGACAGGGATCTGCCCTCCATCAGCCTCCAGGGAAGAAAGGAGATGCTGGAGCTCCGTGTCCGGTGGTGCCTGGGTGTGGGAGTATTTGCTGGGTGCTTGTCAGTGGCTGGGTCGGTCCCCAGATTGGGTGCTGCAGCAAAGCACAGCAAGATGGGGCTTGTCTCCTGGAACCTCCGAAGCGAGGGGTGCGGGTGGTGTTTAGACACTCGTCACAGGGGACTCCGTTATTAAGAAGGAAACGTGCAACTTGAGTCATGGAGCAGGCGGGCTCCCATCTGAAAGGAGGAGACAGCTCTGGGAGAAAATGCCATGCTTCAGCCTTGGGCTTTTCAGCCTGTGACAACAGCAGTTTCTGACACGAATCGGGCTGTTCTGGGAGAGGGAGGTGGCTGGCACCCAGGGCAAAGCCTTATGCAAGCAGAAAAAGCTGGCTGTAAGGCAGCCATGTCCTGCGCTGCGTTTTCAGTATGGGCCCAGCCAAACAGCCCAAGTTTGTTCTGGCAGGAGAGCATCTCCCACCGCCCCGGAGCCTGCTGCAGGCTTGGGGTTGTTGGGATTGAACAACACATGGCACAGGCACCACCGACAGCGGGTGCCTCCCCTGTGCCGGCACTTGCCAACATGCCGGCACCGAGAAGTGCAAGAACACGGCTGGGACCTGCTGAGTCCTTGGCGTCCCCAAGGAGTGCTCGTGCCAACGCCACCTGCTCCCGCTCACGTGGCTGTGGTCCCAGTGCTTCCCCACGGCCCCACTGGGTGCGAGGGTCGAGGCTGGAGCCATGGTCACAGAGGGTCCTTCCACCCCATGTATGTCCCCAGCCGGGGCACAGGCAGCAGCCCAGAGGCCAAGGCTGGTTTGCTGCCTCCCAAACCTGGTGCTTTTCCCTTCGGTTTCTACGGCCGGGCTCCAACTCAAGCACAGCCAGGAACACGCTTGCAAGAGCTGCTCTTCCAGTGTTGGAAGAGCAGCTTCCAACTTCCAGCTCTTCCCTGCTGCTGCCTGCATCCTCGCCTCCAGAAGCCTGGTCTGCTTTTTACAAAGCTGCTGAAGAGCGGGGCTCTCGCCCCACAGCTCTAGGTGAAGGACGAGCCCTGGCCGGCATGCATGGTGCTTTGAAGCCACGAAGGACCCGTCTGTGTGTGGCCATTGCTCGTGGCAAAAGTGACTCCAGCACGGCAAGGGCATGTGCTGGGGAGGGACGTGTGCTTCACCGCTACCACCAAGAAGCCTTCAGAGGCAGGGCAGCGGGTTAGGAAGACATCTCTGCAAAGAAGGTTCAAGGTTCTTTGCTTGAGGAGGGATGGTGCAGGCGCAGCAAGGCAGACCTCATTCTTCCCCAGATGCCAAGGAGGCAAGTGTGGTCTCCGTGTTATCCCGTGGTTACCATGACCTGGTTGAGGAGGGCTTTTTGCTTACTTCTGTTTGCTTGGTGCAGGCTGGCTGCTGAAGGAAGCAGATCCACAGGAGGGAGCGTGTCCCTGCCCATTGGCGGGGTATTTCCACCAAGGGCGAAGTTTTCCTTCAAGTGGATCAGCCAGAAGCTGCTCGCAAAAGGTGCAGCTGGGGCTTGCATCAGGGAAAAACAGGAACACCAAGCTCAAAATGACCCACGTAAGGTGATGTGCAGGGAGGGCAATGGGCGATGTGGCTGCAGCAGGAAATGCTTCTTTCGTGGGCCTCAGTTGCCGAGCTTGGCAAACTCATGCAAGGACCAAGTAATGCTTTCCTCAGCAACAGGCGCTTTGTGTTTCCTGGTGTTCCTGTGGGTAGGTTCAGTGTCAAAGCCTGCTGCTCCGGGCTCCCACAGAGGCCTGAGTGATGTCTCAGCGGGCCCCAGGCGCCTTTCCAAAATCTACCCAGGTCACGTCCCGTCCCTGCACAAGATGGGAGAGGGGAGCCTGAGATGAGCTCTTCGGCAGAAGCTCTTCCCTGTGCGGGTAGTGAGGCCCTGGCACAGGGTGCCCAGGAAGCTGCGGCTGCCCCATCCCCGGCGGTGTTCAAGGCCAGGTTGGATGGGGCTTGGAGCAACCTGGTCTGGTGGAAGGTGTCCCTGCCCATGGCAGGGGGTTGGGACTGGATGAGCTTTAAGGCCCCTTCCAACCCAAACCGTTCTGTGACTCTATGAAAGGAGCAGCAGAGGTGCCTGGAAGACATGAACACGAGCCAGGGAAGGGCTGAGAAGCAGAGGGAAGTAGGACAGCACCCTGGGGACAGCGAGGTGTTTGCGCTCTGTGGGCGGGTGGAACTCCTGCCTTCACCCCCGGCGGAACAGTGCGTGCTCCTGGTGACCCAGCACGGGCGGCAGCCGCGCAGGCTCCCTCCCAGCTCGCCTGCCTCCCCGCTGGCCACCCTCACACATGGGATCGTCCCCGCGCTGCCTCTGGGCTGCTCCCAGCAAGGTGGTTCCCCTCTGGGGACACTGCCGGCTCCTGAAGGGTGCCCGTGAGTCACCGAGCTGTCACTGCTGACAGCACAGACGTGGAGGCGCCGAGGCTCGGGCAGGTGCTGCGGCTCCTCCTGCTCATGGGGAGCACGAGTGCCGGGCTGGCACCCATCAGCTCCCAGTGGGGCAGGAGATGGTGTAGAGGGATGGGATGGAGACACGCCACGGAGGACGGCTTATCCCTCGCCACCACACCATTGCCAGCCTCCACCGAGGAAGGGGAACGGCTTGACAGACTCGAACAAAAATAGGACCCAACAAAATAAACTCAGAAAGGGCACAGGTGGGCTGTGATGCTCTGAGACAGAGCTGAAGGTGCCCAGTGCTGCCGAGGAGAGCAGTCTCGCTGCGCAAACAGTTGCTTTTGGACAGGGTGTTGAACTCTATAATCCACCACCTAACGCATCAGCACAGGGAACCACAAATGGCTGATTTTGGAAGGAAAACCAAAGAAACCATCCTGTATTGTAGATTATAAATCACAGCACGGATCAAGTGTATAAAACCTTGCAAAAGAGACCTCACTTGGTTCTTCAAACTAGAAACTTGGCCATTGGGACTAACTGGTTGATACAGAGCCAGCTAAGAATGCTTATTTTATTCTGATGAGGCTTTATCTTGGAGATACCCCTTTCTCCAAGAAACAGTGCTCTTTGAAATACGTTATTTTCCTCCACGGAGATACTTGTTCTGGGAACTTTCTGACCAGCCAATGCGCATTAGTAGAGAATAACACAGTATCTAAGCAGCATGTACTCCATCAAAGTCATATTAGACCATCATTTATTGCAGGAGGAAGCCAGTGACCGCATCTCTTTGTCATTCAGACATCCAGCACACAGACAACATCACAGCTCAGTTTCTCTGACTTCATATTTTTAGGAGAAAACTTCAGCTTTCCTAATGTGCACCGCAAAATGCTCCAAAATGGCTCAAGTCCGTCCAGCCTTGGCCCCAGTGTTTTACATCATGGAGTGCCTGAGATGGAAGCGTTGACTCCTCTGAGTGCATGGAGTAACTGCTGAGAGCTGCTGCGAGGAGCTGTGGGTCTTTGAGCAGCACGGGCCTGATCTCTGCCGCCTGTGAGGGAGTGTTAATGGGAGCGGGATGAACTGGTTGAACGAGGCTGCCTGGGGACCACAGGAGTAATCTGAAAAGCATCACTAGGAAGTGGAGGTCTGTGTTAGTAACTGTGCTGACCCTTCCCTTGCCCGGCCAGTAGAGCTTCATAGTCCAGAACTGGTTAGGGCTGGACGTCTGCCTTTAACATACCTGAAGCATCCTGTGAAGTTGCTCAAGTGTCTTCCCTCATTGCTGCTCTGCCCAAGTAGGGCTGCATGAGCTGGTGGGAGCTGCCTATGGCCATGAGGCAGCCACAAAAGCTAGACCACGGCACCCCACTGGAGAAGCCCATGTGGCCTCAGTGGTGTGGAGAAGCTTCCTGCAAATGGCTGGAGGCATCTTTTGGCTTCCACAGCCAGGGAGGTAAATGTGGGGAGGTCACTGTCCTGGCCTGGTTGAAAAACCCCACCAAGTATATCCAGTCTTGTCGACCGCAACAGAGTTGGGTACGGGGAGCCGGCTATGATCTCACCAAAATAGCAACCCCTCCCCAGGTATTTCTTGGTGCTACAGCTCTGTTGAGGAATCAGCAAGGGGACCCCATTTACTTCACTGTCTTTCATTTTACCCCCTCTCCCTGCAAGGTCTGCAGGCAGAAAAGGGAGGCTGTGCCAAACGCCCAGAGAGCTCTTCCTCTCCTCCCGTGCCTGGCGAGGCTGTCGAGCACCCTCTTCCTCACCTGAAGATATTGGTGGGGGAATTAAGAGCTGCTGCTCCTGGAGGGAGCCACGGTTCTTCCAGAAGGTAATGGTCTCTGGGCAGGATGTTACTCACCTTGTGGTGCCAGTGGCTGGCTCTCCAGGCTCTGCCACCAGCAAAGCAGGCTGCAGGGCCATGGCTCTCCACTCCCCGCCCAGGGGCACAGCTGGCTTTGCTGCTGCCTGGAGCCTGCCCTGACAAAGCATTTGCTGGTGCCGGGTGAATGTTGGCCTCTTCACACCTTGCCACGCAAACAGGTTGGACTCCGGGAGCTAAACGCTGACGCTGGCCTGCAGCTGAGTTTCCTCTCCCTTTTGGGTGCTCTTCATCAAGCAGACTAGAAAGGAAGATGAACAGATGCAGCTGCATCCCTGTAATGTTTGCCATTATAGACATCTGCTGCCAGAGCCTATAGGAAGACCCCAGGAGTGTGGAAGCATTTCCAAGCTTTTTGGCTATGATACCAGCTAATGTCACCATGGGCGCTCGTCCGCCTAGGGAACTTTTGTAGCATCCTTCTCTAGAGCCCCAGCCTCTTCTCCCTGGCCTCTCTATCTTCCTTGCTCCGAAACATTATTTTCCCTAAATGCTGTGTCCTGATCCTGGGAGCAAACAGCAGCCAGTAGTGGGGTACAAGGAGAATCCTGCCACATCTCTTCCCACAGTACCTTTGCCTCCTGCTGGCCCCATCTCCCCTGTGCTGTTCAGCTGATTCCTTTTTCCTCTCTCTGCAGTGCCTCCTGGTCTTCTCCACTTCCCACACATTCCCTGCCATGGAAACCACTGCCCTCCATGCAGAGGAACAGCGCTGGCAAAGAGACCTGCAGGGCACGTGGCCGTGGGAGCCCATCGCTGCACTGTAGTGCAGGGGCCTCGAGCGCAGTGGGTGCCAGCTGCATGCTGGTGTATCTTGGAGCAGTCGGCTCTGCTGGCAGAGGTGTCCCAGCGTGCCAGCACTGCTGCCATAGCACAATTAGCACTTCAGGTGTTGCCACAGCCTTTGGCTAGGGCCCAGGAGCTAATGGCAGAGGAGGTGGCAGATGCGAGAGTTGCAGAAGCATGGACGGAGATGACGGGAGCTTGTTCTGAACCGCCTGTTGAGCCCAGGCTCTGCTGACCAGATGGGACAATGGGTTTTGCAAGGTGGATTCTTCTTATTTATTACTTCTTACTTTGCAGAAGCCTCTAAACCCCTTTAGCCTTTGAAGGTATGTTGCAGCCACATTGGGCTCTGCCGCCCCTTCCAGGATGTCCAGAATTATGTTGGGATTACCGGAGTGACCGTCCCCCTGACCACGGGTTTACAGCCGGAGGAAAACTCATTAAACCCCAGGGGTGTTTAATCAGAAATGAAGTGGCAATGTGGCTCTGACACACCATGCGCATTGAAGCAGCATGGTGGTACAAGGGCATAATGTAATTGTCTGATGAAAGGCAGGCTTGTCTTACCAAATTCCTGTGCTGTGCATCCACCACAAATGGCCTGAGGCGCTTGGTAACTACTGACCCCAAAGCAAAGCTATGGAGGGAAGCTGGGACAGGAGAGGCTGAAGAGTGGCAATGGAAGCTTTACGGAAGTGCGCAGGCAGTGCAGCGAAGAACGCGCAATGTGACATGCAGCAAGAGCTTGAGGAGATTTTTCCAAGCAGGTTGAAGAACTGGCTAAAAAGAGGCTTAGAGCTACAAGCAAAGAAGCTGTTGATGCAGTTTGACTCCCGCTGTGCTTACAGAAGCAGGAGTTTGCACATTCTTTGTAGGCAAACAGGATTATGTCCAACTGCCCAATGCCATCATTCAGTTCACTTACTAATGGAAACACTGAGTACAGGCTAATTGCTCAAGCCAAAAGGGAGGCAGGTTTTTGCCATCACCATGCTGTGTTACCTATGAGTACAAACTGCTCCTGCAGTGCTCTGTATAAAGCAGGAGTACAGACACAGCTCTGCCTTGCTTATGCACACAGAGGGCTCACGGATACATGGACTCTCTGAATCTTTCCCATCTCTAGCTCTTTTTGTCACTGTCCTTCCCCCAGGCCTACTTCTGATTCTGTTGTGCTCAATCTCAGACTTGACCTCAGTGGGAGCATTACAGCCTTTGGGTGTGAGCCCCTAACTGTAAAGAAAAGGGGTCAAAAGATCTGCTCTTGAGTCTGTGTTCACTGTGTTGATGCTTTTTCCCCCCAATGACTCCAAAAACACCTTCAGGACCACCCGCTGCTGCTGAAATGCAGCCCCATCTCAGAGGGAGCTGTGTGACAGGGCAGCCATTTTGTACTAATAACAATAATTTCGTGCTAATACCGTGTCACAGTAGGGAAGACAGAAATGACTAATTAAAATGTTGGGGAGATAGTAAAGTCATGAGAGCATTACTCAAGTGCAATTTAGCTGGGAAGCTGCAATTCACAGCTCTGCTATTACAGAAATACCACAGGACTTAATTCACCAGACATTGTTGTCAAGGCATCAGGCTCTCATTCCACCTGAAAGCAGCTCCAGGCTATCCACCACCCATTGCAGGCATCGGCTCAGAGCCATCCGCCGGGAGCAGACCCGGCTTCAAAGTTCTTGGTGCCATTTCCAGCAATCAGCATTTCTCTGGCCTAATACCAGGCAGGCTCAAGATGTCTCAGCTTGCAAACAGGATTGTAACTCCGCGTAACACTATCATCATCAATGGAAGCAGAATCCCAAAGCCCTCATATAGATACTTCATGCCCTATGTAATTGTGCAACTGCCGATGTCTGCCCTAAGCCCTCTCCAAATCCGCTAATGAAGATGATGAAGAAATTACTTCATAGTGCAGGGAGAGACCTGAAAGAACAGTTTGGTGCTCGTTAGCTGGGGGTCCCTACAAAGCCACTGCGCATGTCCCATCACTGCAGTGAGGGTCCCAAGTTGTGCAGGGTCCTGTGGCACATGGACTTCATGCAGCAGAGGGAAGGCAGGCAATAAACATCAGCCTCTGTGGGCTTGATATAGATTAACAGCGTGAAGCACGTGTTTTAGCAGCTCTGATCCCTCCCCTGCTGTGTCAGTCCCTGCTTTTACAGCTGTAGCAACAAGGAGCGGAGGTCTAATGTAGTGGAGCTGCGTAGGAGAAGGGCTTAGCTGAGAGAGGTGTGAGCTGCAGATGAGCTTGGAGCCCACGGTCTCGGGTGGGAATGGTGTTTGGGGCTGTGATACAGTTTGTAGGAGTTGGAGGGCTCTTTTATTGACAGCTCTGGCGCTGCTTTGGACAGCAGACACTGCTGACTGGTGAATGAAGGGGAAGAGTGATGAGGCAGCTGGGGGGAGAGGCAAAAGGAGCAAAAGAAATGTAAAGATCAAAGTCTAGCCAAGAGAAAATTCAAGTGTAGAAAGCAAATGAGATGGAGGGAGGGGACATCAAGGTGTAACACAATGGGAGTGATGGAAGAGCCACAGCAGCCCTCCAACAGGCCAGAGAAGGGAGGCAGGAAGGAGCTGGGCATGGAGAGAACGACAGTTCCCACAGTTGGCATGCTTCTCTCCTGCTGTTGCTGTCTTGGAAAAGATGAGCCTGGCTGTAGCTGGAAATGCTTAATGAGCACTTAGCACAAATACATTCCTTAATACCTTTTGTGATGCTTTGAAGCTGAATGACGTATGTGACAGGAGAGAAAAGTGATCTTGTGCAAGCTCAAGAAAGCATCACGCCCCTGTGTAAAGACCCTCCCTGAGAGGTTAATGCACGAGAAGCAGCAAAAGCAGCCAGGGTCTGGGAAAGGGCTGCCTCAGCCCAAAGAAAGGGAAAGAGTGGATGCACCCTGGCAGCTAGGTGCCTTGCAACCAGTGGGAGCGGCCCTGTGCTTTTGCTGCCTCAGGTCGGAGATCGCAAGCACTTCCCCTGCTCTGAGCCAGAAAAGATCGCTTTGGTGAGGGAGCAGGGCTGAGATCTTCCATCTAGCTGCCCTGCACGTGGTGGCCCCACAGAGCTGCTCTGCTCGTTCAGCTCCTCACGCTGACTGCCAAGGCAGATGTCACGCTCACCAGTGACGCCTCCTTTTCCATACGCCCTGTCTTGTCTCAGCTTGGCCATCAAACCTCCGCCAGGGCACAAGGCAAAGGGCTGGTGACTGTTACTGCCTCTCCCCAGCAGGGCAGGAAGGGGTGGCTGTGGTGAAGATCAGCCTAAGCACGATGTGTGCCCAGGACCTCGGCTGGTGCCAGCGGGATGCAGGGGGAGATTGAGCTTCCCCAAGCCTGGACTCATTCATAGGCCAGTGGCTTCACAGCGGGTCTGATCAAGTGATACGGAGCCAGGGAGGACACGCACCGGGACTTACTCATTACTGTGGGATGTCAGTCCTAATGGAAAACAGCAGGGAGTAGTTAGAATATGCCATAAATATTTACTAGCTAAGACATCCATTTCCCCAACATTTAGAAGTCCATAGCTGCCTGAAGGTTGGACTCTGGTCCCTGCTCCAGCGCTAGGAGAACCCATGCACCATCCCAGCAGCTCCAGGTCATGCCTCCTGTTCAGCGGGTGGCTGCATGGCTGCCAAACCAGCCCCAGGCCTGCTGACCCCAAGGGGAACAACACAGTCACCTCTTGTGAGGCACAGCTGGTTTGTGGTTATGGAAATAGCTCAACACGGTTTGAGCCTGGGATGAGCTGCATTGCTCTCCCCTCTTTGGGGGTGTGTATGTGCTGATAAATGCCAAGGTTTCCCCCTTTGCTCTGGGAGAAGCTGACCAGGTACCAGCATTTCTTTCGGTGTCCAGCCCTCTGTGTGAGAGCTCTGGGGTCCGACTGTGCTTCCCTTGTCAGTCTGCGCAGCACAGGCACGTGGGTAGCACTCAGAAGGCACACTTTAAATAACCACAGTGACTCATGCCTATCCCAAGGCAGTCTGGCTGCTGGCATATAAAGCGTGAAAGCCACTGATCTTTGGAAGAAGAGAGGATCCTATAGAGAGCAGGCATATGGCTCAGTTCCTGGCCAGAAGGTGGGGGGGGTGGAAGTGTTCCTAAATGAGATAGGCTGAGGCTGGTGTCCCCACCATTGCCCAGCTCTGCCCTTCTGACCCACGGCCACGCACGCAGCCCCTCACCTCTGGAATTTTCCTGAGTCAGCAGTTTTTGGAGCTGGAGCTTGGGGAGGTGGGGAAGAGGCAAGTGGGAGCAGTGCCCAAGCCCAGCGTGGCTGACATGGGGGGGGGTGGAGTGCTCTTTTGCCCTTTGCAGTGTTTGGCCTGCAGCAGCCAGGACACAGGCAAGGATAGGCAGTGCAGTGGCTCCAATGGACCTTCACCTTTCCCTCAGGCACCTGTATCACCCTCCATTTTCCCAGCCCCCACCAAGCCCAGCACTGCCCTTCTCACCCTGCCACCCTCCCAAAGCCCTCCCCATGCACTCAGCCCCCTCCTCACACCAGCTCCCCTCAGTACTGTCCTTCTCTGCACTGCTTGTCACTCCCCTCCCGCCCCAGACCCATCCTCCCATGCTCTCCCCTTCCCAGTTTCTAACCCCCTGGGTGCTGCTCTGCAGCCCTTGTTCTCCACCTCCCAGTGCCATCTCTGCACCCCTCCTGCTCCTCTCCCTGTGGCCACATCTCCCCCTCTGGCAAACCCCATAGGACCTACTGTGGCAGTTCGCAGCCCTCCCCACAACCTAAGACCCCTTCGCGCAGCCCTTTGCACTGCAGCACTCGGCAGCTCCTGCCTGCTTTTCTGCCGCAGGGCCAGCCTGTGCCCTCAGGCTGCCCCTACTGCCCTCACCTCCTCCCCAGCCCGCAGGCTGTTTCCAGAGCCTGGGCACCCGGGAGCTACCCATGGGCTTTGGCAGGGCAGCATGAATGTCATGTCCCTGGCCGTTCCCACCCCGAAGCCATGCCTGCCTATCTCCCATTATGTAAGGCGCAGTGTGGATGGGAGCAGGGAGGCCTCAGGCTCGCTTACGCACCACGAATGACAGCTACAGAAATGAGAAGGGGACTATTTTTAAACCTCACCCCTCCTTCCTTCTTCCCCACTGCGCAGATGTTCCAGCCCGTGGGGCAACTGGTACTGCGGGGCTGTGCTAAACTGGTGCTGAGCAATGCTTTGTACTGCCACAGAGGGACATGAAGCGCATTGGAATGCGGTTGGGATACCTGGAGGACGCGTTCTCTTCCAGCCCTCCTTACCCATTAACAGTCCCCTGACAGCCTCTCCTTCACCTCTCATGGCCCTGCTTGCACTTTCCGCCCTGCAGCCTCTCCCTGTAACTTTAGAAAGGTCATTCCTTCCTCCTTGAGCCACGGGGTTATCACAATTCCTCAGAGCAGAGTGGAAGGGAAAAACCCCTACCTTCTGTGGAAATGCAATACCACAGCATCACCCTGTCCCTCAGAGAGAGCGCAAGAAACACATGGTCTGGAGCAGGGGACTGCATAACATCTCATTTCCCATTGAACACTGCTGCACAGGGACTGGCAGGGAGGGAGAGAGGTGGTGTTGGTCACAGGAAGAGTTGCCAAAACTGGCAGCGTTTTGCTCCAGAACGCTGTAAGACAGGTGCCCCTCAGGCTTGAGTGATGGAAGAAGACAAGCAGAGGGTGGATGCTGCCCATGTGCTGCCACTTTGGGTCTGAATAAAGACACTCAGTTCAAGGACATGCCCATCAAAGAATTGCCTGGAGAGACCAGCAACTACTACGTTCCGCTTCACCCAGCATTGTAAGCGCTGCTCTAGACATCCCTCCTCAGGAAGGACAGAGCTGACTTGCAGCAGGTACAGAGCAGGCTCTTGAGGGGCCATTGTGAGTGTGCCACTTGTTTGATCTGAACTAGGAGAGGCCGAGGAGGGACAGGATCTATACATCATAAATATGTGCCGGGCAAAAGTCGCGTTTGTTCTCCTAGAAGCTCACCTGGATCAGAAATATATTTAGACTTGAAATCAGAAAGAAGTTCCTAGCCAGCCATGGTGTAAACTTGTGCGACAGCCTGTTGGGCTGGAAGGTGGGCAGAAGCAGCCTAATTTGGTAAGAGATCCAGCCGGCTGGTAGTCACTGCATGGCAGGAGAGGAGGGTGCCCATAATGAGCCATACGCATGCCTGAAATAAAGCTTGCAATCCTGTCCCCAAGCTGGTCCCCAGAAGGATTGGTACCGAGCTGAAACCTCAGTGTGTTGCATCCTCTTTAGGTTACACGTTATTAATCTGCTTCAGGGTCCTCCTGCACCTTTGAAGAGGCAAGGAAGAGATCACGTCTTTTCCTTCTGGACTTTCAGGGAACTCTTCCATTTCCTTCATCTCTGTAACCTCTGTGGCCAGGGCTAGCCACAGGGTTGGGGTGAGGCAGCGAGGAGGCACAGGGCAAGTCCTGCTGCTTTTAGTCATGCTTAGGGTGCACTGGTTTGCCCTGCTCACAGGCTCGAGACAAAGCCAGCTCTAGGGCCAGGAAGGCATCTCCCTTGGGCTTGGTGTGCTGGGGCAGCCTGGGGAGCATGAGCTGCTGCTCACTATGGGAAGCAGCACCCTTCTGGGGCTCCTCAGCTTCATTCTCCTTGGCACAGGAGCTCGGGGGTGCTAGAGGCACTTCTGCTGTCTTCCACTCGCTCCCTCTGCGGTGTTCCTATCTTTAGGCTTCTGTGGAGCTTCACCAGGGGCAGTGAAAGGCTCTCTTCAGGCTGAGGTTGTCAGGACGTTCTCTGGATGGTCCTCACGCATCCTGTATGCTACCCTGCGCGCAGGTCAGAAGGACAGGAGTCAAAAGACCCAGGGCCGTGTTTCCACGTGGCACGGAGCCCGCGTTACCACATCCCCACGACAAGCTCCCAGCCGCGTGACCAGCTATTTTTGCCTGCTCCAAGCCCTCCTCCGTGCCACAGGCAGCTGAGCAGCGCCGTGCTGAAGCGGGAGCCTGGATTAGGGCTCCTGCGGGCTCAGTTCAGGAGGCCTCGGAGAGCCGCCGCAGGACAGCAGGTCCCTAACAGGAGGGTAAGGCTGCCTCCTCCAGATCAGCTCCAGGTTACTCCCAGCCGGTGCCCGTGTCTCATCCGAGCCCTTCGGTGTGTGCGGGTCCCTTCCGCTCTGTGGAACCCTCAGCGGGGCCGCCCGGGACCCGGAGGGCGCTGTGCCTGCGGCCAACCCCGGCGGACCGCCGAGCGGTGCTGCCGCACGCGCTGCCGTAGCGCCACCTCGCGGCGGCCGTTGAAACGGCGCGGCGCGGCCGCCATTTGGGGCGCTGAGAGCCGGGGCCGAGGGGGGGCCGGGCCGAGGCGGGTCACAGCCACCCCATGCAATGCTCCAGGCTGGAAAGCTGCTCGTGGAAAAGGACTTGGGAGTACGGATTGACGGAGCTGAACATGAGCAGCTTGTGCCCAGGCAGCCAAGAAGGGCAACAGCATCCTGGCCTGTATCAGGAATAGTGTGGCAGCAGGGCCAGGGCAGTGATCATCCCCCTGTACTGGGCACTGGTGGGGCCACACCTCAAACACTGTGTTCAGTTCTGGGCCCCTCACTGCAAGTGAGACATTGAGGTGCTGGAGTGGGTCCAGAGAAGGGCGATGGAGCTGGGAAGGGTCTGGAGCACAGTGTGATGAGGAAAGGCTGAGGGACCTGGGGGGTTCAGTCTGGAGAAGAGAAGGCTCAGGGAGACCTTATTGCTCTCTACAACTCCGAAAGGAGGATGGAGGAAGGAGGTGGCTGGTCTCATTTCCCAAGTTAAAAGGGATGGGTTAAGAGGAAATGGCCTCAAGGGGAAATTTAGATTGGGTATTATTAAAAATTTCTTCACCCAAAGGAGTGTGCTTTTGCAAATGTCCCCATCTCACGGATTCTGATGGGGCTTGTGCTACACGAGGCAGTGAGCAGATGTGACAGCATCTTTGGGATGAGGAGGACTTAGAAAACGGCACCTTTTCCTGGGCTGCAGCAGCATCCTCAGCAGGAGAAACCACTGCTGATGGATTGAGGCAGTACATGAATCTAGGACAATGTGAGGAGGCTACTTTGCAAACTATGTATTTTATGTTTATTGATAGCGTTAAGAGACTTAGGAGCAAATAAGAAGCCAGCAGGATAAAACGAAGGCACTGCTGCCTGATGACAGAGACTGAAGCTGGCTGCAGCAGCTGCTGTTTGGGAGCCACAGGCAACCTTCACAAGCATGAGTGGGTCATGAAGCACTGCAGCACAGGGTGTGTTCACAGCACAAAGTCTGGAGCGGGGCAGTACCCGTTGACACTGCACTGCCACCATGGCGCTCGTGCAGGGATCAGGCTGCAAGGCTGGCTGCTCCAGGGTTGAAGCAGGGGTGAGGTGCAGAGCCTGCTCACACAAGCTGGAAGCACATTTCAGGATTAAAGCATTCAAGAGCTAGTTCTGACCAAGTACAAGAAGGGGTAAGGTACATGAACTCATCTCTTGCCACTGCTGGAATACTGCCACAACCTTTCTGCTGTGCTCCACCTAGCTACCTCATGAGCCTGCCTTTTCTGCCTCCTCCCCTTTCCAGAGCGAAGGAAGGCCGAAGGCCGGTCCCACACTGGCCTTTTGCAATTCTTCCCCAGGGACACCCCACATACCCCTCCCCGCAACTCTATCATACCTACACTGCCAACTTCTGGCTCAGTTCCCTTCCGGTCACTTTGCTCACACTTTTCTTCCATTGCCTGCTCAGGTCTGATGTCCACAGCAGGTCCCTCCCAGCATCACAGGCTGAGCAACCGAGGCAGGGCAGAAGACAGCCTCTTGCTCCGAGACCTCTACACAATGGCATCTCTATCCCCTCTGTGTCCCCCACTCCCTGGGCAGGAGAGGGGCTCCAGTGTCATGCTGAATGGGGGGTCTGCTTTGTACACAGGGCCTCTGGAAATATTTCACCCACATCCACAACTGGGACTCCCACCCTGTTGCAGGTCCCGCTGCCTGCCAGCCTTGCACGTCAGCAGAGAAGGTGTTAGCCTACTCTCCAGTAGTCTCCATTCCTTCTTGCTTGAACAGTCACACAAGGCTATGATGACATGTGATGCCTGAAGGGGAATTCAGGGGCAAGTGGAAGCTGAAACCGCTTTTGCAGCCTGGTCACCCCACGGATTTAGCCTTTCAAAGCCCAAGTCTTCCCAACTGTAAGGGAATTGTATCACTTGAAAGACACATAAGACACTTGGGAGGGTTTTCTCAGTGGCTACGTCTAACCAACAACCACAACCAACAGCAGACAAAAACCCAGAAGAGCTTGGTGGAAGCACCTCTTGCTCATTTCTCAACCAAGGCATTCCGGTTGCTGCTACAGTGCTACAAATCAAACAGCAGACAGATCCCTTCCCTGCCCTTTTGTGGATCTGGGGTAGCCAAGAGGAGCAAAAAATGATTAGAAATGCATTTGAGGCTCTGAGTTCAGCAGATCCCCCCAACACACAACAGGAAGGAGGCTGAGTAAGAGATTGCCATTTTTTCCCCTGCCATCTCCCAGATCACCAATGGCTGCAGATTTTCCTGAAGGGAATTAGCAATACAATGTGCAGAGTTAGCACGTTTATAAACTCGCTCAACATCCACCCAAGAGAATACACAAGCTCCCTGAAAAGAAGGCACTGTATAATGAACATTGGTGCTGCTACCAGATGCCACCACAACAGGGAAAAGATACCAAATACCCTCCAGTCATTCTACTTTAAGGCCAGCTAACACCAGGAGGATACAGCCAATGCATCCTTGTATCCACTCAGTTGCTACTGCAGTTCCTTGTTCTTTCTAGCAGTGTGAAGCTCTTGATCTTCAGCGCATGGTACAAGCCAGGCCTCTCCCTCTAAAGAGGCAGGTTTCTATCTGTCCTACACAGATTGCCTGGGTCAGTCCCCATGCCACGGCTTTGGAAGGTAGCCAGAGAAAAAACACCCAACTAATTGACACTTAATTTCTTCCTTCTGCAAAACCATATGATTTCGTTCTTTATCCACTATGGTACATTGCAGGTAGTCATCTTCATACATATGCTTCAGAATTATACTGCTGTATGACTAGGCGAGATGCCAACTTGGTCTTCATAGATCTTCTACCACGTGGCCTAGATACCTCTTCCTCAAGTATCATAAAATGGTCACTGTCCCTGTAGGAAACCCCAACCTGCAGAGTCAGATGAGAAATCCCATCTTCCCCCCTTCTTCCTGTTCAATTTCTTTGCATCACTTACAAGATGCCTTTACAAAAGCAAATAACTGCAACAAAATCTGTCTTACTACAATTTCTAGATATGCTAAAATACTTCAGATAAACTGAAACACCAGTGACCTCATTTTCCTTGAGAGCTTGTGGCTCAGAAGTATCACAGACTGTAAGGAGCAAAAGGAAGCGAACGCAGACTTCTCTGGAAGATGTCTTTTCCGCTAAGATGCAATGAATATATAGAAGACATACATTTCTTACCAGGTTGGTCTTCTCTCAGCTCTTGAAAACACCACAACCAACCACCTAACCAAGGTTTAGTAAAAAAATGGAAAGGCATGGAGAAAGCTGCCCTCATGGTCAAAACTTATTTAAACTTTATTCTTCTCATGAAAGAACTTAAATTCTGATTGTTGTCAGCCCCAAAGTAACAGACGATGTGAGCTCCAAGTGTCGGTGGCTGACTGCTACTTCTCAGAACTCTTCCTCCTACCTACCTGAAAGAGCTCAGTCACTACAGGACAAATGCAAAACCTTGCAAAGCTTTTGAAATCAATTAATCCAGAAATTAGAAGCGGGGAATCATATACCCGTTGCCAGCACACCTAAGAGTTAACACATGGGAAATGCACAGCAAGAACCTAATCCTAAAGGGTGATCAGCTGCTTTAGCATCTACCAGCTTTGTACAGATCGCAGGTGCGATGCTGGCAGCTGAGGTGTACAGCAAACAGTCTGCCATCTAGAGAACAAAATTACTGGATCTCAGCATAGTGGAATATACATTTTATTTCTTAAAAAGGAAGGGTACTAACAGAATTTAATACAGTCAAATTTTTACATTTTAAACAAAGCTTTTCTTTTTCTTAAAAACCAGTTACGAGCAGAGAGGTGAGAGGATTTAAACTACTCACAAATCCAAGCTGAAGACTTTGAGAATTCTAATCTGTGGTTTATACATTTAAAAAAGTGTAATAAATGGCAATATAAAATAATACCAACTCTGCAACAGTGAAATGCCCTTTTCTCATTTGATTGCTGTTTAAGCACCTTTATTTTCACCCATCAGCTGCCAGGAGTGTGTAGGTTTATGTACAAAATAAGCAGTTTGGGATAAAAGATTCATATATAAATTAAAATCATTTATGGCAATACAGTTTTACTCAGCTGCTTTATAATCTTTATTATCTCTTTCACATCTATAGACTCTCTCAGTCAAGATAATCTCAAATGCACTTGATGGACTGCTTCAAAAAGCAGCTACATTTACAGGAATTATATAGACAACCTCAAGGAGCAGGCATCCAAGAGATTAAACTTAACATGCAGTAAAACTAAGATCGGATATATATCTTTAAATATAAAAACTCTGCAGATTTATCACTCATCCCATTGATTGCATGGGACAGATCAGTGTCACATCTGAAGCCAAGAAAATACTTTTATCCAAGAGACATCAGAATTTCAGGCCAAATATAGCAGGTAAGAATTCCCTCAAACTATTTAGTTAAAAACTATATGTTTCTCAGAAAGCTTTACAGGATCAGAGTTTTCTGAATAACTTGCACATATGCTTAGCTGTTTTATAGCCATTTTACAGCCAAGAAACACTGAGAGGGGAGGAAAAAAAAGAAATAAAGGAGAAAATAAAAACCAACCCACCATCTCCGCCACCTGCAAAGGATGTTGTGGCTTTTGTCATTTATGGATCACTGCAGACACAGCTCTTGCCATAGAGGAGACTGCTCCAGTACAGCATTAAAGACAAACAAGTTACATTACAGCTGGATAAAGCATTATCACAGCCTAATCTCTTTAGATGAAGGCTGATGGATCAATCTTACCTCCTCCTCAAAACCCAAGTGTCTGTATTTCCTAGCAGACTGCTCATGATTCTCACTCCACTGTTTTGGTTTTTTTTTCCCTTTTAACATGAGACAGAAAAGGCCATGAAAGCTGATGAAAGTTCCAGCTGTGCAGCATCCAGTGAACGTGTACTCAGCAAAACCTCAAGTCATTAATCACTTTCTCTCTCTCCACACCACAGCAGGATACCTGCCTCATCTATGTACATAACAGAACTAATGAAGATGTAAGACTATCTAGGTTACAAATGAGCTTCAGTAACAGTCACTCACTGTTTCATTGCAACTTGCTGCAGTCTGGCTGAAGACTGAAGACAGATCTGTTTGAGCCAAAAGAGAGAATAGTTTAACAAAACCAAACCAAGCCAAACCACTTTAGTTTTCCTTAACCACTAATCTTCACAAATGATTTAATACCACCACTTTCCAAATACTACTACAAATAAATCCACTGTCCAGCTAATGGGATGAGAAGAGTACAATTATGAATGTAATTAGTAACTACTGTTAAAGACTGGAAGAGAATCAATTCTCTCAAATTCTCAGTTTCTCTGCTTAAGTAGGTCATTATTATTTTCAAAACATTTTTTGTTGATAGAAAACATCACGACTAGACTAGAATTCCACAACATCAATCTTTGAGTTTTGTAGTTCTCTAGGAAAAAAATAATCCCAAATCAAGCTACATGAAGCATTAACAATATTCAGATATTACAATGGAAGCACTTATTTATTACTTCATAGAACAGATTAGTTTTAAAAGTGTATTTACATGTTCTAGGTTATACAAAATACAGTATTCCAATAATCATGTTAATCACCATATTTCAGACAACTTCACATGAAAGTGCAGAGGATGCATCCATCCATGATCCTGGCCAGCAGCAAGCAGTCAGCCACAGCGTGACAGATGAGAGCTGCTATTGTGCCCCCTCAGGAAAGCAAATCGCACCAGACCTTCTCACCTAGACATAGTTGCAGATCTAAGAAAACATTCAGGCAGGTACACGAGAAAGGTTTGAGACCCACAGACCAAAATCACATGCCTTAATTTACTAGACATATGTGAAGTACTTTTTTTTAATACACAAGTTGCACAGCAAAGGGCTTCTGCTCATGCCTTAGTTGGGAACATGAAGTAACAAGGGTTTTGGCTATGTAACAGGCACCCAAATTACACTTATTATCAACAGCCTTATAACTACAACTGATCACGTGTTAAGGACACAATTCTGCAGTGGACTGCCTGGGCAGAGCTTCACATTCAAGAACAGATCCTGTGAAGTCCACATGGTTCTCTATAGATACAGGGCTCATCCCACACAGAAATCACAGCAGAATTGAGGCCTTGAAATACTGGGGCCTCGGACAGTAATTTCCTCACAACACAGCACTATCAATTCACATCAGCAGGTCAACCCCCAGCGCAGCAGCACAGTTACTTAAAGCAACTGCTATTTTTTTGCACGCCGTTCTGTAGCAACTCTCCTCCCTATCTGTATATTCCTTTCACCTTCTTCTGGACTGTGGAAGTGAGATCAAGAAAAGGAGATTCCCAAAACCTAAACAAGTACCTATCTTCTGTATGATGCTAACCTGAGGGGATCCAAATTGGCCTAAAATAAACAGTGAGGCTTTAGTTTTAGTGATCATGCTCAGATCGGACTCTTGCATTATTCTTCTCTTCCTGCTTTCATTCCTTATTCTCCTTGCCCAGTATCTATGTCTATCTACACATGTATCTTCCTCAGATGATTCCTTTTTCCTCGTAGCTGCCTGACCTCTAAGCAGTTTGCATTCTAAAAGTGACTCACGAGGGGATAGCATATTATCAAACTGACAAATTATGTTTGGTCTGACAAATATGCGTTATCATGAGTTATTGTAATTTCTCTATTAGCATCTTGTTAGCATCTCCACAAATGTTAAGCCTATTCTTTCTGCTTTTTCCTCACTCTTTCATTGTGAGTTTCTCTATCTTTACCACGTTACAGTGGCAGATTTACAGATCAGAATAATTAATCTGAACATCTAGAAAGCTGCTCAGTGTCCTGCAGTACTGCAAAGGCAAAAGACTAGCATCAACAAATGATTTTGCTGTTTATGGATTTAGATGTAGGCTGCCAAAATGATGAGATTTATGCATTTCTTCATCTTGTGCTTAGCAGCTAAAACCATCAGGATGAGCAAAAGCCTGTGTGGATTTTAGAAAGGTCCAAGATACCTTCACTCTTAGTGAAGGCATCTGATCACAAGGAACCCTCTTGTGCTGAGGAGGCTTTACAAGGCTGAAGCAGCAATGTTCTCTTCTGTGCAAGTCCATTATTTCTGCTGTCTACACAAAAATATTTTTCCACACAAGTGCTTTCATTACAGTATTCCCAAAGCTGCTGGCCTTCCACCACTCCTCTCATTCTTGAAATGAATTTTGTACAATTAGTAGCAGTCCTGCAGGTAATGCTGAAAGCAATTTTTACAGCTAGGGCACCTTGGGCTTTCCAACGGCACAGCAGGGAAATAGAATTGTCAGGCCAGACAAAATGTTACTAGATGAACTGCAGAAAGCCACATGTAATCTAAAAACCCCAAAATAATTCTTCTCCCAGCACAAGCTTATAGTGCACTATTTTTATACCCTGTCCATGCAGGGTGGAAAAAAAGAACTGAGATTATCTGAATATCAAAACCATCATGAACTGTGTAAATGAGAAAGCGATAGGACCAGTTTACTAACATTACTCCTGCAGTCTGAGATATATCCACCTGATGCCAGCACAGAAAGCTTCAGAGTAAAGCAAAGACACCCATGACTCCAGCGCTTAATAAAACTTTACAATAACCACGTGACAGTAAAGACTTTCCTGCAGGAGTTAATGAGGTCTTTGTTATGGGCGTCAGTGGGAGCAGGTCTTGGCAACTGGTGAAAGATTAAGCTTCTAGGGAATTTTTAAATACAAGCCCACATTATTATAAGAAAATACAACTATGCGTAGACTAAAAGACCATGCAGGAAAGCAATACTGTATTAAATGTTGCACATGATTTATTCGAAGTCTGTTTCTTTTGCAGAGTAAGACAACGCTCATTGCCCACAGATCTCATCAACAGTTTATATTTTCAAAGTTAGTACTGTGAAATGGCCATTTGGTGTCAATCCACTTCCTAATGAATGTACAGCTCTGTCAAAAACTGCTCCCTTTACTGGCAATCCCTGCAGTGATGCTGAGAGGTGGACTCCCTTTATTCTTTCCCCTTGGAGATGGTCCCTTTATGGCTGGAATGGGGGTACACTGGCATCAGGCACATTTATGGCCTCTACAGAGCATGTTCCAAGACTAGAGAACTTCAGACTCTAGCAGAGTCAATTCAGTGTCTTTTAATGTTCAAATTGAGCTAAAAGAACATCAGTTGTCTTAATACCACTATGAAAATGTACACAAGTTATGACTTACGGATAGGATTGTCATCCTAGTCAAAGGAACGAGATAATATAGTTAATCTTTCTGAAAGGAGCAGAGAGCTCTGAAGCAGTAAACTTAACTTCCTGAGACTGCAAAAACTGAGAAAGGAATTCAGCATTGCACATTATTTTTGTCTGGCAATACCTATGCTCCTTTAAATAGTTGCTACCTTCTCATCTATCTTTAAAGATGTTGCTTCTTCACAAAAAAATAAATCTCCAACTACAAAAGTTAAGCCCCACTCACCCTAAAGTGCTAATTTCCAGTTTCCCAACCCAGACACACAAATCACAGAATGTGCAAATCTGCGCTACAGGGAAGCACAAGAGGTTGCTAACAGTCTTCTCTGAAAGAAAGGTCTGATGAACATTCACTGTTTGTTTCCATCGTGGAAGCTTTTAATACAACAGAAAAAGCTAACAGAATTGCAGATACTAATCTCACTGACTATTCTGCTGTTAAAATATAGCATGATATACTGCAAACCCAAATTCTGCATACAATATGTAAGTATTTATAAGATATTCCTAAAGGAGTAAGAGAGCAAGACCCAAACGAAGGCCCTGCAACTCCTTCCCCAATTACAATACCCTTTAGCTTTGTGATTCAAACAGGAAGACATTCAAAGTTAACTGAAAATTTAGAAATGATAAAATGCAAAACAGTTGCTACATTTACATGCTGTCAGGGTCTTTTTTTTTTCTTTTTAAGTCTATGTTATAGCATTTATCACCAAAATCAAAACAACAACAACAAAACAGTACATATCAAAAATATCAGTCCAAATCAGCAATACTTGATAGAGATATATGCTGACATTTCAGCAACACAGAGCTTAACTATTCATCTATTTGAAAAGAATACTCCAAGATTATCTCAGAGCTTTAGAATCCCAGCTATATTAATACACTCCTAAGTATACTTTTGTAACCAGCAAAAAAGTTGAAAGCACTTTCTTGACTTCAGAACATGGTCCATTAAAAATAATAGCTCAATAAGTACTTTTAATGTATGCGCCTTTTTACAAAGGTTTTATCTTCAGAAAACCGATGACGAATTCTGGGGTTTGAGAGATTTTTTTCCTTATATTTTAAATGAAGTTTACAACATCAGCTGATGCTCTGCATTTTTTTTCTCTTTCCTTTCTGCTCTGAAATTAGAGGTGGAATCTCGTGGGTAAATGCAAAGTCAAAATACTTGTTCAATGTGATAGCGTTGAGCTTTGCTGGTAACAAGTTGTGCCTCAGTTTCAGCACTTGTGCTTCTGAAAGCTTTCAAGATTGTTTTTCTTGAGGTGTATGCTGTTTACAAATCTCCAGACACAAATACACTCCTGTCTTACACGCTCCACTTTGGCTACAAGCTTGGCCCTGTACTACTTGCCCAGAAATTAAGTACTCTTTTTCTTCCCACACAAATTTAGCTCCTATGGTTCCTTAACATAAGAGTAGATTCTTGGTATGCTGATGATACTCTTATAAAGGAACTTCCACCTACTTCCTCCATCTTCTATACACAGTGAACATTCATCCCCACAGTCTGTCCAAGCTTTCATCTACTCTCCCACACCAGCACTAGGGTCTTGATACTTAAGCTGCCCGTTGTAACTGTGGGAAATCATTGGCTGTTTCAGTTTCATAAAACAGATGAACAAAGTATTCTTTCACCACTGCAGTTCTCATGTAGTCAAGAGACAGAAAACTGTAATATGGCACCAAATAGCCATTGTTTTGCTGGATCTACTATTCATTTGGTAGTTGCAGACTGCCAAAAGACACAGGCATCAGCAGCTCAGACTAGCACCTTTTCTGTGATTGCTGAATCATTAACAGGAGAATAGATCTGGTTTCAGCAAAATACCATAGAAGAAAGTGAGCCTCATGAAAGAAACAAAGGGAAAAGCAGGTTAACAGCAGTGCAGCAGAAAAGCAGCTGAAGTGTTTTACTAACATATGGGCAATAGAGTTTTATTACTACTCTTTGTATGGCACACTGTGATGCTTTCTGGATTGTTTCAATACATCTGCCGTACTTTTATGCACTGGAAATCTCACACATCACAAACTGCTGCTTTAATTCTGCATTCACAGTACTCCACAAGATGCTACACTGTACTAGAAGTGAGCTGCAGTATTAAATAAAATTCGTTCTACTGCAGGGAAAAGAGTCTTAAAGTATAGCAGCTCCTAATATATACAGACACTCTCATTGAAAGCTCCCTATTTTCTTCCACTTCAAGTGCCAGAGTCTCTATTCACACAGGCTGTCAACAAACCTTGAGACATGAACTTTGAGTGTCTTGACAAAACCCCAGTAAGTAAGCTTATTGTAGCTCATAGTTACAGTGAGAAAGACAGATAAGAAAGCCATTTACAGAATTAAGGAGACTTTGCACTTTTCATCATGCCCAGCCCTGGGTAGTTCAGATGGGGTACTTGCAGGCAAGCAGGCAGGCAGGGTCATCGTCAGTTGTTTGAGTTGGGACACCTCATAGATTTCACTGCTCACTCTGAAGACTGGCGACTCATGTGTGCTTTTTAGTTTCTTTGTTTTTAAAAGTCTTTAAAGTTGCATCACTCGGAATCAGATAAGTCACTTTAAACAAAGCAAAGCGTTAAGTGTGACAATTTATTTATAACATACTTCCCACCATCACCACCACACACCACCCTGTGAAAGAAAAACCCCTGCTGAAAGGGTGACAATTTTTAGTATGCTTGAAAGAAATTAGACCAACATTGCATTGAGAGCCACTCTAATCAAATTAAGAGCATAACAGAGGGGGAGATAGGTCAAAGCATCACAGTTTACTTTAAGCATTCTATATTAGCCTGCTTCTCCACTTCCTTAAAAAGTCAACACACAATTGGTCTAAACTCATACCAATTTCCACATCATATTTAAAAGACAAGCTAGGCAAGTCTTTAGTAAGGAAAGAAACTCCAATGCTTTTTTAATATACTTTTCAGATTTCAACGGGGAACTGGAAACTAGCCTAAACATCATCTATCCCACATTCAGTCCCTAATATAAATATTTGCCCAGGAAGTATAGCTTGAGAGTTCTGACAAAGCCACTATCTTTAGATAGCTTCTCTTGTTAAGAGGACTTCTAGACATATACTTCCGTTAAAACTTCTGGTTCTTGCAGTTGTAGGTCACGTAGAAGGTCCCAACATCACACAACATATTTTTCTTTTAACACCACACAGTGCTGAAGAAGTGCTTGGTACTGAGAATGGATTACTTCCAAGAGGGCAAGTCTTGTGTGCTAATTTTGTAACAGGAAGCATGCTGGAGAGAGAACCAGCAGGCATGGAGAGGCCAGATATGCTGCTACACAGGAGATAGAGGTAAAGTGTTCATGCTTAGAGTGGGTGTAGTTTGTTCCATAGACTGTTGACGAGGCAAAGGACCAAAACTCTTTTCTCAAGCTCTTGTACAAGTAAGGTACAGTAAAGTGAAAGTGGCTTGCTTGCTTCTTAAAAAACCAAAATCAACTTCTTCCGAAGCATAATGTACTGACAATTCCTTAACAGATGGGACTCAAGGTTCAGCCGAATATGCCAGACCTCTTTTTCTACATCTTCCTTACTACTCAGTTAAGCGTAACATGTTGCTTTATCAGCAGTTAAAGAGGGAAGTCCCTCTAAAGAAAAAATAGGAGGGGTGGTGGTAGAAATTCTAAACCCCCCAGAAAGTTTTTTTGTCTATATTTAAAGTGAGAGATTCCCTACTGTTCTCTCTGCTTGATTTCTGGAAGCTATCCAGGCTTAGAACCTACCAAGATGTTTGAGCAGTATTTTAATCAACACTGCACTGACTCTGGTGCAAATAAGACTTGTGCATTAACCTCGAGATACCTCAGTTTTTACCAGAGACTGAATATTTTCCTGTCTTAAACATTTCCCTATTGCTCTTCAGCGGGAACAGAGTTCTATACAACAAGTACTTTCTAGTGCCTCTGAATGGGAGGGGAAACAATTTCACGATGCTGCCCAGCAACATCTACTTACACCTTAAAATCATGTTTTACAATTTGACTGGGAAGGGTGGGCAGGGAGAAAATAGCAGTCAAAAAGGCAAGAAGAGTCTCCTAAGCTCTTCCTCCACATAAAATGGAGATTAGAACAGACAGCAAAAGCCCTGTCCAGTCAGGAGGGATCCACATCTATTCCTTCAGACAGGTGAATCTGTTCTATCGTATGACATCAGAAAATGCTCTATCAGCGTTACAAACAAAGTTGTAAATATGGACACTAAGATTTTGGGCAACACAATGATCAGGAAAGGGCCTGAACAAGTCGTGCCAACAGAAACAGAGTTTGATGGTGTATTTTTTCTTTTGTGTAGATGCAAAATAGCAAAGCCTCCACAAACTTTATTTCTGGAAGTCTCTACAGAAAGCAGAGAAGTCTAAGAGGCTAAACCAAGGAGCCCTGACAAGGAAAAGGGGTGTGCTTACAAGGGTCCGTATCTGGTCTCGTATTTAGAAACAATGTTCTTGCATCGTCCCACTTCCTTGCGCAGCTCCGCAACCTCCGTCCTCAGGGCTGTGTTCTCTTTCTCAAGAAAGGCTGCCCGAATCGTGATCTGATTCTCCTTTAACCGCCGAGCATCACGGGAGCGCTTTGCTGCCACATTGTTCTTCTTTCGCCTTGTCCAGTATTTCTCATCCTGTAGCAAAAAAAGGAGAGGGAAAAGAAAAGAAAAAGAAAAAAGAGCCAAGCTGACAACTCTATCAAGCAAATGCCTCTTTACCGTATAATGACATTCACACTGACTGCCGTATTGAAGAACCTCCTTCGCTGGTTGGCAGGGATCTGACACCAAAACGCAGGCAACAGTAATGTAAGATTTCATCCTTACACAACTCTCATTGTAGCATAAACCAAGTGTACTGCTAGAATGAGGGAGATTAAGAGACTTGGCTACTAAGAAGCAGTCCAACTGAAATGCTCCCTTCACTTATTTTCAATTCAGGAATGAATTTTCACAGAAAACAATCTGTTCTGTTGCCTGGGCTGCTTAAAGCCAGATCAGAACTAATGCTGGGCAAATACACACAATGGCCTTTCAAAGTGCAGTTAATGAGGATGCGACTTGATAGTTCTTCTAATTTCCGTGTATATCATAAGTTGCTCCTGCCCAGTAATTATCTCATGATACCAAACCAGCAAGAACAGCAGTTGACTTGCCAATTCTGTTCTTCGTGGTACTTCTGCCCAATCACATAGGTATAGTGCATTAGCTTTAAATGTCAGAATGTTTGGACAAAGAATCAGGAACTTTGACCAAGGCCTAGAGAAGTCTACAGCAATAAATCTGTTACCTTTTGCTCATCTGGGACAAAAACCTTCTTGGCTTTTTTAATCATTGGTTGTGGTTTCAGGTCCTCTTCAGTGAACTTGTGTTTGCGAGGATTGAAGAGCTCACCACCAGGCACACTGGACAGCACTAAATCAGCAGGGTCAGGGTTAAAATTCACCTCAACTTCTACGCAGTCAGGATCAATGGGGCTGGGAGTATTTCTCTCATTTTGTGGTGGGGACTCTGGCAACAACAGGAGAAGTTACAATACATTCATCAGGATGACGAGAATTAACTAAGAAGCCAACTTGGGTACCTCTATTCATTGCCCTACTGTGGGCAGTATTTAACAATATATTTAACAATATAACAATATTTCCTTAAGGTGTAGCTGGTGCTGTACCACTGCTGGCACAGAGAAAAGCTACACAGTCCAGATTGTAACACAAACACTAGGAATGTGTGCCAGACTAACAGACATGAGCAGACAGATGCAGGACAAGAGTTAATACTTCCTTGGCAAAAACTACACGCTTTGCACACTTAAGCAGCACCTTCCACAGCAGGAAGCACAAAACTTGTATCAGCCTGAGTTTTGTACCACAGGAAGCCTTACAGAAGCAAGCCTGCCCAACGACCCCCACCCCTGGGACACTCAAAGGTCAGACAATTTTATTTCCAAACAAATAACTAAATAAAGGTGGGTTTGTTACAAATGCAATAGTGTTCTACTTTACCACATGGAGAGAAATGTTCCAACAAATTGTCTGACACCGACAGTGTTCACGTTAACTTTGCAATATTTATCTCTTCTTTACAAACTTCATACACGTGAATTGCAAATATCAGTCCATTTTGAAGTAGTGATAAACAAGATTTTTCACCTAGGAAAAAGCCACACTCTATGCCTTATTGAAGGAGTTCCACATTGACCTTTCTCTTGCAGGTTATTCAAAGAGGCCCTGAGCAAAATGCTTTCTGTAAAGTCTGCTCATAAAATAGCACTGTCAAAGTTCAGTGGCTATCATGTTTAAACTCCAAATCCAGGGCAAAATGTGCTGCTGAGTCCTTTAATACAGAAGATCTCCATATTGCAAATGAAGAGTAGAAGTTTCCTAGTACCATTTAAGAACAGTTTTGTTTCTTTATTCCTCAGTTCCCACTTCAAAGCACTACAGAACATCAAACTGCATCATTAATACCTTTTCCAAGTGTCTCTTCTCACACTTTACAGGCTCGCGTGAAAAAACTGCTTTATTGTTTTTCTGTTAAGCATTGTTATTTGAAGTATATTAAGTCAGTTCACCAAAGAAGCAGAACAAATCACCAAGGTAGCCCAAACGACTTGTCAGAACTATCAAATCTGTTGAAAAGTAACGCGAGAAACTTTTCTCAACATGTCCAACTTCTCACTATACTAGCAATACCAAGAAAGCAAATACTTTATGCTGGTGGTTCAGCTCTTCTAATTTAGAGAGACAAACTGCACAGAGACACGCAAGTCATTTTATCCAGGAAAGGGAAAGGGGAAGAAGAGGACAGGCAGCATCTTCACAAACTGACACACAGACTAAGGCTCTAGATTGAGTATGTTTGTACTAATTAACCTGCCACAGCTACCCCTGACAGGTTAGCACATCTCCTCTTTGATCTGAAGAGGCACCTTTTAATAAAAGAATAACAAAAGTCCCTCACGACCCCATATTATTCCATCTACCTGTGCTGGAGGCTGCTTCAGACTGCTGGTAAACTGCAGTGGAAGAGGATGATGCAGGAGAACCAGTGGAAGCACTGGCAGACTCCTTTCCTTCCAGCTCAGCCACAGGCAAGAGTGGATTCTGGTTCAAATCCAGGTGAGTAGGGCTGGAAGGAATTCCATTCTCCAGCAGGAACTCATCCAGATCCATGTACTCCAGGTGGAAAGACTCGCCATCGTAAGGAATAGTTTTGTCCCAAATGGGCGGCATAAGGGAAGCTGAGACTGCCATAGTGCTGGCAGCTGCTGCCTCATCTTCCTCAAGCTTTATCTTCTCCTTCTCTTTATCTGAAAGATACAAGTAGGTCACTGTACAAGCTGCAACACAGGAGAGACTCACGGTTTAAGAGCCTAACAAAATCCCCATGAAAGGAAATTCAGTAAGCTATAGCTCTGCCTCATGACATGATCTGAAAAATCAGATGTTGAAAGGCAACATTCATATGTAACTCAGTATGGAATGTTCTGACTCCCTGCGATGGCTGGACCACAGACATCTGATATCCATGAAGACCAGCATCTTTGCTGTGGTAACTTACTGAAGTTTGATACAGTACTGCATCTAGCTTATTAACTAGTCACTGCAAAATAGCCTGTTTTTCACAGGCTCATCTTGGAAGACATTACCAGGGAATGTCCATAATTAGGATTACATGGGAAGCCACTAAGAAAGCTCCAAGGAAGCAGAAGTAGTTTATTCTATGCACAAAGAATGTGCAGAAGAATAAATACAAACAAGAAAAGAATATGGGTTTCAGATTATGTTTGAAAATTAGTCAAAAGGGCCACAGAACACCAGAGACCTGGATGTCTACTGTTAAGTATTTTAGAAGCATTTCTTTCTGAAATGACTCAGCATGTCCACACAAAGCAATAGCTCCAAATGCTGCTCACTATAGATAGCTCAGCGTACCTACATACAATTTTCACTCTTTGGGGAGATGTCTAATAAGGCATACTCCCACATCCCACCCCCAAGCCACAAAAGGCTGATGAGATTTTCTCCATTTACTGTGCTACAGTGCACATATTACAGGAAAATGGCTGTTTCTATGTTCCTCATAGCTACTGAATCTTAACAATTGTCTGGGATGGAATCCAAGCAGAAAACTCAAGTTATGGAATAATTACATAATTTAAGTGACAAAAATAAGCTGGCAGGAAAAAAAAAAAAGACAGAGAAAATCCAAGTAATTTTCCTGATCCAGTTCTCCATGTAGCCATGCAGTTCTACCAGGGCTCAAGAAGGCATTGCAGAACCAGTACTAGCACTGCCATCAAAAGGAATGTTCACAATCCTACCACGACCAACTGCAAATTGGGTCTTACCATGGAAACTGACAAATACTCAGTACAACAGAACAAGGACTTCAGGGACATACACTGGACTAGTTCAGACCTAACTGGATCCAATATCCACACAGGTCAGCCCAACAAAATGCACAAATCTTTGGCATTAGTTTTCCAGACTGGCTACAATATGCTAAAGGAGTATTTTTCTTTATTGGGGGTGGGAGTGGGGGTGGAACTCTGCTCTAAATCAGAAAAGTCTATTTATATAAAACCTATTCCGATAGAACTGGCATTCCTTCCGCTGTTGCCTTGGCTGGTGTGGAACTGAGACTGAAAGAGCTTTTTATGGCTTAAAGAACAGTGCTGCCATACAAAGTAAATTATCATTTTAATCTACCATACCCTGAACATCTTATACAACAGGTACAAATTTTATACTAAACAATGGGGAAAACATTCACCAGTCACCAACTTGGGACTAAGAGCACATGTTAAATTCAGACCAGTGGCTCCTGAGCCTGAGCTTTGTTAACATCTTGCAGCTTTTGGCCTTCCTTTTTGTCACTTCACACCACTGCCTCTGAACTGCCATCTTCCAACTCCCATCCCTGCTATAAACTCCTTTTTGCAGGGAGTTCTGCAAATTTCCTACCCTTTGCTTAGGCAAAGCAAAAGTACAGGTTAACAGTCATGATCCAAATAATCTGAATGTTTCTAAACAGCTCCTACTTGAAGCTAGGAAAGAAAGAGCATCTACTCTACTTCACACACATGAATGACTTTTGATTACTATTGAAACACACCCCACCAAATTAGAACCACCATTTTACATCTGACTTCTGAATCAGGGATATTATATTTTCCCAAGGTTTGCACAGTACCCAGCACAATCAAACCCAGATTGGCACTGGGCCTTGTGGGTGATACCCTAGCAAAGATATCACCAAAACAAATGCAAGTAACAATAATGAATTCTTGATAGATCACTGTTTTTAAATCAACAGGAGGAAAATTGTGAATGTTGCATCAAAACATTGAATCAAAATTTTTTTCTTTATTCTTGAAAAAAAAAGAATAGTATTCCATTTTAAGTTATGCCAAGTTCAATGCAAGCCAGCAATGCTTTTGTTTTGCAACAACTAATACAACACCTCCAGGAGGAAAAAAAGAACCCTTAAGTCATTAATAGAATAAACATGAGGCTTAAAAATACTTGTCAGAAGGTAGTGCCAAAAAGACTATACTACTCCTGTATGTGGACCTTCTCGTATCTCTTAATGCCTTTTAGATGCACACCATCATCCTGCTGTACTGTGGTCCCTCCAACTTCCTCTTGTTCTTGTCCCAGGCTCACACCCAATTAAACCTTTCCTTCACATGAGAAGATAATCCGAATTTTTCTGTCCTTTTGCTGTAAGTTGACAATTGACAAGCACCTATGCTGCCAGAGCTGCCTTTGCTTCACCGTGCTGCCTCCCTCTCCCCCTCCTCACTTCTAACATCCAGTATGTGAAACAAATTAAAATAGCAGAGGCTAACATGCACATGTTAAGAAGTTAACAAGTCCATGGGACCTGATGAAATCCATCCGTGGGTCCTGAAGGAGCTGCAAATGAAGTTGCTAAGCCACTGTCCATCATATTTGAAAAGTCATGGCAGTCAGGTGAAGTTCCCGAAGACTGGAAAAAGGGAAATAGAACTCCCATTTTCAAGAAGGGGAAAATGAACGAGCTGGGGAACTACAGAGCACTCAGCCTCACCTCTGTGCCTGGCAACATCTTGGAGCGGATTCTCCTGGAAGGCATGCTGAGGCACATGAAAAACAACAAGGTGCTTGGTGACAGCCAGCATGGCTTCACTAAGGGGAAATACTGCCTGATCAGTTTGGTGGCCTTCTATGATGGGGCTATGGAACTGATGGACAGGGTAGAGCAGTTAATGTTATCTACCTGGACTTGTGCAAAGCGTTTGACACTGTCCCACACGACATCCTTGTCTCTAAGTTGGAGAGACATCAATTTGATAGGTGGACCACTCGGTGGATAAAGAACTGGCTGGATGGCCACATGCGAAGAGTTGTGCTCAATGGCTCAATGTCCAGCTGGAGACCAGTAATGAGTGGTGTCCCTCAGGGATCGGTGTTGGGTCCAGCCTTCTTCAACATCTTTGTCAGTGACACGGACAGTGGGATTCAGTGCACCCTCAGCAAGTTTGCCGATGACACCAACCTGTGTGGTTCGGTTGACACACTGGAGGGAAGGAATACCATCCAGAGGGACCTTGACACGCTTGTGAGGTGGGCTGATGCCAACCTGATGAAGTTGAACCATGCCAAGTACAAGGTCCTACACCTGGGTCAGAGCAATCCCAGGCACAGCTACAGGGTGGGCAGGGAAGAGATTCAGAGCAGCCCTGTGGAGAAGGACTTGGGGATGTCGGTCAATGAGAAAATGAACATGAGCCGGCTGCAGTGTGGCACTCGCAGCCCAGAAAGCCAACTGTATCCTGGGCTGCATCAAAAGGAGCATGACCAGCAGGTCGAGGGAGCTGATCCTGCCCCTCTACTCTGCTCTTGTACAAGAGACCTCACTTGGAGTCTTGTGTGCAGTTCTGGTGTCCTCACCATAAAAAGGACAAGGAACTGTCGGAACAAGTGCAGAGGAGGGCCACGAGGATGATCAGGGGACTGGAGCACCTCCCGTATGAAGATAGGCTGAGCAAGTTGGGGCTGTTCAGCCTGGAGAAGAGAAGGCTGCGTGGAGATCACATAGCAGCCTTCCAGTATCTGAAGGGGGCCTATAGGGATGCTGGAGAGGGACTCTTTGTTAGGGACTGTAGTTATAGGTCAAGGGGTGATGGTTCAAACTTAAACAGGGGAAGTTCAGATTGGATGTAAAGAGGAAATTTTTTTACTGTGAGGGTGGTGAGGCACTGGAATGGGTTGCCCAGGGAAGCTGAGAATGCTCTATCCCTGGCGGTGTTTGAGGCCAGGTTGGACAGAGCCTTGGATGACATGGTGTAGTGTGAGGTGTCCCCACTCGTGGCAGGGGGGTTGGAACTAGGTGATCTTAAGGTCCTTTCCAACCCAAACTATTCTATGATTCAGTACTGGGTGCCCATGTATTTCAAATGTGATACACAAATAAAACCCTTGTATGATCATTTTTGCATTGACATTTTCCCACTGGCTTCCTTTCAATTCATTTAATCTTTATTTCTGCAGCACAACATCCTGCTGGGTGAGCAATATTTAATGAAACACTAATTAACTTCTTTCATCTTGAGGGGGAAGTTTCCATCCACCCCAGCTTAGGGATCTGAAACATTAATTCTCTTAAGATATTTATAGTGTAAACAGGTATTACCTGACAGCAGAGCTGCAGTATCCTAAGAGGCTCCATTTGCAGTGATTCAAGGTCACCCTGATAAATCTGGCCTGTACTTTTGCAGCTGATAGCTGGATGTCTGATTTAGCCCCCTCATTCTGCTCCTGTGACCTATTAGCTAGGCTGTACATATGCTGTTAACAGAGAGGTCACTAGTATATGCTAAGTAATTTAGGCAGAGCATTCCAGTTCTTGAACTGTTGGAAATACAAAAGCAGCAGCCTGTAAAAAAAAAGCTTTTGTCCACATCCTGTTTTTTCCTCAAAAAAAAAAAAACCAAAACCCCAACAACAAACAAACCAACCAACCCAGACCAAAAGACGTTTTGGCCACAGCTGTCAAATGCTATTTCTGCCATAAACAGAACAAGCACTTCTTTGACAAAGTTCCCCTCGCTCATCAAAAAATATTGTCAAATTGTACTGAGCACGCTATATAGACTAAGGCTGATTGCTCCAGAAATCTTCAGTCCCACTGGTGACAATGCAACAAGACAGGTTATAGGGTTCTGTATTCTTGATGTCCATTACTGTAATGCGTGTTGAGGCATTTCTCCTGCCACAGCAGCACGCAACTGGTGATTAAAACATCCTTTGGAGAGTATGTAGCAGCTCATTATTACTAGGAGAGACCTATGCTCCTGCTCTAGAATATTAATTCTCTTCCTTTACCCCACAGGGCTTTTTTTATTAAGAGATTACTTTATTTAACCCCTACAACATATGTGACAACAACTTACTGCAAGGACCATCTGACATACTTGGTACATTTCAAGATGATGGCGTTCAGCTGGAACTGGATGTCCTCTGTTGCTGAGAAGGAATAGAAAGCCTACTTGCTTACTGGGTAGTCAAATTACCTACGGCAGTTGGAAAACCCACAGGTAGCTCGTGGAGACTATAAATGGACACTGCAGCTAGTTGATACAATTTCTTCTTGAAGAATAAGACAGAACATTGTATTTTTGTCGACAGGCATTGCAGGCAAAAAGAACAGGGTCTTTTCTCAGAAAACTTGCTGAACACACCTACTGTATTAAGTAATTATTTAACCTTTTGGCTGTCACTATAATGAAACAGAAGATAAACTAAGGAACCTGTGAAGTCAGTTGAGTCACAATTCTACTGAAAAGTCTTTTGTAAAATTAGGAGTACCTAACTGCTAACACAGAAGGCATTCTTTCTTTTGTCTTGCAAATATGCAAGCAAGAAATGCATTAGAGATAAAAATAAACAGAAAGCAACAAGTTCCACAGAGTGTGAACTGAAACAGTTACAAGGTGGAGTAAGGAAACCCATGGAGAAATTTAGAATGAGAACCTCCTGAACTTCCTCTCCGCATGAATGGAGAGGGCCAATAAAGATGAAATGGACTCACTAGCAAGCTTTAGAGAATCAAGCTGAACACCTTCTCGAGTTAGAACGGGATCATCTAGTAGAAGTAACAAATGTTTCTAATTTTAGAAAATGCAGTACCTCAAAACAGCATTACTCTTAAAATTTTACATCTCCATAGTCCAGGTCTCACGATTCTGGACAAGAAAACCAGTCCCAACAAAAAGACACCTTATCTCAGTCACCTACCATCATAGTTTCCACACAGGAACTTAAATTGTTTCTGCTGTCTAACAGCACCTTTCAAGAGGACTGGGCACAGAAATACCCTAAGAAATCCCATAATGTTGCAGATTCAAGATTCTACATACTGCAGCATGCCGCACCATAGCAACACAGCCAAAACCTTTATCAGAGGCTCACTTTTCTTTTTTTAAAAAAAGAAAACAGAAATGAGAAAAAGTGGTTGCTGGAATCACAAGATGGATACATTTACACAGCATTGTGCAATGTCACACATACAAAAGTAAATGGATCTGAACTAGAATCCTCATTGGAAACAATCTTGCCAACCCTGCCAGCACTGGGTCTACCCCGGATATTATCTGATGTTTCAATAATGATTCTCAACCTCTAAACTCCCAAATGCAAGGGCTAATTTAAAATACACTGGTACTCTGGGCACTACAGCAGTGCAGATAAACCTCAGGCTTGCTTAAAATCAGACAAACTCAAGCAAAAATACCCCCAGGTGAAAGGTGAAAAGAAACCAAGTCAACAAAAAAGACGTGTGCCATCAGCACTGAAGACTGTAAGCACCAGCCCTATTATTTACACAGCTGCTGCCTGCATAACGAGTGGGAGACAGACAGCTCCAGCCTATACAGGACTGCATGCGCAGAGGCAGCCGGTCACCCCCTCACGGATTATCACCAAACCTAATCTGAAGGGCTCTGCCGTTTATGCGGGTCCTCGTACAACTTTTCAGCAATTTTAAGGTCAAGGAAGTCTCGAATCTTTCCGTTGCTGCTCCCAACTCTGCGTCTAAAGGTAGAGGAGGCTGCTAAGGGAACGAAACCACACGACTCCTGCCTAACCCTCGCACCTGAAGCATTTCATTTCGCCCAACGCCAGCACCCAAATACACCCGAGAGGACGATGGCAGCATCTGAATTTTCCAGTCGCACCGGCTCACCGGGCAGTCCCAGCCCGCGGGGCGGCCGCCGCTACCCCGCACCTCTGAGGCGCGGAGAGGGCCTGTGAGGCCGAGCCCTTCCTGCCAAACCCGGCGGGCCGGTATCCCGCGCTGCCAGCGCTTGGCACGGCCGGCCCGGGGAAGAGGAGGGAGAAGGGGCGCGGGGCGTGAAGGGGCGCGGGGCGTAAAGGGGGAAGGCGCCAGGCTCGGGCGTGCGGCCTCTCCCGCGGGGACTCCCACCGTTACCCGGCGGGATCCGCCCTCCGCGGCACGGGGCAGGATGACGGGGGAGGAGGTGGGGGTGAGGAGGGAGAAGGAGAGAGAAGCGGGTGGAGAGTGCGGCGCGCTCCCGCGGCCCCCGCGCGCGGCCCCGCGCTCACCCAGGCGCGCCTCCCGCGGCGGGTTCTCCATCAGCTTCTTCAGCACCAGCGGGAAGGCGCCCGCCAGGCCCCGCTGCTCCTGCTGCGCGGCGGCCCCCGCGCTGCCCCCGGCTGCAGTGGGCTCCGGTCCTGCCGCCGCCGCCTCCTGGTGCGCGGCGCGGCCGGGCATGCTCCCCGCGAGCCGGCGGGCGAGCGCGCTGCCAACGGTGGCCGGCGGGCCGCGGGAGCGAGGCTGCGGCAGCTCCTCGGGAGCCTCAGCGGCCGGCGGACGGGGCGCGAGAAGGGAGACACGGCGCATGCGCGACCGGCTGACGCCTGGCGCGGGCTGCAGTATTCATGAGCGCAGAGCCGCCCCCCCTCACGCTCCTCCCACCGCCGATTGGCCCGCGCAGCCCGAGGGGGCGGAGCCCCGCGGGCAGGCCCCGCCCACCCGGGCGGTGCGGGCACGCGCCCCCCGCCCGCCGGGGCACGTGCAGGGGCGGGTGCCGGCGGCTCGTTTGCATACCGTGCCCCGCCTCCTCCGGGCTCTGCGTCACAGCCAGCTGCTCCCTGCGCCTGCGCCGGAGGCATCGCGCACGCACCACCCCCTCCCCCCCCCCTTCTTCCGCGCAGTCAGGCGGCCGTTAGCGCTGAGGGGGCCGCGCGGGGGGTCCGCGCCGCCGGTGCCGTTGCTCCAGTCGGCCCCTCAGTACCCGCCTTTGTCCTCACGTCACCTTCCCATGTGACACGGAGGTAATCTCCCTCTGTCCTTCGTGATGCCCACGGCAGCGTGCCCTAAATAACGTAAGCGGGGAGAAGAGCTTCACTGCGGCCGCTGGCATGGCCCGGCTGCTGGGGGCGCGGGGGGGGGACTGTCCAAATTTTAATGATCACAGGCAACCCTTGTGATTCTCCAGCCAGACTCCCCTGTTCGAGAAACAGGTATGCTCTGCTGGGATTTAAGGTTTTGAACATACAAAGGGCGCAAACGTTGCCGGATCCGTCCCCAGAGAGCACAGGCTGGGGAGCTTCTGCAGATCAAATAAGCTTGATGAAGTGACAAACGCTACAGCCACAGGCTTCTCCTGTCAGCAGCTGCTGCTTCTTGACACAGAAAGGCCGCAGCAAACCTCTTGAGCTATGAGCGGGGAAAGGAAAGGGTGTGCAACCTTCTTGGCATGGTCCCATCCATACCCAGCTGAGCCATAGGTGTCAGGGGGGAGATGTCCTCCTGAGTGCCAGGGAAAAAGGGTCCTCCCCTTCCTCCTGGGCAGACATTCAGGCATCTGGTTGGTTCTGCTGCCCCTCCACAAACCTCAGGCATTTCATTCTGGTGGAAAGGCACAGATTGATGTGACTCTTGCCAGCAAACCCTGATGGTCTTTGTGACACAAAATTGGGTCTGGAATCCTCCCCACGTGCCCCAGGAAAAGGAATGTATTGGAAGGCGCTGGCAGTAGGTGCTTTCCTGATTTGCCTGATTGCGTTACTGCAATGAGAACCAGGGGATGTCTTCATCCAACCTGGGCAGGCAGCTGCCCTACCTGCCAGCTACTTCTCTTGCTGCCTCCTTCACAGAGGACCAGAGTGGAACTCCTGGTGCAACTCCTGTGCATGTGCTGCCTGACAGGGAGCTTGGGAAAGGGCCGTCTTGTGAATACAGGCTGGAAAGTGCAGGTTAATGAATCATTTGTCAAGGCTGATAAATGCAGCTGCAAGAAGCAGGCAGAATAGCTCATGCTCCACTGCCCAGCATGCTCCAGGGCTGCTGCTTGCCCTCCACAGACTCCCTCCGCCTTGCCAAGCACAGCTGGCGGAAGAAAAAAGCACATGTGTGAAAGGGAGATGCCACTTCACACGGGGCAATGAAACACAGATGTCAGACCACACATGAGAGGTGGAACACGCAGCTCGCAGCAACGATTTTCCCTGGGAAACAGCTAGTGGTAGGTGGTAGATAGAGAACACAACCAACTGAAGGAGCAGTTTCTAGGAACAGGAGAGGGGATGTAGCCAAAGCAAAGCAGGCTTCAGTTATGGCTGTCATGGTTGCTTTGTTCCATTATTGTTGATGCTGGAGGCCCCTTAGGATGATGCTGTGTCTCAGTACTGTACGATGCGCCTTCAAGGAACAGGCTGTGCATGTATTCCCCTCCCCCCGCCGCAGAACTCAGTGGAAACTGCTTTGCTGGGTAACGTCCATATGAATGGAGGTTATTAAAACCATTCATCAGCCTCTACTTCAAGGCTTTTCCCTTTAGATCAACCACATTCTTCCAGCCCATTTGCACCCACACTCCACTCTGCTAAGGTTTGTTCTGCACCACCACTGGGTTGTGACTTTGCTTGGAGAGAGATTTTAGCCCATACAGTGTTAGCTGCTTGGCCCAAATGCTGAGGAGCATTCCTGTGGTTTCTCTCTCACATCACCCTGCTTGGGCACCAGTTCTGCCCTGCCAGCTAGGAGGGAGGCTACTCCAAGAGCTTTTCTTTGCTGTCCTCTGGGGATTAGGGGCTCAAACCACTGCCAGCAGAAAGTGGGCACTGCACCATCAGCTCTACCTTGTTGGTTAAGCTGAAATTTGCCTGGATTTTTACAACTTTTCTTTTTGCTCTGCAGCTGAGAAGGAAGAGAGGAGGACAATGAGATGTAAGGAGAGGAATGCAGCTGTTACTGCTGGGGGCTTTGTCAGGGCCAGATGATGCAGAACAGCCCAGCTCTGATGCAGCGGAGAGGGGAGAAGCAGCCCAGCACTAGGCATGGGGGGAGGGACACACGCACCCCCCACACCAGCCTCTGGGAGGTTTGAATCACAGAACACATTTCAAACAGAGGCCTGAGACCCAGCAAATCCAGAAGAGTGGTGGGTAGGCCTGGAGACCCAGGAGGGGTGAACTCAGCTCTGTGGGAAGAGGGCCATGACAGGAATGCTGGTCTGGGGAGGGAGGCAGCATAGTAGAGACAATTCTAAGGAGTACAGGAGTACAGTACCCTGCTGAGAGGCAGGGTGGTCCTGGGGCTAAAGAAGAAAGTGCCACAAAACAGTACCCTGAGCAGCCAAATAAGCCACAGTGAGTTAAGGCTAAATTATTCCCTCTGCAAATCACTGATCTCCCCTCTAAACCCCCGCTCCAGTTCTTGCCAAATAAATGTATTTTGCCAGCACTCCTCCCTTGGATTAATTCAATCCACTTGGCTGTGGAGCCCAGAGATCCCAGAGAGGCAGCCAAACTTCAGCTTAGCCACAGTAAGGCTCTGCAGCACGTGAGCCTCCCTTGGCTGTTACTGCCTCCTGCCAGCCAGGTCCACCTTCTACCTGGGTATCAGTCAGCTCAGAAAATGTGCCCTGTTCTCCACGTGCAGCTTCATACTGTGTGATGTGTAAACACACCCATCAGTGGACAAAGCCTCAGCAAAGGAGAGAGCCAGCTCACAGGTGGCAGCAGCAGAGTGATGTGACAAAAGGAGCCCTTAGGGGGTATGGCAGCTACCCTTGCCCTCCTCTTTCCCCCAGGGAGCTGTGCAGGTGCCATATGGTTCACTATATGCAGCTGCCTTTCTGCCACAGCAGCAGACTTTTCTCCCATTGACCCCAGGGCATGAGCAGGGTCCTTCTCCTTTTGGTGTATCTGCCTCTTCTGCTCTTGGGTCATGCTGCCCCTCAAGACAGCAGAGCTGTCTGCATGCCCTGGTTGCAACTCCCTATGGAAGAGTGAGGTCCAAGCATGTTTCTTTCTGTAAGTTCAACTCACTCATGCCTAGACATGAGCTTGCTGAACCAAGGTGTTCCCACACACCTCCCTGGCACTCGGCAGCGAGCATTAGAACACAACAAACAAAAAGCAGCTTGCCAAGGACTTGTGGCATCGTATCCAAAACCAGACTTGTGTGATGGGCACTTGGAGCACACCCAGGAATGGAGAAGTGGTCAGTCCAGCAGGGGTGAAATGTTCAGCACAGCAGAAGCCCAAACTAAATAACCTCATGGCTCCTTTCCATTTGTTTTCTAGGATGCTGCACAGAAAGCAGGACAGCCCCGGAGTACAGAAGTCGCTCTTGCAAAGGAGACACCACATTTGCTATGCTCTCTACTCCAGCTTCCCACTGATAAACAGCTGCAGTATCAAACACAAAGTTTGCAAAGAGTCTGTGGGCTGGGCTCCCTGGACAGTGTGCATCTGGGAAGAGGCAATGTCTGGAGGCTCAGCAGTTATTAACCATGGGACAGCCTGAATGGCAAGCTTGGAAGTCACTCCTAGTGTGAGCATGGAGATTTGTGCCCAAGCTGCCTCTGTGCACAAAGCTTTGAGTGTTTCCAAGAAGTAGCTGAACCCGGAGATTAAAGGGATCAGGAGCTCAGCACTCTTGATTGATTTTGTAATCAATCCATTGCTGCTGTTTTTACTCCTAGCCGCACAACACACTCCAAGCCAGAATTCTGTGTCTGATTTGGACACTTGGGAGAAACACACCCTTGAAGGGCTCGCAGCAGACAAAATCATCTACCTCCTTCTTGCCTTGCAACTTAAGGAGGGGAAAGAGAAATCAAAACAGAAACCCAGCAATGCATTCCCTCAACCCTACCTGTCATCTTGTTGGTCCAGGGTAAGGAGTACTCCAGCAGGGACTTCAGGACTTCCGGGAAGTCCAGGGCAGCAGGGCCCCCGGTGCTGTTGCAGCTTGACATGTCCTGTGCCGAGTCTGTGCCAGCACTGCTGAGGCAGGGCCAGACACCTGGCTGCCAACCCTGAGTGTGGCAAGGAGGGCTGGGAGGCACCCAGAGCAGGCTTCCCAAACTGCTCCGGCTCAGAGCAAGCAAGGAGGAAACTGAAGCAGCAGTGTGCCCAGCTGTCTCCACCTTCCCCTCTCCCAGTCTGAAGTGGCCAATTGTGGAAATGGCTCCAGGCTTGAAGGGCTGTGCTGGGCTGCTGGCCAGCTGGTTTTACTGGGCCTCTCCCAGCCAATCCTGCAGCGAAGAACTGGGCCAGTTATCTAACTTTGCGAAGGCAGCACCCTTTTCCTTCCTAAGGTGTTATAACAAATGTACACGACAGGGTGGGGGAAGGAAGCAAGCAAGCACTGTCAGGAGTACACACGTCAGCTGCAAACACAACAGCAAAAGGCTCCTCAGCATGGCTCCTTGGAAGGCTCTGAGGAGCTCTGAGCTGTGCAGCCTGCCCCTGTGGAGATGCACACGCTGTCTGCATCTGCCTGCTAACTTCATCTGAGATGCAGATAGTGACAGTATTTGTACATCGTGCAACAGTTAGTGTGTGTCCCTCTTAAGCCAACGTTGATAGCAGCATAAGGCATTTTTCTCATCAAGTGTGGATCATCCGCAAAATGCAGAATTTCTTTCTGTAAGTGGCACAGAGTTTGATCAGAAAGCCAACAGCCTCCTCTCCGAGCAGTGATGCAAAGCAAGATGGTTCATGCACCCTGCAGATACTCGACACATGGTTAGGTAAGATCTTGCCTGTGCAGAGCCCCTTCTTTCCCATTAGTGTAATTTTTAGTATGGAGGGAGGGATTGGAAACGGGAGAATAAAAGTCTGGTCTTCTTTATCAGTGTCTGGCTTGGGAAGAAGCATCTTACACATGCTGGGGGTGTTCTCTTTTGCTGGGTGTGGTAATTAGAACAAAGTGCCTTTATTTCTCAGTCAGCTCCTGTCCGTTTTGCCATGCTCAGCCTTACAGCACAAGTGTGAGTCAATAGCAACCAGGTACCCCTACATTGCTCTGTGAGCCCCAGCTACTGGGGACAGCCCAGCAAAACCTTGCGTGGCTCTAAGCATAGAAGTGGCCTGAGCAAAGTCATGAGGAATTTTCTTGTGCCCGAAGTGAAACATTCCACTGTGACAGGGTTTTGCTCATTCAGGAAGTGCATTTGATTCAACCCAATAGAAAACAAAAAGAAAGAATTGCCTAGCCAGGTTGGGTGTTGGGAATTTCAGATTAGCTGGGGTAGTTTCATTATCTAGATCCCAATCTAATCAGGCTCAGAAATCACACAGTAGATGCTTTGGCAGAATTCTTAATTATGATAGAACTATTCTACAAACTCTTGGGATTTTCCTTGTTGTTTGCCTCTCCCTGTTCCCCAGGGAGAACAGAAGAAAACAGTCAGTGATAACCATCAGCGGTGAGGCCATTCAGGGAGAATAGTCCCCTAACTAACTCTAGGGGTTCTCCAGCCACCCAAAGCTGGAGCCAGCAGACAGCCCCTGCAGACTGGCAGTGCATCCTGGCTGCTGGCAGCAAGAGAAATCATTGCATGTCTCCCTCCTGGAAGAACTGTGTGCCAGCTAGGTCTGTGTCCTTTCCCGGAATCTTCTGGTCCATACTGGCTGGTATCACTAACGTTTGGGACAGCTACCATCATATATGCCTAGGTTAAATGATTGGGAATGTGGTAGCTGCCCAGTGCCAGGTGCAGCTGGACCTCCTGGTTTTGCCTCAGGCTCAAACTTGTCCTGAAAGCTGGAAAAACATCTGTCTGCATGTCTGGAGGAACCCAAGGGCTTCACAGCAGCTGCTGCAGCAATTGACTGGCACTTATGGCTTCAGAAGATTAAGTTCACTGAGTGGAAATTCATAGAATCACAGAAAGTGTTAGAAAGGACCTTACAGATCACCCAGTCACTTAGCATTTTGGATTATTAGCCTGTGCATCAATCCAAGTTGCCATCTTTCCCTCAGCCTCAGGAGTGCTCCCTCAGCTCCTTCACAGAGCCACACCCACCGTTTCTGGAGCTGCCTTTGCACTACCTCCCCTCCTACTGTTGTCTTGGAGGGGTCCTGCTGGACCCTCAGACCCAAAACAAGAGACAGTGGCACAGCCGGGTGCCTCCTTGGTCAGAACTCCTGCAGATTGTTGTTGTGGATCTTGTACTTGGTGGTGGCACTTGGCTGCACACCGACTTCTGAGACCACCATTACAGAAGGGAACTTAGTTGTTTCTGAAAGCACAGCTCCTGGGGAGCCCACCAGCAGCAGTGATGCTTGACCAAAGAAAGTCGTTACTGGTTACTGTTACTAATTGCTGTTAGTTTCCTCCAATGAGATGAAAGCTTGGCTTGATTATCTAATGGAAAGAAAATAAACCCCATTTTTTGTCTGATTTTCTAAGGACACAAAGCTTACACAACAGTATTATCCCTCCTTCTCTGCCTCTTTGCAGACATCCGTCACTGGTTTTTGTTCTTGTACTAGGTCTGAGGGCAAATGCACACTCCACTGACAACTTCCAGGTTTAACTCTTCATTTGTGTAGTGCATTTGGTTTGATAGGGATTGTTTTTCACCTGTGCAGGGCCCAGCAGGCTGAGTTTCACCATGGCCTTTCTCAAAGGACGCTTGCCCTGCATCCTACCACCTTGTCTTCTGCAGGGTTGAGATGCTGCTGCTGGTGGCAACAGACATCTACAGAGCAGCAAGAATGCCCAGAGTGGCAGCAGAGGCGCCGCCTCTGAAGGAGCTGCCCCTTCCCGAGGCAGGGTACCACATGCATTCACCTGTGTATGTGTCTGTGTGTGCCCTTCTCCCTTCGTGGAGCAGCAGTACTTGGATTCCCGAGCGTGCGGCGCAGTTGGGTGGGTGGAGGCACCTGCACCTCCCACCTGAGGTGAAAGGATTTCTAAAAACTAATTCTCCCAAAGGAGTGCCAAAAAGCTAATGAGCTTTGCTTCCCCCCACCCCCCCGCCAAGACATCTCCCCCTTCTCAGTGTGCTCACGTGGCAGCTCTGCTTCTCTGCACGTGGTCTTCCCTTGTGAGGTGCCATTTGCTGGAAAACTAGGTGCTAGGCAGGGAGAAAAGTGAGAAAGGCTCTTGGGATCACCAGGAGTTGTGCTGCCCTCAGCAGGAAGGACACCTAGAGCTGCCTTTGTGCATTTCCCCGCTCTGGGAACACAGGAAGCCTGGGCAGAGCTGGCTTTGGGAGATCTCTGAACAAGCTTTGGCAGGAAGTAGGGCCCAGGAGGTGCCAAGAGCAGCAATAAACCAGGGTATTTAAAGCAGGATGGGGAAATTCAAGGACAGTGACTGCTAGTCCTCTGCCAGGGCCTGTGGAGACCGTTGGGTGGGACAGCAAGGAAGATACATGCTCCTTTGGCTGCTTCCTTCTCAGAACAAAGGAGCTGGCTGTAAGGACCTCTGCTGTCTCTTGGCTCTCCCTTCCCAGGCTCACTCACCTCCCCAGGGAACGACGTGGCTCTTGGCCGGAGCAGGGATCCTGCAGCATCATAGTCCAAGAGGTCAGGGCTTGATGGATTGACACAGGGATCAGCTGAGCCTTCCTTCCAAGTAGGATGGAAGAAAACAACCTGTCCTCCAAGAAGGATGGGCAGTTTAGCTGCTGCTGATCCCCCAGTGAATGGTCTTGAACAGGAGAAGATCCAACCTGCCAAGAGCTTCTTTTGAAACACTGCTTCTACTGAACCCCCACCACAGCAACGTCCGGTCATGCTGCAGTTATACTCAAGCCGTTCGGCTGAGGAAAGTTGAGGCCATCTCACTCCCGTGGAAGCAGACCTCTCCCTCACTGCCTCCGAGCTTTGCTGAGGTACAGATGGGGGAGCATGCCTTGGTATTCAATTAGATGCAGCACTTCGCCCTTCCCAAACGTCAGCTGGAGGGCCCCAGCACCACCCGAAGCCCACAGCTAAGGCAGACAGAGGAAATCCACAGAGAACAAGGGAAATACACCAAAGAGCACCTTCAGCATTATTTTTCCAGTTTCAAGCAAGCCAAATCTACTCTGGCATGTAGGTTTAGAGATTTCCATTCTAGCCCTGGGTGTCATTTTCGGAAGGATTAATCCAGCTGGTAATGAATAAATCTATTTCCTGGGACTCTGTGCAGTTTCTGTGCCTCCCAAGGCTCTCAGGAGAAAGTTAGAATTTCTTGGGGTGCTGCCATCCATAAACAAAACTGCAGAGAGGAGCATCCCTGAAAGGGGCAGTCTTGGGAGCTGCCAGTGCCAGGACTGTTGCAGTGGGGAAGGAATCAGAGCTGTCATCTCTCCTGATCTCTACTTTACTCCTTGCTGCATCTGGATCTGCTTTCAGGAAACACCATAACTGCCTGCTCCTGCTTGGAGGGGGACCCACAGAGAAGCAGGAGACAATCCAGCTGGGAAGGGAGGGAGGTTATTGTGAATGGATGGGACCTGTCCTGTCCCCTCCCATCCTGAGGAGAAGGGGTTGAGGCTGGATGACACATGGTGCAGAGCTCTGAGCAGTGCCCATGGCTTTCCAGGAAGCCCCAAGTACTCCACAGTGTTACCTCCTCTGTACCCTCCACCCCAGCCAGTGGCCAGCACAGCTCCCCAGGTTACAGCTCCTGCAGGAGAGGAGCTCTGCTGCTCTCCATTCACAAGACACAACACAAAATGATGCTGTTGTTGGTTGCAACAGCTGCAGCAATACAATTAAAAGTGATGACAGCATTTGCACCACCTGCTGTCACTGCCAAGAAACATTTCCCTGTAGTGTGGGCAGACAGACTCAGTCACAGAATTGCTTGGGAATCTTTATCTGCAGTTTGCATGCTTGGCACAGCAAATCCTCTGCCAGGCTGCTGTGGGATGCCATTAAAGGTCTTTAGGATAAAGCCATCCTCCTGTCTCTCATGAGTCTTTACCCTCCTCCTCCCAGTCCCCCACTGGACCTGGATCCTTCCAGGCCGAGCTGGGGCTCGTCCCCTTGACTTTGTATCTATCTGTTGAAGTTCCTGTGAGGATCTGAGTACTGAAATCACCACTCCTTTCCCTGCCTCTTCAAAATACAGGTTTATTTTCTTCAATGAAGAGCCACCAATGAGGAGGGTTTTACATCTAACCTGCAAGGAAAACACTGTCGTTTTTCTGTGCATGCTTTGTCTGCCTCGCAGTTTGCTCTCTATTGTACTGGAAAACTACCCTCGCTCTTGCCAGCATGACCTCAATCATCTTTGGAGTGTAGAACTAATGCCTCTCACATTGTGTAGATGCACCTTAGAAGTGCACTGGGTCCTCATTCCCTCTGCACTACAAGCCTGTATTCAGGCCTCTCCTCCTTTCATCAGAAGGACATCAGTTCTCGTGTCTGTAGCTAGGCACATGGGGGAGATGCATCATAAATCTCCTCTCCTCAGATCTGGCTGCAGATCACCTTCTGGTCACACCATGAGTTTATGCAGTGGTAGCAGGGTGTCTCCATGGGACCCCCTTGTCTTTGCCACATCTCCAGTTTCGGCTTCATGGGGAATCCAGGTCAATCTGTATCGTCATGGATTTGAAAAATTAAGAAAATAGTTTTATTAATAAATGTTTTCACCTTGACCTGTTCCCCCAGAGGCGACCATCACTGCACAGCATCCTCTGCAGGGGGATCTGCACAGACACTACCTGTGACTTGGTGGGTAGGGCAAAGCAGGGAGCACACTGGTGGGCAAAAGAACCGGCTGACCCAGTTGAACAGAGCAGCCTACACAGTGGAACAACCTCTAAGTGAAGGTGATGCCAAGACCTGACTACTGGAGGTTTCCAAACACGGGTTACCCAAACACCTGAAACTGTGTTAATGCAGAGCGTGTAGATTCTTGATCCTTGGGGGAATGAAAACCAAAAAAAGTCTTAAGTACACCTAAAATTCACAAGAACTGTGCTCCTGATGGAGAACTGCAGAATCTCTTAATACACACAGAGGCATTTTTCCACTAAGCAAGAACAGCAGTAGCTTATACTTAAAAGATGGGAGAAATTAAAAGCGATCCAGTGCTTGAAGTGCTCCCTTTGCTTCCCTCCTTACAGCAGGGAAACCTGAAACCAGGACAAAAAACCTTTGCAGGGCATTTGAAAACTGCAAACACACACTGGATCAGGAGAGGGTTTAAAGTGCACACTTTTATTTTCTATTACAAAGGCTAGAAGAAGCAAGTTTGGTTGTTGGGGTTTACTTATTTATTTATTTAAGAACAAAACCAAAAATGTTGTTAAAACATCTACATTATTATCTTGATACTAGACCTTATGAAAGATACTAAGTTCTTTTTTAATAGTAAAGCGTGGTATTCTTAAATTATATTAATACAAAGACATATTAAAGGACTCAAAATCATTACTACCCAGCTCAGAACTGCAGCATCCCCTTGCTATCTTTTCCTTTCACTTGCTAAAGCCCTTTCCATTTTTGACATACAGTTTCATACACACTAAGTAGGGTATTTTTTGGTTTTTTACTTCCCCCTGTAAAGGTCAGGTCAGCTCCAACACCACTGTCACTGAAATCTCTGCCCCTACCAAAGGATTTGGGGAAGGATTTTCACTAAGTCCTTCAGCATCTGACAAGTCCCTGCTCTGTGCAGGTGTGTGTGTCTGGGGTTATTTTACAGGATATGAGATTTTCTTCTAATGTTATGAAATTAAACCATCACTTGTTTTGTTAATAACCCTCGACTTTGGTTCTGCGCTGCAAAATCTTCTCTCACGTGAATGAAGAGAAGAGAGAGTTGTCACAGGGTCAGCAGCCCTACAACATGTGGTTTGTCTGCAGCTCTGCTAAGAGTACATGATGTGCTGAAGAAAACCATCTGGGCATGGTAAAGCAAGCCTGGGAAGTCAAGTGTGACGCTTCCTGCCCTTTAAATAATATAAGCAAAGCCTTTACCATTAAAACTTTACTCACTAGTTAGCAGTATAATCCTCTGCCATCGAGATAGGACTGCAGGGACATCCTAGGGGGTTTCAGAAATGTGAACAGGGAAACCTGTCCCATCTCAAAGTTTACACCTGTCTATATAAACCCCTCCCCTCTTTGTTATTTCCCTTTCCCTAACCAAAATAAAAATCTTCATATTTAAACTGGAGATGCTGCGTTTCCTGGCCCGAGTCCTTTTCCTTTACCCTCATTTAAAAGATTCCTTCGATACCACACACATATAATATTATATAGAGCGATATATTTAATACCTGTGTATATATGCTTCATGGGAGGGGTCACATATATACACACTAAAACAAGTCTGGTGACAAAGTACTGCAACACCACAGACCAGGTTATCATACCAGGGAAAACATAAAGATACTGGACGCAACCCCCATGACTGTGGGCCTCCCTCACATCACCTCACCTCACACACCTCTCCCCGTCTCAGCCCCGATCCAAACCTCCCGAGCAACAGGGAGAGAGGACAGCGACCCACTCTGTACCCTACAAAGTTACTGTATGAGAAATCACAGGCGCAGTAAACACTAGAGTCACACTAAGAGATGCAGGTTTGGTTTAAAATGAAAACACATCCCAATGTTCCACGATCTAGATCGGCTTCCTTGGCATCTCTGCCCGAGAAGAGCAGAACAAGACAACCTGGGAGCTGATGCCAACCTCCTCCCCTGTCTCTCTTTCTGTCTATGAAGCTGACCACTTAAGCACAAGGAGCACAAGGAGAAGGTATGACCCAGACAGCTACAGTGAAGAGCAGAGGAGAAAATACACCACCTGACCACTCAAACTGCCACGCTTGATGCTGCGCCACTCTCTCTCCGCACAGCACTACAGATCCTTCCCCATCTTGTCCTTCTCCCCACACGTGGGCAGCGGTGGAAATAGCCACTTCCCTCCCCACTTCTCCCAGTGAGCTGCCTGCGTATCATTGGATGTGATGGTCCTGGCCCCTTCCAAACCAGATCTCAAGGTGCTGAACAGCTGGGAAAGGAAGCTCACACCAGACCAGTGACCACCATCCACATTTTAAAGGAGATGAAATAAGCTCTGCAGGGCAGTGGTTGAGTTGCCATCCCTGGAGGTGTTTTAAAGATGTGCAGATGTGGTGCTTAGTGACATGGCTTAGTGGTGGACTTGGCAGTCCTAGGGTAAACAGTTGGACTTGATGATCTTCAAGGTCTTTTCTAATCTAAACAATTCTAAGCCCAGGGGCACATTCAGCTTACTTAGAGCACAAAGTATCTCTGAAAAGACTCAAAATCAGCATGCAGCGCACTCTGCTCCTGGGCCATAACTATCCCAGTGGAGCTGATGCACCCACCTGGAGGCTGGTTTAAAAAGGTGCACCTGTCCCCACAGCTCCTCCTGCATTTCCACATCTCTCCTGAAGCTGGGAACCCCAGGAATACGGGAGCAGGGAGGGGAAAAGGGGACCCAGCAATGCCAAAGCATGAAGCAGTTCACGGCCAGATTGTATTTAGCACGGATACAGCATTGCCAGCCCCAAGGGCTCTGAGCCTGCTGTCCTGGGAGACTCTATATGAAAAATACATCCCCTACAAATGCTGGGAAGGAGATGTGTTTGTGTTTGAGTGGATGGTGCCATCCATGCATGCAAAACTGCAGAGTGTAGCTGGACTGCGGAAGAGAGAAGGAGAGGGGAGCTCAGGACAGGACATGCTTTTTAACGCTTATGGGATGAGACCACCAGAAAGGACAAGGCTGGCATGCAGAGCAGTGCTGCCTTTCACTGCTGCCACTATAAAAGCCAAAACTCCTGTCCCAGACCTCAGCATCACTATTTTCCATGGTGGCACACATCAGGTGTGACAGGAGCGGGTGCATGGCTGGGTCCCATTGTGCCACTTGCCCACCACCACAGTCCCTGCCCTGGGTCACACCCTGGCTGCACTGTGTGCCTGCAAACTCCCTTGCGTCAGCTCCGAGGAGGAGGGGGACAAACCTCTGGTGCTGGTGGTGTGCATCCTTCCAGCTGGATTCCTATCAGCAAAGCTCTGCCTATGCTGCTCAATGTTGTCCTTTTGAACAGTTCTGGCAATGCAGGTTAAAATGCAGCTCTAAGTAACCAAGAGGAAGAAGGGAACTCCATTACCTCCCTACCTGCCTTCAGCACACAAGGCAACATAGAAACATAGGCTCCTTTTGGTTATAGCCTTCCTCCTGACTAATACTGCTGCACAGATTGCAGTGGCACAGGGTGTGCCAGAGTCTCCACTACACCTTCTAGATGCCTTCAGTCTTACTGCTACCAGCCAAAAACCCAAACCAAAACCTGTTGTTCACTGAGAAAGACATCTGATGAGGAGCCACCAATTTGCCTTCTGAGTACAGTCAGCTGAAACAGTCTTAAAGTCACCTACAACCTACAACTCAGTTCCTGCTACTGCAAGTAGTTTTATTACTTTGCTGCTCTTAGTTATAGTCTTTATACCACACAGCTGTTACTTCAGCACCAGTTGATCCCTCAGGGCAATACAGACAGCAGAAGCTTAAGCCTACATGTTTTAAGCCAGATCTAGTGGCTTTCCCTCTTTGCATCTCAACTCCTGATTTTTCTGGTACAGAACTCCCAGGAGAGCACAGCAGCCGCAGCAGTGTTAATGGGGCTGGCTCTGCAGCACTGAGAAAAGGAGCACATGAACTTCACGGTCACCTTTTCACCAGGTGTCTGGCCCTTCCTCTCAGCTTTGTCCTCCGGACCTCTGCAGCCACATTCTGAGCTGAGGGGCAGAAGAATGATACAAGAAGTTCTCCAGTTCACAGCCCAGTCCAAACTGGATTCGTTCCTTTGAATGAAGGACAGTGAAAACAAGAAGATGAAGGAGAATTTGGCGGGAAAGAAGAGAGAGGAAATGGATCAAACTCGGTGAGCATGGTGTTTGCTGGCCAAGGAGAATCAAATTCACGATTTCATTCACCACTAATAAATCATCATCTCATAATCTTAAAACAAAAGAAAAGAAAAAGTTCTCTTTGCGAGACACAGGCCTCGCTCTCCCTGCTACTACCACCCTTGGAAAACCCATCCTGTGTTTCTCCAGCTGACAGGCTCCCTCCTAATCCCTTACTATACTCCATCCCGCAATAGGAAGTTGTATTTCCCAAAGTCGTCATCCCTGGGACAGAGCAGCATGTCCTTGCGGGCTTTGGCCAGTTTCTGCTTGAGCACCTCTCTCCGGTCCAGCCATTCTGTCAGCTCATCCTGGCCGTGGGCAAAGCGGCATTCCTCTCCGTCAGGGCAGGTCTTGCTCTTCTGGAACCTGCCGGCACAAGGAGCGCGATCAAGAGGGCACCCCAGGACAGGGTTTTTTGCTCCCCATCTGGGATACTCGCTTGGAGCCCACAGAAACATGCTGCCAACTCTGCTTCTAAGGGGGAAGTGACTCTCCTAGAAACCCACACGCAGCCAGGGAAGGCAACATGGAGGCTGTGCAGAGAAACAGAGCAGCAAACAGAGCAATGTCTATCAGGGGATTTAGTCAACAGAACAGAACAGTGTGAGCTGGAACTGGACCAGCAGGGATGAGGAGAAACCACCACACAACGCCACGTGGTAGCCATGAGAGACAGAGCCTTCCCTTGAACCAAAATGGCACTTCTAACCATCACAAACCTTATGAAGACACCTCAAGGCACTGATTTGGAGGGTGCAAAGCATTCAAACCACTTAATAAAGCACCTGGGATTCCCCCAAGCATCGGGCCAAGCAGACCGTTCAGCAGCTGGAGAGCCAAGAGCATCCTGGCTACAGAGGGCACAGGTGCAGACATGAAACCCCCTCTCCTTTTCTAAAGACATGTGCTTGGGAGTGTATTTTTACCACTTGGTAGTGTGGCTGAGCATCCCTGGTATCCAGCATCAGCCTCACTGTCACCCAAGCCTGCCAGTCACACTCCCCCTCCAAGCAGAAGTGCCTGGGGACTCTGAGAGACAAGAAGGTGGGAGTGAAGGAGGAGGAAGGATGAGTTCCCTGGGCCTGTTGCCCCATCCCTGCAGCAGCAGCACAGAGGGGAAATGGGACAACAGTACCTTTCACAGAGCCGGAATTCACCCATGGGGAAGCGGTAGTTCCAGCAGCTGGAGTCGCTGTCTGAGGTGAAGACCTTCTCCTTGTGCTTCTCTGATTGGATGTGCTGCTGCCATTGCTTCTTGCTGTTGCTGTTCTTCCCACAGAGCCAGCAGTGGTAGCCCATCTAACCGGTGCAGACAGGGCAAGGGGCCACTCAGTGCCTGAACAGTCACACCCATCGGCCTTCCCCATGCTGGCACTGCCTCTCCCCCTCTCTTTCCAGAGCATCCTGGAAGCTCCACTCAGTCTAAGACCTCCCACACTTCCCTGCCATGTCACCTTTAGGACATCATGCTGCTGCTAGGGGGGAGCAGAGGAGATGCTCTGTCAACATCTACCCTACACCTCAAACAGGCTTACAGAACAGCTCACTGACATGGTCCCCATGCCCCTGCTGATGGGACCCAGGAGCACAGACAATGCAGGACTCTGACAACTCCTGGCCTAAGGAGACCTATCTGCTTCTAGTTTTCCCAGGCCTCTATGCTCCCAACCCAGTTCTTCTCCAAGCTTCTCCTTCACCTTTTCCAACAGTCCAGCAATGACTTTGCCAGCTTTCCCAGGAGCCAGTAGGAACCTTGTGGAGGGGCTGAGCCCACACGAAAGGGAACCTAAGATAGACTCCTGACTGGAGAATTAACAGAAAGGCCATTGCAGAGCCTTACTGATGCCAGGTCAATCTCTTTCCACCTCATCTATGCTGCCCTTGCTGTGCTGCTCCAAGCTGCCCATCTAACCTACATTAGCACAAGCTCTTTCCCACAAAAGCAATGCAGTCCCTGCTGGCTCACACTTGGAGTACAGGAGAGGGGCAGGCTGTCACCACTGAGGAGAAGGGATAAAAGACAAGAGATGAGCTGATTACCATTATGTCAGCATAGTCGGTGGGCATCTGGATCTGTTTCTCTCCTTCTCGTGAGGTGAGTGGTGTCCCCTCTCCAGGCTTCCCAGGATTGTGTTTCTTCAGCCACATGTCATAGGTCTGCTGCATATCTAGTACTGCACAAAGGAGACTCATGAGATCACTCAACCTCCCGCACGGTGCACAAACTACAGGACAAACGCTGGGGCAGCCCTTCCCTCCCCTCCCCTGTCCTCTGCAGCAGCACCAGCCACCACACTGATGGCTTGGGAGGCCTCATGTCACCTCCTCAGATCAGACCCCTGGGGAGAGGAACCAAGTTCACACCACAACCACGTGGCGTAGGTGTCTTCTGTGAGTCAAGTGGCAACCTTGACAGCAGCTACACAAAGTGTTCAGGAAGGAGGGAAAGTTCCCCAAGATCTCCATGGACTTCCCCCACCAGCTGGTTCTCCATCAGGCCTGATTCTGCTTGACTCAGCAGACATCTCATTCCAGCCAGGGAGCTTAAGGCAGGGGCAGGATTCAGACCGGTCCCTTTCTTCTAAGCCTAAGCTTCATCCTCAGCACTCGAGAGGGAGGAGAGCCCTCAAGCAAGCTGGCCATAGGAAACACTGGGGAAGGGAAGAAGACCTAATGATGGCTTGCCTCAAGTTCAAAACCTGCCCAGAGGCCTGCAGTAGATGTCTCTTGGTGCTTCTGTCTTAAAAGCCACTCAGCACACTAGTGGGAAGGGAAATTTTGAGTGGAAGCTTTGAGTGCACATCTCCTTTTTCTCCCCTTTTCTCCTGAGAGAGGCTATGGAAACAAATGTTTGCAGCACCAACGTGATGCTGTGTGCTGGTAGAGATTTAGTCCTCTATAAATGGAAATTGAGGAACTCATGGCAATTTGGAATAATGAATGTAAATTCCCCTGAACTAAAACAACTCTTATCATTTGAAGATTCACTTTCATGCTTGAGCAGACACACCCAGACTGGCCTGATGTGCTTTAAAGGCCTCAACAACAAAATTACTTGGACTGCAACAAAGACTCTCCATCCAAATGCAAAGACTGAAAAAACTCAGGGCATGCCTGAAACCCTCCAAGCTTTCCAGCATCTGACAGAAATAGGTGAGCACCTGGACAACTTGCCTTACAGAGAGTCTCTTTTCCCACCTCACTGTCGGTCTGAATAAACAAGGACGGCTGCCAGGGAGCTGGCTGTCCAGAACATGGGTAACCCCCCAGCTATCCCACAGAAGGTAAGCTGGGAGCCTCCATAATTAAATCCAGACAAGCCACTCCACAAAGGCACCACCCAACAACATTCTCATTCAGGATCTCGAATCCAATCCAGTGAATACAGTGCCATGAGCAGGGAGTGCCACAGCCCAGGAGCAACGGATAGGAGCAGAAATGAGCAAGAAAGCTAAGGCAGATACAAGGCAGGCAAGAAAGATACAAGAGCAGCTACAGGTCAGGACTGGTACTTTGGCAGAGCTCCATATGAAGCCAGGCCTGGGACAGAACAGGCAACTGGAGGGACAGCACAGCATGGATTCAACAAGCTGCAGAAAGGGAGGACAGCAATGGAGCAAGACATGGGACCAGTGTGCACTAGTCCCAGAGTGAGGGACTCAAGATATACATGTATGTTTAAGAAAAGAGCGGCTCTGAATTACCATAGACAGACCTGCGCCATAATCCCACCTAAGATCATGGTACCAGCTCTGTCCAGCTGGCTCTGCTGTCAAGAGTACATCTTAACAAACCCTGCATCCATTGCCCAAATGCCCTCTTCCCTCTCCCCAGACTCTCTGGTCCATGTTTCCCCCACTCACTTTTATTTTCCTTCATGAAGGTCCACATGTCTCTCTCCTCAGGGCTGTGGGCGAAGGAGCAGTTGCCCACATACTGGCATTTCCTGCCATTTTGTGCATGGATACACAACTGGTGAAAGAGAGCAAAAGTTAGCATCTGCACAAACACTCCTTGCTAAAGGGGAAAGTGGGTTCAGAAAAACAGCTGGGGCATTAAGCTGCACACAGGAGAGGCTGCAAACTGGGCCCTCCAAACGTCATTAACTCATGCTTCTTTTCCTCAATGATGACATGAAGGGTGAGTTTTCCCTATAAAACTGCCAGGAGCAGCTCAGTTCAGCCCCTGTCCTCTCTCTGGTTGCCATTTCCGTAGGTGACTGGGTGCAGGCACACTTAGTGCTGGCCCTGGGTGAGGCAGCAGGGAGCAACCTGGATGCACCCAACGTTGTCTCCTGCTGGTCAAGCTGCTGGTCCCAAAAGGTGCTCCATTCTCCACCTATTTCCAAGTGGGTGAAGAGTGGCCTTACAGGCTGCTTAGACCACACTATTGCTCACACAACTCTATCTCATAGCTACCAACAGCACCATTGCCAGAGAAAATAAGCAGCTTTCTGAGCATTGTATTTACTGATGGTTCCTTCTCCCCCAGTCCTGTCACCAGAGAAGGACACCAGTGTGGACACCAGCTTGCCCATACAAACTGGGTGAGAAGAGACACTGCTGCTCCTCTCTGGCTGGGGCTGGGTGGGAGCTCAGGCAACGCACACCAAAACTGCTTTGCTGCATGATCTGTGTCTCCCCTGCTGGCCTTGTTGCCTACTGTAGCAGCTGTAAATAACTCTTGTTCCCCCACACCAGCTTCTAGCAACTGCCCTACAACTGGAGAGTGCTTAAGGCCTTGCGCCTGCCCATGGACTACGGAGCAACAGAACCCATAGGGCAGGGGGAGAGGTGCCTTCTACTTTCAGGGAGAAAGGAAGGGAGAGGAAGAGAAAAACTATCAATCGCCATATTTGGGGCTGGGGTTGGAGGCTGGATATCTGAATTTCTCACAGAACATGGCTTTCTAGCCGAGTTCTTAGTTCCGCTCTCAAAATACATTATGAGCCAGTTTCACAATCTACAGCAGCACAGCCATAGGGGCAAGCCCCTCCCAAGTGCTCCATTTCCCCTCTCACCCACATTGAGAAACCCTGACCTGAAGTGAGAATCAAATCTCATTTGCAAACCCCGTGCCATACACTTCTTGAGACGGTGACTGCATTAATAGCCATGTCAGAAACTCCCATATGTGTGTAGAGTGGTTTAAACAGGTGCTGTTCCTCTTTCTGCTCCACCCTTTTGCTGGATGTATTTGAAATCTCGATGCCATCGGTCTGTCCTTGCTTCCCACCTCAGCCAACACGTGCTTGCATCCCTGCCAGGTCTCCAAGGGACCAGCCCTCAAAGCACTGCACCACAGTGGGAGGGAAGAGGAAGGAGCACCTGGCTGTGCCAGGCATGTTGCTTACATCATACTGCTGTGGGAAATTGCGGATGGAAGGCAGTGGTCGGACAGACACCCACTTCTTCTTTGCTTTGGACATCACCAGCAGCACACGACGTTCCTTTGTCCAACTGAAAACCAGAGAACAAATCAAGAGAGGCAGAGGAAGAGCAGAACAAAGCTTTGTTTTCCTCAGGGACTCTTAAATACTGAGGGATGACCAGATCCTCCTGTCCAGCTTGTCCCTGCACTATCCAGCTATTCCTAGACAGGCACATCTGTGATAGCAAAGCCTCAAGAAGGGTGTTTAGGAGGATTTCTCCTTGTATATGCCACATGTTTCTTGGGGTATCTCTTCTCATGAAGTCACTAAAATCTCCTGCAAGTCTCACAGGGCATCTCCAAGGACTACTAAACAGCTGCTTTCCACCCTTCTACACAGCCAATCCTTGTGCAATCAGATCCATGAAAAAAATGTGGGAATATTTTCTGCCTGAAAGGTGTAGTAGAAATGCAAGTCATTACAAGCACGGTTTTATGAACAGGTGCCAGGAAGTACTAATTCTCCTGCAGCTCCAGCAAGTGATCACCAGGAGATACCCTGGGCAAAACCTCAAGTTCTATTCAGCAGCTGCACAGAGATGTTGCCCTTCCCATTCCAGAAAGCGATCCTCACCTGCTCACTTCTTTCAGCATCTGCTGCTTCTGTCTCTTGCTCAACAAAGGGCTTACGTTTGCAATAGGATGCTGGACTGTGCCTCTGCAGCTTGTGTTATGGGATGTGAAATCCTATAAACCCTTCTATCCTATCATGCCAGGCTGCCTAGGTGAGATGAGGCACAGTTTCCATGACCCAATGGTGATTTCCCAGGTGATATTCCTCTTCTAGGGGGCTTATAAGAAAGATGGGGACAAACTTTGTAGTAGGGCATAGAATCGTAGAATAGTTAGGGTTGGAAAGGACCTTAAGCTCATCCAGTTCCAATCCCCCTGCCACGGGTGGGGACACCTCACACTACACCATGTCATCCAAGGCTCTGTCCAGCCTGGCCTTGAACACTGCCAGCGATGGAGCATTCACAACTTCCCTGGGCAACCCATTCCAGTGCCTCACCACCCTCACACTAAAGAATTTCTTTCTCATATCCAATCTAAACTTCCCCTGTTTAAGTTTTAACCCGTTACCCCTTGTCTCATTACTACAGTCCCTCATGAAGGGTCCCTCCCCAGCATCTCTATAGGCCCCCTTCAGATACTGGAAGCTGCTATGAGGTCTCCACGCAGCCTTCTCTTCTCCAGGCTGAACAGCCCCAACTTTCTCAGCCTATCTTCATACAAGAGGTGCTCCAGTCCTCTGATCGTCCTTGTGGCCCTCCTCTGCACTTGTTCCAACAGTTCCATGTCCTTTTTATGGTGAGGACACCAGAACTGCACACAAGACTCCAAGTGAGGTCTCTTGTACAAGAGCAGAGTAGAGGGGCAGGATCAGCTCCCTCGACCTGCTGGTCATGCTCCTTTTGATGCAGCCCAGGATACAGTTGGCTTTCTGGGCTGCGAGTGCACACTGCAGCCGGCTCATGTTCATTTTCTCATGGACCGACATCCCCAAGTCCTTCTCTGCTGAGCTGCTCTGAATCTTTTCCCTGCCCAACCTGTAGCTGTGCCTGGGATTGCTCTGACCCAGGTGTAGGACCTTGTACTTGGCATGGTTCAACTTCATCAGGTTGGCATCAGCCCACCTCACAAGCGTGTCAAGGTCCCTCTGGATGGTATTCCTTCCCTCCAGTGTGTCAACCGAACCACACAGGTTGGTGTCATCGGCAAACTTGCTGAGGGCGCACTCAATCCCACTGTCCGTGTCACTGATAAAGATGTTGAAGAAGGCTGGACCCAACACTGATCCTTGAGGGACACCACTCATTATTGGTCTCCAGCTGGACATTGAGCCATTGACCACAACTCTTTGCGTGCGGCCATCCAGCCAGTTCTTTATCCACCGAGTGGTCCACCAGTCAAATTGATGTCTCTCCAACTTAGAGACAAGGATGTCGTGTGGGACAGTGTCAAACGCTTTGCACAAGTCCAGGTAGATGACATCAGCTGCTCTACCCCTGTCCATCAGTTCCGTAGCCCCATCATAGAAGGCCACCAGATTGGTCAGGCAGGATTTCCCCTTAGTGAAGCCATGCTGGCTGTCACCAAGCACCTTGTTGTTTATCATGTGCCTCAGCATGCCTTCCAGGAGAATTCGCTCCAAGATGTTGCCAGGCACAGAGGTGAGGCTGAGTGCTCTGTAGTTCCCCGCCTCATCCATTTTCCCCTTCTTGAAAATGGGAGTTCTATTTCCCTTTTTCCAGTCTTCGGGAACTTCACCTGACTGCCATGACTTTTCAAATATGATGGACAGTGGCTTAGCAACTTCATTTGCAGCTCCTTCAGGACCCACGGATGGATTTCATCAGGTCCCATGCACTTGTACGCGTTCAGGTTCTTAAGATTGTCTCGAACCAGATCCTCTCCTACAGTGGGCCCTGGGTCTTCATTCTCACTGTCCCTGCGTCTGCCTTCCAACACTTGGGTGGTGTGGTCAGAGCATTTGCCAGTGAAGACTGAGGCAAAGAAGTCATTAAGAACCTCAGCCTTCTCCAAATCCAGGGTAGCGGGGGCCTACGTTGTCCCTAGTTTGTCTTTTATTCGCAATGTACCTATAGAATCCCTTCCTGTTATCCTTAACATCCCAGGCAAGTTTAATTCTAAGTGGGCCTTCGCTTTCCTAACCTGGTCCCTAGCTTCCCAGACGACATCCCTGTATTCTTCCCAGGCTGCCTGTCCTTGCTTCCACCTTTTATAAGGCTCTTTTTTCCTTTGAATTTTCCTCAGCAGCTCCTTATCTATCCAAGGAGGTCTCCTGGCCCTCCTGCTGCACTTCCTTCTAGTCTGGATGCAACACTCCTGAGCTTGCAGCAGGTGATCCTTGAATATCAACCAACAGTCTTGGGCCCCCCTGCCCTCTAGGGCTATATCCCATGGAATCTTACTGAGCAGGTTCCTGAAGAGGCCAAAGCCTGCTCTCTTGGAGTCCAGGGCAGTGAGCTTGCTGCACGCTCTTCTCACTGTCCTGAGGGTCTCGAATTCGACTGTCTCATGATCGCTGCAATCAAGGCTGCTCTGGAGCATCACATTCCCAACCAGCCCTTCCCTGTTGGTGAGGACGAGGTCAAGCATGGCACCTCTCCTTGTCAGCTCCTCTATTACTTGCAGAAGGAAGATGTCTTCCACACAATTGAGGAACTTCCTGGATTGCTTGTGCCGGGCCATACCATCCCTCCAACAGATATCAGGGTGGCTGATGTCCCCCATGAGAACAAGGGCCTGCGAGCGTGGGGCTGTTTCTATCTGTCTATAAAGCGCTTCGTTCACAGAGTCCTCTTGGTCAGGTGGCCTGTAACAGATTCCCACAGTAATGTCTCCCGTCGCTGTTCTCCCTTTAACCCTGACCCACAAACTCTCTGTTCACTGCTCACCTGTCCCCAGACAGAGTTCCATACTCTCCAGCCTGTCTCAAACATAAATAGCAACTCCCCCTCCCCATCTGCTGGGCCTGTCTTTTCTAAAGAGGCTGTAGCGATAGAACAAGGGGTAACTGAAAGAGGGAAGTTTAAAACTAGATAAAGAAGAAAGTTTTTATAATAAGGGTGTTGAAACACTGGAACAACCCACAGAGGTGGTAATGCTCCATCCCTGGAAACATTCAAGGTGAGGCTGGATGGGGCTCTGAGCAACCTGGTCTAGCTGAAGATGTCCCTGCTCATTGCAGGGGGGTTTGGACAAGATGACCTTTAAAGGTCCCTTCCATCCCAAACTATTCTATTATTCTATGATGCTATCACACCAATCATCCTCATGGGCCCCAAGGAGCTAGATGCTGCAAAAAGACAAGACATGCCTCGGAAAAGAGCAATCAAAGCAATGAAAGAGCCAAGGAAATTAATTTTAAAGGAAGCAGAATACCTTGAATCATTGCTAATAGTGACCTGCAGACATCTGCAAACAGGTAGGAGTATAAAAAAGTGCAGAGGAGAACTATGTTAGTGACCTTTCTAAGAAGAAAGGATAGCAACTGGGAGAAAAGGGTTTTGTGGGAGCTGGACTGCATGCACCAGGAGTCATAGCCTGCATAATGCTGGAAGCAAATACAAACAGTAAGGAGAGTTGGAAACTGGAAAACAGCTGTCTGCAATGCTTGCTGTAGTGACAAACACCCTGAGCAGAGAGGGTGCAAGGTTTCCTAGCAGCCTCCTCCAGAGAGGCCAAATGAAGCCCTGGAGAAGGTAAGAGGAGAAATTTCTGCCCTTGGGGAGGGGTGGGGGAAGAGAAGGCAGCATTGCTCACCAGTGTCGGGCTTTGGCACTACAGTACTTGAGGTCTTTGTCTGGCTCCACCAGCTGCCCATTCCTCCAGCACTGGCCACACACAAATTTCATCTGGAGGTCGAAGGTGCTTGATGCAGGAGCCCGGGGAGAAGCCTGAGGAAGAGAACCACAACCTCAGGCAAACTGATCCAAAATGCATCCCTCAAGATGTGTGTCAGCAACAACTCAGGTTAAATCAGAGACAGCCCAGTTCTCTCTGCCAGTGTTAGCTGCTGGCCCACTGACATACTGGACAGGAGCAAAGCCACTGCTTGCTTCAGCATTATTTCTTGAGCTTTGACAAATGGCCAAAACGCAGCCACCCTGGCAGATTCAAGCACTGACCAGGCCTGGCTGTGAAACCCCTGCAGTATATCTCCATGTACAGATAAGCTCTGTGAGACCTGCACCAGCGCCTAATCCCCACCTCCCTGCAGGGAGGGCAATCCCCGCCCCCTCGCTACTGTGGGGAGAGCTCAGACACACAGCTCAGATAGCCCCTTCAGGAGGCAACCAGGCTGTGCCACAGCAGAGAACCCACCACTCCTGCTGTTGGACTAAGAGGCACATTTGATACCATGAAGTCAGAGCTGGGTCCCCTTCCAATCCATTTCTGGGCAGGTTTCTGTCTCTCACAGTCCCCTTGCACCAGGTTTCACAGGCAGTTAATTGTGATCACTGGGCAGCAGTATACAATCCACATATTTCAAATCCTCTCAGCCACTTGATTGGCCTTCTACTTGTCCTCATGAAAAAGCTGTTTTGGGATTATAACTAACTGGCTGAGGATTAAAAAGGAGCCAGTCTGCCCATGCCGTATCACTGCTGCCTCATGTTTTCTGAACAAATCTCTGGAAAGCTGTTTGTATTCTGTATCACCACTGGAAAACATGTGACTGGTGTCTCCAGTTCATTTCCAAACCAAAGAGCAAACCTGACTGGATGCCAGTGGTCCTAGGCATGGGAATATGCAAGGGTACAAGAGAACACCCCAGTCATCAGGCTGACCATACAGCACAGAAGTTGTGTACGGACGAAACAGCTTTCTGATTGCTAACACTGCCCATCCCAGCTGCCATGCCTTGAATTCTAATTCTGAGCATCTAACAAGGAACAGACAGGAGAACCACATCCCCCAGGAGCAGGCCTCTGCCAGCAATTGATTAGCAGCAGCATGGACCCTATGTGCATTCCTTTGGCAAAGGGAAAGCAGCAAGCGCAGGCAGTGCAGAATCAAAGCATCTCTCAGGAAATGCCACATAAGCTATAGACTACCACTCTGCATCACTCCAGACCTGACATGTGAAAGGCACTCAATTGCTGTGAAAAGCTGACCAGAGAGCTGTGTTGACTACAGGAGGCCATCACTGCCCTGGATGTTCCCAGAAAAGGACCCTTCCAGAGAACCATCATCTCTCACAAAAAGCAGCAGCAATTCTATCCTACTCGCCTCCAAGATGGCCTTTCTGGTGGCATCTGGCACATGACTTGTGCACCTGTCAGCTTTCACCAGTGCTGGTGAACACAAAGAACACATCAAACTGGCTGGTTGTGGGATGAGCAGGGTTGAGACCTGGGATATCAAGAAGGCAGCATGGTACCTCCCTCTCAGATGCACGGCCTCTGAACACTAGTTTTAATCTCCACTTGGTCTCCAAAGGAAATTATGCTACAGCTTGTCTCTGATCCAGCAAACTTATAGATAGGCCTAAGGTAATAAAATGGCACTGCTGGCATATTCCTCTTTATCAGCCTCATGCTGTCTGCCATGTAATCCTCCAGGCAATAGATCTCTCAGCACAGTCAGGAAGCTTGGCTCAAATCTACTGACACAGAAAACCCAGAAACTGAGTGGCTCCAGAAGGCACAATAGATCAGAGATAAAGAGAACAGAGAACGTTTCTCAGGTAATTCTGGTGATCCTGGCTGCTTTTCCCACAAATTCTTAACCAAAAGAAGCCTGTGCATTTCTTCATCAGTCATGCAAACTGCTGGTCAATCCAGTGGGCATGTATGCTCCCAGGGGATTAGGAGCCAAGTGAAAAGTCAAAGCTGCTGCTGTTGCTGTTACATGACTGTATTTGTAAAGGCAAGACACATACCTGGCAGGCTGCTGATAACCAACAGTGTGGAAATTATATCACATGAGGCTCTAGCAGATGAAGCCAGGCAAAACTGCCTCAGGCTGTGGCACCACCCCTTGCTACGGAGCCAGACAATATAGTGCTAGCTATGCACCATGGTAACCAAATAAATAAAGGTCTTTGGCACGACAGCTCTCCACTTCAGGCTCTGCAGAAAGCAACAGCCCCAGAACGGCCACTCGTGTTTCTCAGCTTCAGGAACCCCGCTCAGCAATAATTGAAATGCTCTCTGGAGGAGCCATGTGTCTCGGGGGACTATATGAGGGGCCCAGGTTACTCAGCCACCTGACCCAGTGAGCTGTACTTAGGTGCAAATACCCCTTACTAAACACTTTCCACTCCATGCTGAAATCGCTAATTCTGAGGCCACTTTATTTTTTTACTCCAAATAGTGGAGTAAAACCAGGATAGTCCTCAAAAATCAGAAAAAATGAGCGCTAAGCCTCTCAGTTCCTAAGGAGGTGATGGGAGGACACCCAGCTACCTGCAAGTCTCCTCAGCTCACTGCCTCTTCAATCTGCAGCCACTGGTTTTACTCCAACAGCAGCCTTTATTGGGCCAAGCACGAGAGATCCCTGACAGGTCTTCAGCAAGCAGCACATCTTCGTTCTCCACTTCTTGCTAACTTCCACTCTCCTGACCTGCTGGGTCCCAGCATGCTGCCTGCCTCTTTTCTCCAGAACTGGATAGCCCCAGCCGGTAACTGAGTCCAACTGGCAGCTGGGACAAAACTGCAGCAAAATCCCTGGGAGCGACTTTGCTTCCTCTGACCAGAGGGCACCGGGGTGAGCGTGGATGGTGGGAAGGAGGGGTCTGCTTTTACAGCCCTCCTGGGAAGTTGTCTTTGCCAGGCAGCCAACTTCAAAAGCTGGGAGGATGCTGAGAAAACTCTGAGTCACATCAGCCTGCTTGGACGGGAGAAAATAATTGCAAAAGTAAACATCTCTCAACAGATACGTTAGTCCTGCCCCTGAGGTCTGTGGCAGCAAGCCAATGTCTCATCCCATAGCACAGCCCTCTGGCTGAGTCCGTGCTGATGCCAAAGCCATGGTTTGCTATTGCAGACGCATGCATCTGACCGGTTTGATTCTGTCTCCTTGCACAGCGCCAGTGCCAGGCTGCCAATTCCTACGGACCATTGATGGTGCTGCTGGTAGGCACTTTCTGACTGTAGCAACAAAGCTGCTGCTTCGCTTCCGCACAACATAACAACCTGGAAGGGATGGAGGGTGCAGTCCAGCTCTGTGACAGCCAACTGTGAGGCACAACCAGACTTCATCATCGGCCATCAGCCCTAATACTGCCCACAGGGCCCAGAAGCTGTAGCTCACTGCTCATCCCCTGACAGCTGAGATAGCAGGCACTGGCATTTCTTTTCCTGATCCACTGCCCCCTGCAAGCCCCAAAAGCCAAAACTAAACCCTTGCTCAGCATTCAGATCCCAAGTGCTTCAGAGGACAAGCTCTGACTGCGCCTGCTGAACAACTTGTTCTTCCAGCAGCAGCACCTCCAGACAAAGGTGAATTTGAAGCTGCAAGGGTTGCAGGACAACAGCTGTTCACCCCTCTTTTTTTATCCCCTGATTATGCACAGAGAATGGTAGGACAGAGCTTTCTGGAAAACACAGATCCACAACAAGCAGGAAAGAACCAGTCACTAGACTTCTCTCTCCATGCAGCAGGGATTGCTGATATATATCCAACTACTGTCACAAGCTGCTGCAAATTCACACTTTGTTTCCTCCACTATGAGGATGCAGGCAGCTGCCTCTGTACTCACATCAGGCAGAAAGAGATCATAGCCAGCTCTGTCTGCAGGGGCCATTCAGGTCATCCAGGCTCACTTCTCATGCAATACAGGCTGCAGAAACTCATCCTCTCAGCTTGCTGAGAGGCTAGAACATATTCCTTAAGCAAGTCAGACAACTTTGAGAACCAGAAACCTCGGTTTCTCTGGACGGCTGCTTCACATTCCTCTCCTCCAACCATGTCAGAGCACAACGGCAGAATAAGCTGCACAGGTACGTTGCTGAGCATCTCCTCAAAGATGACTCCATCTCATTCAGCATGATGTGGACACAAAGCCCACTGCAAACATCAGTGCAGTCACCCAGACTTTTCCCGCTCGGCTTGCCCATGCCCATCAGATCTGCTTTTCCTCAGCATCAGTGCCCTGGAGCCTTCTGAACACTTCCGCTGGTCCATAACCAGCTGACAAAAGCTGTTACCTGCCACACTGAGTGACTCATATACTTTCCTATAAAACACCTCCTCTGCAGGGTGCTCACAGGCTGCACTCAGTGCTGTTCTCTGCAGAGGAACTCCTGGGTGAAGGGTCAAAGACAAAGGTGATGTACCCTTGCTCTGACAGTAAGGCACAGGCCAAGAGGTGGCAGCTGAAGCATCCACAGGGGGAAAGAAAGCTGTCAGGTGGGAACAAAAAGGATTTGCAACACCTTTCCCAACATTTTGCAGGGGACAGAATTGCTCCTGTGCCTGAGAGCTTGCTGGGAGGCATGAACTATCTCACCTCATCAGATTTTCTGAAAGTAATGAAAGAACAACTCCCTGCTGTAATGGCAGAACTGCTTTAGTTCAGTCTCAGGGCTGGGTTGGAAACCATCCTCACTGAGTGGGCTCTGTTCCTACACTACAGAACACCTTCTTGGGGAAAAAATAAAAAGGGATGAGGCGGTGCCATCCATAGCCAACAGGTTGGAAGAAAGCAAACAAAGAGGTGCCCTTTGCTTGTCACACACCCCTCCAGAGAAAGCTGCTGGCACTGCTGGTGGGTACAGGCAGAGGCACCTTCTCCCACAGAGACTGGTGGCACAGAGGCAGAGCTCACAGCCTCCTCCTGGCAAGGCATTGCTAAGATCTCTGCCCAGCCCCAATAGCACCTGAGCTGGAAGTTCCATCCAGTCCTGCGTTCAGAGCAGTCCTGAGGGTCATTTCTTAGAACCCTTCAAACTGTCATATCGTCCCTTGGCCACTGAAGGGCAGCAGGACGCCCTTGGTCCCCCCTCTGTGTGGCCATGGTCTCCAAAGTTTCTCAATTTCAGTAGCAAGGTGTCCCAGGAAGCACCATGCTCTGCACATTGCCCTCCATTCTCTGGAGGCTTCACCCCACCACTGAACAGACCAGATAACAGTGCTGCAAGACAAGGCACAAAGCACATCACTAGCACTGCAACCAGGAAAGCTCTCAGGTGTCCTGCTCCTCAATGGCCAGTCTGGTCTGCCTGGGACCTGTCACACACTGCACTGGAAGTTGTGCTGGAACAGTTGGGAGCAAAACTAGGCTGCAAGCAATAGATGCACCTTACTTACCATGCTGTTGGCTGGTTTGCTGGCATGTGCCTCCATCTGCTGCCAGTACTTCTTTGACTCCTGCACGATATCTTCATGAGTCATTCCTGGGAACAAAAGGGGACAGAACTGAGCTACCCTCCTCGGCAAAGAGAGGAAGGGAGAGGTTTCAGGACTTCCTATGTTGGGGCTTACTAACCCATGTGTGACTGACAGCTCCCAGTGTCAGGTAATGTCAGGGTTGTAAGAGGACCTACCACAGAATGTATTTAAGCACAGGCTAAGGAAGCTCCTCTCTCCACACAAGACAAATAAAAGGGTTAAGAGTTTGGTCTCCTGGGCTCACTCAGACCTGATGTTCTGCACACACTGTCAGCAAAGGACCCAGATGTTGCCTCCAAAATGATGATTCTTGGCACAGGGTCAAGAGGCTGTCCCGCAACACCATATCAACAGATCCTATCCAAGACCTCCAAGACAATGCTTTGTTACTGTTGATGTACTGTCTATTGGAGTTTTGGGCACTAGCTTGGAAGATCACAGATATTCCACCGAGATATGTAGCATCTCCAAGATCCCAGAAGTCTCACCTAATCCCTGCTGGTATTAATTAACCTGTTACTTCATTAATCAGCAGGTGAAGAGGAAAGTTGAAATTCAACACAAACAGCAAGTGCAACCAAGGTAGCAAGGAAAGACCAACAGCACAAAACCAACCAAAGAACAGCTACGAGTACGGAATCAGCAAGGAAAGATCTGCAAGGTTTCAGAAATCAGAAATGCAATATCAGACAACAAGAAAAAGGGTTGTTCAGACCTTATCTAAGGAATTAGCTCCTGACCAACTCAAGTGGTGAGGGAAAAGCCCCTGCCAGCACCAGCCAACTAAATGGGCTGTATGAATCTCAGAGTGCTAAACAGCAAGAGAAAAGTATGTAAGAGTAGGAACTGTCTGGTCAAGGTGAGGCCTCTGTTACAAAAAAGCCACGTTGTTTAAATGCTACCAAGACCTGAGGTAGCTGCCAAAACAAACTGAAGCAAGTATCTTACAACGCCCAGCTGACTGCAACAAGTGGGGTGCTGAGGATGGCCCTGATGCAGCACCCCCAGCACAGAGAGGTTGCAAAATCACTTGCTTTGCTTTTGCCTATAGCTTTTATTATTGAAGTGTTCTCCAGAAATGCCACACAGACACAACCTTTGATCTGAGAGCCAGCATGTTCCAGAATTTAAAGGCCAGCAAACACAAGTTTTCATCTTAGCTTAGGCTGTGTGTAACTTGGGTAAGTCACAGCGTTCCTGACCTCAGTTTCCCCACCTGTGATTTCAGCTGTCCAGGTCCCTGCCAGGCAACAACACTGCTGTTTGTACAGGGCTTGGAGAGAATGAAAAGCATTCAGGGAATTTTACCATTCCTCAAAGAACATTTGCTCAGGCCTCCAAAATGGCAGCTGCTGCATAGCCAGTACTACTCCTGTATCAGAGCTGTTTGTGGATTTTCTCCTTCTTAACCATTAACCCCAGAAGAAACTGAACAAAGTTAGGAAATCTGCAGCTCCCTTTTTCACGTCCAAGTATTCCAGAGCTGGACACAACACTTATCTGTACATTTTTGGGGGACAAAAACTATACAGCTGGGAAAAAGCACAGTAAAAAGTTAACTGCACTGGACCTGGCCCAGAAGGGGGCAAAGCAGCTCCTATCTTCTCTATTCTGTACACCTGCACTGTGATCCTTGGGGTGCAGAACCGACAGGAGAAGCATATACAGCTCTTGCCAGAGGACTGGATTTTAGGTCAAGTTCTTAGCAAGTGACTGCCTTCTTCCAGTCCCAGAAACCTGAATTAACTCAACAATACAGTCTAGAAATGTGGTGGTTGGAGAAAAAAAACCCTCCCAAATATGAAAGGATGTTTTTCAATACACCAGCTCTCAATAGCATGAACTGTCCCCAAAGAGATGATCTGGGAACCAAAAGACCCATGTGTTCATTAATTATATTTCAGCTTCTTTTGCAACATCATTAGTGAGGACAAAGACCCTGTGATTTCCACTGATGGAAGAAGAAAGTAAGATATGTCTGTGAAAGGCCACAGTAAACAAGAAAACAGTCCTGCCTGCCCACATTTTCATATCTTGGGAACCTTTACTCCACTAATACAATCCTTTATCCCCATGAACAAAGCCACAAGCTCTGTAAAAACTCAAATGCCTGTGAAACACAACAGACCAGAGGTTTTAAATGCAAGCTGCTATGAATGATGCCTCCTTCCTGATCCTGCCAAGCAATGGTGCCCAAATCAAACTCTCTGCTCCAAAGCTAAAGCATTCACAGAAAATAGCAACAACTACCTTTCATCTCTGTTTCCATCATGAGGGATATACTTAAGAGAGGGAATAAACTCCCACTCCAAGAAGGAAAACTCACAAGGAAAGCAGGCTTATATATACAGCCCTGCAGAAACACACAAAATCACACAACAAACAATACAAAAAAATATGATGGCTCTCGCATTGTTGGAAAAGACGGGAATAAGTACAAGGTTTACTGACCACCTCTGCAGCTAAACTCGTGGCTTGTTTCATCTCCTCACCTTCCTGTTTGGAAATCCTTCTTCAAGCAAAGAAGGCAAGAAGCAAAAATCAATCTAACCAATTTCTTCTACAGTCTGAAGAGGAGGGAGCAGGGGAGGAGGGAGCAAACCCACTTTTTCTAACAAAACTTAAGCAAAACATTACAAAAACAAACCAACCCTGGGGTGAGGAAAAGAGCAAGGTGCTTGAACGTCAGAGTGCCCAGGTTACTACAGGCAGTATCATTAAACATGTAGGGCAGCAGCGGTGCTTATGGCTCACAGGCAACATAGTCTTAGAAACTCTGGTGGTGTCATTTTTAATTTCTTGTGGCCACAAGCAAGAAGAACAGAAGATGGCATTTGCCACAGCATGCTATTTGTTCATCTGTATCCCCCAGTGAGTCAAGCCAAGGACAATGACTGCACTGAACAACAGTGACAGGCACTTCGCAATAAACTGAAGAAGTTGCCCCCAGCTGTATCAAAGAGTGGTGAGAAACACCCATAACATGTTTCCTCTCTGAAGTACTCTGGGCTGGGTCCTGCACTAAACAAGACCCTGTGGTTAAAAAAGATGTAGGTAGCATTGTGGATGGATAAGCATCTACTCAGTTAACAGGAGAGCAGCAAATGAAACCCTCCAACATGTCAGAAAGAGAGAGGGAAAAAAGAGAGAAAGGACTGAAAGTGCCAGATGTGGGAGTGTCATCATATGAGTGACCTGAATATAATTTCTGCAATAACCTCTTCAGAGCCATGTCATCAAAGCCTCTCTGGGAAACACCGAGTATCTTGTCATTTTCCACTGCTGGTGAATTTGAAACTGGAGATGCACAGTCTTCGTTTGTATAACTGCTTTGTAGCCTATGCATGCTGCCATTCTCACTGCACCAGATGCTCACTCAGGGATCCAATTGCTATTTAGGGTCTTGCACAGGGTTTTTGCACCAAAACACCTCTGGGGATTCAGCTCTACCTAATCATCATTTCAACTTATGCAGCTGGTCCCAAGGGAAAGGCTTCCTGGTCTGCAAACTACAATAGCACATGCAAAGGGACAAGGGCCAAACCAGAATCACAAAATGCTTTGGAAGGGACCTCAAAGATCACCTGCTTACAATCCCCCTGCCATTGGCAGGGACACCTTCCACTAGACCAGGTTGCTCAAAGCCCTGTCCAACCTGGCCCTGAAAACTTCCATGGATGGGGCAGCCACAACTTCTCAACCACAGCTTCTGGTGCCAGGGCCTCACCACCCTCATAGTGAAGAATTAACCCTAATATCTAATCTAAATCTACCCTCTTCTAGTTTAAAGCCATTCCCCTTGTCCTATCATTACATGTCCTTGTAAAAAGTTCCTCTCCATCTCACAAAACACCTTGGTTCTCTTTTCTGTGTCCCTGAGGATAAAAAAAATACGCACAAATTGAGTGACAACTTCTCAGTACTCCCAAATCACTCTCTTCCTCTCTCAAATGGTGTGGGGTACACACTGGAGGAAACTCAAGTGCACACATCACCAGCCCTGCACCAAGTCACACTCACCTGAATATTGCTGCAGCAGCCAGACCTTGAGCTCGATGAAACTATGAGCGAAGTGGCAGCTGTCCTCGCGCAGGCAGCCATACCGCACCTCATGCCGGCACACATCAAACTGGAAGTGCTCCTGGAACTGCCGGATTTTGGAGTACTTCAGGGAGGTGGAACGTACGATGTGGACCAGACACCTGCCCATGCCAGAGAAACATGAAGCACCTGAGGAAAAGTATCTTCACTCCCTCCTCCTTGCATGTGGCTTTCAGACATTTGACTGGGCAGACAAAGGTCCTCTGAGAGAGACAGACTCCACTGGGAAAACCAAATCCCTGCCCTCCTACCCTATCAACCCTAGGCAAGTACTTTCAATCTTCTCAGCCCATGGGTGATGCTCTGCTTAAGTTCGCAGATCAGACACATTTCAAAGTACGCAGCAAAGATACCAACACCTCTGGCTCAGCAAGTCCCTAAGTCTCAGGTTGCCAGAAACCAGAGGGTTGTGTTACTGTGTACTTGACGTTTTTCTTATCCTTGTTTTCCTAAACATTCATCACCAGCCAGAGGTAGGATCCTGAGCTAGAGGATCTTTGGTTTGACCTTTATGTAAAGGCCAAACTGAAAGGCAAATTAAGTCAAAGGCTGACTTCAAAGGGCTTTGCCAATGCCTGAAATCCCTTAGCACCAGGAAGAAGCAGGCAGGGTGAAGCACACAGTGCTATTTATCACGCTTTGAGCTGCCCTATGATTGGAACCCATGGGGAGGAAATAAAGAGACCAGTGCCCTAGAGTTAAACTGGCTGGACTTGTGAGAGATTGCTCCCATCAACACAAAAACATTCACTCACTTGTTGTCATGGAAACTGTGTTTGGCAGAAAGGTTGGAGCAGACAGATGGTGTGTCCTTGGTCCCTTTGCTGATAATCCGGGGTTTGCTGTCAAAGCAAATCTGAGAAGAGAAGAAGTAGCATGCTGGGAAAATCTTAGAGAGCAATGAACCAGAGCCACTTCACTTGGAAGGGGAAGAAGAACCAGCACCAGCCTATTCTGATGTTCAAAGTCAGAAGCAGCTTGGTGAAAACTTTGTGGTGGGGCTTTAAAATAAAGCAAGCAAACTTTTGGAAGAGCTTCCAAGCAACATTTTTTGGCTTATTCTCAACAGTATTTTCCACTGTGGTTGGAAAACTTTTGGTCAGAGCCACATATTCTTTCCCAGTTAGCCAACACAGCAAGAACAAGGGGGAAATGATGGGGAGAAATAAAAGAACAATCAGTGCACAGCAAAGAACATGCCTCTACATGTACCACTGCTAATGTGGGGAACTTTCTGCTGCAGAACATCAAGATGGTACAAGTCAAACCTTAACTGCCCGTCTCAGTGGCTCAGCACAGACATCAGGCTGGAATTTGTTGATTTACAGGGCTCTGGTTTCTAAAGTAGCTGGGGCTAAATTACAATTCAAAGCAACATCTCAAGACAGAGAAAGAGACAGGTGATCCCATGAGCCTGCATGCACCTGGTTCAGCTGCAGGAGGAAAACTACCTCTCCTTTCTTCTACAGAGCTGCATCCATTACTCACTGCCCTTCTGGGAGCAGGGCAATGGCTGGGACATATAAAACCATAGATTTATTAGGTTGAGAAAGACCTTTAAGATAATTGAGTCCAACTGTTACCCTAGCACTGCCAAGTCCACCACTAAACCATGTCCCTAACCATCACATCTGCAACTTCTAAGTGCATCTACACCTTCTAAATACCTCCATGAATGGTGACTCAACCACTTCCCTAGGCAGCCTGTTCCACTGCTTAATAATCCTTTTGGTGAAGAAATGGTTCCTAATATCCAGTCTAAACGTTCCCTGGAACAACCTGAGGCCACTTTCGCTTATCGCTTGTTACTTTGAGAAGAGATGGACCTCACCTCACTACAACCTCCTTTCAAGTAGCTGTAGAGAGCAATAAGGTACCCCCTGAGCCTTCTCTTCTCCAGACTAAATGCCCCTAGTTCCCTCAGCCGTTCCTCATCACACTGTGCTCCAGACCCTTCACAGCTTCATTGCCCTTCTCTGGACCTGCTCCAGCACCTCAATGTCTCTCTTATAATAAGGGCCCCAGAACTGAACACAGGATTTGAGGTGCAGCCTCATCAGGGCCAAGTACAGGGGGATGATCACTGCCCTGGCCCTGCTGCCACACTGGTGCTGATACAGGCCAGGATGCTGTTGTCCTTGGCTGTGTGGGCACAAGCTGCTCATGTTCAGCTGCCTGTTGACCAACACCCCCAGGTCTTTTTCTGATGGGCAGACTTCCAGACACTCTTCTCCAAGTAGCATTGCACGGGGTTGCTGTGGCTCAAGTGCAGGACCCAGCACTTGGCCTTTCTGAATCTCACACAACTGGCCCTGGCCCAATGGTCCAGCCTGTCCAGATGCCAAATTGGTGCTGTCTGCAAATTTACTGAGGGTGCACTTGATCCTCTCATCCAGACCCCTGGTCAAGATATCAAACAGAACTGGCCCCAGTACCGAGCCCAGGGAACACCACCTGTGACCGGCCACCAATTGGATTTAACTCCATTCACCACCACTCTTCGGGCCTGGCCATCCAGCTGGTTTTTCACCCAGCAAAGACTACACCCATCCAAGCCATGAGCAGCTTCTCCAGAAGAATGCCATGGAAAGTGGTGCCAAAGGTTTTATTGAAGTCTCAGTGAACAACAACCACCGCCTTTCCCTCATCCACTAAGTGGGTCACTTCATCACAGAAGATCAGATTGGTCAAGCAGGACCTGACTTTCATAAATCTATGCTGACTGGACCTGATAGCCTGGTTGTCCCATATGTGCTACGTGACGGCACTCAAGATGATCTGCTCCATAACCTTCCCTGGCACAAGGTCAGGTTGACAGGCCCATAGTTCCCCAGATCCTCCATTCAGCCCTTCTTGCAGATGGGCATCCCATTTGCTAACCTCCAGTCAACTGGGACCTGCCAGGTTAGCCAGGACTGCTGAGAAATGATGGAAAGTGGCTCAATGAGCACTTCCACCAGCTCCTTCAGAACCCCTGGGTGGATCCCACCTGGCCCCATAGACCTGTGTGCATGTAAGTGGTGCAGCAGGTTGTTGATCATTTCCCCTTGGATTACAGGGGCTTTGTTCTGCTCCCCATCCCTGTCTTCCAGTTCAGAGGTCTGGGTACCCACAGAACAACTGGTCTTGCTATTAAAAGACTGAGGCATTAAGTACCTCATTCTTTGTAACTATGTTTCCCCCTGCACCCAATAAATGATGGAGATTCTTCCAAAGGTCATAAACTCTCCTTATTTACCCAAGTTCCAGCCAGAGCTCTGTTCAGTCAGGCTGGTTTCTTCCCCATCAGCTCAGCTTTCGGCACACAGGGATGTCCTGCTCCTGCACCTTAAAGATTTCCTTCTTGAAGAAGGTCCAGCCTTCCTGGACTCCTTCTCCCTTCAGGATTGCTTCCCAAGGGACTCTGTCATCCAGGCTCCTATACAGGCCAAAGTCTGCCCTCCAGAAGCCCGAGGGCGGTTCTGCTGACCCCCCTCCTTACTCCTCTGTCACTTTGTGATTGCTGTGCCCAAGACAGGCTCCAACCCCCACATCACCTACAAGTCCTTCTCTGTTTAGGAACAACAGGTCCAGCGGGCGCCTTCCCTGGTTGCGTCACTCACCAGCTGTGCCAGGAAGTTACCTTCCACACATTCCAGGAACCCCCTCCTAGGCTGTTTCCTCTCTGCTGTGTTGTATTTCCAGTGGACATCTGGTATGTTGAAGTCCCTCAGGAGAACAAGGACTTCTCCCAGCTGCTTACAGAATGTTTCATCTGCCTCTTCATCCTGGTTAGGTGGTCTATAACAGACTCCCTACCATGATTCCTGCCTTGTTAGCCTTTCCCCTGATTCTCAGCCATAGACACTCAACCCTACCATCACCATCATTAGGTCTAGACACTCAAAATACTCCCTAACATACCGGGTTACCCCACTACCTCTTCTTCCTTGCCTATCTCTTCTGAAGGGTTTATAGCCATCCACTGCAGAAACATAGTGGGAAGACGCACAACTATCAATGCGTCAGTGGCTCAGACACATAGTGAGGAGACGATGAAAAGTGCCTGCTCCCTCCTGCCAGCTCTGTACCTCACAGAGGAAGGTGAAGATTCCTTGATGTTCCTTGAGGAGCTTGGCAATGGTGAGGCTGCTTTGCTTGATCCCACCTAGCGGGTCAAAGAGGAGGTCGCGGTTGAGGGTCCCCTTCCTCTCCTCCGTCCACACGTCGATCTCTTCCTGGTGGTACGCGAAGGTGCAGTTATCCCCGTACTTACAGTCCTGCTTGTTTAGCATATCTACAAAGTAACAAACAGCACACACCACCACACAGGGAGGGCGGCCCAGTCAGAAACTAAACTCTCTCTTGTCTCCTCCCACTGCCCACACCTCACAAGGAGCTGAAAGCAAGAAAACACAGAGTTAAAGAGAAAAAGAAGAGACATCTCCCTCTGAGTTTGCCTATACCCAGGACATTCAGGAATGTTCATGCAAACTACAGAATTGTGACAGTCTCAAGTAATGACATCTGCTGTGGAAACTGTCTTAAGATGGAGGCCTGCTCTAATGCAGTGCCTGGCCAGCAACAGACCACAGTCTAACCAGCCCCTTTTAAAGCCAATTCAGATTAAGTTCTCCTAGCAGCCCAGCACTGAGGAGCCCTGTTATCTTGGCTCTTGCAATCTCCCTACTTCATTAGGTACTTTGTAAAGATACTGCCTCAGGGACCCGGCTGGTCACATTGCCCGCCCATACAGATGGATAGGCTGCAGCAGAGCAGCAAGCAGAGGGAGGCTTTCAATAGGCAGAACCACAGCTCTGCCATGGGGCTGCTGGGTGAAGCAGGACCAATGCAGGCACATGTACAGGAGGCAGGTTCTCAGCAAAGCCCGTGTCAGCAGTGCAGCTCTGAGTGCCTGGCTCTGCACAGCACCTCACTATGCCTTTGCGCCATTTCTGCTCCACCACTTTAAAAGCTGCTCTCTCTCCACAGCATGGGAGCTCATTGCCTTTCACTGTACTCAGCCTCCTGGTCCATGAGCTACTGATGGAACAGGAAGACCCCAAAGACAGCACATGACACCAGCTGAAGTCTCCTCCCCCGGCACATGCCTAACAGCCCCTTCCCCACCACTCACAGCCCTATCCCCTCCAGATCACCTTTGCACAGGTAATAGGATCCTATGAAGTTGGTTTTGGTCGGGCGAGGACGGATCCTCTTCCAGGTCTTGTCTTCTGAATTCTTCAGCCTGCCCAGCAGAATGTCCCGCTTGCACTTGTGCTCCAAGCCTTCCCGATAGGTGTAATCACCAGCTTTGGGTCCTGCAGGACAGAATAACCCTATCAGCCCAGGCAAAGGCAAACCCTAGCCTGTGCCAGGCAAAGGCAAACCCTAGCTTGCGCCAGTGCTCTGGGTTGCAGAGCACACGCATCACCTGTTTTGGGGTAGCAGATATGACAGGCTTGTTTGAAGACGTGAGTAGATGCCAGAGGGTTCTTCACCAGCAGGGCTGTGTTGGGCATTACTGGTTCTGGCTGGGACAGTAAGTGCTCAGTGACCTTGGGCACAGCTGGGTGACTCACTCCACCAAGGCTGACCTGAGCAAAACCACACATACCTCTCTTTTCAGCTTTGCAACCACATGGAAGAAACCTCTCCAACCCCCTGCCCCATGCCAGTCTCTCAAAAACCCTTCTTGTTTTCTCTCTTATCAAAATGTTTCCATCTGAAGTAGCATTTCCAAAAGAGCAGCATGCAGCTCTGTCAAAGATGATAAACAGTGTGATATGCTCACTTCAAAGATGGGCCTCCTCTTTTGGCAAGGGACCTCAGTTTTCTATTGTGAGTCACAGAACAAAATACCCCACTCACTCCCTCTCATACCTTCCATCACAACCAACTCTGCATTGGAAGACTCTCATATCAGCCCCATTCCAAGCTGGGAAAAAGCCGAACCACTTATCAGTGAGTCTTCAGGGAGCAGATTAATTTGTGGATAGAGATTTTGCTTCACATTGATGCTACCAAGACTAGCAGATCACAGGAACTTATGAATATAATTCGTGTTCCGAGCTTGCCAACCATAGATATCCCTCCCCCTTTTCTCCAAGATTGGAGACATGGGACAGGGGCAGAAAAGTGTATATGGAAGAGCCTCCTGAGAGGTGCAAAGAACCTCAGTAGTCTGAAGAAAAAGTTGGCTTACTCTGCCTCATCCTTCAGTGTTATGTAGCTGCCAGATACAGTGGGGCACTGATCTCCATGATCCCCTGTTGACCCTACAACCTAGGTCACACCATGTTTACCTTGGCAACACGCAAAGTGGCAGGTAAAAATGAAGATGGAACTAATGTCTTCCTACTGACCCTAGGGAAATGTTTACCTGCCTTGCCATAACATGGGAGACAACACTCACTGGCAGGTTAAGAGGAGGGGCCCAAATTACCTACATCACTCAAGTCACTACTACCTTGGCTCCAGAGCACCTTGGGACATCAGCACGAGGGAGCGGCTCACTCACCACGGGGGATGGTTTTTGGCTGCCAGGTGGGTGTCGCAGTTCCTGAGGACTAGTTTCTTCTGGAAAAAAAGAAGGGAGAAAGAGCTCCACAAAACAATCATTTCGCTTTGAGAGGCAGTTTTGCTCACAAAAAGACCAAAAAAAAGCTTATTAAAGCCATCTGCTTTATTTCTTTTATAACATTTTAGTATTTTTTCCCCAAACAACCAGTATAAGTTTTGAAAAACTCCAGGAAAGGCTTTCTTGTTCCCCAAAACCTATTGAACCCAATTATAGGCTGCTGAGCACTGGCATTCCCAATGGGGCAACTCCAAGGTAGCCCAGTGCTGAGGTGAATCTGCGTATTGTAGTACTGACTGGCCAATACCTACTGTTCTCAAAATACGTCTGCTGACAACATACTCCAATACCGGGGTCAAGTAGGCCAAGAAGCCTGCCTTCCCTCTTGGGCAGGAGGGGACAGACTTTTTGGCCACAGTCCTCTAAAACTTTGCTCCTTGTGACATGAGAGTACAGCGCCACAAGCAACAGGACAGTCACTACCCTGAAAAAAAGAGATGTGAGAGACCCACCTTAGCCGCTACCATTCTGCCTGGTGCTACAAGGTCATGTATCATCTAGAACAGTCACCAGGAGTTTGCTCATTTGGTCCAAAATGTCAAAGAGCTATTGGAGGAATCACGTTATAGCCTAGCAAACTGTACCAAGGGAGTTGTCCTGAAGTTGTGCTCAATGGCTCAATGTCCAGCTGGAGACCAGTAACGAGTGGTGTCCCTCAGGGATCAGTGTTGGGATCGGTCTTGTTCAACGTCTTTGTCAGTGACATAGACAGTGGGATTGAGTGTGTCCTCAGCAAGTTTGCCGATAACACCAAGCTGTGTGGTTCGGTTGACACACTGGAGGGAAGGAATACCATCCAGAGGGACCTTGACACACTTGTGAGGTGGGCTGATGCCAACCTGAGGAAGTTTAACCATGCCAAGGTCCTACACCTGGGTCGCAGCAATCCCAGGCACATCTACAGGTTGGGCAGGGAAGAGATTCAGAGCAGCCCTGTGGAGAAGGGCCACGAGGATGATCAGGGGACTGGAGCACCTCCCGTATGAAGATAGGCTGAGAAAGTTGGGGCTGTTCAGCCTGGAGAAAGAAGGCTGCGTGGAGACCTCATAGCAGCCTTCCAGCATCTGAAGGGGGCCTATAGAGATGCTGGGGAGGGACCCTTCATGAGGGACTGTAATGATAAGACAAGGGGTAATGGGTTCAAACTTAAACAAGGGAAGTTTAGACTGGATATGGAGAAGCAATTCTTTAGTGTGAGGGTGGTGAGGTGTGGAGGAATGGCTCAATGAGCGAAAGCATGTTAGCATGACTGAGCTACTCACGTCAGACGAGTTAGCAAGAGTAAGGACTCAAGTTCTATAGGCCTCTGACTAGGCCGCTTGAAGCTGCTAACACAGCTGCTGATGAAGTAAGGCTAGAGCAACCTTGGGCATATATACAATGTTACGCTATAATACAATGTGGTAGTCAGTAAGACAGGATCTTGAGTAGGGCAAACACGGCAGGAAATGTTGAAACTATCTACTCTTGTAACTGTAGTGGTTGAATCGCTTATTGTTGTAATAACCAATGACTAAGCTATTGCTGACACTTGGCTAAAAGATGTATCCAATTAGGTATTTGCTGAATGCTTTAGTGTTTCTGAGACCGCTAGCTAATCCACAACCAATAATGAGCTCGCTTTTGTACTATGCATGAGGCTAATTAAAATGAGTATAATAGTTGGTGTTGTACTAATAAAAATTGGAGGTTTGTCGATCACTCGTATCGAGTGCTTCATTTCTCCCACCGATCCACAACAGTGAGGCACTGGAATGGGTTGCCCAGGGAAGTTGTGAATGCTCCATCGCTGGCGGTGCTCAAGGCCAGGTTGGACAGAGCCTTGGGCGGCATGGTTTAATGTGAGGTGTCCCAGCCCATGGCAGGGGGGTTGGAACTAGATGATCTTAAGGTCCTTTCCAATCCTAACTATTCTATGATTCTATGATCCTATGATACTAAGCCACGTTTAAATCTCATCATTCATCATTATGCACCTTTGTGTTCCTTTCTCCTCTTGAGATTTCACACCATGCACATGCTGTTTATCTGGGATTACACACCTATAGCCTTTCTCATTACTCCTGAGCTAGACACACTCAGTTGCTCTATCCAAGACAACTCCCTGCCTTACATTTACACTCCTGGTCTGCAGCACCAGCAGATGAAGCTGTAGAGAGATATCCTCAGCACTGAAGGAAATAATTTTGGCATGCATTCATAGCTAAAGCAGCACAAAACCCCATCAGCCCTGCACTTACCAATGGCAAAGGAATCCAAGGCATCCAGTGACCCTCTGCTTGTACCAAAGGAGTCCAGGGCATCAAGGCGTGAGTCTGTGTAGGGGAGCAGATCCAGGGAATCCAGCGAATCTAAGGTGGAGCTGGCACTTCCTCCTGGTGGGGCCTCGAAGGCATCCAGGACAGAGGAGGAGGAAAGCTGCTTGGTGGGATCCATCACCAGCCCAAAGGAGGCAGGTGGCAGCGGGGTGGAGACAGGAATGCTGGCTGTCACAACTGGGGGCAGCAGCGGAGTTCCGCCTGGAAACACAGGGATCAGCTGGGGCATCTCTGTTGGCAGGTTGGTAGGAATGGTGCCCTGGACCAGAGACTTTGGGGAATCAGGAAGGAAGAGGATAAACAGACATTAGGAACAAGGAGCAGAGAATGAGTGAATATAGACAGCAACAGGCTTCCATTCAAACACGTGAAACAAAAGGACACCCAGCAGCTCCATTCGCCTGCACACTTCCCACAGACCTTCCAATCTACACCACACATGGACTGGACCAAGGTCCCTGTGGAGGTGTTGGGCTACCTGAGCTCAGCAGCCTGCAAGGCAGAGCCATGTCCTTGGCCCTTAAACCAGCTCAGGTCAAGAAACAGTGCAGCTGAGCACACCCAGTGCTGAGGTCAGGTTGACAACCATTACTCATGGCACCTTTCATATGAGCTTTTTGGCTCAAGAGGCGTCCTGCATGAATATGAGTATATTGCTTCCAGACTCAAGCTTGCTCACAATAACATCAGCAACACTGGCAACCAAAATCCAACCTAAGCATGAATACAGATTATCTCTACAGCTCCCCGACCTGTTCAAATATCTTAGGCTGAGTGCAGCCTGCAAAAAATACAATGACATTAGAGCATGCCCACTGTATAAAATACATCCATCATTCCTGCTTCAGCACACTCATTTCTACGCTCAGGCCTGCTTCAACTCCATGGCCACCAGAGTCCAGGGGAGAGGTGATGGTGTGGGACGGCTATCTTGGGTACCTTTTGAGGGACAGCTCCATGATGCTGCACACAGCAAAGCAGCCTTAGAGGCAGGCTCTTTAGATACCCCCAAGCCAATTGCAGAAGTAAAGGAAGGAACGAATGAGTTTTGCCAGAGGAAGAGCAGGGAGGAAAGAGTGACAGAAAGAGAGAGAGAGGCAGCACATATATTCACAAGCTCCAAGGACCTATTTGGAACAAGAAGCAGGGGACCTTCACAGCACCCACTCTTACTAGAGGGTATGGTGACCCTTCGGCGAGGGAGTCCAGGAGGGAGTCCAGTTCTTCCCCAATGATGTCCCCATCTGTGAAGTCCTCCACGCTCTCAGGCGCTGGCAAGGACATGCAGTCTGGAGACGGGAGCAGGCTGGCAGCAGGGAGCGAGGTAGGCAAGGCCTTTGCATCCGAGTCAGAGGGCAAAGGGGCCAGCCCCTCACTCACAGGGATGGAGGTGGCCACAGGAGCTGGGAGGCACTGCAGGTCCATAGAGCAGTCTATGATGAGGGAGAAACAGAGTCAGTCACCCAGAAGAGCCTCTTGCAGGGGGCAAGCAGAGCACAGCCTGACAAAAACAGTATTGTGCAACTTCCTCAAATCATAAAAACCAGGTCTGAAGAGTTCTTGCCCTTTCATTTTTGTTTCCAGTCTCTCACAGCTCACTGATAGCTGAAACACACTCTAAAGGGCAGTGCCCACACTATCAGGATTTGGCAAGCATGAACAAAAGCATGTACAGTATCTAGGAAAAACACAAAACCTGTGGTTGAGCAGCTACTGAGTTCACTGTGTGTAGGACTAAAGGCCGGGGCACATAATCCAATTTCTCTGTAACCCACCACCTGGTATTTTCTTCAATGTTCCTCACTAATGGATTTGGCAGAGATCACTGCCTCCTCTACTCCTTGAAGCTTCGATACCCCAGCTGAAAGCTTGCTTACTCATACCCTCTCTAAAACCTCAGGCATCCTAAATGGCAAAAGTTAAAAAACACAAAGGCTTGCTGGGAAGGAGTCAGAGATAAGGTGCTCAGACCAGGTTGTGCTAACAGTGGGTCTCCCAAAGCACCCATCAGACTCAGTTGCCTTTACCCAAGGAAATTCCCTGCTCTTGAGTGCTTCCTGATGTCCACAGATGGGAGGGTGCTGCCCACACTCCTTCTCAGCACCTCAGCAACAAACATCCCCCTGGGAACTTGCATGAACCAGGGTCAGGGCAGGAGAGAGGCACTGATTTTTCCTAAGGCTTCCTTGCCTCTCCAGTACATTACTGAAATGGCAAGATGTTCCCACCATGCAATATAAACCTCTGTTAGGTGAAGTTAAGGTTACAAACACATACTCTCCACAGAGGAGCACTTTATTCTCAAAAAAATAAAGGTTAAAAACCCAAAAGAAGTTCAAATGTTAGAAATTTGGAAAATGCAGCGTTACACTTGCGGCTCTCAAACCAAGCACCCAAACTACCTTAATTCTGCCCCTGTGCAGATGTCCTGGAATAAAAGAAAAGAAGTAAGACAAAGATGCTACTTTCTCATTCCACACTGCAGTGTCTGCACCATAGCTAGGATGGTCTAAGGCTATAAGCAAGGCAAAGTTTGGAAGGAGAGACAACAGCTTTTATTAGAAAGACTGATAAGAATGGGAAAGCAAGTAGACAAGCTTCCAAGACACAAATCTTGATCCAGGGAGAAACACTGCATCCTGTCTATACAAGCTCTGCTCACACAGCCCCCACAAGAACTCAGCCATCCCTTTCTAGCTGGGCCTGGGTGAGTGAGCTGTGTTGCTGTCCTCTACACTGCATGCTCACTGATTGCAGACTGCGGCTGCTCTTCTTAGCTCAGAGGATCAGCAGCTCCTGCAAACCCCCAAGTCCTGAACAGAACAACAGCAGAGACAACAGACACATGCAGGCCTCCTTATCTCTAACCCCACCAGGAACACACCACCACACCCTGCCACCTTTCCTCTGGATTTTGCTGTGAGTGGTCCACATGGATGAACCGCAGCCAAGATCGCTATGCAAGGCACTGGAGGCAGAGCCATGACAAAAGACAGGGAAAGCAGGGGGAAGCAGCAAGGGATAGACACAGAGCCCTCCCCACAATCTCATGCATGCGATCAAAGGAAAGTGCATGTTGTACCTTATGAGATCCAGCACAAGTTTTCAGTGCTGCAGCTGGAAACATTCCCCACAGGCAGCAGCAGCTCAAAGGAAGCCTGTAAACATCCTTAGTTTTGCAGCTGCCCCTCAGATCAAGCTCAGCTCCAACCCCAAGCCCTCTTTGGGTTGGCTTCTCGCAGCTCATCTCCCTTTGCGCTCAGGAGCCAGCCATTGAGCTTTCCTTGGTGATGGCCTCATCACTGGTAGCTCAGCCAGATTTCCCTCAGTACAAAGGGACGGCTTGTGCCTTCCCATTTTTCAGATGTTTAAATCTGGAGTACTATCAAGATCCCTCCAGAATCATGTGCAGGGGGGAGCAAAAGGGTTCACAATGACAGGGCGCTAAAGGATCCAGAAGTTCAGACCTTCTTTGAAGAATGAAAGAGGCGCCCCCAGTTCCCACTCAGACTGGGGAGCAGAGGAAAAAGGCTCTCACACACCCTAAGAGGCCGAAAAAGCTGAATGCACAATAAAAAGGTGAAGAATGATATGGGACCCATACACACAGCTTAGTGCCTGTCCAGGGCGAGAAGAGCAGGGACCAACAGGTTCCACTACTTCTAAGGGGCAGAGGGGAGATGTCTGTTCCCCTCCCCCTGACCACAAACGCTGTCATTACTTCAGTCACTTCCACCCATTCCCTGCTGCCCAATCTTTTCACCTCTCCCTCCTTTCCCATTCCTGCTTTCCTCGGGATACCCCATCTGCAGACCTTACTCACCAGCCACCATACCCACATCTCATGTACTCTCCTTCCAGAAAGCTCATGCACCTCCTGCATTCACCTAATGTTTGCTCCATCTTAAGAAAATAAACCAGCCTTCTTTAATGGGCAGGTCACAGGCATACACCTGACTCCCCTCGATTTCTGCAACTCCCATAACACTAAGCCCCATGTATTACTATAAGCTCAATAATAAGTCTGGTCCATCTGCTCCTCCATCTCTCATTCCATGCCCCCCATTTGGTAGCTTCTCTGGCCATACACCTGCTCGTCCCAGAGGGGCAAGTACAGTACTTTTAAAAGCTCTGTTTCTAGCTCTGCTTCCCAAACCAGCAGTGGTTCCCTAAGTGCATTATCTGGCCAAAGGCCATCTGAGCCATGATCTGTGCAGGGCTGGGCTGACTTAACCACATGACTTCAAGCAAAGCATGGGGGAAAGGGCTTCAGGAGTTTGCATCTTAAAAACAAACCACCAAACCAACAACAAAAAGCCCTTGCTAAAAAAGCTTTGAATATGAAGCTCTCAAGGTACTAAGCATGCACAGCCCTCCTGGTGGCACACTGCTCTCAGGGCAATGGAATATCACGTAATTTCAGTGCTTTTGAAAAGGTTTCCTAGCAGTAAAGATTCTCTCTGCCTGTACAAAGGTCGTATGCTGCTCTTACACCAAATCCTGATTAGGTAAAGAGCTTATTGGATGCAGTCTCTCTTAACTCTCCAGTAGGAGTCCAGTTCATTTTAGCACTAAAAGATCTAATTCACAGAACTGGGACTCATGATTGCACATAGCATTTAGTTACTGAGCTGATGTTCAACAGGGAACCAACGTGTTTTCCAAAGCACCCTAGTAATGAAATTATTTTTGTTCTATAAAGAGCAATTGCTACTTGCAGTGATAAGTCTTCACACTTACCTTCACACACAGAGCCATCTTTCAAAGAAACAAAGACTGATGTGCTCAGAGGCACGAGTTCAATGCTCCAGCACACACGAAAGGGCAAAGCACATAAGAAGCCTTTCTGCAGGGGCAGAGTTAAGGTCACTTGTCTCCAGGCATGAGAAAAGCAACCCTGTAGTCCTCCTTCTTCTCCTTCTGGGTGCCTAACTTGAACACAGCTCTTCCTGGGCCCTCCAAACTTCCTTGGTTTTCCTCCACCTCAGCATCTTGGAGGACCATTTGTGCTCAGAGCACTGACAGCTGCCTACAGTGTTCACTTTATGTGGACTGTTTTGCCTAGGAGCAGAGTTTCAGGACCTTTGCCAAGCTCAGCTTTAAGAAAGCACAACTGGAGAGAGCCGTGTGCCTCAGTAGACCTTTTTAATTCCCAGATGTGTCTCCCACTGGGCCTGGACAAAAAGCTTTTCTTCAGGAAAAACACTCCTGCTTCCCACCACCTTTTCCTCCTCCTAGTTACCAAAGCCAGGAGAGCACAGAAGAGACACAAATAACGACAATGAGCCCCTCAGGCCTGCCAGCCTGGTCAGACACCTTACCAAAGCCACAAAAATCAGAGAGAGATGTCTTTACCTGTTTCAATGTCATCTATTGAACCCAATCCATTAGAAGTGGTCTGCAAAAACGGTGTAGGAAAGGAGAGAGAAAAATATTATCAGATATTCATCTTTAAAAAGATATTCAGACTTCACAGATGAGATTCTTTGCTACTCCCAAATGCACCTGGCCCCTTCTTTTCCTTTATGGCCTCTTTTAGTGCAAGAGCATTAAACCCAACAAACTTTAAGAGGTCCATTAATCCTAGGACCCTATTCATTTCTACCTCCAGCAGTGGACAAAGCCTGCTGCTGCAAAGCAATACCAGCCCTGCACAATATCCAACCATGTGAGCAAATCCTGTACACAGAATAAGGTTTTTCATGTGTGGATGAGAACGCTGTGCCCTGAGTCCCAGGACACATCAACCACTCAGCCCCATGCTGTGTAAGGTCTGATAGCCTGATCTTACACAACGTTCCTTTTCTCAGTTCACATATTTTGCAATTTAACAATTTGCAATTTATAGCAAACTCAAAACAGGAAATGGTTTCCTCCAAGACAACTTCTGACTTGGAGCTCCAGGCAAGGAATAAAATGAGCTCATATTTTACAGAAACATAAACAGAGGTAAGTATGCGTGCCTTCAACTTAAGCTTCAAAGACACAAATACAGCATTAAATCTTGAGATGCTGCATCTACTGCAATAGTTTTTGCAACTTCTAGTTTTTGCATTGTTTTCATTTATTGCAAAAGGGAATATTTGCAAATTAAAAGCTTGGCTCAGCTATTAAAGAAAGTTGTCTTTCCTAGAAAGATGTGAAGGCAAGCCGCTGAACAGTGGGAGCTAAGCTAATTCTTTAGTATCCCATCTTGTAAAAAATGACAACTTTTACAGTTTTAAAGTCTGTTTGCTTGAAAGAGCAGTGTGAAGTACAACACAAAGAATACATAAACTGTGTATGCACCTGGCTTGGTACATGGCATCATTTCATTTTGTACGTTTCTTCGGCACCTGCACTTTCTGAATTATACTTCGCATTGCTCTAACTACGTAAAAACTTGAAAACTAAAACCTGTTTAAAATGCAAGAGAAAGCACACATTCACAATGAACTAAGGAAAATACCATCTTCAGCAACCTAATTACCAACATAAAAAATGTTGCCATGAGAAGTACTTTCAAAGAAATTAATTTCCTTGGCAATATTCCTTAAAAGTGGAACACACTAATTAACACATTTAAATTCTAAACAACAGTTATAAATTTGGAGATAAAACAAATCTGTGAAGCATTCGAGTAACAGTGACATGAACAGTGACAACCACACAATGCAAACTCTACCTGGTTTGATAAATTGATTGACGTGCCATTACTGAGTAAGGAGAATGTTTCCAATTCCTGCTGCAAGGAAGAGAGAGATCTTAGAACAAAGACAGCCTATGAATGCTCATAAACGAGGTAAAGTTGGGTTACAACAAGGTTTCCTTCCAGACTCTGTCCTTAAATAACAGCCCCCCCAAAAGGCACACCACTGTGACACAAGGGTACAGTTTTCTGAACACTGAAAGGGCCATATATTAGTTCTGGACACCTCAGTGCAAAACACAACATCCAACACACAATCAGGAAGCAAAACAACTTCCCTAAGAAACAGAAGGTTTTGTCTTTTCATCAAGAAATTACTACTTTGGGAAGGCATTACAGCACCGGAATGAAAGCGGGAAGTCAAACCAAGAGATAGCAAGGTGTCATCAAAATACCAAGCACTACATTTCAAATAACAAAAAACATTCTGAAGCTTTTCATTTATTTTTCTAACATAGAGGTGGTTTAAGCCCATCACAACTGAGTAACACGACAGCAGCAAAAAGGTGGCAAGGCCAACACAGTGAGCAGCTACAAAAGCATTTCTGCATAAAACCTCCCTTTCCTTGAGACAGAATCATTTTGGAGCGTGAGAGCTGCTACAATGACAAGAATTTTTTCGGGGTTGGTGAACCACAGGTGCGGTTGGTCGGGGAGAGAAGTAAGATGCTACAGCCAAATTTACTCGAAAAGCTTTCTGCAAACTGAATGCCCAAGTGATTGGTCACTTTACAACATACTGCAAAGGTGCCCCTCTTGAGATGGAACACGCTGCCTGTTTAACACACCACTGCACACTGCGGCTGAGGATGCAAATAAAAATGTAAGCCTCGACTACTCTTTAATGTTCCCTGCTCCTGAAAATGTATGCTGGGATTTTACAAGACCGGGGCAGCTTTGTAAAAGAGTGGATATCCAAGAGGCCTAACGCCCTCTAGCTCCATCCCAGGGTACACATTTAAACAGCAACAGCACTCCATCTACAGCAGCACTTTCGTGCAGAGCCAAGTTACAGATCCAGCCACTGGCATAAATTAATTAGACCTGCGACTTGATATTTGCTGCCTTCTTTCCTAGCATCTGACCAGATGTGTACCTGTTCTCCCAAAGCGGAGGCCTTTCCCCCACCACAAAAAAAGTTTATGCCTAGATATGGGGCAGGAACCCATGATCCATGGCACTACAATATAGCAGAGGCTCCCATTCTTCTCATCCCATAACAGGGAAAGGGCTGTGATGCAAAACCTCCTTTGGGATCAGGCTGTATGTCCCTCTCCTCCAAAAAAACACAGGCTTCCATTGCACCAGAGGCCTCTCCTGCAGCACCAGCCCAGCTCTGCCTGGTTTAGCTGGGGACTCAGGGAACATCCTGGCAGTAGACAGAAATGGGGTTAGAATGGATCAAGGCAAAGTGAGTCAGAGGGTCAGGACAAGTAGGGCAGCCAGCAGCATGCTAGAGCGACTGCATGGTACATATGTCTGTAACTGCAGAGCAGTACCTACCACATTTCCAAAAGTAAATCTGAAAAAGCCACAGAATAGCCTATAAGAAAAAAGAAGTTATACCTGAGGTCTTTTGTATGCTTTGCGAACTCTCAGTCCCAGCTTCTGGGCAAGCTCCTGCCCCAGTTGTGTGACGCTTTCATCCTGGGGACAAAACCATTGGCAGGACACTTTCAGTTTTGCCTCTGTGGCACGCACAATGAAATAAACAGGAATGCAGTTATGCACACTGGGCTGCACCAGGAAGCCTCGCTTGCAGACAGAAGCTGGTGGACAATTGCCACAGCAACTCTAGGAGAGTTAAATGCAGACCTAAAGAGCTCTTGTCACTCAGTCCCACTAAGTTTTTGAGGTTGCACCAGGAGCTCTCCCCAACACTCTTTCGATGCTGCAGAAAATCAGAATCAAGTGTTTGCTTCCCAGAAAGCACCCACTCTCCACAAACAGGATTCTTGAGTCTTTCTGGCAAGACAGATGGAAGGGGCTTCCATGGCTGGCTGCTGGGGGCTGATACAACTTCCACAAGGTCCCCATGTCTGGGAAGGAGTCTGCATTCCTTCCCTCTCTGCCAGCCAGAGTTAACAATCAGTTTTCATGTGCAGACAGTATTCACTAGCCTGTTTTGCTTGTTTGTTTGTTTGTTTTTAAAGCTGAAACCAAGTCTCGGTTTCCAACTTATTTGCTACAAGGCATTTTCACTGTCTCTGGCTCTGGTTAAACTGCCTCAACAGATCCTTCTGCTTTCCTTATCATGTGCCATTTACCATCCTCCCTGCTCACTGCCCATGCCCACTCACACACCACTGTGGGCTTTAAACAAAGTTCCAGGCCATGCTCCATTCCCCTTCACCCCCTCCAGTTCTGTCTGGACTAACAACGTGCCATAACCTTCTTCACTTATTATCACCAGCAACTCTTTCCTTCTGCTTTCCTCTTTCTCTCTGTTAGAGTACTTTAACAGTTTCTCCAAAGCAGAAAAAAACATCTGCCCAATCTCTTGTGATATTCCTCCTTCCTGTCCCAGCATCTCCTACGTTGAAGCTTGCTCTCTTCTCCCTACTTGCTATGCTGGTCTTTCCAACCTCCTTCTCCCTGCAGGTTCATCCTTTGCCTTTCAACCCCTCACTAGCCTCTGGTTCCTCCAGCCCACAGTATCAGTAACTTTTCCCTTCAATTTGGAGTGCCACTCTCTGACTGCACTTGCTCCCCCACACCCTCAACATTGGTCTCGTCACCATCTTCTCTAACCTCACTTAAGACAAAATTTTGTCCATTTCTTCTCCTCTCCCCATCTGACACCCCTTCAGCATTCTACCACCTTCTGAAACTGTCCTCACACCCTCCAGAGACTTCTTCTTGGTTAAATCTCATGGTCGCTCTTTCTTCCACCTCTCAGATCTTTCTAACACCAACCACGTTTTCATTGCTCTGTTTGCCTTTGGTGATTCTGCCTTTCCAAACACTCTTATGTGTCTTCTGAAGTCAGCCATTTTCTTGCTCCCTGTGAAAAACTCACCAGAATGACCTCTGATGTAATTTCTTTACACTGATCTCACACTCATGCCTACCAGGCTTACCCTATCCAACTTCAGATGCCAACATAACTCTGAGATGGCTTCTCAGATTCCTGGACAAGGTCAAGATGTATTTCTCTCTGGACTGCCTCCACTTCCCTTTCCAAAAAAACATGCTTAATCACTGTCTTTTTTGTCAGGAAGCCTCAGGTTTGGGGAGGGGCTTATTCGCTCTTTGCCATCCCCAAGATCTTCCTTTAGCTTTCCCTTCCCTCAGACAAACGCCACCCTCAGGCACTTAATACGTCCCACCTATATGAGAGGATGCTCAACAAGGGTGTGCAATATGCTGTCCTCCAACACCCTAAAAAATAACATGCCATGCCAAAAAAAACATACCACTGAGGAGTATCAACTTCACCACACTGGAAACCTCTGGAAACTAAGTTAACTCTGCTGGACAGCGAGCCAACTGAGTGGCAAGTCCTTTATCACCTGCAGTTTTAATACCTGAAGTTTTAAGTGGCTCAACTGCAATGCAAAATACAGCTCTACATGAACACATATATTAGATGGTTTTGCCTTTAAAAGGGTTTGTTTAAAAAAAAAAAAAACAGTTAGCCTGTGCTTGTAGGTTTTTAGACATGTCTAGTCTGTGCTTGGAGGTTTTTAGTCTCGTTTAGTCTGTGCCTGGAGGTTTTTATTCTGGTCTAGTCTGTGCCTGGGGATTTTTAGTCTCATCTAGTCTGTGCCTGGAAGTTTTTAGTCTAGTCAAGTCAAGTCTGTGCCTGGAGGTTTTTATTCTGGTCTAGTCTGTAACTGGAGGTTTTTATTCTGGTCCATTCTGTGCCTGGAGGTTTTTATTCTGGTCTAGTCTGTGCCTGCAGATATTTTGTATAGTCTATTCTGTGCCTCTAGGTTTTTAGACACGTCCTAACATGACACCTTTAACATGTTCTGGTCACCCTATTCCGCCAAGTCAAAGAAACAAGAATTTATAAGCTTTACAAAAAGAATAACTAGGTGCTGACAAGGCTGCCAAAGACTGCTTCTGTAACACCAATAATAAAGGCAAATTAACTTCTCCTGCTGAAGTAGATGTATTTTTCTGGCATTATTGTGATTGATCAGAACCAAATTTAGCAAAGGCAGCCAGTGCTCACTAGCAATCTACCTAATCACAGTCTGTTTTCCTGCTCAATACTTGGCCTAAAAGGACATGCAACAAAAGCATTGTCAGGAAAATATCTAGGGCCTCATACATGCAGACGGTCCCCTCTGAATGCAGACATTTACATACCTGTGAATACAAAAATAAATATGACATGTGATGTCGAGGACACCTTTGCATATCCTTCAGAAATTACAAGCTTTATCAGCTTGCCTTAGCAATCAGCAAGCAAAATGGGAGACATTTTTATGTAAAACAGTACAAGTATGCATGTTTTCCTCCCACTGCTCCAGTTCCCATTTGTCCCATGCTCCTAGTCACTCCCATTAGGCATATAAACCCAGCTAATTAAAATATTTTCATGGCCTTAGTTCACATTTTGTTAGCATAGGGTTTTGCTCTTCACAAATAGGCCACCAAACCTGCTGTTTGTCTCGGGCTGGCGCTATCCGTAGAGGGTGACTTGGACTGAAGAAACATGGGAGGTCAAATATCTTCTTCAAGTCAGAGAGACAAAATTTCTAGGTATACCATGTTCCCAGGAACAGCCAAGCTTCCTTTTTCACCATCCTCTGGCCTCATTCTAAGCATGTTATGGAGGAGGAAGGTGGTGAGCTACAGAAAGCAAAATAAGTTGTATGTCAAAAACTTACATGTGGGAGGGACAGCAAGCATCGGCTATTGCACTCATATGCTTCTTTATGTCTTCCAAGTTCATTTAAGGAGCGGGCTTTCCGGAAGAGTGCTCGGATGTTCTCCTTGTCAAGACTTAAAGCCTTCTCACTGTCTTCCAGTGCCTTCTCATACAAGCCCTGCATGGAAGAGACCACCTTGAATCAGCTGAAGCACAGCACTGCACCAGCTACTAAGGAGAAAAATGACTGCTACTGCTGAACCCAGGACAACATAAAGGAAAGCTGTTATATTCCTTAGGAAAATGGAAGTGCACAGCCTTTTATAGCCTAAGTATTTCAGAATGGTTTTCCATGTGCGTGTCGAAAGTTCCAGCAAGACCCAAAGCCTTCTCGTCATCTTCCAGTGCCTCACTTGAGGAGGCAGGCGCCTCCAGAGCAATGCTCAAACAGTATTCCAGAGAAATACTTGGCAGTACTGGAAAGCACTGGATCATACTAACTCGTCACCAACAAGGACCAATACCTTAGGCCTGACCCCCTCTCCTTCACGTCCTTCCTCAGGTCTCATAAGACACAGTGCAATACTGGGGAGATACCAGAGTGTTCCATGTCATCATTTTCTCCAGTGTTGGAACAGGGAGTGGACAAAACCAGTTGAAACCCCTCTTGACATCTTTTCCAACTGAATGGCAATGCAATCACAACATTCACCCTGCCCTGTTTTGGGAAGGCACTCACCATGGCAAAGTAGCAGGCAGCTCGGTTGACATGCAGCTTGCACAGGAGCTCCTTTGGGATGGTCACCTCATCAGAGGCTGCATAATCTGCCACAGTCAGACCTTCTACATACTGCACGAGCGAAAGCTTGAAATCCTTCTCTTTAAACAAATCATTGCCCTCTGCAAACAGGTTTCTCACCAGCTTCTGCAAAAAGGCCTGGGCAGCAGGGAGAGAGCAAAGAGACTGAAGTGGAGTGGCTATTCAGAGACAGGAGAGGCTTCCCAATTTCCCATTCCTTTCCATATGTTTTAGCAAACTTCCTTTCCACTAAGATTATCCTGCCTCCCCATCCTCCTCTAAAACAGCAGTCTCCTGGTTAGAGGAGAAAAATACAGTCAAATCGCCTTTCTTCTTGAATATTCAAGCGTCTTCTCTTTTTCCTGACAGTTGTCTTTGTCAGAACCTTAGAACTTTACATTACAGACAAATTGTGACAGACCATTCCATGCTCTCCACTTTTGGTATGTAAAGTAATAGCTGTGCAACAGAACAAATCTTGCTAACCAGTGGGTTCCCAACTTCAGAAAACAAGTTCTTCATTACCTCATAATCTTCTTGGCTTAGGGGTAATGTGGACCTGAAAAAGAAAGAAAATGCTCATAAAACAGGCCTCCATGCAAACAAGGGCTTTTGTCTGGTGATGAAATCATCTTTCTGGTCCTGTGCTGTTGACTTCAGTGAGGTACTGAACATTTTATCGCTTCAAAGACAGCTGAAGCAAAGAGAAGCTAGGGAGCATTATGCTTGGTGATGGCCAAAGTAGTGTCAAGAGATAGTCAGGTCCCAAAGGGATTTGGGACTAGAGGAATCATATTCTCAGCTATTTCCTGCACACACATGAACATCTGTAATGTGCCTTCAGAGAGACAACTGAAAAAAACCAACTTTGAGAAAGTCCCATGAGAGACTGTCATAAAGAATACAAATGTATTTTAAGTACATCTGGCTCTAGAGAGAAACACAGACTGCCACTCCAAGACCTCCTCAAATACTTTGTGAGACTAAAGATACACAGTGACAAATGCAATCACTTTCCTCCACATTAACTTAGCCACATACCTCTAGGTTTACACCACAAAAGGAAAGGAGAAAACAATGCAGATTTGGGAGGCCCCTTAACTCCAGCTGTCTTAGCCAAGGCTGCTAGGCTATGCCACAGAACTGGCAGTGCTGTGTGGATAACGCCTACCCCACAACAACACTGAGACTCAGGAAAAGGACCACTCTTCAGATCAGACCAGACAAGTCATCCAGGCTTGGTCCACATATACGTAATTTTCCTCTTCAAGGAGCAAACAATAGGGTTTAGAGAAATCCTTCACACCTTTTATAGCCCTCCTCACTTTTGAAATATATCTCATCTAATCATCATCTATCTACTCCTTAAAATTAAGTATAGGAAATGCCATGGCTTTGCAAGAAACATTCACACTGCTCATAAAATTGGACTACCTCTTTCACATCAAAACAAGCCAACAAATGATACTGCCCCTGGTTCAGAGTTCAAGACACACTCCAGAAGCATGAGCAACACCCTGTATTTCTGAATTATCATCTTTTCAGGAATATTGAGCATTTTTATAAATGTTACCAAAATAAACCTCACAATTGCCTCTCTGAAACTGGGCTGTCAGCCCCATTCAGTCTCAGACTGGGGGAAAATATCACTATCATGCTACAAGATATAAATATGCAACATGGAAGATTTGGCTTTTTTTTTTCTCTATTGCAGAGGCACAGATTTCAGCTACAATAACTGCAGACTCAAAGCAGACCTTAAAAAAGATCCCAAACCAATCTGATCACAATCTTGCTGTTATGTTACTCACCATGCAACCTGGACCTGAGTCTGAGGCCTTTGCAAACTCAAATACTGAAGGGAAAAAAAACCTATTGTACTTTATAAGGAAGTACTTGGAATTACAATTATTACTTAAGCAATCACTTCAAGCTGTAGAAGGCCACATGATATTCACAGAAGGCTGACCTGAGCACTTACCAGGCTGGCAACCGTAAAAGAGCCCAGGTCATCTATTTCTCCTACAGGCACCATATGAGGTACCTGGCAAGTCATTTGCCTTGCTTTCCCCGCCTACAAAATAGAGGCAATATCTCCCTTCCCAAGAAGGGGGGGATGAACTTGTTGAAAGAGCGCTTTGAGATCTTCATGCTGAAGATGAAGTAGAAGGTGCAAGTACTATTGGTGCTATGCTGACTATAAAGATCATCCTGGAACTGCAGTGAAGAGCAAAATCAAAAGAAATTACAATGATATAATTTCAAGTTTAGAGAGCTGGCAGGACAAGAAGCACCCTGAAGAATCACAGTGAAAATCCTTAGGAAAAATATCTCTTTCCTATGCAGCAGACCCAAAATCAGTGAACAGGATGCACTCACTTTCTGCAGTCTTTGGTACAAAGATAACTGCTTCCAAAGCTAGAGGAAACAATGAGATTGTCCACTTACTGAATGAACTGAAGTCCTTTCTCTATTTCTTGTTTTCTCTTCTGTCTCTCCATTATAATTGCTGTAGAGGAAGAAGAAAAAGAAACAACATAAAATGAGTCATTTTAGGTCTTGCTGGCAATTAAGCAGCACAGCATTCTGTGTGTGTGCCTGAATTTACTACTAACAAAATGTTCCAGACCAGATGCCCTGAACACCGAAGTCCATGATTTATCCACACTGCAGATACAGAACAGCAAGCAGCTCAGTACCAAGTGTCTGCTTCTTCTCACATGCCACCACCAAGATACATGGGCAAAGAAGAATTACTTCAGATTGAGCTCTCTACTTAGGCTGTCAGTAAACAAAGCAATGGGAACCAACTGTTATCATGGCTGCCTTCTAGGAAAAGGGAAAGAAAAAAAATCAACCTTTCCTCTGCACCGGCAGGCATTTCAGGAATTTGTGCTAGGCCCCTCCCATGATAAGGAATTCTGAGCACTATTTATCTGGGCCAGATTTAAACTGGTTTACTGCAGGGCATATGAAACAAGTCATCTATATACTGTATACAGAGACATATCACAAAGAAACATGCGAAGGAAGGAGATGGAATTGCTTGCCGTGGGCCACATAAAAGGGCAGCCATGAATCTATGCAATGGGAATTCCATGCTGAAAATCAGCAGGCAAGAGCGGCACAGACTTGGGAACACTCCTACAGAGAGGGAACAGAGCCCTATTCCACGGTGTTTGAAATTGGAGTGGGCAGTGTCTGAGGATGGCTCAAGAGAGAGTTATCCTCACTTAGCCAGCGACACAAATGGGCATAGTAACTTGTCTGCATTTGACCAGATCCAGTCTGGGTCTCTGTAAGCACAGACAAATAAGTAGAATGATGGAGCCATTTTGGAATAATATCCGTTTTCTCAACTAAAATGGGTTTGAATTATACCACTAGACACATGAGCTTCCTCCCCTGCAGTATGGAAGCACATCTTGGAATGGCTCCCCCAGACGTCTCTCCAAGGTCTGCCGCACAAGAAGAGGATAAAGAAGGGGAAACGTGATGGCACTTTGTGGCAAAATACAGTTGCTGGCAACAGCAAATTTCCCAGTCTTGCCATCAACCATCTGTAATCACAAGCAATGCTTAGCATTTGAGGGATGGTAACTTGGGGACAAAGGTAGCAAGCACAGAAACACCGAGATGAGTTGGAGCTAACGACACTGTGCCTTCCCAGCCTGGGATCACCCCTGAAGAGATCATGAGAAAAACAAAAGTAATTTCTCTAACTCTACACTACAACAGCTTTGAGAGTATTGTCGCCTGGCTCCTTTTTACATTAAGACCATCCCTGTCATTTTAAGGTATCTTACAGTATCTATGGCACAGTCAGTCTGGAACAGGGCGAAGGGACCTTTAAAGTACATGAAAATCAATCCTGACAACTCAGCAAGCCCTTATTGATTGTGCTCTGTGCCATGCAAAATACAGAAGAATTGATACCTGCCCTTAACCAAGAAGGAGAGTTGGGGGAAGGGGGAAAGTCAGGAGCAAGCAAAAGACCAGAAAGAAGTGGTAGCACAATAAAGCAATAGCTTGAAAGTGACACTGTGCCATTTGTAAGTCATCAGACATTGAATCTGAGAGCAATGTGGTCCAAGCAGCAGACAGAACATTTTAAGCAGCTGCATTTGGAACAGGATGGGCAGTGCAGCAGGAAAGGGAAAGCCAACATACAAGGTGAGTGATGATCAGCGCCTCTACAAGGGCTTTTAACAGAAGCAACAGAGAAGAGCAGGTAGACTTCAGTACAACACCAACAGAAGGCCTGGAATGATTTATAAATAGTCTGGATAACAAGCTAATCAGGAAGAAAGAGGAAATTTAGCAAGGAGACTGTGAGGTTAATATGATCACTAACACTACAGGCAGACAGTCTTGGGGGGTAAAAAAGAGACAGAGATAATTCATTTGATATTTCTCCTTGTATTAAAGTCTGCAAAGACAGAAGAAGTAAGAGAAAATAGGCAAGGTGAAAGGAGCAGTAGGAATCATTTCCATATAAGACAGCAGGGAGAGGCACAACAGAGGACAGACCAACCCCAGAGCACTCCAGGAGAACTGTGAGGGCTATCAGAGGCAATGGTAGGGAAGAGAGCTACCATAAGAAATCACAAAAGTTAAACTGGGTGGGAAGGGGAGAGGACAAAACAGCAACACTGTCTGGTTCTTGAGTGCAGTAACAGCCTTGAAAGGTCTCAAACAGCCTCCCCTTGAACCCCACCTACATACCCTCTGCCCAAGGTCCATGAGCTCCACTGCAGCTCAGGTCCAGGCATACTGCTTTGTCTGAGATATACCGTATGTGGACCTGTCGTCAGTCCTACCTCCTGGACAAACCTTGGACCTACACTGTAGGCAGCTTGCCCCCAGTCCTGTCTCTGACGCCATCTCCTACTGGACCCAATTCAGATCTGGTAGGACTGTACCCCAGTTACTGTGGCTGTCAGCACCTTCAGCTCCTAGCTTGTCTTCCCCTGAGAAGCAGCCCTGCTCATGCTGCTCCCTGACATGAGCCATGCTAGAGAAAACAAAAGTCAGGGAAGAAAAGCGGCAGCCCACAGGTCTGCTGAAATGGGAAGACTATTGGCGACTGTGGGGAGAAGAGTTGAACCCTGGCTAGTCACCACAAAGACAAGCGGCTGCACTCCAAAAATCCTGTGGCACACCTTCACAATTCTGTATGTCCACAAAACAGATCACCTTGAAAAGCTTCTGATATGCACAGCCTACTTCAACCTCTGCTTCTGAGCTCAACTTTTAAAACACTACTGCAAGGAGGGGAGATCAGTACCTGTCCTCACACCACTGCTAAAACACCACACACAGCAGGATGCGCTACGCATGCCATTTACTCTCTGCAGTCCTACCCTCATCTTCCACAGTGAACATTCTGAAACTGAAGACCTTTCATTGCTTCTTTAGCCATAAACCAGAAGCTTAATCACCCCCCCAGACTGTTGCTCCCTGATACTACCCTGAATTCCCTTCCCCTTGCAAATGGATGACCAGCTTTCTCCGCTAAAGCGCTGTCACACCTTCAAGCTTATGTCACGACTTTGCACATAAGACTCATCTCTTCATGGCAACACCCACAAAATGCACACCACACGCTGCTGCCCTAACAACACCCTTCACATCTCTTGGGAACAACCACCTTTCCCTTTAAATGTGATTCCACCCTCCTCTTTGGATGGCAGACCTCTCCCCTGTCCTGCCTGCGAACTGCTGCTGGAGCCTACCATTCGCACCCCTCCTTTTGTTCCTCGCACCTCTTCCCTGCCACCCCTCCAGCAAACTTGGTCACTCCTGTCTCCCCTCATTGCTCCAGCCTCTTCACCATGTCTCATTTGACCCTCAGACCAAGCCACACACAGGTTACACCAGCAAGCCCAACACGCAGCCAACCACCCGTACATGCAACACTTCTGCTGTACACCATTCCACGGCTACTGCATGATTAATGTTAAGCACAGAGCCTGTTTAGCTTTTGTTTTCTCAATCTTTCGAATATTTTTAGAAACACAGCAGAAAACATTAAATGAAGCAGTATGTTTAAAGCGCCCATCCCCCCCCCCCCCAAATCTGCCTGTCCAGACTTGTCTGCTCAAATCACCAGCAGAGTTTGAATCCAGAGTATTTATATCCACACTACAAAGTTCTTATCCTTTCAGTCTGGATATGTTTATCCTCTTTGGTCCACCATCTAGAAAAGACTTTATTCAGAGTTTGTCAATGAGTTACAACCTACTTGCTGGACAGAAGTGTTGCAGACAGGCAAAATGGTTTTCTTGCCTTGAGAAGGAAGCACAAGCCAGTAAACAGAGTGACGCGAGCACAAACTGATACGCTCCATGAGACACTATGGGATGAACCAAAAGCCTAGAATTTACCTTATCAAGGACCTGGGTGTTATTCCCAACCCTGCCAGAGCTGAATTTGTGCAAAGTTTTTCGTACTGTATTTCTGGGATGGCAACGAGCTCACACTAGATGTTCTTCCAGGTTTTGAGTATAACATTTCAGCCAGAAATAAGCGCACCAAGATGCAAGTGGCAGGTTGTAGAGCTAAGACAGGAGCTCAGTCCCAGGCTGTGTGTGCTCTCCTCCAGGCAAAAGACTTCAGGATGTATTAGTCTACAACATGGGAGTCTTTCACTGGCTGCAGTTTGGCCACCTCGGTAGTGCAGAAGAATGAGTCTGCAGGCTCACATCAAGCAGGGGACAAACCACACAGCTCACTACAAACGTGAGCTCCCACTTGCTCCCTGCAGCTGTTCTCTACCAAGCCTCACCGCCTGGGCTTGAACACTTCTCACAGCCATCAGCTCTGAGTCCCTACCACCATAGTGTGCCCACTGGCTCCGACTACCCTGCCCATCCACACACAGGCCTCCTAAAAGCACCTCTGTGTCCACTCTCCCACATCCCAGCACCCCACTCCTGCCCCACGGCACTCTCAGGGCAGCTGATCCAGGTGCCACCAGCTTCACCCAGCAATACTTTCAGTGAATGCAGGGTGAGGTGGTAACAAACCCTTCACCCCCAGCTGAAAATAAGAGCACTGAGCATAAGGTTCCCCAGGAGGGTGTCAGAGGTGGTGGCCAAAGCCTCAAGAGACCACCTCGGCGCCCATAACCCCATTTTTCACTCCCTCCAGCCTTGTGCCCCACACTTAATACCATCAGAAGTACTGCAGGCCACCCTTCCTCCTGCCCCAGCCCACCGGGCCCTGCCCGAGGGGCACTGCAGTGTGAGGAGTGAGGAGAGGGTGGTGGGGTGACGCTGCCCACCCCTCGGCCCCTTGCTCTTGGTTTCTTGCCCACCTCGTCTGAAAATTAAATCCCAGGGCTGGTTCCCACACGGGTGTAGCGGGAAAACCCGCTCGCCTCCTCCCACCACCCCCAGCACTAGGCCGCCGATCCCCGGCCTTGCCTAGCGGCCGCCGCCGCCAAAAGCACCACCTCGCCCGGCAGGGGCGGAGAGGGGCCGACGGCGCCTCCCGCAACCCCCGCGGCTCGGCCGGGCGCCGGCACCCCGGCATTCCCACCACCCCGGTCCTGCTGGGAGGGGTCTCCCACGGCAGGAGATATGCAGGCTTCCCCAGGAGAAGGAAAACAAACCGAAACGTACTCTTCCTCCTTCCCCACCCCCCATCCGCTTAAATAAAAATCACACGTTTCCAGGAGCCTGGGAGGCAGCTTTAAGAATTAAAAAAAAAAGATAGCCACCCGTGCCACCCGGAAACTGAATAAAGCATTAAAGAATTGGGGGGGGGGGGGGGGAAGAGGAGAAGAAGGAAAATAAAATATCCCACAACCTTATTTGATAAACTTTACAAGCCCCAACGGAAGGGTTGCATCTGAAAAGCTATTTCACAAGAGCTTCTCTGCTGCTTCATGGGGTTTATACCAAACAAGAGGGGGAAACTGCAGCCTAAATAAAGACGTGAACACAGCTCTCAAACCTACAAACAGGCACAAACACAATTAATACCAAGTTTTCCATATAAACCCAGGGGCTTTTCCCCCAGCTATCCACTTTTAGACTAGCACCACATTTTTTTCCAGGGGGTGGGATTAGGATCTCTGACAATTATTTTGTTGCAAACCCCACATTTTTGGCGGAAGAAAGGGTTTGCTTCAAAATCTCACTCATATTATTTTTCTCCTTTTTTTTTTTTTTTCCAATTTGCAATTACACAACATTTCATCCATGCAGCTACTATTTGAAACCTTTACTTTCTAATGAAGCAACATCCAGATTTTCTCGTTTCTCAAGTCCACCCCTTTCTACATACACAAACACATACACACACACACAGAGAACTGGTTTAAGACAAAAATAATCCCCCCAAAATAATAATAAAGGACTCACCTCTCCTTGGGTTTTCCCCCCCACACTATGTATAAACTTTCCGTGATAAATGGTATTGTATTACTAGAGATATTATTAATGTATTATTACTAGAAGTAATAATAATAGTAAGTGCTATTTAATTACAGAAGGCAGCATTCTGCTTCTGGATCGGCTGCCCCTGCAGCTCCCTCCATGTGCCTCCTGATCTCTTTACTTTCATTTCCAGGTCTCGCTCTCGCTCGCTCGCTCTCAGCTGCACCAGCAAGAGAAAATGCCTCCCTGCATATCCTCTGGGCCCTAGAGGCTTCCGCTTTCCATTACAAAAATTCACAGATTCAACCCTTGTGGCTGGTTTTGAGATTCTTTAAGGTGAATTAGGCTTGAAGAAGGGTGTATTTAAAAAGAAAAAAAAAATACAAAAATGAAAGTGCTTAAGCAGTCGAGGCTCCGTTCTTATTTTAATGCGACATTTTTCTTCTTCCTGTTGTCTTTGATGATGTATAAAATACACCCCAGAAAAAAGCAAAGCTGCCTCTGCAGGGTGATTGCATGCATGTGAAGCGCAGCAATGAACTGAATTACAAGACACCCCCGTCCCCATGGGATTATAACATACGTGAAGCAGTGACCCTGCTGCCCACCCATATATGTTTGCTGGAAGGGGGCCAGAGCCATCGCTTACGGCAGAGCAATTATCTGTTCCAGCCAGACCTTACGTATTCCACCCCACGCTGCTGAGGGGGGTCCCTGTAAATAAGATCTTCTGCAAACATAAATCTTTAAGTGGAAAGGAATACACTGTGTGTGTGTGTGTGTGTTTGTATAACATTGTTATTACATACCACTGTGTATTATACAATACACGTATATTATATATATTACATGCATATGCATTTTTTATATTTATGTTTACATATATGAGTTCAGGCACTTCTTTGAACCTGATTTTTGCCTTGTTTTTATCCTGAATCCCTCAATATATGCAGGAAGTGGACTGAATCCCCACAGTGGCCCACGCCAGCAGAGCCCCAGAAATAAGTTGCTGATGGGAAGAGGGGGCCCAGTGGCACTTTGTTCTGTCATGGGGAATGGTTGTGAAGACAGACATCCACCGATGGCCTTAGACCAGGGATTCATCCATCTCTGCCCAGCTGCACTACCATTAGCTTCAAAAAACCCTCTGAAATGAGTTTTATGGGATTTTTAGCTTCCTGGGTAGGATAGGTTTTTCTCTCCCTAAAGGATTCTGTCTACTGTTAGGTCAATCATCTCCAAACTAACACTGATTTAAATTATCACCCCTTTTCCAGTGTAATCAGTGACATGTTTCCTCCTCAGCGTCTTGATTCTTGTATTTACAGTGACCCAAGAGAGCTTTGCTTTGTGCTATGCAGCTAAGCAACGCTGACAAGATTCAGAGGCAGGTAGAAGATATAATCTGAAAGTGTACTAAACTTGTTTAATATTTTAGAAGTTGATCAAAAAAGAGAAAGCTATTATACTGAATAGGACTGGCTTTTGTTAGCTCTGTCAACACAGTAAAAAGATAATATATGAATTACATTATGAATTTACATTATTGTATAATGCACCATATGACACTGGAGAGCACTGTCTTATGCTCTTCACAACATATAATCACACTGCTTTTATTTTTTAGATATTATGATCCAAAGATTGACTGACACAAGCAACCGTTGTGTTACAATAACCTTCTGACATGAGAAAAAACACAGAAACTTGTTCATTAAAAACTGACAGTACATGTTCTTCAGATGATGCTAAATTCTAATTTAGGCAATAAAGATCTGCCTACCATGATACACCCTGTGACATGAATTATATATAATGAATAGAATCATAGAATGGCTTCGTTTGGAAGGGACTTCAAAGCTCATCCAGTCCCAACCCCCTGCCACAGGCAGGGACACCTTCCATTAGACCAGGTTGCTCCAAGCCCCTGTGTCCAACCTGGCCTTGAACACTGCCAGGGATGGGGCAGCCACAGCTTCCTGGGGCAAGCTGTGCCAGTGTCTCAGCACCCTCATAGTGAAGAATTTCTTCCTAATATCAACTCTAAATCTCCCCTCTTTCAGCTAAAAGCCATTCCCCCTTGTTCTGTCACTACCTGCCCTTGTAAAAAATCTCTCTCCAGATTTCTTGTAGGTCCCCTTTAGCTACTGGAAGGCTGCTGTTAGGTATTCCCTGAGCCTTCCCTTATCCAGGAAGAGCAAGCTGAACAATGAGTAGAGTCTAACCAAGCTGGGCCTCTGCTATAGAAGCTGCTGAGCAAAACACACACAAAATGGTGAGCCCTGTCAAGGAGTGTCTTCGGACCAGGTATGGGAAAGTAAACATGGGGAGACCTGATACACCCCAGACCACACAGGGAGGGCAGCCTCACAGAGCCATTATGTGCCAAACAATTCACAGAGCCCAGGACACCTCCAACTCTGAAGCACTCCTGAAAGGTAAGACATCACAGCTGGGGGAAAGAAGAGGGCTTAGGAGTTGCTGGGAAAAAGAGGAGAAAGCCAAAAGTCTACACACAATCAAGAGTTACACTGGAAAAAGCACTAGTGTTTAATTCAAGAGCATTCATTTACAAGACTGCATTTCCCAATTCAGTGTCATGTTATGCTTCCCTCCAGTCCTATATCCTTTGCCTTGTAAGACTGAGAGATGTCCTGCAAGGTCATGGTCCAGCACATACAGCTCCTCTCATGAAACAACATCTTTCCTCAGTGGTTAGCACAAAGATTTTCACCATTTGCAGAAGTGGTTATCGAGGTCTTGTGTGTGGGAAGTCAGCAGAGCCAGAACACCGCCAATCCCTGCTACAAAATACTCTGTCATAAAAATTACTCTGATTTGTAAAGCTTTTCCTGTAGGGAGAATAAATGTATGGATCTATGCTACACTAGCACAGCACAAATTCATTCCAATTCCAACTGCATCCACAGTTAAAGACATTATTCTCACTCTTCCAGCCCACGTAATTAGTATTAGTATTTGGGAGGACAATAGAAGGGAATCAAGTATATTTGATATGATCCTGTTTATTGATAAATATTGTGAAGAGCTAATAACAAATGCCAAATTCCTTGCTTATATTTTTCAAAGTTCAAGCTCCTTCTTGAGATCACATTCATTTATTCCCTCATTTCTGGCAGCTTTATGCTTCTCACATACAACCATAATCTAGTCATTGCCTCATCTTCTTGGTTTTCTTCAGTCGCAAGAGAAATTCGTCTTATTATTCGAGTTAAATTTTGCTCAGGTTTTCCATCTGGTTGCTGTACCAACTTACGGCTTTTATTCTCTCAGCTGTCATGCTCCATAAAGAAACTTCATTGCTTTTTGTATTCCCCTTGAACAAAGGTGGTCTATCATGCCATTCAACCTAATGCTGTCTCCCACGTCACTCAGCATTGCCAATTACTGACAATCTTGTCTTGGGTCCATATAAGCATTCAATATAATTTCTTCAAACCACAGTTTGGAGAATTGTGAGGAAAAAAAAAAATGCTTCTTGTAATGTTTTGAGACTAAATGGCAGAATAAATCCAGGCTATTACTGACCTCAATAACAATCTCACCGGATATCTGTACCAGGCACATGAAATGTACCTGTATCAATGCCTGTAGGTTGGAACTCAGAGAGAAGGGATTGCATTACGAGGACCTGTGCAATCACACTGCAGTAGGAAGCAGGTTTATACGCCGCTCACCTTGTCCCACCAGACGTACTTTTATTTCTACACTCAAGAAGAAAATGTCACACACAACGTACTGGTTCGGAGAAATCTCCAGGAACTAACCAGGAGACACGGGGATCACTTCTCCAAGCGTGTCTCATTCAAGCATCAACCAAAGCTGTGATTATGTTGTCCTTAAAGATACATATTCATTAGATTACATACATTACATCATACTTTTAGAGGCTGCCTCCCGTATGCACAGAAAAATATGGTAGTGGGCTTTTGGACCCCTGGTGGTTATTCATCACTTTAAGATTGTTGTCATATCAGTCCTATCAGTAACCACTAGGCGGTTCTGGCAAAGCTTATCTTAGTAATTTCCTTTTCTCTATAGTTGCTAACAAAGCCTAACACCCTTGAGGTCACTCATTTACAATCTTATTCTTCAATCAACCCCATTCTTCAATCCACCCTGTTCTTCAGTCAGCCCCATTCTTCAGTACACACTAGGCGGTCAAGCAAACTGGTGCTTTTTGCATCCTGAAGTAGGAATGACTGAACACTGCTGGACGAAACGCTTTCCTTAACAGAAAGGCTTGACAGTAACGCCTAAGTACAAGATGAGATCTGCAGAAACATTACCTAAATAAGGCTTCACAGGAAAAGGCACTCGTGTCTCATCTGAGGGTATGTGGGAAGCCTACAGAGCAACTCAGAGCACCTCTGGCCACATCCTCCCAGACCCACTGTGGTGAAAGAGGCCTGGCCGCACACCCCAGATCCACTCGTCCCTCCGACACCGGTGGCACGGCTGCCTCGGAGCCCAAGCGGCAAGGGCCGGGACAAGGGAGGTGTCACACAGCCTCGCTCGAGCCACAGAACACGGGGCAGAAACCAAACCCCGGCCTCCTCCCGGCAACTCCGCGCGGGCCACGCCGGTTTCTCCCCTCCTCCAGGACTACACACCCCGGCGTGCCCCGCGGCCGACGCCATCGCGTAGGCCCCGTAGCCCCGCCCGCACGTAGCGAGGCCGGCCGGCTGCGGCACGCCGGCCGCCGGCCCCGGGCACGGGGTCGGAGGGGGGGCTGTGGCGTCACGCCGCGCAGCCAATCCCGCAGCGGAGAGCAGAACTGCCGTCGTTCAAATCCTCCGCCTCCGCCGCCCGTCTCTCACCCATCGTCCTCGGCGGCGGCGGCAGCGGCGCGGGAGCTTGTGGCGGCAGCGCTCCATCGCCGTTCCCGGCTGGGCGGGAGTCGGGTCCCGACTCGCCGAGGTGAGACGGGACGAGGCGAGGCGGCAGCCGCCGCCTGCCGCCGCGGGGATGGGGTACATGGGTGCTGCGACCCGGGGCGGCGGGGCCGGTTAATGGGGGGTGTCGGGGTGGAGCGGCGTGGCCGGCGCTCGGCAGCGTCCTCGGCGGAAATGGGGAACCCTCAGCCGTCACCGGGGCTCGCTGCTCTGGAGGCCGCTCCAAGGCCGGCTGGAGGGTAACCTTCGGCCGTCACCCAGCGCTCCCGGGTGCCGGGGGAGCAGGGCAGGCCTCTCCCTAGGGTAGTGCAGCAAGTTGCCGTTGTGCGGTTTGTTGGCGTGGATAAAGTGTTGTAACTAAAGCAATTCTCATTTCTTTATTTTGCAGATCACTGGGAAACATACATTCTTAAGTCTGTAAGTAACAAGGAAACCTCTCTCCAGGTGTATCCAGGCTGTGGTTTTAGTTGCTAAATGTACTAAGTCTTCTATTTTTGTTATGATCACTTTAAAACTTTCCCTCTGGAAGATGTAGCAGTCAAGAGACTTCTGGTAGGTTGACAATTGGGTGTGGTTGGTGTGTTTGCAGTAAAACATGCTTCAGGATGTAATGATGAATTTGTATGTTGAAATTGGGCAGTAGCCTGTGAGTGAACTAAAGAAAGTAAAAGGGGATTTAAGAAGCAAAGAGTGTGAGTACACCTGTAGAGTATTGAAGAGTATCAAAGTAGAACAGAGGTATTTTTTTAAACAGTAGAGTGATGAGGTATTTAAAAGTAAAGTTAATAATTGAGCTAGGTGAATAGTCTGAATTCTTTGGATCCTAGCTTTTCTTCCTGTTTGATAAGGCCGTCATGGGTGAGAGGATGGCCTATGTATCCCTTCTTGGTGTTGGATTGGCAGATGATGGACATTTCCAACACTCTGGTGTCTGTGTAGTAGGAGTGGAGTAAGTTATGTGAGTATCTTTCTACTGGCAGCACTTACCTGAGAAGGCAGTCATCGAAAAGTGATGTTGATAACCTTGGAGATCTTTTTTCCTGTGTTTGAAAGCAAAACTGAAGTTAATGAAAGCTGGAGGGAAGTTGTACTCTGTGAAGCTGAATGCTTCACAACTAAATATCAGGAGGAGAGTATGAATATGCAGCTTCTGTTTAGGGGGTGTTTTAAAATCAGTACTACTGAGCTCAAAGAGCTGCAAGGGTGTGGGGCCATTTCTAATTCAGACAGAATAGACAGAAACCAGTTTTCTGTTCATCCCTTCTGATGCCTGAAGTCTGTTTTATAAGTGTTGCTTCTAAGCACTACTTGTGGAGTCTTTAATCCCAGCAAAGGTGCTGGATAAGAAACATTCTCTGAATGAAGAGGCCAGTTACTTTATGCAGTGATTGATATTCATAAAATAATGGTATGCAGATTGTACTAGGCAAGGCTAGCAAAACTTGCCTCAAGGCAAAAGATTTGCTTATCCTTCATCAGCGTAAGACCATTCTGCTTAATGTGGGATATCTGCAAAGAAAGAGCCCACAAACCTGAGAGAGTTTTGGATGCAATGTATGATACTTTCAGCAGTTCAGCAGTTCTAGAACTGTGCTGACAAGGGCACTACTGGGGACATCACTGGAAAGGAAAAACAGTTGTTTTTGTTCTGGCTTGCTTTGGAGGACAGGGCAGATGTGCAGCAGGTCTAACTAAAGATTGGGGTTTGGGGATAGTGTAACTGCAGAAGTATTGCCCAGAGTAATGTCTTAATGTGGCCTTAATTCATAGTTTTAGCTACTGATTATTTATGAAGTATTACAACTCCATCAAAACCCAAGTCCTGTCAGTACTGGAAGAATCAACACCATCTGACTGGCTTTGGAATATTAATCTAGCCTATCTAGCTGCGATAAGGAAGCTATGGGGAAAATGCTAGTGATTATGGATTGTAGTTTGCTTTCTGATATTGACAGTTTCTTCAAATTGACAGCTCAACACTTGGAAAAGCAGAAAAATGGCATCAGAAGACATCACTGAGCTTGTGGAGTCACTTGCCAAAACAAAAGTGGGTGGTGGACAGTTAAGCTTCAAAGGCCAGAGCCTTAAGCTCAATACAGCTGAAGATGGTAAGAGAAAATACCCTTGTGTTTGGGAAGTGTCTCCCTGAAATTCTAAAATCTTGTGGTAAACCTCCTGCTAATTCTGCTGGGACAAGTTGTCATATTAGCTGTTATGCAGGGGTCATTCAGCTGCAGCTGCTTCTGATAGAGATGCTTCCTTCTCTTGTGCCTTGGTAGTGCTACCGATGGTAGAATTGTGGTTTACCTCCCTGGTATATAATTCTTGTTTCCTTGGTGTTCTCTCCAAGTGCTTTTGGCAGTCACTGGGCATTAGAAGTCACTAGGCATTAGAAGTCACTACTTTTAAAAACAGTAAGCAAGTGAATGACAGCTTACTTACTGACAAGTAGATGCCTTAAAGACCTGCACAGAGGGAATGGCTGACAGTCTATTGCAATGGTCCAGTTTCTTCCCAAATTGTGACCAATTTGTTAGACTCCTGCCACTTTTTTCCTGGATTCTCTCCTGCTGATACTTATTTCCCAATTAAAAATGCCTTCCAGTGCTGCTAATGTAGTAAATGCCTGGAGGATACATATATATTTAGATCAACATTTTTGCCACACCAAGAAACAGCATGTTCTTCAGAAAGGTTTTGTGTAGTGCATACTTCTACTGATTCCCAAGGTGATGCTTTTTTTTGTATGCCGTTTTAATAGTCCAAAGCCACTGAAGTATGGGTAGAGGCTTTGGAACTTGAGAATAACTGACAGGAGAGGGTCTGTAGCCTACTCCTGTGTTTTGTGTAGGATTACTCTGAAGTTAAATTGCTCCACCCTGACATGTTTGCTAAGCAGGTATCTACTTTTACCAGTCAGTGAGAACTTCTTGTTGATGTGGCACCAGTTCCCATCAGCTTTTAGCTTAGTCCTTACATCTTTGTAGTCACATGCACTCTAGCTCCTAAACTATGTGCTGAACAGCAGAGGAATCTCTTTTAGGAAGTTGGGAAACTTACTGTTGCAAATAGGAGGATGGCTATCTGAGAATAAAACTAGAAATAAAGTATGAGAAGGCAGGGTGAGGAATGGAGAACATTCTCTTTAGTAACCTGACACTAGCTCTGTTCCCATTGCTGTTTCAGATTTCTTTCAGATATTGTTCAGCTGTTTTCCATAAGGGTAAAGTTGAGTGAGTATTGCTGCATCAAAGTGTTACTGTGGTACCCAAAGGGATAGCTGAAAGGCCTACTAGACTATCTGCTTTTTGCAGCTGAAGGAGTTATCAAGCAAATTGAGGAGTTTGATGGCCTGGAATCATTGCGCCTGGAAGGCAACACAGTGGGTGTGGAGGCAGCAAAGGTCATTGCCAAAGCCTTGGAGAAGAAATCAGAGCTCAAGGTGAGATCCTCAAGTGAGGGCTAATTGAAGGGGAAGTAATGTAGAAATATTGAAGGCCTAGCTATGCTTTCCCTCCAGTAGCCTGCTACACATGAATGACATCATTTTCCAGAAAGCTTCCTGTATGTATACAAAAAGGTGATGGTGGTCTTTGAGAGTCATTTGCAATCTTCATAACTGCTGTCAGTCTTTGGAGCTTCAGCTTAATTAACATTACAGACATAGCAATCATCCTGTCCTTCTGTTGAGCAGCTAGTTTCACTGCTCCCATCCTGGATATCTGCTGGTCCTGGATACTCCCATCCCCAGATCCTGTTTTTCTATCTTTTTGTACTAAGGTCCTAAGGACCTAAAACTAAGTCAATTACCTTCAAGTGTCTGAGTTATTTTTCATTACAAAGCCACTAGACTTTACATTGCTTAGAACTGATTACATTTGGTGCCTCCTTGTCTCAAATCCCCCCTTTTTCTGTCCTTCTGCAAATTCTTTTGCAACATTTTATATACTACCATTACCATCTAGAGTCCTTTTGAAATGATTTCCTGTTTCTACTTGACGCTTGATTTCATTTTTTTCCAATCTTACTAACTTATCAGTAGATAGTCTATAATACCAGAAGGAACATTGTATCAAACCACAAGTAATCAATATGAAAACAATTAACATTAATATTCCTGCAACCAGTTGCCTTAACCAGGAGAGATTAGGTAACCATGAGGTTAACCTTTTCCATGTTTCTTCAAACCTGCAGGAGGTATCATCCTTGGCCATTTTGTGAAATATTTTAGTTTGTTTCCAAATTTCCTCCAGATCTGTTTCAATTCTGCCACTTTGATCTATGTAGGAACAGCAACTTTCATTGATTACAGAACAAACTCCTCCTTGGGATGCTAACAGTGTATCTAATGCCATTCGATTTTGGAGCACTACTTTTGATGGGCTGGTTATTTCTTCTTGTAATGCTAGAATAGCATCAGCAGTTTGATTTTTCCATTTCCTCAGTTGCAGCTGAGATATTTACAATAGCTTTTTTGAATTCGCTAGCCCCTAGAGATGGAATAAACCATCTAACCAAGCTTTGGAAAGCAGTGTTTTGTTCTGCTATGAGAATATATCCGCATTTGAGTCTTAAATAAAACTCCAAACCCAGGTTCCAGATTGATGAGTATCAATTACTGTGAAGTTTAGAACCACTACTCTCAGTGTGTATCTCCCTTTCCAGCTAGGAGGTAAAGCCCTATAGGCATTTTCTCCACATAACTAATACCACCTTTTCCCTTCAGGAAGATTCCAATAACCAGTTAGGTGTTTTCGAAGGTGAAGTTGCATTGCATAGCTGCAATACGGGTAATTTCCTACTGACCTGTTGCCCTGATTAAGAGTTTTGTTAGTGGTTATGCATTTAACTTCTGACATATTCAAGGCTTGTATCCTTAAAACTTGTAAATTTGTGTGGCTTCTGTTGGTATAAACAGGATCTCTCCATAATCTATTCCAATTTGTCTTAAAGGGGATAGGGAAGCCAATTAAAGGAATACCCAGTCTGTCTCCTGGTTTAGGCAGCTACGTACAGATCCAGCAATCACTCTTGTTTAAGACATTAGTAATGTTTTGTATCAATCTCAGATATAGATTTTGATTCAGTGCTTCTATACTTATTATTATACAAGTCCAAATTATGATCGATGCAGTCTCATATGTGTGAGTCCTGAAGACTCGATGTGCCATACTTTTTCTCGGTTTTGATGTTTTTCTGGTTCTGGCGCCTTCTTGATTCTTGAGTGATGTATCCAAGCAGGTTGTTCCTTTATCTTCTCTGCTGTAAAGGTAATCAGTAATACCTGGTATGGTCCAATCCACTTCTCTTCTCGGGGATCACCTGCAAGATTCTTAATAAAAACCCAATCTCCTGGCTTAAATGGATGAATAGGATAATCAAAACCTCTGGCCCTGGTCCCTAACACTCTGCCATTTATTTCTAACTGTTTTCCCAAGTTTACCAAGAACTGTTGAAGGTATCTTTCTCCTACTTCTTGATGGCTCTCTCCTTTAAATTGAGATTGATATGGCCTTCCATATAGAATTTCAAATGGGCTAATTCCTTCCTTTGACTGAGGTTTTGTTCTGATTCTCAATAAGGCCAATGGTAATGCTTGGTACCAATATAACTTAGTCTCTTGGCAAATCTTCCCAAGCTGTTTAATTAAGTGATTTGCTTTTTCCACTTGCCCACTGGCCTGAGGCCTATATGGGACATGTAATTGCCAATCTATTTCCAATTTCTTGCAATAATTTCACATTGAAATGTGTACCGTGGTCAGAGGAGATAGTTGCTGGTACCCCAAAATGAGGCATTATTTCACTTAATAGGACCTTAATCACTTGTTTTGCTTTGTTTGCCTTGCAAGGGAGTGCTTCTGGCCACCCTGAAAAGTATCTGTCAAAACCAACAAATATGGATAACCTCCTTTTCTAGATAGTTCAGAAAAATGCATTTGCCACTGTTGTCCCAGATAATTCCCTTTTCCAATTGTCTCTACCTGATTCCTGTTTTCAGTTTTAGGGTTATTTTTCAGGCATAGTTGACATTGTTTTGTCACTAATTCCACCATGGTATATGAATTTCTTCCTATGATCTTGTTTAAGTGTTTATACAAGGCATTACTTCCCCAGTGAGTTTTGTTATGTTCTTCTTGTATCGACTTCCATAACTGATTATAGGGGATCACTACTTGCCCATCAGGTATTTTTATCCAACCCTTTTCATTTTCCTGTCCTTCCAAGTCTACAATTAGCTTCATATCTTCTTTAGAGTACCTAGGTTTATTTTGTTCAATTACCAGTTTACAGTCAGGAATTAAGGACATCACCTCAACTCTTCCTGTTTCTGCTGCCCATTTAGCCTTGCTATCAGCCAGATTATTTCCAATCTCTTGATCACAGTTACCTCTTTGATGTCCTTTACAATGTATGATAGCCACTTCATTAGGTAATTTTACAGCTCCTAACAGTCGTAGGACTTCCATTGCATGTTTGTCTTCCCTGGGTATTTAAAAGTCCTTGTTCTTTCCAAATTGCTCCATGTGCATGAACTACACCAAAGGCATATTTGGAATCAGTCCATATGTTTATTTGCTTGTCCTTTGCTAATTCAAAGGCTCTAGTCATGGCTATTATTTCTGCCTTTTGTGCTGAGGTGTTAGAGGGTAATAGTTTAGCTTCTATTACCTTTGAAGTTGTAGTTATGGCATATCCTGCTCTTCTTTTACTGTCTTTAACAAAGCTGCTGCCATCGGTGAACCAGGAATCTGCACCCTCCAGAGATTCCTCCTTCAGGTCTGGTTGGCTCCAATATACTGTGTCTATAGTGGCCAAGCATCATCCAGTTCTACAAGGATGGCTTGATACCTCAAGAAACATGATGGTGATAGCCAGTGTGTACCTTTTTGTTCTAGGATTGTTGATACTGCGTGTGATACCAACACGGTGATCTTTTGTCCCAGAGTGAATTTTCAGGCCTCTTGGATGTTTGAAATAACTGCTGCTACTGCTGTCAAGCATCCAGGCCAGGCTTTACTTGGTTCATCCAATTGTTTTGAAAAATAGACCACTGCTCTTTTATAAGGTCCCAGTCTTTGAGCCAAAACCCCCAAGGCAATTTTATTTCACATAAGAATAGAACCAAAAGTCTTCAGTTATGTCCGGGAGCCCCAGAGCTGGAGCTTTCATGAGTTCTGTCTTAAACTTTTAAGGCTTCTTCAGCTTGATCTGTCCATTTTAGAAAGTTTGTATTTTCTTTCAGCAGCTCATATAAGGGTCTTACCAGAACACCATAATCACAGATCCAGAGTCTAACACCATCCTGTCATTCCCAGAAATGTCCAGAGGTCTTTCACTGTGGATGGTTGTGGTGTTTGGCAGATTGCTTCCTTCCGAGATGCTCCAAGTTCTTGTTGTCCTCCTGTTATTTCTTATCCTAAATAAGATACTTGAGTTCAAATTAGTTGAGCCTTCAATTTGGATACCCGGTATCCTTTTAGCCCTAGAAGGTTTAACAGTTCTACAGTCCATTGGACACATTCTTTCTCAGTTTCAGTAGCAACTAATCGTTGTCAACATATTGTAGTAAAGTGCTTGTCTGTGTGGGTGCTTCCCAGGATTCTAATTCTAGTGCCAATTGGTTTCTGAAAATGGTTGGACTGTTTTTAAATCCCTGCGGTAGCACTGTCCAAGTGAGCTGTGTCCTTCCTGTTTCAGTGTTTTCCCATTAAAAAGCAAATAAATTTTGACTTTCTTTGGCCAGGGGCAGACAGAAAAATGCATTCTTTAAGTCCAGAATGGTAAACCACTTCTGATTATTATTCAATTTAGTCAATAAGGTATATGGATTAGCTACTACTGGATGAATATCCTCCACAATTTTGTTGATTGCTCTGAGATCTTGAACTAATCTGTAACTTTTCTCATTGGATTTCTTTACTGGTAAGATAGGAGTATTGTATTCTGATTCACGTTCAGTTAATAGACCATATTTTAAAGATTTATCAATGATTTCTTTGATTCCCTTCCGATCCTCTAATTTTAAAGGATATTGTTTTATTCTAACTGGATGGGTCCCCCTTTTATTTCTACTTTAATAGGTAAAGCATTTTTTGCCTTACCTGGCATTTCAGATGCCTGTACTCCTGGATATACCTGGTTAAAAACTTCTATTTCAGGACGATTCTCATTAATTTTCTGTTGGATTAAAGATAAGCTCAGAATTTTAATCAACTGATCATCTTTTACCTTCAATTCCATTTCTTTCTTTAAATGTTATTGTTGCCTCCAAATGTTCTGATAAGTCTCTCCCCAATAAGGATTTTGGCATATATAAGAATTTATGCACACAAATATGTTTTCCCAATTTGTGTTAATGGTCTCAGAAAAAATGCCTTTTCCTGGTGGCCAGGAGCTCCCACAACTGTAACAAATTCTTTTCCAACCAGCATTAAATTTTGATTTAGTACCTAATAAGTTGCCCCTGTATCTATCAGGAATTCTATCTCCTTTTTACTTTCCCGTGGCTTTAACCAGTGGATCTGCTAGGGTAGATTCCCCAGGTCCCTGTCAGTCTAACTAATTCAGGCACTGGTGTTTCCTGTTGTCTCTGTTGAGGACAGTCTCTCTTCCAGTGTTCGAATTTCTTGCGTTTTTGACATGATTAGGTTCTATGTTGGGAGAAAAATTTGCTCTTTCCCTTTTACTGAACATGTCTCCTCTGCTTCTAATTGCTATTCCTCTTCCTCTGTCCTGTCCTCTGCTCCTCCTGCAGGTCCCTGTGTGCCCTAAAGCAGCTACTGTAGCAGTTGCTATGGTTCTTCCTAGCTTTTCCTCTTTCATCTGTTCCTGATTTCTATGAACTTTCCATGCCTCATCTACTCATTTGCCTATATTTTGACTGTCAGGTCCTGATAATTTCTGAAGTTTTCTTCTAATATCTTCTGTTGTCTGTCCTAGAAATAACTTAGTGATTTGTAATTTCCCTTCGGTAGAAGAAGGGTCTAAGGTGGTATACTTTTGCATTGCTTCTCTTAATTTGTCTAGGAATTTGGTTGGTGTTCCTTTTGGTCCTTGTTTTATTTCAAATAGAACTGACCAATTTACGGCTTTTGGTATCACATTTTCTAGCCCATATTTAATCCGATTCTGATATTTCTTTAAAGCAGCATAATCTGCCGGATTGTTATATTCCCAGTCTAGTATAGTCAAAGGAACATGTTCTTCCATTCTTCCTGCTAATATACCAGTGATTATTTGGGCATTAACCTGAGTGCAAGCTGTTTTTACCACCAGTTGCTTTTCAGTCTCAGTTAATGAATCTGATATTAAATCTGTCTCTCTCCAATCAGGATCTTGACTTTTGACAATCAATTCAAATTGTTTTGCCACTCCTATTGGAGCATTTCAATAATTTTTTGCAATCTGTTTCCAAGCATCTAAGTCTCCCATTGGAAAATTTACTCTTATTCTGGTTCGGCCCTGTGGTCCTGCTGCTTCCCTTAAAGGTGCCTGTGTCACAGGTCCTGTTTTACTAGGGACATGAGCAGCAATTGGGGTATCTTTAAGTTCTTTTCTGCTATTATCATTGCTGTTCATTCCTTCCTCCTCATCAGAATCAGGAGGGCTTGCAGCAGGGGTTACCAGATTTATTGGACCTTGCGAGTTGTGTTGCAAATCTCAGGGAGATATAATCTTCTATCCCGTCTTCCTCCCTTTTTCTCAATTTCAGACACATTTCACCTATATCACATCCTGAAAAACATCTTTCAAATTTGGGTTTTAGCCTTTTTCTGTCCTTTTCTAAGGCTAGAATCAGAGGATCAGGTGGTGCTCTATTACACATTCTTTCTGCTGCTCTGGATGACTTATTAATGTGGAAAAACATATCTGCATACATTACTTCATCCCATTTTCCTTGCTGCCTTAAAAATAACGTTAATTGCAACAATGTATTATAATTCAAAGTCCCATTTTTTGGACCATCTTTCCTGATCCTCTAAGGTATATAATGGCCACCATTGGTTACAATATTTAAAGTCTCTTTATTTACCGAGCCCCTGGGGGATCCTTCTAATTTTTTCCAATGAGCCAGAATACATCCCAAAGGGCTCTTTTCTGTTGTTTCTCCACTCTATTTCCCATTATTTTCTTATACACTTGATACACACACTCACACGGGATCCCACAGACACACTCAACAATTCCACAGTTACAACACTTGAGGCAGACTAAAATTCTATCAAACAAGAATTAATAGCACAGTTATAACAATCTGTCACCAATACCAAAATCACAGGTCCAAAATCATCACTATAACAAGCTACATCATAGACACATTCCACACATTTGCTCATAATTTTGAAAACAAAGACAAAATCATACACCAGGGACACAAATACTAATTAGCAGCATGATAGAAATAAAAAGTTTGCTATTCATTACTCAAGTACAGCATCAAATACCGGTTCAGACACCAGAAAAGTATGACCGTGTTCCTGCATATGATGTCTCCTATGCCTTATGGAACAATTCAGAATGTATACCTGTATACCAAACAGATGCTAGCAGCTAGGTCTACGCCTTTACCTACAAGATTTTCCTATCTCGATTTATGGAAGGCTTTCTTATTTCTGTGTACGCCTTACCGAATATTAACCATGTTCCTGCGTTGGATGTCTCCTATGCCTTATGGAATGCTAACCCGCACTCCTGCATAGGATGTCTCCTGTGCCTTATGGACTGCCACAAAATAAAATAATCAAAAGAATACCTTTAGAGTAATGGTGATGGTCCTCATCTGCTCCTACAGTGATCTGAGTCAAGGGGTCCCTCTGGGGAAATTTGTCCTGGAGGCCCTAGGGAGCCCCATCCTCAGTGGGTCCTGCAGCTGATCAGAGAGGGTCCCATCTGGGGTGCCAGATTGATTTGGAGAAAACTCCAGGAACAAACTCACCCACAGAGCTTTAAGTTGACAAGCAGGTATTCTTTACTGCGGCGCTGGAAGACACTGGGGATAGCTCCTCAAAACTGTGTCTCTCGTCTTGCTACACAGGCCATCCTTATACAGTCACTTGGGCATACTTACATATTCATGAGGCTACACATGAATTGCATCATTTTCCAGAAAGTTTCCTGTATGTATACAAAAAGGTGATGGTGGTCTTTGAGAGTCATTTACGATCTTTGTAACCGCTGTCAGTCTTTGGAGCTTCAGCTTAATTAACATTACGGACATAGCAATCATCCTGTCCTTCTGTTGAGCAGCTAGTTTCACTGCTCCCATCCTGGATATCTGCTGGTCCTGGATACTCCCCATCCCCAGATCCTGTTTTTGTCTTTTTGTACTAAGGTCCTAAGGACCTAAAACTAAGTCAATTACCTTCAAGTGTCTGAGTTATTTTCCATTACAAAGCCACTAGACTTTACATTGCTTAAAACTGATTACATTTGGTGCCTCCTTGTCTCATGTTCTAGCCTAATGCTAGGCACTGGAATAGTTTGTCCAAAAAAGTGGTGAATGCTCCATCCCTGGCAGTGTTAAAGGCCAGGTTGGACATAGTCTTAGGTAATATAATTTAGTGTGTGGTGTCCCTGCCTATGGCAGGGGGGTGGGAACTAGGTGATCTTAAGGTCCTTTCCAACCGCTACTATTCTGATTCTATAATGCTGTGCTGCTAGAGGCACTGTCCTTTGCAGGAGAGGAGTAGGAAACGCTGATTTGCATTAATCACCTAAGTGTGGCTTTTCAAGCAAATTCAGATTGTCGAGCTTCATACCTTAGCAAAATCTGCATTCCTGACGTATCCTTCAGTTGCCTGCTGCTTTTTTTTTCTGTGGTAATCATCTCAGGGGAAAAGTATTCCAGCTTGAATTAAAAGCAAGAATTCTGGTATATTGTTAATTTATAATGTGCATTTCAGTGTGTTTATGTCCTTACAGGTGAAGTAATTGTAACATTGGTTGTTGTAGCTCTTCTAATACAAACAAATGACAAGCCCAAGGGAAGGTGTATGCAGTATTAAGATGTCCCGGTGATGTAATGCGGCTTGTATGTGTAAACCTCTGCATAACTAGTGATTGTCCTAAATATTTTAATGGTTTCTGCCTGTATGTTATTTTAGAGGTGCCATTGGAGTGACATGTTCACAGGAAGACTAAGGTCTGAGATCCCTCCTGCTTTGGTAAGTAAAAACTAGATCTGAGACTGCTGACTAATAACTTTTCTCACCTGTTATGCTTTTTGTGGGAGTGTATTTTTTCAGCAGAGCTGATCTTTATGCTGATAACACTGAGTGTCTCAATAGATGAATGCTTCTTGGTTTTGCTCCTTCTGTGTAAGGTGGAAAAGTGTTGATGAAAGGTCAAATGCGAGTCCATGCTAGTGAAGGAGCTTGTCACTTAGGAAAATACCCTCGCGATAGAATGGGAGTTGAGCTTTCTAAAGCATGTGGCCATCTCTTCCAAGAGCATTACAGAGCTCCCTGCCTCCTTGAGTCTTGTGAAACAAAAAATGATAAACTCAACAGAATGGAAACAATATTTCTTCTAGAAGTGTAGAAGGGGAAAATCACTTTGAAAGATGTGTTTGACCTAAAGGGATGGGATAACTTCTTGGTAACTTCGTTATGATTATTTTCAGCTTAATTTGCACAACTTCTCCTCTGGCTTTAGCTGTAAAGTTTTATTTCCCTGTGCAGTTTTGCTGAAAGTCTTCAAAGTGGAAATTTTTTTGCAGCATTCCCTGTCATACCTAGCCACTGCAGTGATGTTATGGCTAAGAGTCAATCCACTCCCACCCTCTGCCATCTGTTTCCTCACAGATTGCTTTGGGGGATGCACTCATTGCTGCTGGAGCCCAGCTGGTGGAGCTGGACCTGAGTGACAATGCCTTTGGGCCAGATGGAGTGCGTGGCTTTGAGGCACTGCTGAAAAGCCCTGCATGCTACACCCTACGGGAGCTCAAGCTCAACAACTGTGGCATGGGCATTGGTGGTGGTAAGGTAAGGATTATCTACTTTTTGGGAATGAGGTTGGGGCCAGGACTTGGCTTCGCACTGCCCTGCACAGAATCACAGAATGATTGAGGTTGGAAGGGATCTTTGGTAATTGTCTAGTTCAGCTCCCCTGCTCAAGGCAACTTGACCAGGTTGCTCAGGGATATATCTAGTCAGGTTTTGAGTATCTCAAAGGATGGAGACTTTTGATAAGCTCTCTGGATAGTCTATCCCAGGGTTTAAAAACCATCATACACACAAAAACCAAACAAACCACTTTTTTGTGGGTTTGAATGGCATTTTCTCTGCATCAGTTTGTGTGCATTTAACTGGCTTTCCCTTTAGGCCACCTTATCTTCCCCATCCTGTTATCATTCTGGCTGTTCTTACACACAGAGAAGATCTCCCCCAAAGCCTTCTCTCTTCAGTTTTAATTTCATCTCTCAGCATTCTCCCAATATGTAAAATTCTTCAATTCCTTAATTATCCTCAGGACCCTTTGCTGCACTCACCCAAGTATGTTCATGTAGGAGCCTGAAACTGGATGCGATACTTGGATGCATTGCAGAGGGCAGAGCAGCGACTTCCCTTAACCTGATGACAATATTTTTCCCCAAGGCCCAGCAGATTTTCTCCTCTGCAAGTCCATCTTGCTAGCCCACAGTCAACTTCTCATCTACTAGGACCCTCAAGTTCTTCTCTGCCGAGTTGTTTTACCCCCAGCTTATGCTGGTTTATGGTGTTATTCCTCTCCATTTGCAGGACTTCTCATTTCCTTTTAAACTCAAGATTGTTGCTGGCCCCTTTCTTCAGTCTCCAGATCCCTTCCTTCTATATGCTCTCCTGGATAGATTTCTGAAGTGTGAAAAGCTCATCTGTTTTTATTGAGCATAGGAAAACATTTTTTATCCTAAATGTTAGTTTCCCTGTTATGGGAGCTAGTAGACTTAGATTTGAGAATACAGTATTACCAACTCTAGCACTGAAGGGATGCCTGTTGGAAGAAGCAGAAAACTGGGGCTGCTTATCATTAAGATCTATATGCTTACCTGTTTAAGAATCAAATGTTCTTAGTGGGGTCACTGTCTTCTAGTTTTGTGAAGTTATCATGTCTTGCCGAAGACTGTACTATGAAAGTGTTGTAGTTAGGCAGTTTTATTGTATACCCTATTATATGTAGATCAGGTACGTATCAGTGGTGACAAAAGTGTTTCTTGAGAGCTGAGTCCCCAGAACACGTTTGGATTCCTTCAGAATGGGATGCTGAGGTGGTATAAACTAGCTTTATCTTTAGATATTGGCAGGTGCTCTAAAGGAGTGTCACAGGAAATCAAGTACCCAGGGCAAGCCGCTTGCTTTGAAAGTATTTGTGGCTGGCAGGAATCGTCTGGAGAATGATGGTGCCACTGCTCTGGCTGAAGCTTTTGGGGTAAGTACCAAACCAGAGCTCCTTAACAGCAAATAGGAGCAAGGTGTGCTTAAGGGCTTATGTTAAAGGTAACCTACACAGAGCTTGCTTCAGCTTTGTGGCAGTGGCTGGTTGCTTCACTAAAGTAGCAGTGTTGTTTGCTGAAACTGGAGTCTTCAACAAGTGCAGGTAGAACTGATGACTGAATGTTTCTGTGACCCAAGTTTCCAAACACGTAATTAGTGGCTGTGTAAAGTAGTTACTTGAGGGAGGAATAGGTATCTCCTGAGTAATTTAATAATAGCCGTATTGCTTCTCCCTCTGTGCTGATGGAGTTTATCTGGGGTTAGGTGTACCAGCTGACCTCTTGAGTGCTTCTTTGCCTAGTTGTTCAATCATCTGGGAAAGGTAACCTAGTATTTTCACTAGCATCCTCCCTTAAGGTCTCTAAATGCTTCCTTAGCTTTTTCTAGCTGTCACTAGCCAACTTGCACTGTTACTGGCGGAAGAGAATTCATTGTAGTTGGGGACACCTAATTCCTTCTTTCCTCCATTGATGCTAAAAGTGATTTCTGAATTGTAATGCATATTGTCAGATATATTAATGATATTGCAGGTTTCGGGATGGGGATTTTTGGGTTGGTTTTTGTTTTTTTGTAAAGCGCTGTCTTGATGTGACTGACTACTCAGTAATCATGGCAAAAATAAGATTACTTAGATACATATGCATAAGTGATTCATAAGGAATTCAGACTGAATGGCATTATGAAAATGGGATTCATTATTGTGTTTTGTGACATGCCTGTTTAGTCCATAAACAGTGTTCCTACTAATTTTCTTATGGGTTTGCTCCTGCAGTCAAGGTAAAATGTAGATCTTAATCAGAAAAATACTGTATCCAGTGATGCTGCTTGGTCTGTTTCTGTATTATTGAACAACGGGTGAATAACTCCTGTCTTAAGGTATCTAGACTAGGTATGCCAGGAGGATGCTATTTGTGAATCTTAGAATGAGGGCTTTGTGTTAACATGACACTTCCCATGAGCCTGCAGTTTCACTTAAATTTGTGACATAATTGCTGGTAAATAATACTATGTAGAAGAACTGAGTTCTGAGTTGGAACAAAACAATTTTGAGCAAATCTTAAAAGAGTGGAGCTCTACTCCTGAGTTGAAATATGTTTCCTGACAGCTTTTTTCATATACAATCCTTTCCCAGATCATTGGGACCCTAGAAGAGGTCCATATGCCACAGAATGGAATTAACCATCCTGGCATCACAGCGCTGGCCCAGGCCTTTGCTATCAACCCACTGCTTAAAGTTATAAACCTGAATGACAACACCTTCACAGAGAAAGGAGCTGTGGCCATGGCAGAGGTGAGTTGTCCTAAGCAGTTGCTTTGGGTTTGTCTCTCTAGATATGGCTAGCCTTAGCACCTCTGGGTGGTGGAGCCTGATGCCATGCTGTGTTGGGAAAGATGACCTTCCAAGAGCGATAGGACATTTACTTACTTGCATGTCTGTACTTTCAAATTTGTGCTGTCATGCAGACTCTGAAGCTACTTCGGCAGATTGAAGCGATCAACTTCGGAGACTGCCTGGTGCGTTCGAAGGGTGCTGTTGCTATTGCTGATGCTGTTAAAGAAGGGCTTCATAAATTAAAGGTATTACAGTCTTGCTGTTCAGCTTTGAATCTGTTTAGAAAATGCCTCTGTGTCTTTCTGTCCATTTTCCTACCACTACTGATTATTTTAAAATGGGATTTACTTCAGTGCAGGCTCTGTGCTTACAACTCAAAAACAATAAGCTGTAGTGTGAATCAGTGGCATCATCTCATCCAGCTAAACCTATTCTACATGGAGTTGTACCAGTGACTCAGCTTGATGTTTTTGAAGCTCTTGAGCAGCAACTTGCCAAGTTGAATCAAGAAATCTAATAACAGAAGTATCTGCTTTTTACAACCTCTCAGAAGGTCTTGAGTGAGGACTGAGATGTTACTTTTCATGAACAGCTTTAGCATTTCAAAGTTCAGGCAGTTAATGCTTTATTCTTTGTTAGGACGTGTATCAAAGGTCCAAATACTTTTAGCTTTTTTGGCAATACCAGAGCCTCCTACATCAGTATGTGCATTTGACAACATTCTAGCCCAGCCTAAGTACAGTCAGTAATGTAAGCAAGCTAGGATCTCTAGAAACACCTGCCATGGCTCACAACTGCACCAGGATAGATGCTGAACACACAATTCCTAATCTGGCAGGCTTAGTCAAAGACAAAATTTCAGCTCATTGCTAATATTTATTTGCATATATGAATGTGGTACAGAAAGAAGTAGGTACTTTGTGTTAGATCACTTGCTCAAGCTTCTCTTGGTTATACTGGAACAGGTCTGAATTTCCCAGGAAAACTTAAGTAAGGATTCTAATGGGAGTACTGAAATGAACTGCTAGAAGTTAAATCCTATTTCTCAGAGAAGTGGTTAAGGGAGGACAGCATGAAGCAATCATAGCTGATTCATTCTGTTCAAGGACTGCTTCCCTTTTGCTGTTAATATTAAATCCCTTCTCAGCAAAGGGTTGAGCACAGTATGGAATGGTGGGGGATGGTGTCTGGCTGCTGGATGACTTTACTCTTATTAGTCTGTCCACACTGTGTTTCTTCTGGCTGTGTTTATCAGTAGTAATACCACTTACAGTTTCTTTTGAAGTCTAACCTGTGACCGAAGTGTCCAAAAGCAAATGTGCATTCCACTTTGTGTAGTATTTACCTTTCTTCAGTAAGACTTACTGGTGTGTGAGTTCTGGAATGCTCTCATGACCCTTGAATAAGTGAAGATCACCAGTCAGCTGATTGCTAAGGACTGAAATGTCTGCTACCTTTCAGGCGATCAGTCAGAATAGTGTGGTCTCTGTGGCTATTTTAGTGGAGTAGTTACCTTCAGTAGTGCTGCTTTTAACAGTAGTCTGTATCAAAATGATCCTTTTAGGTATACGAAGTAGGGTGTATGTCAGGTTTTATTTCCAAGTAAAAATATTTTTTTTTTACTAAGATCATGTTCAAATGATTCTTTCTAGAACTCTTGTGAGTACATGAAGCTTATGGGGATGATAGATGTTAAGAATTCTGTGAATATCATAGAACAGTGAGTTGGAAGGGACCTTAAAGCTCATCTAATTCCACACTATCCCCCCCTGCTGATGGGCAGGGACACCTTCTACTAGACCAGGTTGCTCAAAGTCCCATCCAGCCTGGCTTTAAACGCTTCCAGGGATAGAGCAGCCACAGCTTCTCTGGGCAGCCTGTTCCAGTGTCTCACCACCCTCATAGTACAAAGCTTCTTTCCAATATCTAAATATACCCGTTTCAGTTTAAAGCCATTACTGATTTCATATCAATGTTCTTCTACTTCATAGGAACTGAATTTGTCCTTCTGTGAGATCAAACGAGATGCTGCTCTGACTGTTGCTGAGGCTATTGAAGATAAGACAGAGTTGGAGAAATTGGATCTCAATGGTATGCAAGTTTGCTGGGTCAAAGTATGTCTAGACTGATCCTAATGAGAAACCACTAGGAAGAATCTTGACAGTATCACACATTCTAGCCTTACAATTGTCAGCATTTCAAAAATGGAAATCTGAGAGTTGCTGAACTTGGATGACTTTACAGGAAGTAAAACTTAGGCAGTTGGCTTGTCTCCAACTGTTGTGTAATGCTGCTGAAATGGGTTTAACTTGTCTTTGATTCTCATATCTGAAGTCTGCCTTGCTGCCTGTTAAGGTATTGTGTAGGAATAAGTGATAATGGTTCAATTTCAGAAATGAGAGAGACAAGAATATGCAGCTAAATCCTCAAGGACAGACTTGTGTGCGTCTGTTAAGTCTACTCTCTTCTATCAATCTAGGTAATTGTCTAGGAGAAGAGGGATGTGAGCAACTCCATGAGATTCTTGAAGGCTTCAATATGGGAACTGTGCTGGGATCTTTGAGGTAGGCAAGATACCAGAGATTAAATTGGAAATTTTATGAAAATTGTCATAAACACTTGTCAGGGTTTAAGCCAGTTTGCTCACTCACTCCCCTCTCTTTCTTCCCCCAGTCCCGGGGGGATGGGGAGGAGAATCAAAAGAATGCAACTCCCAGGTTGAGATAAGAACAGTTTAGTAACTAAGGTAGAACACAAATCACTACCGCTACCACCAGTAATAATAATGACAAGAGAAGTACAAAGAAAGAGAATACAACTGTTCACCAAGCCCGACCCAGCCAGTGCACCCCCAACAGCTAACCACCCCCAGTGCTCCACCACACACTTCCAGGTCTCTGTCCTCTGTTTTCACATCTTCGACGTGACATGCGGTGGTATGGAATAGCTCTTTGGTCAGTTTGGGTCAGGTGTCCTGTCTCTGCTTGCTCCTGGCTCCCCCTCCTCCCTGGCAGAGCATGAGACTCAGAAAGTTCTTGGTCAGACCAAAACACTACCAAGCAGTAACTGAAAACACTGGTGTTATCAGCGCTGTTCCCAGGCCCAAAATCAAAAACACCAGCTACCAAGAAGGAGAAAAATGACGACTGCTGCTGAACCCATGACAACACTTTCATTCACTTATCAGTTTTAAGACAAGAACTGTAACATTCCAGGTGGATGTTGGTGGATGTTGGACTGAGCATGAAGTGTGGAGGAGCGCAGTCAAGGGATTCCATAAGTAGGATAAACCTTGTGTCTTGTTTTCATTGATGGACTCGGTATTGATTGCATTTCTTGCTCTTTGCTTGCCATTGTCAACTGGGTGACTGAATCCTGAGTCCTCTCAATCTGTAGCTGGAGATGTACCACCTGCAGTATATCTTGCAGGGGAGGCTGCTTTTTTGCTCTTGAAAAGATGTTTTGAGTTACAGTGTACAGGAATTGCAAGTGTGTAATGTAACATGCAACTCTCAAACCTTAGTGATGATGAAGGGGAGGAGGAAGATGATGATGAAGAGGAGGAGGAGGAGGATGAAGATGAAGAGGAAGAGGAAGAAGAACAGCAACAGCTGAAGGAGAGAGGACAGGGAGAACAGGAGTCACTCACTCCTAAGAAAATAATTGATTCACAGGTAAGCTTGCTTCCAGATGCATTCCTGTTTCCTCAGCTGGAGGAACGTAAAGGAGGAAATGTGATGTGGAGTGAGTCTGAACTCTGAGGGCTGGGAGGTGTTCACATTCCTGTGTGGACTAGCAATGTAGTAACAGGGAGATAGCATGTGGGAAATAGGTGACTTGGAAACATGCTTTGTTAAAGTGAACATGTGCGGCCCTGCATGGAGGGAAAGGCTGAGTAGAGGTCATAACAAACATGGGTAGAAAAAGTCTTCCCATGTTCAGAAAACAGTGGGCACCTTGTAAGTGCAATGCCATGCAGTTGAGCTAGCGTATTTTGGCTCTTTCAACTCTGGGCTCATTCCAGCGTCAAATAGTTTTCAAGTAGAACAAATCCTGACCTGGTATACCTGTGTCCTGACCTGTCCTGTCCTGTGTGCCTTTGCTGCTGAACCAATTTATTTACTTTGAAGAGTAAATTGATGAACTCTGCCTGTTTCAGGATTCAACTCCAGTGCCATCTCCTCCTGTGGATGTTGCCACATTCCTTGCTTTCCCATCACCAGAGAAGTTGCTGCGGCTAGGACCAAAGTGCTCTGCCCTCATAGCTCAGCAGGTAAGTGAGCCAGTAGTCTTCTCCGCTTGTCTTGAAGAATCATTTAATCTCTAGAGGTGATAACCTTCTCTAGAGAGCTAGATTTGCATCTTCTTGCCAGTGATCCCAAGGAGCCTAATAGGAGCACAGGATGCAGTTAATGCTTATACTGGCACTAGAGCTTCTACCTAGAGTAATTTTGTGGTGTTTATGCCTTGTGATATGGCCAAGGCAAAACTGATGTAAGTCAGCTGAAGACTGTAATTCTTGTCACAGCCGTGTTGGAGACCCATCCGTAGATGGTGAGCAGTGTACTGAGTGGCCTGTTTTTTGGTTTTTGTCTTTCAGACAGATACATCTGATGTAGAAAAAGTAGTTACAACTCTCCTAAGAATATCTTCAGTTTTCAAAGATGAAGCCCCAGTGAAAACAGCAGTGCATGAAACAACAGGTGACTGGGCATTTCTTCATTTCATAGTGTAATCTGCTTCAGTGTCAAGAACACTAGTGTGATGAACAGGGCCCTGTGGGCCAGGCCATTGGACTGTTTTGTTCTGGCAGCAAGAAACCCAGATAACAAAGTACCAAGATGTGCCATGCCATTGTGTGGAGTAAAAGTAGAGGTTCATTCTGAACTTAGCATATCTTGTGCTTCTAAAGCTTGACCAGTGTCTGTTGTAGTTGCTGTTACTGGACTTGTGTTGCTCTTCATGTCCTTGATGCTAGGCTGTCAATAGACAGTCATTCTGTGTTCCAAGGGCAGTTACTTTTTCAAGGCTGTTTACTTGGAGTATTTTGTACAAAGTATCCTCACCAATGTAGTATGAAGAGAGACCCCTTAGTGTCTCCTTTTATCAGTCTGAAACACTTTTAGTTTCTTCAGGAAGCAGAGATTTGCAACATGAAACAAGGTGCAGAAGCTAACGTACAGACAAGGGGCTGTATATTGTGGAGCAGTGATTTGGCTTAGGTTATTTCCCTGTACACTAATAGTACCTCTTCATGTTTTCACTTGGAAATTTTAATTTCCAAGTGCTCCTAGGCACCTGAGCATTGACGTTCATCTTTTTCAAATCCCGTTAGTTCTCCCATACATGAGCTATGTAATGATATTGTGCAAAAGAACTGGATCAATTAAAGACCACTTAGTGATTTAATGCTAACAAATGTGCACTTCTCCAATTTGGAATACATAGACATGATGAAACTCTTAGCTGTTGGCTGTCACAATAATGTGTGTTCTCTACAGTTGGGTATGGTTCCAATCAGCCAAAAATAGTCAGTTGGCATGTCTCTAAGCCAGTTCTGGCCTTCGCTCATGCTCATTGAGTTGTCTCAAAAAATGGAGCACATGATATTCCTGTTGTCTGAATTGTGCTTGTAAATGCATTTATTTCATTAGCAATTTCAAAAAAATTTCAAATTTCAATTTCAAATTCAATTTCAAAAAAAAAAAAAAAAAATTAGCAAAAAAAACAGCATTAGCTGTTCCTTGCTACTCTTGCCCCTTAGGGAAGTGTAGAACCTGGCAATTACTTTCCTTCCAGGAAAGTAAGCATCAGGTGAACTTGAGGTCCCTGGTTAATGTCTGACACTGTTCTACAGCTGCTCTAGTAGGTTCTGCCTGTTCCAAGAAACCAGAACAGTCATAGGTCAAAACAGGTACCTTGCCTACCTTGTTGACATAAGAGGCTAAAGCACTGGCTTGCCCATAGCTTGTGGCAGAATATTGGTCCTGAGGAAGCCCAGAAAACAGCTAAAGAAGTTTTTCTCACTGTGTTCTCATTCCCTTTGGTTTCAAATGAAAGGTGAATTCTTGCTGGCCTTTAAAATGTCAAGCTTCTAACTTGATGCTCTACTTCATCTGATCATATTTATATGTCTGCACATAGCATGCATGTTCAAATGCATTGAGAAGAGCATGTTGTGGTGCATAGGACTGAGGTCAAATAGCATTTGAAGCTTGGCAGTGTGGGGGTTTTTGGGGGTTTGTTGTGCTTTTTTGGGGTTTTGTTTGGGTTGTTCTTCCTTTGTATTGGACCTTATAGTTAAGGACTGGTTTTTACTTATCTCAGTGTTTCAGAGATTAAACCTACTCCCTGAGAGACACCTGTATCTTAATGAATATTGCATCCCAAAACAGCTGATGTGCCCTGAGATCCTGTATGATCAATCTCTTAAAATCTGTTACAGGATCCCTTTCTCTATTGTTTAATATGTATTTATTTCTTTTTAGATGCCTTGATGAAAAAAGCCTTCACTTCTGCCACATTTAATTCAGATGCATTTGTCACAAGCCTCTTGGTCCACATGGGACTACTTAAGGTGAGGAAGCAGGAAAGAGTTGTGATCTGCTTAGACTGTTGAGGACCAAACTGGTTGGGTTTGGGTAGTTATGTTGCCATGGAAGCAGCTGGGTGCCTATGTATGCCTGATGCCCCGGGGCAATGGAAGTCTGCAGGTCCAACAGAAATAGCAGATTGCAAGGTTGCATTAGGATGAAGATGTCAGCTCTTTGTACTTCTGCTTAATGTCCTGTGCATCCTTAGTCATCCCTTAAAGGAAGGGAGGGTTAGGTAAGGAAATAGTGCTGCTGTTGTACTACAGTGTTTATAAAAAGCCATGTCCAGGAGTTAATCTCCTACATTACTAATGTGCCTTTAGGACATCTCTTAGTAGCATGGCTGAAAAACATCTATCCCAACTACTCATACTAGATCAGCAGCATTCAACTTCATGCTTGGGAGTATCTTGCCAAATATGAGTGTTAAATGTGTAATCACAGGGAATAAACTTTCTTGTGAGAGAAGATGGGGCATCAAGAAAGTTGAATTAATGGAAATTAGAATACCTGCATCTTCACTTTCAGTAAGATGACCGGGGAGAGGTTCTGTCGGCAGACTTCAGCACTTCTGCCTATTTGTGCTACAAGGGCTAGTGTTTCTCACTGCCTTCAGACATGGAAGCTGAGAATGGGAACTGGAACCAAGACAATTTGAAACCACAGAATAGACATAGTCTATGTTATACCAGCCTGCTCTTAGTTAGGTTTATGGATTTCCTTCTGCTAATACCCAGACTGGAGTATGGAATGCTGTTGATGTGCTTGAACACATCTTAACTTCCTAAAAATGAGCTTAGCTTTTCCCTGTGTTCATTGGACACTGGACCAGTGCTGGAGCTTCCTGTTTCTCAGAGGGGTCAATACAACCAGGGAGCTTTTTTTGCTCGGTGCCTGTCTTGGGGACTACCAACTCCCTCTTACAGAAAATAGCAAATATGTATAAGGTACAAAGCATAGACCTGTGCTCCTGAAGAACCTTCAGGCCAGAAAGAGGCATTGATCCCTTGAGGATTAGCCAGCTGATTGTCCTTGAATATAGAAGACTGCTGGTGAATTAAGCATCTGTGGAGAGGGAGCATCTGCCATAATTTTGTCCCACATAGCTGGAAGCACATGAGCAATGGTTATCCTGGAATGAACTCATGATCATACATGTAGGAATACAGGTTTAGATCCTGTCTATAGAATGAGGGGCTTTAGTTGAAGTGGCAGTGGAGAAATAAATAGAAACAGTGTAAGAGTTGGGACATGTAGGTTAGCGTCACATTTAGGTGCAGGAGTAACTTGTGTGTCATGTAAGCAGTGGGATTAGCTTTATCTTGTACATGACTGTGAGACCAGTTCTGGGAATACTACACCAAGTGGAGGAAACCTGACAAAGAACAGGAGATGGTACAAAAAGGAGCTACAGAATAATAAAAGAAATTATTTTAATGAAGGCAACTGAATTCTTTATGAATTGAAGTCTGGAATTCCTTAAGAGAGCACTCAGGGCCTCTGAGAAGATTTTGTAGTTTCACTTGCAAGTTCACTGCTTTCCTTTTGCCATTATGACTGCTGCCACTTGATAAGTAATAGAATGTTCTTGATGCTGCTTAATTTCAGATGATGGTGCTAGGAGGCTGTGGAATTGGCTTTGTCTTGAGAAACACTGCACAGTTTAGTGACCATCTTTTCTTTCCTGCAGAAGGAAAAGCACTTCATTCAACAAAATTCATTGTGTCTGTGAACTACAGTGGATTAGATAAAGTAGTGATTTTTCTGATGTTTGACTTCATCTTCTTGTCCTTTTCTCAGAGTGAAGAGAAGGTCAAAGTTGCCCCAAGCCTCTATGGTATTCTTATGACCCTGAATCATATGGTCCAGCAAGACTATTTCCCGAAATCTCTGGCCCCAGTTCTCTCTGCTTTTGTCACAAAGTGAGTATTGTACTTACCATGCAGTCTTCTCCATGGGAGCTGGTGAAACTGAGGGTTCATCGGTACATGCAAGCTGTTCTGTTAAAGCCTATGAAATATCTGTTTTGAAATTAGGGATTAATAGTATAACAGGCCTCTACTTTTGTCTTGTTTACTGCAGTATGCGAGGTTTAGAGTAAAAAAAAATCATCTTGATCTTAAAGAATTAATGGAAAGCTGGCTTGCAACCAACTGGCTCTGAAGCAGAGACTATTAATGCTATTCACGGAAGAGTTGGTTTTGAGCTAAAGGAAACCTGCTGGGTTTCTAGCCACTAATCTTGAGTAAACTATGAGTACACTGGATCTGACTGTGCCCTCCAAATCATCCTTCTGAGTATGAGGGTCAGCAGAACTCTGCCTGAATCGTCACGCTGTGTAACACTGAATGCCAGCAGATCAAAACACTGCAAAACACAAAGGCTGAATTTGTTCCTAAATTAAACTTCCTGTTGTGACAGCAGCAAGGTTAGCAATATTTGAGAACTGAATTGGGAGAATGTGTGTTGAAGAAGCTGCTTCTACTGCCTGCCTCTAATGTTTTTTGTAGTATAAGGTGTATAATAAATGTCCCACTAGCTCTAGGGTTTTTAATGTGCTAATGCATATTAAGTGCAATAGCTGTGGAAGCCATATATGTTCTGGGTTAAATTGGTGTGAACTTCAGCATTGATGAGACTTGGAAAAAACACACCAAATAAACCTTTCCTCAAGAGGGGAAGGAGTAAATACTACTGTTCAGCAGTCAACAGGAGAAACAGTCTGAAATCGTCACCTAAGACAAAACAGCTGAAGCCCATAACCCATTTGGAGCTTACCAGTGCTCTGGCATGAACCCTGTGCCATGTAGGGTGAGAGCAGCTTTTTAACCGGTTACAGGATGAGCCTTAAGCCTTCTTGGTTTTTCATGGTATGGGTGGCACGCAGATGCTTAGAATCTCTTGCTGATAAAAGGCAGAGGCATCAAATACTTGTGGTCAGCACAAACTGTGGGTGATTAAGGGTGTAGCTAAATATTGGTAGTATTTTCTTAGTTCTGCTAGGACTGGAAGCAGGCCAGTTGTGATACGGTGTTGGTGTGACTGAAGCTGTTAAAGCTGATGTGTAACAGTGGTCTGTGTTCAGAAACCAGCCATGCTAAGGTCAGGTTTGGAAAATAAAACCGTGTAACTAGCTTGTTAAGTAGTGTAAATCCTAACCTAGAGGCCCTTCTGGTGGAACAGTTTGCTACCTCTTTGGCTTGATTAGGCTAGGAATTAGGCAATTACAGGCCAAGGATCATATGCTTTACCGACTGAACTAACATACCTCCAACTCCATAGGTTTAAGCAGGAAATACCAGAACTTGCCATGTGAAGTTGTCCAGATGGATCACAGTATTTCTGCTGCTTCCTACACTGCTGCCTGTGATCTTGCTTGTTGATCAAGTAAATATGTGCAGTATTAGGATCCAATACCAGCCCTAAAATAAAAAGGTGAAGAAAATGACTGACTTCATCAGGTGTTAGTTATGTGGAGACCCAGCTGGATCATAACAAGTTCCACTTATCACACTCCAGCCCTGCAAACAGGTTTTAAGTCACTTGAAGCTGGGAATACAGAAAGGGGACTTTGGTTTGGTGCATTTAACCATTCTAATCACTTATGTTGGGTTCTAGTTCCCAGAGTAACCTTATAACTCAACTTTACATGTCCTTCTAAACAAATTTGCTTGCAAAAGACACTCTTCTCCCTTTCCCTGTGTGTATGTAGGCCTCTTCCAGGCTTCAGTAAATGTTTGTCTCTAGATGATGATGTGCATACGAAGTAAGAGTAGGAGTCTGGCCTTGATTTTTGTTGAGGAGTTGATTCCATTGAATATAGAGGCAATATTTCACTAGAAGCGCAAGAGGGAAAAGTTGAGATTGTTCAAAGCTTCTGTAAAAGCTGTGTGAGAGTCAAGTAGAAAGCAGATCTGTCTGCCTGCCTTTGGTATGCAGGGGTGCTAGTACCAAGTCTGCAGTGTCCCTGGTGTTATGAAATTCTTGGAGCTGAAGCATTCTCTGATTTGCAAACCCTTCTGCAAAGTCTGGTGATACCGTAAATTTCCCTAGGTCCTGTGCAACATAATGAAGTTAGTGCTATATATAAGCAGTATACTTGTGTTTTATAAGTACAAGTATTTCTTAAAATGCTTTCCTCGAGGGAATAAGGAGAGCAGCTGTTGCATTCTTTACAGTTGTCTGGAGAGAACAACAGCAGTTCAAGAAGCATAAAGTCCAGTTAAAACAGCGTGTTGTGATTTTACCCCAGCTAGCAACTAAGCACCATACAGTTGCTTGATCGCTCACTGGTAGTGGGATGGGGGAGAGAATCGGAAGAGTGAAAGTGAGAAAACATGTGGGCTGAGATAAAGACCGTTTAATAAGTAATGGAAAAGTTGCATATGCAAGCAAAGCAAAAGAAGGAATTCATTCACTAGTTCCCATCGCTGGGCTAGTGTTCCGCCATCTCCAGGAAAGCAGGGCTCAGTCACACGTTACTCTGACTGCTGCTGTAACTTTGAATGCTCCCCCCTTTCTTCTTTCTCCAGCTTTATATGCTGAACATAACACTGTATGGTATGGAATATCCCTTTGGGCAGTTGGGATGATCTGTCCCAGCTGTATCCCCTCCCAACAACTTGTGCCACCCCCAGCCTACTCACTGGTGGGATGAGAAGCAGTTAAAAGCCTTGACTCTGCCTGCCTAGAAATAAGGAGAATGTCCCTGTTTTAACAGCACTGGTTTCAGCACAAATGCACAATGTACCTTCATACAAGCTACTGTGGAGAAAATGAACTGCTGCTGCCAAAACCAGCACACAGCTTCTTAATTAACCAACACCCCTGTCTTTCCTTGGAATTCGGTCATAATAGTAATGACCTTAAATTACTCCACTTTGTCAATCCCATGCTTCATTTACAGCAAACTGGTGTGCTTTTTTAATATACTTTCTAGGATTTTCTTTGAGGATTGTGGTACCTTCGGGCTTCTAGAGCTGTAAACTTCTTGTAGCTGCCTAGGCTGGAGCCCTGCTGCCTTGTGCTGTAACGGGCATAGTGCTGGCGAAGTAATTGTCCTTTCTTTTGTGACAATTTTTGATGACGTGAATTATGTTCTCCATCCAAGAAGAGGAATTATGGTCATAGATTGAGAGTGGCATCCATCTTACTTTGCTGCTGTCAGGCCTTATTTCCTAATTTTTTGGACACAAGAGGGTGCTGTGAATCCACATGTGCTTTTATGTAATCTTTTAGGTGAAAGCTGAAAGGATGTGGATGTCTGCCTGCCCACTGGAGGAGGTGGTGGGTGTTCTGCTGCTCTTTGCAGTTGGATTGGATCCCATCACTGGCCTCTTCCAACAGTCTGTAGCATGGAGTGGCAGCAGTTTAACTTCACAGCAAGTGAAGAGGCTCTTGATGTTAGAAGAGGCTTGGCGTTAGGAGTGAAGGTTGAGGGAGCTTGGCTGTGATCAGCAGGAGCAGTTTAGATTCCCTATTGCCAAAAATGGGGAGCTGCCCAGACAGAATCAACCTGCCCATTGCAAACAGAGTTGGGTTTTCCAAAGATGATGGCTGAAATACCTCACCCAGCCACTTTGAAGATAAACTGTGAGTTGTAATTGTGTCTGTAAACGTGGGGCATTGAATGGTTCTTGGAGAAACAAAAGGGGTTAACTCTTCTTGCCAATACTTCTATTAAATTGCAGCAGATATGGAGCCCTATACCAACCAAGCACTGCAGCTGTTGCTCCTTGTCTTTACCTAGATATTCCAATCTTTATTTCAGCTCACCCTTCTTTCCCAGATTGAGTAGGCCTCACTGTTATTAAAGGTTATTTTGCTATGGTGGGAGAGGTAAAATTAGGTCATAAATAGCAGATGACTTGGTGAGTAAAGTTGTGAGTAGGAACAGGCTTGTCTTCTGTGTTTTGGGGCCCTGGACAGTGGATCTATATGGAAAATCCTGTTGCCGGAGGGGAGGGAAGGGGGCTTCCACCCTCACCTGCTGTGCTGTACCAAAAATGAGACACTAGCATGCAGAAACCAACAATCTGTTGCTGGTTTTTGTACCTGTGGAAATAAGTAGTCTGATTCTTGGTTGTTGCCTTCCTGACTTGGACTCTGCAACGGGAGAGTGTTTTCCACAGCAACGTCTGAGCGGGAAGCGGTTGTCTGTGCAGCAGTGAGGAAATTGTTTCAGAGGAGAGAGCCAATGGGAAAAGATGTAGGCTTTTGGGTGTGCAAGCCCAGTGCATTTGAAATACTGTTTGTTTGCTCACTCAAAGTCAAATACAAAGCAGCTCTGAAATTCAGTATTTTAAATCTGTGTCTCTCCTCTTTCCACAGACCAAACCGTGCTCTTGACTCCTGCTCGTTTGCTCGCCACATGCTCTTACAGACCCTCCACCAGCTGTAGGAGGAAAGAGACATGCTGCTGTGCCCCTCCCTCCTCGTAGGACTGTCATCAGCAGGGAACGAAGAGCTGCATGGTGGGAGAGGATCCCAGAGCCCATACAGACACACTGCCCGTTCCTCTTTTCCCTTTCTTTTTCTCCTCCTCCCACCCCGTGTAGCTCTGTCCTTCCTTCTGCTTTCATAAACATGGACAAATCATGCTGATTTTTTTCTTCTTCCTACTCTTCATGAAGTGACTCCTGGTCTGCAGGGCAGGTGCTTGTGCTGGAGTATGTCAGTGCTGCTCTGAGCTCTGCATCAATCGAAAAGAAGAGTTCTCCTCTTTGGTCGCATTGGCAAGGGTCTGTCAAGACTAATACAGGGCCCAGAAGTGCTCTCATCAGGATCAACCCCATTGTGCTTTTATTTGATTGAACTCTGACTCCTGTCTGGTAGCATTCAGCACAGTGCAGGAGGGAGGCGAAAATGCTCCTGCTGCTTCAGGCCAGGGGAGTGCTTGAGCCCCTTCTGCTGCTGGCAGGTCAGAGGGGCAAGCTGTGCTCCCCTTTGCTACTTCTTTCAAGTCCATTTGTCAAAGGCAGTGTGTGGCTGGTTTGTATTTTAATATACTGCTCCCCTGCTGCTGTGGCTTGGAGTATCTGTGTAGTGTGGCTAACCCGGATGGCCATTGCTTAGGGAGCAAGTGTCTTTTTATTGTAAATTTTTTTGGCATTGCCTGTGTTCTTCCTTCTTCCTGCCCTTTCCCTCTTCCTTTCCCTTCTCTTCCTAATTAGATAGGCTTGGCTTGGAAATGAATACAAAAATCCTTGTGGAATACATGTTCCCTTTCTCCTGCCTTTGACAAAACAGTGGGACTGTGTGTGCTGTACGTGTGTTTGAAAACAGCACATGCTAGGATATGAAGAATTAGGGCTGTGCTGATCATTCTTGGGTTGGGCTGTTCTTATTTCTTGCAGTGGAGTAGCAGCAGGTGCCCCTGAATCTGTGTGGAGGATCGCCCATGAGCCTGCATGTGTTTTGGGGCATCTACCTGTGTGGCTCCTGAGCACCCATGCTCATCCCACTCCCTCTTCATTCAGGCCTCTGAGAATCAACTCATCTCTCTCTTCAGGTAGAAAGGAGTTGTTCCTTCCCTCTCTGTTTTCAGTTGGAGAAGACTATTCACCTCCCTTAACCATCCTTGCAGTCAAAGTGCAGTATAAATGGGGCCAGTGCCAGGAAAGGAGGCAAGGAAATGAAGTTAGGTGTCCCTTCCTTGTGAGTGACATGTTTCACAGCTGCCCTAAATGCAGGAAGAGCTGGTGCCAACTCCGGGGTGTGCATGGACCATTACAAGGGCTTGGGGTACTGCACTGAAATAAAGTATGTGGTATGCGCAAGACCTGCTTGCATGCGCTCTCTGGTCAAATTCTTCCAGCTTGTGGGCCTGTTCAGGGCACCCAGTGCTGCAACAGGGGTGGCTGTGGGAGGGGTTTTGCGGCTATGATCCAGCAGGCTCGGGTAAGCGGTGTTTAGCCTGAGGTGTAAGAGGTGCTGCTCTTCATGTAAGAGCAGTGTCCCTTGTTAAAACAGAAAAAGGCTGCCCTAACAGCACAATGCATCTTCTCCGTTTCTCTGACTGAAGCTGCCAACTCCTCTGTGTCTAAATGGGTGAAAACCAGCTGAAGGGAAGGTACCTGTGCCTACAGAAGGAGCTTCAGTCACTGCAGGCTGAGCCTGGCCTCTTTCACCTCATTCCTGGCTCGTTCCTTCAGCTGTCTGGTGCCCAAGCAAATCTGTAATGTTTTGCCATCGGCTTCAGGTCAAAACTGGGACATAAAAGAATCTCTGTTTTCTGTGAGTGGTGAACATCGCTTTCCTTGAGGATCCTTGGTGTCCCGCTGCTCTTCATGTCCCTCTGAGCTGGAGGAGGGTCATGGAGAAAAGGAACATGATGCAGAGACCAAGCCAAAGGGTTACACTGTACAGGAGGTAATCTGCGGTGGGTCTGGTGGAGCACAGTGTGTGTGTGCGTACACCGAGCCTGCTAAAGGTCAGAGGGATGCTGCTGTTCCCACCCAGACCTGCGGGCCGGGCTAGGGGGTGATTGTGTGCGGGAAGCTTTGAGTAGCCATAGCAGCAGAACAAGTTTGAGGCGCTGATCGCCAAGTGGTTTTCAAAAGCAGGCATTATTTAGTAGCAGGATTTTCCCGGTCCTGGTATTTGGTGTCCAGGTCAGACGTCTACAGGAAAAAGGGGTGTGTGAGCGTAGAAGCTACAGTCTCTGCAGAAACCAGATTGCTTCTAGGAAGGACGTGGACTCCCAAGTCCCTCAAGATCAGGGAAAAAGAGGGTGGGAATTGTTAACTGTTTCCAGCAGAAGTTGCTCCCAGAGGAGGCCTGTTTCCCAAGCGGTACCCGGAAGGAAGTACTGCTTCAGCCTGTCTTCTGCAACTGCCTCACCCCAAAAGCACTGCTCTTGTCAGTAGCATTTTTAATTTGAACACAGCCCGCCCAGGCAGCAGTGGTGCAGAGCTCTGTCTGCATGGAGCAGCTTGGGGTGTTGGACTTGATGATCTTGAAGGTCTTTCCCAGCCTAGTCGATTCATGATGTGTGAGCAGTGAAACCCTGTAGCGGTAGCAGGAGGAATGTGCTCCTTACCAGCAGAGGTAAAACATTTGCTTTCATGGGAAGCAAAAGTATCTGGCCTGGTAGAGGTGGGTTAAGCCCCACCAAGTGGAAGTTCAGGCCTGCTGCCATGCCCCATCTGAGAGCAAAGGCTGGCTGCCTCCCTCCAGCCTGGGTAGAAGCTAAAGCTCTGCTTTAGATCCCTGCTGGGTAAGTGAACAAACTAGAAGCCTGGGGAGGCTGGGGAAAAGGCAGATGTGGCTCTCGGTGCCAGGGTGCTTGGTTCCACACCTCAACCTCCCCATGGTCCTCCAGCAGAGCCAGGGAGGTGTTGGTGCCTTTGTAGTGAGCCATGCAGGGGTGGGAGGACCTGGCCACGATAATGAGTGGAAAGGCCACACGGTGGGGAGCCGAGCATGCTGAGCAGTGGTGGTGGCTGTGCAGGTAGCTCCACATCAGCTGGCAGATGGTGTGCCACTGAGGCGCAGGGTGGTTACAGCAGAGGCTGTGGTTCAGGTTCCCTGGGCCCCTCCAAGTCCCTGACTAGAGCTGCTGCACACCACTGTCCCTTAGGCAGAGGGTAGCGATGCCCATCAGGTCTGGAAAGAAGCCTCCAGCATGGGGAAGAGGGAGTGCTGCAAGGTCATCTGCAAGGTGGTAGCACTGGGGTCATAGAATTGTTTGGTTTGAAACGGCCTTTAAGGCTCATCCAGTTCTGATTCGGAGAAAACCCCAGGAACAAGCTTGCCAACAAAGTTTTCTAGTTGACAAGCAGGTATTCTTTATTACAGGTGCCGGGAGACACGGGGGATAGCTCCTCCTAACGTGTGTTCGCCCATTGCTACACAAGCAGTCCTTACATAGCTACAGAGCATACATACACATTCATGAGGCTACACATGGATTATCTCATTTTCCAGAAAGTTCCCCGCATGCGTACAAAAATGTGGTGGTGGTCTCTGAGGGTCCTTTACTTCTCCCAACAATCTTCATCACTGCTGGCAGCCTTTGAAGCATGCCCAGTAGATGCTTATACCAGCTTAATCGGTTCGTTAGCACCGCAGACATAATAATCATCCCATCCTCCTGCTTATCAGTTAGTTTGACTGCAGCCTATCCTGGGCCCCTGCCTTTCCAGATACTCCCTATCTTTATGTCCTGTTCTTCTAGCCTGGTTTTCTTACACTCATTTTGTCCTAAGGTCATAAAGGCCTAAACTACGTCAACTACAGCAGTTTATCTTATACAAGGGTTCTCAGCATGTTCTCTAGCTGTACTCTATATTTTTTCTCTGTATATCATGCATCTCAGTAATTTTCCATTACTACTGTTACAAAGCCATCAAACATAACATTACTTAAAATTGATTCTAAAGGTTTATATATTTCATTTTGTAATTTTGTCCCCCCCTTGTCTCAGGTCCAGCCCCTGCCACAGGCATGACACCTTCCATTAGACCAGGTTGCTCCAAGCCCCGTCCAACCTGGCCTTGAACACTGCCAGGGATGGTGCTTGGAGGGGCATAACGGCCCAGCCACACTTGTGGCACGCAGCAGGCACAGGGTGAAGACCACCAGCCAGAGCGCCCAGAACAGGCCCTGCTCCCTTCAGGTGGTCCTCCCCGAGGCCACCACCACCTCAGGACGGGTCTTGGTGCAGGCACTGAGCTGCTCAGGGTGACTCCCTCCAGCCCAAGGCAGATTCATCCCCTCTAGATCTATATCCCCAGTCGTCCTCCCTGCGTAGCAGAGTGGAGGTGAGCACAAAAGCAGTGCCACAGAGGTACAGGTGGGTCACCCTGTGTCATGGGAGCAATAAGCACCCTGGGAGCTGCAGGGGTGAAGGGGATGCCAGCCCAAGGCCACAGCCAGGAAGGCTTTGGCCATCCGGCAGCGGGGAGGTTGGCAGACCCCATCCAGCCTGTCCATCACCCGCAGGTGGCACCAGCATGGGACCTACTGGTTCTGGCAGCCGAGATTGCTGAGTAGGGGAAGGGCCTGAAGGGGGGAGTAACATCAGTACGAGATCTTTGTCAGGCTGCAGACCTGCTCGCGTCTCCTGGGGAATGAAGCTCCGTCAGGGAGGAGCGCAAAGGCCTCTGTGCCCTTCTGCAGCAAATCTGTCTGCTTCACACAGGCGCTGCCCCCTCCCCCCCCCCCGGGCCTCTTGGAAACAAGCGGAGAAGCAAAACGAGAGCAAAACGGGAGGGCTGTAAATGAGGCACAGCCCCATAGCCCCCCCCCCCCCTCCCCAGCTCAGGCTTACTGCTGCCGTTGCCATTTTGGCTGCATGTCACCTTTCTGCCCTGCAGCTCTGTAGCTCCTGTGACTCGGTAAGGAAAGTAAAAGGCAAAGCCTGGGCAACAGCAAGTGCAAAACCCCATGTGGGCTCTGGCTGGGCTGGTGCTGGGGCGCTCTGGGCTTGGGCTCCCCAGTGCTGGTGCTCCCAGACCCCTGCGGTACAAGGAGGGAGGCGATGGCCGGGTCTCTGCCCTCCCTCCAAGTTTGGCCTCCCCTTCTCTCCACTGCCCCCCCCCCCCCCCCCGCATTTCTGGCTCCGTGTGGTGAGGGCTGCCGGGAATGCGACACAACGGCCCCTTTCAGCCCTCGCTTCTGCAGGGAGAGCAAACGCTGGCACAGAGCTGGGCTGCTGCTGCACGGGGTGGCCGGCTGCTCCCCCCCCTTTCCTTACGGCTCCTTGAGGTCCAGGTACCCCCAGGCCCCGGGGGGGGTGACCCCCAAAGCGCGTGGGACACGGTGGGGGTGATGCCTGGCGTGTGGATGGGGGCTGAGATGGGGACATCGCGTTGGTGACACTGGCCGGTGGCTGCACAGAGGGGCCCGGTGACCCGAGCGTGTGTGTGGGGCTGAGGGAGGTCTGGCTGTGGTGGCGGGTGGGGGACAGATTGGGGATGGAGCCACGGGGGATGAGGAGCCAAGGTGGGCAAAGGGACGGGCACCGTGTGGCTCCCTGAGCTACAACCTTACAGACCCCACCGCTTCTGCTCCCCAGAGCTTAGGGGGTGTGCACTGACCATAGCTGCAGCCCCATCACCCCCTCTGTGTTCCCCCCAGCCTTGGCCTCTCTCTGGCACCTCCACCCCAGCGGCTCACCTCTGCCTGGCCAAACCCCTCCGTCCTGCTGCTGAACAGTGGTGACTTACTGCAAACCCGGCGATGAATAGCTCGGGGAGGCGGAACTGCGGGGTGGGAAGTGGCCAGGGTGACAGGGATGGGATGTTTGCAATTGAGGCGGCAGCTCAGCCAGCGTGATCACATCCTGTGAACGGCTATACCTGCTTGCCTTACACGAAACCCAAGCCTCTCCCAGGGGGCATATTGATACCTTGTACAGATCAAGATCATTTTATGCTAGAGCTGTACAAAGAAAATGGGGGGGGGGGTATCTGCTCCAAGCCAGTTCCCCACACATGAACCAATGATCCTGCCAAGCCCCTTGTAGGTGCTCCCAGATGTCCCTCAAGGAGCTGAGCTTTCAGGTCTCCAAGTGGAGCTCTGCTGTCTGTGCCCTTCACTTTCCATTCTAAAGGTTTCTTCTCTCCTTCTTCCACTCTCTTCCTTGTTTATGACCTGTAAAATCACTGTGCGAGAGCAAGAGACAGTGAGACCTGCCCCACCAGGTCACAGCAACAGCCCCCTTGCACCCGGCGCTGGTAGACATGGCTGTTTGGAGACACTCTGCTGGCTTCACCCCCCTGTCTCCACAGCCACAGGTGCCCTCTGCCATGAGGCTGTCCTGGGGGCTCTTCCTGCTCACGGTGGCACTGGGGGAGACGGCTGCCGCCCGCTGCCCCACACCCTGTGTCTGTGACAACCTCTGTGCCCATGTCCTGTGCCTCAACGGGAGCCTGACGGCCGTCCCCACCACTGTCCCACAGGTGGGCAAGGGGACAGGGAGCGGGTGGTGGCGGCAGCCCTGTGGTAACTCCATGTTTGGTTTGTGTGACTGACAGCTCACCAAGAAACTGGACCTTCGGGGCAACAGCTTCGTGGTCATCCCAGCGGGAGCCTTCCTCAGCACCCCGTACCTCACGCACTTGGACCTGCAGCGCTGCAAGGTGGAGAAGCTGGAGGAAGGGGCTTTTCGAGGGCTGGGGCGGCTGGTCTACCTCAACCTGGCCTCCAATGACATAGCCATCCTCTACCAGGAGTCCCTGGATGGGCTGTCCTCCCTCCAGCAGCTCATTCTGCAGGGGAACCGCATTGAGGAGATCCAGCCAGGTGCTTTTGGCCATCTGGGGTCCCTCACTGTCCTTGACCTGAGGGCAAATGCCTTGGTCTACCTCCCAGACATGGTCTTCCAGGGCCTGGCGGTCCTCAGGTGGCTCCGGCTGTCCCACAACACCCTCCACGTGCTGAGCAGCGAGGCCTTCGCCGCCCTGCCCATGCTGCGCAGGCTGAGCCTGGACCACAACGAGCTGCAGGCATTGCCTGCCGAGGCCCTGGCCCGGCTGGATGGGGTGACCCGGCTGGACGTGGGCCATAACCCCATCACCTGCCTGGCCGAGGAGGCGCTGGCCATGGCCTCCCTGAAGCACCTCTTGCTGGACCACGCAGCCCTGCAGGACGTGGCAGCAGAAGCCTTCACCCGCAGCCCCCGGCTGCGCACTCTGGACCTGCACGCTAACCAGCTGCAGGGGCTGCCGGCCCTGGCTGGGGCTGGGGCACTGGTGAGGGTCAACCTGGCCAGCAACCCCTTGCTCTGCTCCTGCCTCCTGCGCCCCTTCCACCACTGGCTGCTGAGGGAGCGGGTGCAGGTGGAGGGGACCTGTGCAGCACCCACTGCCCTCCGTGGCCGGACCCTGGACTCACTGAGGCCCCCTGAGATGAGATGCGGCCACCACGAGCTGCCCCCTTCCCCTACCACACCATCAGAGCAGCCGAGGGCAGGAGGCAGCAGGCAGTGCCCCCGCGGGTGCTCCTGCTCGCCCGATTTCCACCACGGGTCCTGTGAGAACAAGGGCCTGCAGGAGATCCCCCAGGGCTTCCCCAGGGACACCCGCCTGCTCGACCTGCGCCGAAACGCCTTTGGGATGGTGCCACCGGGCGCCTTCCCTGGCCTGAAGGAGCTGGTATCCCTCCACCTGCAGAGCTGCAGGATCAGGGCACTGCACCCTGGGGCGCTGCGGGGACTGGAGAGCCTGGTCTACCTCTACCTCACTGACAACCGCCTCTCCACCCTGGCAGCCACCGCCTTCGAGGGTGCCCCGCGGCTGGCCTACCTTGACCTGGACCATAACGCCTTTACCCACCTGCCCGTAGGTGCCTTCCAGCTCCTGCCCAACCTCATCTCCCTCCATCTGCAGCACAACACCATTGGGGAGCTGGCAGAGGGTGACCTGGCCGGGGCAGGGGGGCTGCGCTGGCTCTACCTCGCCAGGAATGCCATCAAGCACATCGCTCCCACCGCCCTGGCTCCCACCACAATGCTGGAGAAGCTGCACCTCGAGGGAAACCAGCTGGCAGAGGTGCCCACGGCAGCCCTGCAGGGCCTGCCTGCCCTGAGCGAGCTGAAGCTGTCTCGAAACCCCATCAAGCGCATGGGGGATGGAGTCTTCCTGCCTGTGGCCTCCAGCCTGCAGCACCTCTACCTGGACAACATGGGCCTGCAGTGGGTGCGTGGGGCTAGGGACCCCCGAGGGGCAGAGTCACCGCAGAGCACAGCCACTGGTCCCATCTTGTTCCATTGCCCTATAGGGGCTGGTGGCCTCTATAAAGGGCATCCGAGCAGATGTCTCCAAGCTCCCAAGGCTTCAGGGTTTCGTCCATAGCCTGGCTGGGAAGAGAGACCTCCTCAGGCTCGCCTGGAGCATTGCCTTGCTCCAGCCTTGCCTCCAGCTCCTCTGGGACAGGCTTATTGCCTTCAGTCCTGAAAGACACCCAGTTTCAGTGGAGTTCAGAGCACTCCCCAACCCTAGCCATATTTCTTCTCTTATGGGCTGCCCTGTGGCTTCATTCACTATTACTCTGAATATCTCCATTCTCTCAAGAAAGTGGCATTAGCAGCACTCTCATAAGGGACATGGAGCTGTTGGAACAGGTCCAGAAGAGAGCCATGAGGATGATCAGAGGGATGGAGCACCTTCTGTATGAAGACAGGCTGAGAAAATTGGGGCTGTTCAGCCTGGAGAGGAGAAGGTCGCGTGAAGACCTCATAGCAGCCTTCCAATAGCTGAAGGGGGCCTATAAGGATGCTGGGGAGGGACTCTTTGTCAGGGACTGTAGCGATAGGACAAGGGGTGATGGGTTTAAACTTAAACAGGGGAAGTCTAGATTGGATATAAGGAGGAAGTTCTTTACCGTGAGGGTGGTGAGGCACTGGAATGGGTTGCCCAAGGAAGCTGTGAATGCTCCATCCCTGGAAGTGTTTGAGGCCAGGTTGGACAGAGCCTTGGCTGACGTGGTCTAATGTGAGTTGTCCCTGCATATTGCAGAGGGTTGGAACTAGATGATCTTAAGGTCCTTTCCAACCCAAGCCACTGTATGATTCTATGAGATTAACAGCACCCAGGGATCACTTTAATACCTCCTGCATGTCACCCTATTTATTTCTAAGAAGGCTGAACAGGGTCTAACGAGTCCTAAAATGTGATTGAAACCAGCTGAGTTTTCACAGTTCCTGCTGTTTAAAATGGCTCTTTCATGTGGCCACCAGGTTGAGGAGAGGCTTGCAGCCCCCCAAGATAACTGGTAGCAGAGGGGCAAAGACTGGCTCTCCTGCACCCGCCAGCACCCCTAACTGACCCTCTCCCTTCACTGCAGATTTCCCCCAGTGCTTTCACTGGCCTTGGCCCCAAGATCCGAAGCCTCTACCTGGAAGGCAACAAGATGAGCAGCATCCCCAATATGAACAACTTCACTGGGCTGGAGATCCTCAACCTGCGGGATGTGCCTTTCCACTGCGACTGCCAGCTCCTTCCCCTGCGCCGGTGAGTGCCACGAGGGTGGAATGGCCCCAGGGGACACCTGCACCCTGCCACACCAGGGGGCCATGGCACGCTGGCTGGTTTGGGTCATGGTGATGAGATGGAGCATGTGCCTGTGTGCAGGGATCAAAGTAGCCCGCGCTTTCCTGGCACAGGGAAAGCAGCCGCGGGCTGGGGTAGGCACATATTCAGGTATTCAAATGTCACCCAAGTGAGACCCTGAGCAATGTGGAGCCTGGCTGCGAAGTGACCTGTGCCCACTCACAGGCACTGAGTTTCACCTCTCCCTTTGCCCCATCCCATTTCCTTCCCTGATCTCCTGCCATGTTTCCAGGTGGATCGACAAACTCAACCTCCGTGTAGGGGCCACCTGTGGGTCCCCTGCAGAAGCCAGAGGGCTGAAAGTGAAGCTTTCCCCCACCTTCCAAACCTGCCCTGGCTGGAGAGACAATACCAAGGCTGCAAGCAAGTCCAGCAAGAAAAAGAGGTCAGGAAAATCACCAGCCAGAGGCTTCAAGAAGAGCAGAGCTTAGGAAACGTGCAGGCTGCAACAGGATTTCTAGACTTGTCCTCACCAGAAGAACATGGATATGGAACAAGATTCAAAGGAGAAAGGCTGGTGCCACCAAAGCAATGCTCATTTGCCAAAGATACGGGGTTTGGTTTTGCAGGACACAGAGACACGACCCTGGAAAGACCTGGTGCAAAAAGCTTCTGCAGTGTTTGCAGCATGCTTTGGTGACTTGAACAAGAAAGACAAATCCTTGCTTTTTCTTCCCGAGGCTCCCTCCAGCCATACAGAAAAGCTGTAATCCACAAGCTTCGTTTTGTTTTTATGGGTGGGACTGCACACAGCATCAGTGTGAGATCCTGTGCAGGCTCAGGTCTTAAGAGCAGGAAACACAAAAATTATCATCAGTGAAAACATTGCCCGAATTGCCAGCAGCTCCTCAGAATTAAAACATGAGCAGAACGAAACCTTTCTATGTCCTGCAAAATCTGATCAGTGGCCCTGTCGATTGAATGGCATCACTGACCCCATACCTGATCCCATCATAAGCATGTGCCCAACTTACTCCTCATGGCAGGCCAGGTTGGGACCCCCCAGACCCATTTTAAAGTCAGAATTTTGTTCAGTGAGAAGGCTTTAAAAGACAAACTCTTCCTAGCTATTGAACTACCATGGCTACAGCAAAAAAAAAGAAAGAAGAATCATAGAATCAGAATGGTTTGGGGTGGAAGAGACCTTAAAGCTCATCCAGTTCCAACCCCCTGCCACATGGGCAGGGACACCTTTCACTAGAGCAGATTGCTCCAAGCCCCATCCAACCTGGCCTTGAACGCTGCCAGGGATGGGGCAGCCACAGCTTCTCTGGGCAGCCTGTGCCAGGGCCTCAGCACCCCTAACAGCGAGGATCTCCTAATATCTAAATCTACCCAATATCTAATCTAAGAAAGCTGAAGGCATTTGGAAATTATCATCCTACAAAGAAGGTGGCTCTCAAACCCAGCTGTTTGACAAGAGAGAAACGCAATGGCTTTGCCCTTGCATTAAGCCATCTATGACAAGTCAGTGACAAGAGGCAGAGGTGCTGGGAGAGGCAGCAGCCAGAGGCAGGTAGGGAGGGAGGCCCCATCAAAAGCCTCTGATAAACCTCCCTCCCCTATCATGCTCACCCCACCTCTCCCAGGATGCAGCTACGGGGGGGCCAAGATGGCACATCTCACACCCGCTTTGATACAGACCCTCCCTACTTCTCCCACCTGTGTTCCATTGCTGCCCCATGGCCCTTTCTTTCCTCTTTGATGAAAGGCTTTGTTTCCCTCTTTAGAAGGGAAAAAAGAGGAAGATTGTGTTAATTACTCCCAGTCTCTACCCCATGCTCTGTAGACAGCTTGCCAACATTTAGTCGTTTTGGTATGAAAAGCAGGGACTATTTTAGCATGACAAGCTCTTGCCTGGGAGCTTGAGGGAGCATGGCCAAGGCAGCCATTTCATGGCCAAGGCTGTCCTCATAGGATTTGACAAGGAAGCACTTGCTTGCCCTGCAGTGGCACTGCCAGACACACCCTCACCTGCAGACAGCTCCCAGGGACCTGCTCCAGATTCAAAACTGTTTTTCCTCACTGTTGCCATACCGACCTTTCTGTTTTTTCTCCTCAACTTTGAGGCCTGTCTGGAGAGAGGAATGTTACTGGTTTGCCCTAAAATGGGAAATGACATCCCTTGATTTATGTTATCTAATGTCATATTCAGCCCTTATGCAGAACTGGCAAGTTAACAGCAGCTAACTCAGAAAAATGCTATTGCATCCCTCAAAAACCACAAAACCCCAAACCACTGCTGACTTCTACTGATGCACTTAGAGCCCTCTTCTTCTTCCCTAAAGCCTGGTACTTTGGTGGCCCAGAAAGCAATAAACAAACCTCTGGCCTCTTCCTCAAGTTTAATTCACAGGGCTTTAAGGTACAGACTGTAGACAGTGCTTACAGTAGGACTGCTAAAAAAATTTAAATTCAAACTGTACACCATGTCCTCTGCAGCAATGGGTTCAAAACAAGGAATGACGACATTCAAAGAGGTCTCCTGCTCCCCCAAGAGCTATCATCCCTTTTGGGGTGTTTTTTTTCACCTCTTCCTACCCTTCCTGTCCTGACTTTCTCAAGGGTATCAGGGCTTAGACCAGGGAGCACAGCACTGATGTCCTACAAGGGCAGCCTATCTCCTGACACATGACCTGCACACATCATCTCAGACTGCAACTCACCACCTCCAGCCACAGCCAAGAACCCAAACTGCCCCTTTGTGCTCTAGCAGTCTCCTTCCCCCTTGGGAGCTCCTGCTCAAAGGCACCTCCAAAGCCAGGCACACACAACCCCAGCCTGGTCACACTCCTCAGTGTGCCTGTGGCCTTTCTGGAGTCTGGCTTCCAGGGATTAAAATTACAAATCTAGGGGAAGTTTTCTTGCACACCAGAAAGCAGAGTCGTGCTGTTGCAGGGTGGTCTGCCTCAAAGAGGGAAGTCCCTTGTAGTCTCCTGCTTCCCTTTGCCAGGACCCTCCCCAAAGAGCCACAAAAAGTGAAGAGCAGGCTGCTGTGGGCAGCTGGGGGATGCTCCAGGATCAGTCTGTGACCTCCTCCTGCTTTATGCTGCTGATAGGAACTGGAAGCTCTGAATCTTCAAACTCCGCGATCGAGGGGTCGATTGTTTCTTCTTTCACCTGCGTGGCAATGACTAGCAAGAAATAGAGAGGGGAAAATAAGTAAGTAAAATGAGCCCATTCTGCCTCACTCTACCTGCAGCACCCCAGAACCTGATCTGTCCATGCACATGCTCAAAACACCCCAGGATTCCAGCCCACTTCTTGAGGGTCTCTTACTATAGGCAGCCCTGTCCTGCCAGCGCAAAGCTATCCATGACCACAACAGCAATCAGGATGGGACTAAACCCTGGCAGCATTCAGCTGCCTGCTCCCAACAACTTCTCCTAGGGAACAATAGCATGGGGTCCATTCTCTACCTGTCTGGGTCCACAAAGGGGAAATGAACCCTCTTTCAGCAACAGGAACCTTCATGAGGCTTCATCCCCACGCATGCAAAGCACCGTACCCGAGCCTCTTCCCCAGTATCCACTAGGATTGGCAGGTGACCCAGCTGCCAGACGCTTTTCTGGTCAGCACATCTCCTGATGGTCAGCACAACGAACTGTGTTCACATGCTGCGACAGCCCTTACAGGGACTGGAATGTGACAGCACACCTTGGACATGTCCATCTTGTCTCTCCTCCCAAACTGACCTCACACAATCAGACTGCTCAGTAGGGCAGCCAGGCCCTCAGTGAGCACCAGCAGTATCAAGCTATCTAGCAGTACTGGTGCCATCAAACCTTTTCAGGAGGCAACCCTTCCCAGGGAAAGCAGGCAAGGGCTTTCTTCTACTCCCTCTGTCTCTGAAGGAGTGAAGAAGGACTCCTTTCCCTGCCTGGGGGCACCCATGCCTACATAGCCAAGAAGTAGCACAGGCCTTTGGAGGGCTGGTGGCATGCAGGGTGTACGTGAGAGAGCTGCATGCGCCTGCTGGGTAGAGTAACTCACTCCCTTACTCTCATCAGGTGATGGCTCTGGAAAAGCCTTGATGGCAGCTTTTGCTTCTCGTTTTGCTTTTGTAGCGGAAGGCTTCTTGGTAGTCTGCTTGATGTTGCGGGTTTTGACCGGTAACTTTTTTCCTTAACAAAGAGATAACAGAGCATGGGGAAAAGCGTGTTTCTTCTTCCCTGGAAAATCAGCAACCCTGCTCCACTGAGAAACCACAGGCCAGGGACCAGCACAACTGACCAGCAAGCTACATGGTCATTAGCTGTCAACTGGTTAATCCACAGAAATGCCCTACTGGAGAAAAACTCTACAGTTATCATCTCAAGATACGCTCCTCCATGTTCTCCATTAAAGGCACTTCAGCATGTGCTTAACTTCCAAGGAGTGGGTCCTGTTGGAATCAGTCTGGCGTCAGCTTTGCTTACCTGTCTGGGTCTAGTCCTAGGCAATGGGCATGTTGACTGCAAGGCATGGACATTGTAACATTAATAATTTCATTTTTAACTGACATTTTTACTTAGGTTGGATGTCTTTAAATTCTTTATATGTCCTTTCCTCTCCACCCCCCAGGAAGGAATTTCTTGTCTGTCTATACATGATTTGCCACAGCTACTGCAACAACGATCACAACAACAACAATATTGAACAGTAACATGGTGCAGCCCCGCTACTGGCCTCTTCAGCCATCTTAAAGCCTTCTTTCCCTCAGCAAAAAGCAGGCAAGATTGCTCTCCAGCTACCCTTCAGCTGCAGCAATCTCCCTCCGACCACAGACACAGTAGGGAAAGCAGCACAACCTCACGCCTGGAAGCAAGCGCCATCTATACCTCAGCCAACAGAAAGTAGACTGTGAAACAGATCCTTCCAACACACAGAGCTCTCTGCTCTTTTAGGTAATAGGGCAGTTAAGAAGGATGAAGCTGTGTTATCAAACCCACAGCTGAGTGAGGGCATCCACAGCAAGACAAGGCCTCTCTCTCCTGCTCTGAAAGGACATGGACAGGGTTCCTCTAACTGGGCCCAGCCTGCGAGCGAGCGGGCGGGAGGGCACTAACCAAACATCACTCACTCTTCTTTCCATAGGGTTTCTTCTTCTTCTTGGGCACCTCCTTGGCCTTCGCTGGAGTTGTGGGCTCTGTCATGGAGACGAGAGGGAAACGAAAGCCAAGTCCCATAACCAGTAGGTAACTGGGATGAAGTGACATAAGCGAGAAACAAGATACACCCGTCCCCCCGAGCTAACGCCCTCTTCCCAAGACAAGCAGCTGAGGAGAAAGCATGGCTCTGGCGTAGTTGCTGTCATGTGCTTCCAGGCAAGGGCCCAGGAGCAGGCTGGGGCAGCACAGGGGAGAGAGGCCCAGCGGAGGTTTGGCAGGGGCAGTAAAGAACCAAGGTTTGTAGCTTGGGACAAGAAGGAAAACAACTGAAAAGGTGAGGCAGTGGCCTCCTCGTGAGAAGGGAAGGCATAAACTCTTGACAGGGATGCTCTTACCTTTTAACAGACAGAGCCACAGAATTGATGCGAAAAGGGAGCAGGGGCCAAACTCCCCCTGCTACATGGCTGAGGTTGTAGGTAGGCTTAGTAAAAGGGAGCTGTGCAGGGATAGGACCACCTGGAACTCTACTCAACTTCATCAGGAGCAATACTCTGTTGGTGTGTAGGTGGGGAAACAGAGGGAAAACAGAGCCAACCTCGAATCTCAAGCTGTTTTCTCCTTGCCACAGACTCCTCCCTCTGCCAGCTACTAGAGTGTGTGGCAGCAAGAAGACTTATGGTGGCCAGCACAAATCAAGGAGGCCATTTTCTCCTCTCCTACCAAGCCCAAAAAAAAGGACGAGCCACTCATAGAGAAGGATGAGGGAAACCTTTGCCTCTAGTGTTAGAAACCACAGCAAAATCTTCCCTCACCTGGAACAACAGGTGGCTGAAGCTGGTAGCCTGTCAGCTCACACCACCCCACAGGATAAATGTCTGGAGATTCGCAGTCCACCCACTGGTCATACTCGTTGTCCCAGCCATCAAAATGGATGCTAAGGAGACGGTGGACCACACGCTTCACCGTGGCTACGCAGATGAGCCGGGGCTCCATCAGGTCCACTGCTTCCACCTTCATGCCTGCCTTGAAGCCATGGTTTGGGCAGTCCTGGTGGCCGAAAACATGAAACAAGAAAACTCAAGGACTCGGTTCAACCCCACATTTGACCACCAGCACCCTAGAACAGGCTCGCCTCCAACTTAAAGCAAGCACAGAGAGAGCAAGTCCACAGTGACACAACAGAACCAACCAGTCACGTACAAGAAGGGGGCACACATGAACAGATCCAAGGCCAGCTGTGGCCTTAGTCTCAGCCCAGCCTTTGGAACGAAGATCCTGACCTAGGGAGAGCAGCAGGCAGCTGTTAAGGAACACCCGATCAAACCCATCAACCTCATAGCCCTGGGAGACCAGAAAGACCAGCACAGGCCCAAGTGCTGCAGCAGTTTTGCTGGTGAAAAGCAGACTCCCACTCACCCACATATCCAAAGGCAGTAAGCAGTGCAGAACCCACAAGAAGCTTGGAGCTCTTGAAAGTACTACAGAATCACAGGTCACGCTCAGAGGGAACAAGATACCATTACATTCACAAAGGCATGACACTGCTCATCCCAATCAGCCAAACAGGGCTTTTTCTCTGCTCAGCACTGGCGAGGCCATATCTGGAGTGCTGTGTTCAGCTCTGGCTTCCCAGTACAAGAGAGACATGGACATAGTGGAGACAGTCCCACAGAGAGTCATGAAGATGACGAGGGCACTGGCTCATCTTTTATATGAGGGGAGGCTGTGAGAGCTGGGACTGTTCAGCCTGGAGGAGGCTCAGGGAGATCTTATCAATGTATACAATTGCCTGAAGGGAGGTGCAAAGACAGATCCAGGCTCCTCTCAGTGGTGCCCAGGTACAGGACCGGAGGCAATGGACACAAACTGCAACACAGGAGATTTCCTCTGAACATCAGAAAACACTCTGCACTGCGAGGGCATCTAAGCACTGGCACAGGCTGCCCAGAGAGGTTCCAGAATCTCCACTAATGGAGATACTTAAAAGCTGTCTGTACATAGCCCTGGGCAACCCACTAGAGGTGACCCTGCCTGAGCAGGGATGTTGGACAAGATGACTTCCAGAGATGCCTTCCAACCTCAACCACTCTGTGACAGCCAGAGCTCTCGTGCTCCTGCTTGCTGACTGCAAGCACCCCTACACCTCTCTTCTTCCTGGCAGCACTCACTGTATTGAAGAGTCGTGCTGGAACAGGTCTTGATTTAGTCTTCTCCAGGTAAGTTTCCCACTTGAAGGTCCTTGCATCTTGCCCTGCAGCAGGAAGAAGTGGTGACAGGAAAAAGGCAATCACTGAAGAGACCAACAGAGGGAGAAGGCAGAATAGGCAGGAAGGAGGCATAACAACTGATTGCAAAGCAGTTTCATAAACCAGCATGTACAGACTGATCCTGATCTTGGACACAAATCTAGTGCACAGGCTCCACGGCAGTCCAGCATCCCCCTCCAGCGGGCAAATACAGAATACTGTAAGCTGCAACTCCTGAACATCCACGTCAAGTCATACATCCGGACCACAGAGAAAGGCGAGGAGAAGCAGCAGGCAGGGAAGTACGTTCAAAGCACACCACTAAGACCAGTCTTTCTCTCACCAGCAGATATATCAAAGGAGGACAGAACAGCACTGCACGAAAGTGGTGCAACACAGAAATTCAGAGCCAGCCTTTTTGGGTATGGCCATACAAAGCAGCAAAAATACTCCGAGGGTGATTGCCTCTCAGGATTTTGCAGAAATACTGGTCTCAGATTTATTCATACAAGAATAGAGGTGACTCCTGCCACTTTTAAGTACCGAGTCATGCAGAAATGGCTCTGCTTATCCCTTCCCACCCTCCTTGTCCTTTAAACTTTTGATTCTATTCAGTTTGGGGATCTTACACCTCTCCTCCTGATATGCCAGGAGCTATCCACCATGCCATTAATGCCCTCTAGAGATGGTACTTCCTTCCACAAAGTAGTAAGACTTGGCACATGGGCAGAGCAAAAGTTGACTGGATCTCTGAACCAGCCCTATCTTCCTGAAAACAAGCAGACTGGGACATTTTGGGTTTGATTCACCTGAACCTGATCCTGCAGGTTTGTACCATAGGGCAGAGTCCAAATCTCACCTTTTGGAGGGGTCAGAGTGATGTTGTTCTTCTGACAGAAACTGACAGGGAAGATGGCATGTGAGGAGGCGTGATAGCAAAACCAGTCAGAGCAATCATCAGACGTGGCTCCATCAATGCTGATCATGAGATACCCATCCAAGAGGACCTGAGATGGGAGTGAAAAGCATGAGTGTAGAACGTTGCTGCCTCTAAAACCTCTTCTCTCAAAAGATCCCCCCAGGAGCCCCCACAGAGGTATCACAATTGCTGCTAGAGAGTAAAATGCAAAGTTATATGCTCCAGGGCATGCAGTAGCTTCTCCTTGTCTGTCAGTCAACACAAGCTAGTCCCCAAAGCAGCAGCAATTTCTGCAGGACCGGGACCAAGGCTAATAGCCTAGTGAAAAGGATTCAGCCAGGAACAGTCACAAGCTCTGTTCTCCCTCAGAAACAGACTTTATTGGCAGCCCAGAGACCCACCACAATGCCCAGGTCATGAACTCGTTACTAGGCAGAAGGGAAGAGCACCACCTGCAAACTTGCTACTCCTACAGCAACAAGACTTGTCCCATCCTGTCACTCCCTGGTAACTTGTTCCTATCAAATGTGATAGGCATGTCTGCCCCAACCTCTTCACATTTCCAAGCAATGGCTGAAGGGAGTATTTTACAGACACAAAGAGCTCTCCTAGTACCTCCCTGCCAAACCTCAGGTATCAAAGCCTTCTGCTTGGGTTCTACAAGGGCAAACAGATTCTGAAGGGAGCAAGAAAAACCCAAGTTGATGCCACATTTTCGGGACATGCAGTGCACCTTGCTGAGGAAACTTGGCCAAGCAATTTACTTCCCCAAAACTAGCACAGGAATAGAGCTCACTACCACATCAAGAGAGACTGCAGGAGATACATCCATCCTTAGCTCCTGTATCAGTGAAAGCATGCCCATAAAGATACACTGCTTCCCACACAGAGGTCACCCTGCAACTCTTCTGCTCTTCTCTCTCTCCTCGAGATAGCACTAGAGGCCTCTCTTTATGTATTCAAGAACTGGAGAACAAATCTTTCCTACTGCATGCCCAAGGGTGAAGGAAGGGTGGCTGCCAGTCACACACACTGGACAGTCAGCTTGCAGATCAAGCATGCTCATCTTCATGCTGTCCACTTAGGTACACATGGACAACAGCTGGTCTCATCAGCTCCTCATACATTTGAGGTAACACTCTGATTCTTTCACACAGCAGCTGCCTACCTTTCTTGACAGCCCTTTCCTAATGCAAAATCCTACCCAATCTTACTCATTTATAAAATCCTGAGGAGAGGCTGAGTTCTCAGCTAAACAGACACCCTTCTGCCCACTGAACTTACCTTGCAAACAGTTGCCACACAAATGTTGCCCAGATTCAGGGGGTCAATGGCCTCCAGTTTCATGCCTTCCTCAAACCATCCACCTTCAGCATAAACAGCTCGTACCTAAGGGAGACTCTGGTATACCATGTGCTGTCAGGGGTATGGGACAGTCCCAACCCGACACCAAGGGCAGATTAGAGCTTCTTTACTTGGCTCAACCCAAGCTGGGAGAGGAAAGAAGTATTACAAGAAATACAAAGAGGCAGGCAAACCAATGCTGTGTTTGAGCCAGCAATCCCCTGCCAGGGCTCTGGTCAGTCAGTGTCAGGCCTAGTACTCAGCTGCTGCTTCACAGCAAAGCAAGTCCCCTTCTCATCTCAGTCCTTACCAACATGATCCAGCTCCTTGTTGGAACTGGTCTTTCCCATGCAATTGCCTCCCCTCTCCAACTCAAAGCTCCAAGCAACTGCTTGCCCTTCACCTGAGTCCCTCAATTTGCCATTGTCTTCTAGCTCTTCCGTCTTTCTATCTTGACCTGCCCCTGCCCAACCACAGCCTTGACACCCCAAACACCTTACTGCCCTGTAGCTGTAAAAGACACAAATAAGCCATTCTCAACAACCCACCCACCAGCACACATACCCAAGGAAGGAAGCGATATCATTGCTTCCTTTGCTGATTTGTCCTACCTTCTTAAATAGATAGGGGACAGCATCACAGTAAATCTTCCGGAAGGTGGGATGGTTTGCCATTTCACTGCGTTTTTCTTCTGTGAGGAATGAAAGAAACAGAGGTAAGAAAACTTCAGCAACTGCAGTAAGAAAACACACTGGTTATTAATTCCCTGGTGAGAGCTCAGCTACTATAAAAGACCTAGATCAGAGACCATGAGGAAAGTAATAAGAACAGGTCAGTCCCTCTACACCTTCTCATAACACGGGCCGTGATGCAAGGCTTGCGTAAAAGCAGATGTTTGAGCTTCCTGAGCACTACTGCTAACACCTCTACATGCAGCTGTAATCACTAGGGTGCTGTAGCAAGGAAGAAATGGAACCAAAAGGATCAGCAGTGCTGGAGTCTTGTTTGGAGTTTTTTCTCTACCAATCTCTGCTGATCAAAAATTATTCTCTGTAAAGTCCAGAAAAACCCAACCTGATGGCATCCAGTCTTGCAGAAGCCAGCATGAATTTCATCAAAAAGACTTTCAACACCTCTGACATTGCAAACTCTGCATTCTCGTACTGTGGGGATAGACTATATGCTTCAGGCAAGAAACCCTACAGGCCCCCTTTTCCTGACGTGTGGCAGCAGACCACTGGGCTTTTATCTATCCAGAGGGAAAAGCAGCAGACACATGACTACACAGACTTTGTCTGTCAGGTCCTGAGGCAACTGCCTGGCTCCTAATATGTCAAGACCTGTTAACAGCAGAGTCCCCACAGTTCATAGCCAATCAGAAGATGCTTGTGGTGTTATGATCCCTACCTGTCTTCTTCATGCTGTGGCCCACTCTCCGTGACCAGCCCACAGGATGGATGAGGGGACTCCACATGTGGCACCAGAAGTCATCATCACTGTCACCGTCCTCATAGAGGAGTCTCAGTCTGCCCCCGATCACTGTGTCCACCACTGCCGTGCGCGTTCGGGACACGTGGTTCTTATCCACCACCTCCACCCGCATGCCCTGCCGGAACGGGTACTTCATGCTCTCTGCCATCTGACAACAACCAAGAGAGGAACCGAGATCAATCACACTTGGGGTTTTCCTTCTCCAAACACTTCAGAGAACAGCTTTGCCCTTAGACTTTGCTGGCCAACACCCTGCACTTCTGAAAGCTGACTGGGAGATGCCTCTGGGAAGGGAGGCATGGGAGCAGGCTCATCAGGGAGCAGGGAGCTGCCAAATCCACACACAGCAGCACAGTGGGGTACATGCACTCATAAGTTTCCCCTGTTCTGTGGCCCCATAACAGCTACCCCCACCCTGGCCCAGCAGCCATGCTCAGCCAGGACCTTCTGTCAATGTCCTGAGTGGGAGAAACAGATGTCACTTCTTGACAACTCCAGCTGACCAAGAACTGACTGAGGAATCGCGTGCCTTTTTCAGTCATGAAAAGATCACAAGGGTTTCAAGGCTGGACTCAGTTAGAAGTGTAGAAGACAGGGCAACAGGATTTTCAGTTGACTTTAAAAGAGGTCAAGTCCTTATTTTCACTTTTTCACTCTGATCAGAGGTTGAGCAACACAGAATCATAGAATAGTTAGGGTTGGAAAGGACCTTAAGATTATCAAGCTCCAAGCCCCCTGCCATGGGCAGGGACACCTCACACTACACCATGCCACCCAAGGCTCTGTCCAGCCTGGCCTTGAACACTGCCAGCAATGGAGCATTCACAACTTCCCTGGACAACTCATTCCAGCGCCTCACCACCCTCACACTAAAGAATTGCTTCCTCATATCCAGTCTAAACTTCCCCTGTTTAAGTTTGAACCTATTACCCCTTGTCTTATCACTACAGTCCCTCATGAAGAATCCCTCCCCAGCATCCTTATAGGCCCCCTTCAGATACTGGAGGGCTGCTATGAGGTCTCCACGCAGCCTTCTCTTCTCCAGGCTGAACAGCCCCAACTTTCTCAGCCTATCTTCATACGGGAGGTGCTCCAGTCCCCTGATCGTCCTCGTGGCCCTCCTCTGCACTTGTTCCAACAGTTCCATGTCCTTTTTATGGTGAGGACACCAGAACTGCACACAAGACTCCAAGTGAGGTCTCTTGTACAAGAGCAGAGTAGAGGGGCAAGATCACCTCCCTTGACCTGCTGGTCATGCTCCTTTTGATGCAGCCCAGGATACGGTTGGCTTTCTGGGCTACCTGCTCCAATGCCAGAGTTATCCTGCAGACTGACCCAAAGGTGCAGGCACATGAGTCACTGACTGCCTTCTAATTTATCTGTTTGAGACTTTCAGTTTGCTGATCCAGCTTGGCCCTACTCATCTACAAATGGCCAAAAGTGTTCACAGCACTCCTGATATTTTGGTACTGTGATCCCAGAATGCCGCGCAGCAACTAGGAAGTACAGCTCAAAACAGACTCAGACAAACAAAAACCAGCCTACACCTGAATCTGAAATTTTTAAGGTAAGATCTTTCCCTTCCACTTCCTATTCATTAGAGGGGAGTTAAGATGCAAAGCGGAGACAGAAACTGACAACATCCGTCTCCCTCCACCACTTCCCTTCCATGGTATGAGCTCTCAGCTACAAGCTGTGGCCCAGGACCAAGAAGATACAAACATCCTCTTGACTTTGAGAAGCAATAAGGGAAACACCAACTCTATAAAGGTCTCTAGCCCAGTGTCACCAATCACCTCACACAGAGGAAAACCTATCACTTGCCTGCTGTCTCTAGGACTGTTTTCCTTATCTGTGGTTTCCAAAGTTGCCAGGGACAAAAGAGCATCTTTTCCCTGACAAGGTCTAACCCCAGCACAGGCTCAAGAGCTATAAAGCTGCCAAGACTTCTTTCTTTACAGCTGCTTCCATGCACTCTGAGGGAACCTGCACCCCTCTCACTCCCCACAGGTTGCTGTGCTACCAATACTTAGGGCAAAAGTTTTTTGATTCTCAGCACTGAAATTAGGCAGGGGAAGTTCAGGCTGGAGCTTCACTGGCCTTTCCTTTCAGCAAAAGGGTAAACCTTATCCCCAATATTTCCCAGCAGACTACACGATAACACCTTTAAAGCCCATCTATGACCCAAAGGAGAAACAGTTGTGCTGACAGGGCCTGGAGGTTTCAGCATTCCCCACAGCATCATGACAGGTATGTTAGGAGCATGGGGAAGAACTCACTGTCCCTGTCATGCTCAGGTTTCAAGTAGCCACACAGGAGTTGCAAGGATCAGAACCAGAAGAGACATGTTGCAGACAGGCTTCAGCTTCCACATTTACCTTGATGTGAAAATCTACTGGGATTGTCCTGGCTCCCACCAGTTTTTTCATGAGGTAACTTCTCCAGTCAGTGTATTTGGCATGGATACCTACATACGGATAGGGAAAAAGCATATCTTTATGATCAAAGGAATTACAGCATCACACTACACCCTTCTTCCTCTCTGAGAGCTCATTTGCCTTAAAAGGGCCTTTTCAGATGCAGACGCTGTACCTGCTCTCAGTTCTGCCAGCTTGCCCCCACAACTGGCTGCAAAGGATGGCCATTACAGACTGGACTGGGCCAAGCAGACACCCAACTTGACTGATATAGATGAGGAAGTGATATTAGAGCAAAAACATGTGAGCCACACCAAGCAAATCTCAGCTTGCCAGAATTTTGCTAAACTGGCATCCCTCTCTGAACTGCCAGCTGAGCAGTGATTGCAGCCACTGCTCTCCCCAGAGACACTGCCCAGGATGTAGAACCAAAAAGTTCCCCCAGAGGTTAAGCCTAGCCACTGTCTGGGGTCAGGAGGAGGAATAGCAGCTGCATTAGTTTTTGTCTGTAGGTCTAACACCAGCTCTGTCTCCAGCACCCCCAGGGTCAAACACAGGGAGATGCAGGGGGAGCAGTTCAAGCACTCTCCAGCTTCCCAAAGAATTACCTGCTCTTTGTAAGTCAGAGCACAAATAGAGCTGTGGTCCCACATACACTGGGAGGACCTGTCCCCCTGCTCTAAGCATAAACCAAGGCTCTTCCATCACTCCTCTCACCCCATACTCACTTTGTGGTGGTACCAGGATTTTGCTGTTGATTGCACACCAGCCAATGGGGTGAAGATCCACTGTGCCCAAATTGCACCAGAAGTCATGGCTAGCATCATTCTCAAAGCCCTCATATCGCAGAAGGGCCCGGTACCCTGCCAGGACAGAGCACACAACCACAGCAAGGCATTAGAGACCAGGAATTTCTCCTCTTCCTGTTGGGCACCAGAGGCTTAGTACTGACAGCATGGCCTTCAGAGCTCTGCACAGGTTATCAGAGCGTCAGCCATTCTGGAGGCAGAACCACTCTTGCAAAGAGCCCAGCAACCAGAAGAGGAACCAGATGCCGGTTTCCTCCACCCCCACCCTCTGGTATTTCCTGTTCCAAAATCTCTCAGCAGTTGCAGAGCTTCAAAGAGCTGATGGTTTCCTTGACCAGCAACACTCAGCTCCCCAAAGGCTCCCTCAGAGGTCAGCCATCCCTAGCTGTCAGGAATTCCATTGCAGACATACCTATAGTCTGCAAGACGGATGCAATCCAGTACACACGGCTGGGGAGCACAGCATCACTGTTTAGCACTTCCACTTTCATACCTTTCACCACATCATCCCACTGATCGAAGAGCGGTACCTGAAGGATCGAGGCAGCCACAAGAGACATGGGACAGTTAGAGCAGGGCTCATTCTAGCTTCTGGACACATGTTTAGGGCAGCCATGCTTTCACCTTAGGCACATGTATACCTTACCCTTCCTGTATCTGCCAACAGCTTGAAACGCAAACAAACTGTCCCAAACATCTCACTGGGGCATTCTCTGAGGATCCCAAAAGGCAGAACACTGTATAGCAATGTTCAACTATTTCACTGTCAGCTCTCCTAGTAGCCCAAAGTAACTGTTGCCATTCCTCTATGGTATCAAAATCCCTAACCATCAATAAAACTGCCAAGTCTTCCTGACCTATCCTCTAGATAAAGGACATTCTGTTAGTACTATCACAGATCACAACTAAAAAGTCTTATTACATAGAGAGGCTGGGTCTGCTATGTGCTTCTGCTACTTGGTCCGTAAGGACTGCAAATCCATGACCACATCAGCTGAGTTTCTCCCCACATACCACCCTGGGCTGTGTTCACCCACACAAACTGCAAACTGTCCCCAGCCAGCAATGGGCCATGACCACCAGTAATGCTTCTATCAAGTCCCCCTCTTCTTCCCCAAAACTGCTGGTCCCTCTATGGGACTCCCATTCTGAGCTATGAGAAGCCCCAACTTCCTTCACTGCACCAGCTCCCCAGGCCTCTCCCCTCCACTTGTCACAGGAGCACAGGGGAACCTCATGCATACAACATGCCCCATGCACACAACATGCCCCATGCACACTGCAAGGCACAGCAAAGAACTCACATGTTTAAAGCAGCTGACAGGAGCTGCCTTGAAGCCATGCTCCTGCAGGTACTTTCCCCAGTCAAAGCCCAGGACGAGCGCTACAAGCAGACATGAGAGCAGAAAATCAAGTGACATTATAGAAGACACAGAGCACCCTGTTACCTTAGACAGATCCCTCTGCCCCAGCACACAGGAACTCTGCATTCCAATACATTTTCCCTGGTGGGAAATTTAATCCTGTGAGTGCACAGGGACCAGTCCCCCACAGGAGGCACCCTATATTATTAATTGATCCTTGCTGTCACTTGCTTTTGGCAAAGGGGGAGCAGGAGGGGCAAGAAAAGGGGCCGAATCCAGCCCATGGCTCAAGCACTCTTGGTAAGAGTGGAGAATGCATCCTGTCAGTGTTAAACCACTTAGCATCTTTGCTTCTCAGCAGCAACACCACAGGGTCAGATCAACCCTTTCCCCAAAGGGTTCTGTGAAAAATCAGAGTGAAGCACCGAAATATTCCTTCCACAGTTGCTCCTGATCCAAGGCTATAGATCTGCCCTAGCAGCAGCCTGCTCTGGGATCAATCCCTGCTGCCACCTCCTGGGACTCACTCTTACCCTAACACAGCTCCTTGCTGCTACTTCAGCTGCAGCAACTGGTTGCTCCTCAAGCTGATCCACAAGTGACTTGGGTTAAATATACCTTCCCACAAAGAGCGGGGCAGCAAAGGGCTGGGAGCAGCAGGACACATATAAGTCAGCTTTGCCAGCAGAAGTCAGCACCTTGTGGGACTGTGACTACATAATTTGTACTCCACATCAAGTTGCACAAGGAGTGAGGATGGGGCTGCAGTAGTGGATGGGCAGGAACCCACCAACCATTAGCACTTGCAGGGAGAGGGAGACATGCCCTGTGTCTTGCCAGACTCTGTCAGAGGGATCCTCGCACATCGTTTCAGTACAAGGGAGTGTAGCAGAGGGAAGGAAGGGGACTGTAGAGCTTACAGCCCTCCAGGTGTCCCCTTTTCTACAGCTCCAGCAAGCTGCATCTCCTCACTGTCATTTACACGCACCGTCCTGGCCTGTCAGTGTCCCATCAGCCAGCTGCCCTGTGCCCTGCGAATGGAGGAAGGCCCCAATCTTGGCCGACCAGGCTGCCTTATGCAGAACTTTAGCTTTCTTCGTTGGTGGCTTCCCCTACAAAAGAAAGCACATGAGGAACATTAGTGGCACAGGAGAGGAAGCCAGTCACTGCAAGTGGCCAGCAAGACATGCATCTCTTCTTCGGGGTGATTTTCAGGTTGCTACAATTTTTCTAATGCTCACAGGAACAAGAAGAAACAGCAGGTAAAAATAATCAATGTGTCCTTCCTCAGCTTCTAGGGACCACCACCCTTCAGCTGGCATGCACTCCCTGGGGACTTCAGGCAGGAAGAACAAGCCACTGGTAATGGCAGTCTGATCTCTAACTAGTGAGCAACCACCAGCTCCTGTGTACAAGGCACATCTTCAGGGAATAAGGAAGGGTTTTGACTCACTTGCAGTCTAGCCAGGATGCTGGCCTTCTTGGAGTTTGAGGAGTAGCTTCTGGAACAGGAGACGCTGCAGAAACGTTTGGTCTTGGAGAAGAAAGCCTCCCTGGTGCCCACAATCCCACACATCTCACATACAGCTGAGAGAAGGAAGGCACAAAAACGTGAGCAGTTGGTAGGGTTGATGCACTACAAGAACATAGCTGAGCCCAAGCAATCCTCATTACACACAGCCGATCCCCCACATAGCCCAGGAACTGCAGTGTCAATCTACTGCTGCTCCCAAAGCATACTCACACACACCCTTCAGCTACCCCAGCCCTTGTTCCTTCCACCACACACATGCTTTAGGTAGAACAGGCAGCACAGTACCTGGCTCGGAGCCACTGTCATCTGGGAGCCGGCATATGGGCAGCTGGCGCACAGGAGAGGTCGGAAGCTCTCCAGCTTCCCGGTCTGCCGCCTCATCATCACTAGACTCATCCAGACAGGAGCTGCTCTCACTGCCCATGCTGCTGTTGTAGCCCCGGAAGCTGCCATAACCCCCGAAGATGTCCAAGTCCTCATCCTCCTCATCGTCATCACCCGCCTCCTCTGTCCGCTCCAAAGATGAAGTTTTGTGACAGAAGGTAGACACCAACTAAAAATAAAGAGTCAGTCTGCCTTAAAATAGACATTTCACACCACATCCCAAAGTAAACCTGCCTTCCTTGACATAGGGGACAAGGGAGAAGCCTCAGGGTGAGCAAAAAGTCCACATAACAACACCAAAGGCAGGAGTCTGAACCCTTGGCACCACTTGCTGGCCAATGTCCAGCTCATCCCCCAGCAGCAATCGGTCCCTTCCAGCCAACTGCCCCTATTTCTACACAGAGCGTGACATGCTGTAGAACGGAATACCCCTTTGGCTAGTTTGAGTCAGGTGTCCTCTCTCTGCTCCCTCCTGGCTTCTTGTGCCCTTCCTCACTGGCAGAGCGTGAGACTGAAAAGTCCTTGATCAGGGTAGGTGCTACTGAACAACAACTAAAACATCAGTGCGTTATCAGCATTATTCTCAGACTAAAGTCCAAACACAGCACTGCAACAGCTACTAGGAAGAAAATTAACTCTATCCCAGCTGAAACCAGGACACTCTCCCAACACAGCTGCACAGCACAACAGTGCAGACACCCTCAACATTAAAGTCACTATAACCTTCCAGCGCAGAGCACAGAACTGCACACTCTGGTCACCATAGCCCACAACACCAGTACAAGCTGGATGTCAAGACATACTTGACTCTGGGGAAAGGTCATGTTCTCTGGAAGCTGCAGTCCACAGCTGACATCAGTTCAGAAGCTGCATCAGCAGGAAGACAGAACAATGTTTAAGAGTTTTTACTTACAACCAGATGTCTCCACAACTACACATCTTCCCTAACTCCTCACACTTGTTACAGCAAGAGAGCAGAGAGGCCGCGACTGAAGAAAACACAGTTGGGACCGGTCTTGTTCAACATCTTTGTTAGTGACATGGACAGTGGGATTGAGCACGCCCTCAGCAAGTTTGCCTATGACACCAAGCTGTGTAGTTCGGTTGACACACTGGAGGGAAGGAATATCATCCAGAGGGACCTTGATGCACTTGTGAGGTGGGCTGATGCCAACCTGATGAAGTTGAACCATGCCAAGTGCAAGGTCCTACACCTGGGTCGGAGCAATCACAGGCACAGCTACAGGGTGGGTGAAGAAGAGATTCAGAGCAGCCCTGTGGAGAAGGACTTGGGGATGTCGGTCGATGAGAAAATGAACATGAGGCGGCTGCAGTGTGCACTCGCAGCCCAGAAAGCCAACTGTATCCTGGGCTGCATCAAAGGGAGCGTGACCAGCAGGTCGAGGGAGCTGATCCTGCCCCTCTACTCTGCTCTTGTACAAGAGACCTCACTTGGAGTCTTGTGTGCAGTTCTGGTGTCCTCACCATAAAAAGGACATGGAACTGTCGGAACAAGTGCAGAGGAGGGCCACGAGGATGATCAGAGGACTGGAGCACCTCCCGTATGAAGATAGGCTGAGAAAGTTGGGGCTGTTCAGCCTGGAGAAGAGAAGGCTGCGTGGAGACCTCATAGCAGCCCTCCAGTATCTGAAGGGGGCCTATAGGGATGCTGGGGAGGGACTCTTCATGAGGGACTGTAGTGATAAGACAAGGGGTAACGGGTTCAAACTTAAACAGGGGAAGTTTAGATTGGATATGAGGAAGCAATTCTTTAGTGTGAGGGTGGTGAGGCGCTGGAATGGGTTGTCCAGGGAAGTTGTGAATGCTCCATTGCTGGCAGTGTTCAAGGCCAGGCTGGACAGAGCCTTGGGTGGCATGGTGTAGTGTGAGGTGTCCCTGCCCATGGCAGGGGGCTTGGAGCTTGATGATCTTAAGTCCTTTCCACCCCTAGCTATTCTATGATTCTACAATATAAATCCAGTGTCTGTGTCTCAGATTAGAAGAATCTTGAACTAGGCTCCAACTAAAGGCAAAACGAACTGGGAAGAGGTGTCAGCAACACATGAAACACCAGCAAGAGGTCAGCATCAGCACAGGGAGTGACAGAATAGAAAGGCAGATTGGAACAGCCACACGAGGCACCAGGATACAATTGTTCACTCGAATGTGCAACAACAAAAGATGAACAGCAAGTCCATCAATGCTAAATTCTCTCTGATCCCTGGCTCCTGGGTATTAGGATAGACACACAAACAGGAAGACCAAACTTCACTCACTGCTGTCTCCCAACAGCCTCCCTGGTTTTCACACAAAACAGACCCATGTTGTTCCCTTGAGACTGAGTCGCTCTCCTGCAGATCCAGCCCTTAGACAGCACTCCTGAACACCTGAGTAAGAAAGCACATTCATCTCTCCCACCGCAGGAAGTGAGTATCTTCGGGTCATTATGCTTCCACTAAATGCAAACGAAACAGGCCGACAAGCAAGGACAGTACCACAGAGACGCGAGGCGGCCGCAGAGGTCCATGCCTCCCGGGTCAGCACCATCACCCCTGCAGCACGGAGGGGCACGAGGCCACCTCCCCACGGCGGCCGGGAGGAGGCGGCCCAGCAAACCCTCTCCCCTCCGGGGCGCGGGCAGCCGTTACCTCAGCACCACACCACGGCCGATACCCCGCTAACGCCGCGCGGGCCCCGCGCCCCCCCGCAGGGCACCGGGCGGCCCAGCACAGTGCCCCAACGCTCTCCCCAGCCCCCTACGCACACCCGCGGCCGTCGCACCCCGGTTCCGGCCCCGGAAGAGCCCGCGGCCCGTCGCCGCTCACCTCGCTCTGCTCCGGCTCCATGGCACCCGGTACGCCGCCAGCCCGCCTCACACGAGGAGATTGCGCCCCCCCCACAACGGCGCAGCTGACTGGCTCCGGCCCGGAAAAGAAAGCCAATCAGCGAATAGCTTGTTCTAGCCGAGAGGCACGATGGGAACTGTAGTTCTTTGTCCGCGCGGAGGCGCAGGGCTGCCATGGCGGCCCCCGGCCGGGGTGGAGGCGGGCTGGGGCGCCGCGGGCACGGCCGCATCCTCTCCCATAGCTCTGCGTTGTCGGTAGCTCTCTGAGGCACGGAACGTCGTGCGAACGGAGCGACAAGGAATAATGATGATGATAATAGAAATCAACCACCCCCCAAACTTCCGCCCCACAAACCGCCTTGATGCCCGGTAGCCGTCAGCATGTGGGCGTGAGCCTAGCGGCCCTGAAACAGTGGGAGCTGTGTACCTTCAACGTAAGGAAGGAAGCACACGGCTTCCTATGCACCTTGGTAAGTGGGAAAGGATTTGGGTTTGGGTGGGAGGAATGCCTTTGGCATGGCAGGTACCTGATGTCACACTGGCAACGCCTTTGTCCCTGTTCCACACTGACAGCAGCAGTGTGTCACCCAGGCTAGGGAACTGCCGCTGGGTGCTGTGAGAGCCGCCAGCCAAGCAGGGAGGAGGATGGAGAACTCGGGATGGAGAACGGGCTATGCGCTCCTATCCGGCCCTGCCCTGTCTGAGTCTCACATGGTGAATAGTCCCTATCGGTTAATGCTGCTCCTCCCCCTCTCCTCATGCAATCAGTCTCAGAGCTTTCATGCAGAAATAGATGTTTCATTTGGCAAGGACAGTATGACCTCACACAAAAGAGGCCTTGAAGTGCTTACTGTGATATGTAATTGGGTGCAGAATTTTTATGCATTTATAGCATAGTTTCTTCATAGTACAAATGATTTTCTCCATCTGAGAGGGGTTTTCTGTCCCCATGGAAAAGCAATGTGGTCGTAGTGGTACTGGTGGCAACATCCCTCATCTCAGCTTTTTTCCATGAAGAAAGGAAAAATTACTCAAGGTCTGCAATGACTGTAAAATATAATTAAACAATAATATAGTGTATTAATTGAACAAAACCATAGTGTATTCTTGATAAGTATGTAACCACAGGAAAAGATAAATCCAAGTATCCTTGAGCATAGAGTCCGGGAGGATACATAGTGTCCGGGAAGGTACTGATAATAACCGTCTAACTCTGCTTAATTAGCCAAATTTAGGACATAACAGCTGGATGACAACTGCGCATGCGGCAGACAGAAGAGGTAAAAGAGTTCAACTGAAACAGTCTGTATAAAGGTCACCGAGGAAGACTCTTACTTCATCCCGAGACCCTCACCCAATACCACCAGAAAGCAGTGCGCATGCGGGAAAGACTTATGAAACTAATTATCATACGAAGTGGGGACTTATATACATATTATAATACCTTGCTGAATATGTATGAATTAGCATAATATATGTCTGAGCTCAGTAACTGAAAGGTATGCACGATAGGAGGAGCGGTCCCCCGTGCATCCAGCGCTGTAATAAAGAATAAGCTACTTAGACAAAAATTGACTTTGTCTTTCTCGGAATCATCCAAGAATCAAGTGACTCACTGTACATCTCCGGCATTGATTCTCTTTTATCCAAAAGGTAAGTCTCCTGGAGTTAGTTCTGTTCTCCACTTTACTTTTTGTTTTCTTATCACCTTCATTGTGTCAACACTGTAAAAAAGAACAAGTGGTACTCTACAGACTTTGTAGTTAAATAAGTGACACGCGAAGCACATGCACGGTTCCCCTCTGGTGTGTATAGCACAGCCTTGGTTGCAGGTGAAAGTAAGGCAGCACGGCAAAGGTTCTTTCAAAGGCTTGCCCATGTCACACATACACATGGATCACATTGCTCCTCCAGCCGATCAAAGGGCTCATTTGGGAGGTGGTGGCCTGTCAATCAAATGCAAAGGAGTGTTCCTGTCACACTAGACCATGTCACCCAAGGCTCTGTCCAACATGGTCTTGAACACTGCCAACATTTACCACTTCTTTGGGCAACCTATTCCAGTGCCTCACCACCGTCACAGTAAAGAACTGCTTCCTTATATCTAACCTGAACTTCCCCTGTGTAAGTTTAAACCCACTGCCCCTTGTCCTATTGCTGCAGTCCCTGATGAAGAGTCCCTTTCCAGCATCCTACCAGCTCAGACTAAGAAAGCAGTGAGCAAACACAAAACCACCTGAGGTTTTTGTTTTTTAACTCATGATTTGGGGGTTTCAACTTCTGTCAGCAATAACCCTGCCAGTGAACATGGCTACAGACCCTGACAGCATGGTTGCTGTAAGACCCAAGTCATACCTTAGGCCTGAGGCTGCCCTGGCTTCTGTTGCCTGGTGAGATATCTGTTGTGTGGCTCCCAAAACTCTGCTCACCAGGGAGTTCATTTCAGTGCCACACTCCAATCTTCACACCCTATTGATGGAAAAAGGAGGAGGGATAAACCCTCAAAATCATCCTGGAAATAAGCTTCTAATTGTAATTCCCCACCCAATCCCAGTGCTGAAGAAAGATTTGCTTTGGAATAATAAATCTTGTTCTCCCCTTGATTCCTTGGAGCTGAGTGAATTGCGAGAGGAACAGGTATGAGCTTCTGTAACCAGAAACAGAAACTGGCTGAGTGTAAGAGGGAAGGGAAATGCATGTCTCACTCTCCTGCCATATAAACTTTTCAGGCGAGGCACAGCACATCCACAGTCCAGGAGAGAAACAGCAGGTTTCAGTAACAGGGTTACAGTAGGTGGACTGAAAAAAAAAGTCCGAAATACCTGCCCTAAGGGTTTTCTTTAGGGAAACCTGAACTTAACAACCTGCTGGCTGAACAGCAGAACACACCTGTGCAGAAAGAATGCGGGACTCCCCGACCACTGCTATTGCCTTCGCTGCAATCTCAAGAAGCACAGGAAAAGCAAATGCCCAGAGGACTTTCAGCTTAGGTACCTGAGATTATTATGAGCAGAAAAAGTGGCCATGGCTTCCAGTGCTGTGTTTGCAGACACCACAGCCCTCAGACCTGCAGCCACTGCCCCTGGCAGTACTGCAGAGAACTGGGCCCTGGCTGCCCATGCCTCATTCCCAGCCAAAATTTAACACCCAAGTGCTGCCTTCCAGCCCTTGGAGACCCTCTCTGTGTCAGCCCAGGCATGCCTCTACCTCTGAGCTCTTGCTTCACCGGCCTCAGAGTCCCATGCTGCTGCGACTCTTGCTCCACAGGGTACGCAGGAATACCTGCATTCCCCATTTTAGAAAGGCTACAGTGATGCTGTGGGGAAACAAAGACAATAAAAAGTGAAGAAGGAAACAAACATAAGTGAGGACTCTTCTCTTTTCTGGGCAGCAGAAGCTATGCCCTTTCAGACAGAGGAGTGGGTTGGCAAAGAGCTTTCTTGTAATGCCACTCTCACTGCCTCCCAATCCCTGCTATTGCCATGGGGCCTGCGGGGGCATGGGAAGAAGCAAATCACCCACTGACAGAGCTTGTGGTTGCATCCTGCATAGCTCCATGCTCCCAATGTACGTCAAAGCCTGACACCACCGAGCGCACCTGGGGAAAACAAGAGTCTGGGACATGCCAACTTCACCAGCAGCTCTGAAAGGCTTCAAAGATGGCCGTGGCAGATGGTGCCAATAGTAATTCCTCCACCCTCCCTAAATCCACCACATTCCCTACAACAGGAGCATAGACTGGCTCCATGCCTGATTGCCCATCAGCTGCCCACAGCACTGGTTACTGAACAGGTTTCCCTTTCAAACATCACTGTGTACAGGATCCCTGCTGCAGAGTTACAACCAAGACCCTGCTCTAAGAGACAGCAACTCAAGCATGTCACTAAACCCCTGTTTCTCTAAATGAAGTGCCAGATCAAAGTTGGGCTGGCAAATACCGATGCATGCAATGTACCCATGAGGCTGATGGAGCAGCTCAGCAGCTCTTCAATCATGATGCAGGCATAGATTGCTGCTGAAACCACTGCAGGTGGAGCCCACTGTGTTCTCAAAACTTCAGGGACTGGGCTAGGCTCTGTCTTAGGCTGGGATCTATAGCATATAATCTGTTTTGACAAGTCAAGGGGAGAAATGGCTCCTTGTGCAAACTGATAATTACCCAAGAGTGGTGTGGTACAGAGGCTCAGAGGGCTTGTGACAACAAACATTCCCAAACCAGGGCAACCTACGGCTGTTCTTCAAATAAAAGCTCATTTTATGGGTAGGAGGCATTAGGAACAGATGCTTCTGGCCACTGCTGTCTTTCAATACAGGCCCTGCACCAGGCTCTCCAGAGTCTGGGCCACGGTCTTGGTTGTAACTGGGAGAAGCACAATCAAGGACACTGTGTGTGTAAAAAGACCACCTTGGAAACAGGAGGGGGAGCTTCTTGTGGACAAACTAAGTGTGTATCAAACACTGGAAAAGAAAGCAGAACCTGGACGGGCTGTCACTATCACATCATGCACCTCAGCCTTGTGGTACTGCCACCAGTCGTAAGAGGCCACGAGCTCTGCCTTATGTGAGTAATTCGGGCCCTGTCGGCTGATTTGCCTGGACCAGTCTTGGCCTGCCAGGCTTTGCCTGGACTTGTCCTGGCCTGCCAGGAGCTGCGAGGTAGCTGATTTCACTGTTACAACAGTTGTCCGATGACTAGTTGACCATTACCAACACTGTTTTAGGTTTTGCACAATTATCTGGTGTGACACTTACTGTGTGTGTATTATTGTATCTAACAGACAGCAGGTACTAAGGAGAAGCCTGTGTAATGGCTGAATCCAGAGCGCGCAGCTCCCAAGGAGCAGCTGAGAGAGGTACACAGTGGCTCCCATGGTGATGAAGCTGCGAGCTGTGTCTAGTGAAACATCTCAACTGCCTGAGCCATGCAGCAGCACCACACTGATGGGTGCTGGCAGTGACAGACTCCCTGCTGCAGGGCACAGAGGCCACCATCTGCCAACCTGCCTAAGGAGATGTGCTGCTTGCCAGGTTCTAGATGTGGGAGGTTACAGAGAGGCTGCCAAGGCTTGTCCAGCCCTCATACCATTAGCACCCGCTGCTGCTCTTCCACGTGGGCATTGATGGTGCTTCCAGGGTGGACCTGGAGCATACCATGTGTGACTTCACAGCTCTGGATGCAGTGGCTATGAGTATGTGGCTGAGTGGTCTTCTGCTGGTGAGGGGGAACAGATGCAGCCTGCAGGTCAACAAATGTTTGTGCAGCTGCTGTCAATAGGGATTCAGATTTTATGACAATTTTTTATGACACCAATGATCAAAGGCTGCTATGAAAAGATGGGATCCACCTGACCAAGGGAGCAAAACCACCTTTGCTAAGCTGAAAAAGGCTGTCCAAGCTGTGGAAAAGTGCTTTAAACTAGAGTCAACACATGAGAGAACTGACAATCAGGTGATGGACTAGCTAGGCAAGCAAAGATTGCACTGTGATGTGGACAGGAGAGATCTTGACACATGGCAGCCTGGGGCCCAGCCCACATGTATGCATGAAAACAGGGATGTTCTGGGAGGGCAGCATCCTACAGAAATGTCTCATAACTCCTCTGTGAAATCAGGACAGCTGGGTGCCTCTCTCGGGGTCCCCGCTTTCAGCAGCCCCAGCTCCCTGGGACCAGGGGGAATGTCTGAAGCACTCTCTGTAAAGTAGAATCAGGTTAGAGAACATTTAAACTAGACATGCTCAAGTCCATGGAACTTGATGGTTGCACACCCAAGTGCTGAGGGAGCTGGCTCATGTCAGAGCAAGGCTATTCTCTATTGTCTTTGGAAGGTCATGGCGACTGGGGGAAGCTCCTGAGGAGTGGAAGAATAGACTCCCGTCTCGAAGGAAGGTAACCTGGGGAACTACAGGCCAGTCACCCTCACCTTAATCCTTGGGAAGGTGACAGAGCAAATCTTCCAAGAAACTATTTCCAAACACACTAAGGACAAGATGGTGAATGAGAATAGTCATCATGGACTTATGAGGAGGAAATCATGTTTAAGCAACCTGACAGATGATAAGATGACCAGCTTGATGGATGAGAGGGCACTGAATGTTGTTTATCTTGAATTAATCTGAGGCTTTTGACACCATCCCTGACAACTTCCTCACAAAGTGAGAAAATATGGGCTAGATAAACAGCAAGGTGGACTGAAAGGTTGGGAGCACCGGCACAAAGTCCAGTGGGGGCAAGTCATTAGTGGTTGGTACTGGGGACAACACTGTTCCACACCATCTTCATTAGTGACCTGAATGATGGGGCAGAGTGCATCCTCAGGAAATTCACAAATGGTACAACACTGGGAGGAGTGGCTGATACACCAAAAGGTTCTGGTGCCATCCAGAGGAACCTCAACAGGCTAAAGGAATGGGCTGACAGGAAGTTCAACAAAGAGAAATGTGAAGTCTTGCACATGGGAGGGACAACCTCATGTACCAGCACATACTGGAAGGCAGCTTGGCACAAGAGATCCTGGTGGTAAATTGAATATGGCAAACACAGCAAACAGCTTTCTCAGCAGTGCTGGGAAGAGTGTTGCCAGAAGGTGGAGGAAGGGGATCCTTCCCCTCAGCACTGTTGGAGCACATCTGCAATGCCGTGTTCAGGTCTGGGCTGGACTCACCAGTACAAGAGAAAGACATGGATATAGTGCACAGCCTAGCAAAGGAGATAATGAGGGGCTGGAGCATCCAGCAGATGAGGAAAGGCTGAAGGTGCTGGGACAGTTCAAGCCTGGAAAACAGAAAGCTCAGGGGAATAGTCTCCATGCATACATATACCTGGTACAGGGAGTACACTGAGAGGCTGTGGCACATCCATCCTGGAGATGCTGATCTGGACGTGGTCCCACATAGCCTGCTTTAGGAGGCCCTGCTTTGAGCAGGGAGGTGGACTAGATGCTCTGCAGAGGTGCCTGCCCACCTCAGCCATTCTATGCTCCTGTGGTAACAAGCGGCTCTGTGTAGAAGAGGGTATCTATGATGCTGGAATTAAGAAAAATAAATAAAAAAAAGCAGTGTAGACACATACAGCCACAGGATGATACTGCAGGCCCAGAGCATATACACAATTCACCATTGCCAAGCCATCAGAGTAACCAGAAGCTGGATAAAACCAGTTTTAGGAGTAACAAAGAACAAGTATGCAACATACCTAAACCACTCCATAAACAGTAAAATTGTCCATAATGTGGAACAATGAAACAGGGAAGAGCAACGCGTATTTTTAACAAACAGATGGCCCCAAGACAGAAGGAGAAACCAAAACCATTCCTCCTTGTAACAAACTCACCATAAGCCCTCCCTGCCTGCAACTTCAAGTCATTGATCCTGGGAATCAACGGGACACTGGAAGGAGAAGATATGAGTTTGCATCACTGAACTGCCTATTATTTGACTATAAGCATGAACATCGATATCTTTTTGCTGGTCCAAGAGTCTAACAAATACATGGTAAGTGAAACAAGCTACTGTAACTTGGATGCAGATGACTGGCAAGAGCACACAGCACTGATACAGATGACATCTGAAGTTTGTTGCCATCCTGAAGTCCTACCCCATCCCCGTCAGCCATACTATTTCCCCAACTGGTGGATTCTGGTTTTCCAGTAGAACTGGGGAAAGCAGAGGCAGAATGATGTAAGGGAAAGAAATCCCATACAAATTCAAGGCCATTGATCATCCACACCACCTCAATGAAACATCTGAGCTTAGCTCAGAGACAGCATCTACAGACAGGGACAGAGCAGCTGTGCTGTCACATAAAATGCCTTGTGGCATCTTTTAAGCAAGTCACTATGTTGGCATTCAAAATTGGAAGACCTATGTCTCTTTGAATCAAAGCTGCTCTGAAAAACCTCAAGGCTTCCCCACTTCAGCATAAGACAGATGCTCTCTTGCAGGCTGGGACAATTTCAAAACATATTCTGTGTGCTAACAACATAGACAGGCACAGGTAAAAGCAGTTTCCTGGGTTGGGATTCACAAAAGCATACAAGTCAGAAAGCCAGGCACACTTTACATCTCACTAACCAGTATGTGGTCAGAAGGAATTTCATTTATATTCCATCCCTAGAAGTCCCCCCAAGGCTGGAAGTGAGACTTGGCTTTGCTTAGGTGCAGGAAAGCAAGAGGAAAGCATGCCATGAGGGTTATGGAAAACACAAACCTGAGCTATCCCAGACATTCAGTATGTGGTTTTGTGCTTCCTGCTCTCCCTCAGCAGGTCAGCTGCAGCCCTTCCCAAAGCAGATAAGGTAACTGGGGCTTGGTGCAAAGCTGATCTGCACCATATAGGTGTGATGAGTACAGGGATTATCCAAGGGAGAATACCAAAGCACAAGGCTGCTTTCCTCCAGCCTTCCAGGAACTTTCCACGATCTTGCTAAAGGCTGGTTACCAACCCCCCTTTAATACAAGATTCATTGTCCTCCTTGCGTTTATATCTGAACATCAGGCATTTCACCCCATTTTTTTAATGGCCTCTAACATCTGTGCACATTGCAATACACCATTACTCCTGTCTAGCACTCAGCTGAGGCTCCCTGCCCATCCAGGTTGCCTCCACATCTTCCACCAGCTGTTTCCCAAGAGCAGCTTGCTCCCATTGTTATTTGTCTTGGATCTGTGGATGCACTGATGCTCACAACACAGCTGGTGTTACAACGATTATGTGCTCTTATCACACCTGGGTATTCCAGGTGTGTAATGCCCTGGTACAAATTATTCCCAAGGCAACCAGCACTGCATGTACGGCACACACAGCAAGGCTGTATTGTGGGAAGTCCTCCATGGCAGCCAGTCCAACATGGTACCCAACCAGTGCACAGCATGCACTTGGGATTAACTCCATGCACACGCAGCTATGGGCAGCACACAACTGTGCTTACTACAGTGGTGCTCCACAGACAGGCCATGTTCAGTAAATACCCTACATACATCTGTCAGGGCACCAGACTCAACACAGGATGACTGGGTGCCCAGCACCTACGCGACACCTACACAAGCTTACCTCATGCTGATGCCTTGGTGCCAAAAGCTGTATAATATATTCCGAGTGAAAGAGGATTTTTTTAATATCACATATCCAAACAATAGCTCTCATTTCAAAATGCAAAACAGGTCCATTGAAGATGAGCTGCTCCCAGGCTGGGTGAGCTGGTGGGGTACAGCTGGCCTGGCACAACTGCTGAGGTCAGACCTCGGTTCTTTGGTAAGATACATGCTGGGAACAGACACGAATGCAAAGCTGTACTAAAAGGGCCCATATAGAAGACTAATTATTATTCCACATCCCTCATTAGAGATTTACACTTTAAAACAGTTATATACATTAAATAGCTCTCCAACATCTAAGTAGCGAACGCTTGAAGCAGCATCTACGTTCCGCTACCCCCACTATCTGAAGAATAAGTAACACATGGGAGATAAGGGAAGCATTAAAAACAGGCTGTCTGTCTCACACAGTTTATTTAACAATAGGTAATAAGAAATCAATTTTTAACAGTCTATACAGTGATCGAAAGTTCATATTTATAAGTAATCAACTTTAATTGCATGATTTACAACATTTGAGGGCCTTTTTTGCTTTCTATTTTCAAGTTTTACAGAAAGTGGAAGAGGGTGGGGAAGGGGCACGGGAAAGAGAAAGCAAGCATAAAGAAGAAACCCCAGGGACTTTTTCTCAGGTTAAAATCATCCCTTTGGAATTGTTTCTTACCCTCTTTTTTATTAATTTTTTTTTCTTTTGTTAGATGTAAAAATAACGAAAAAAATTCTTTCAAGAAAACAGAAACCACAATATATATACTACATCCATTTGGCAGCTGCCCCTGTGTATTTGCAAAAATGTTGTCTTCTCTCTACATGTACAAATTATTTTAATACTTGAAGTTTTTCTTTTAAGCTCAGACTCTCGTATAGAAAATTCTTGGAGGACAAAAGTAGACTTCAGGAGGGGACAGAGTTATTTAATATTTTTACACTTTTTTTCTTCAAAGAATTGACATATTTCCAACCAAAGAGGAAAAGATTGGTATTTATTTTTTAATATATATAATATTTATATATGTAATGTATTTTTAAAGCAACACTAACCCCTTTTGTCCTCCGGTTTTAGGAAAAGGTTCCTAGTTTTGTTTTGCTTCTGGTGTGGTGTGTTTGGTCTTTTTTCAGTGACATGAAATAAAACCAGAATAGGGAAAATGTTGACCATCTGCCTCAGTAAATAATAACTATCAATATTACATATTTTCATTAATTTAAAAAAAAAAATCCAACAGAAAAAACCAAAACCCTATTGGAGGCATGAGGAGGGCCCAGCCTTTGGTGAACAGCCCAAAGACCACCCTCACCCCGACCTCCCCAACACACACGAGGAAAAGAAAAAAAAACCCAAGAAAAAGGACTGGTCAGGATTCCAGCCATAACAAAAATATATTCTTTGTACTCTACTGTCCCTCAGGTTCGTTGTTGGTTTGTTTGTAAAACCACAAACTACTGTTGCAGAGTTCAGATGTGTTCCAGGGAAAAAAGTTGTTTTAGCTAAGAAAGATTCAAAAAAATTTGTCTTCAGTACAAAAAGTCTTGAGAAAATAAGTTTTTTCTTTTATTTTCATTTTTTATTTCTTTTTTCTTTTTTCTTTTTTTTTTTTTGCTCCCAAAATGCTACAATGTGTCTAGTGTATGTCTAGTGTACTCTGTGAAAGGTTTGAATTCAAGTCTGAGTTCTCGGAGCTGAGCCCCAGTTCCGTGGCGCTTGTACCATGGAGGCCTGCCATGCCGGGATTGCTAGCAAGCTGGGAAAGCATTGCACTCTGGTCCGGGCTGGCAAAGTGCCCTTGATCCATGGGGTTAGCCTGGGCAGCTACCAGTCCTGGATGTGGGGAGCTGGTCTGCGGGGAGACGTGGTGTGGAGAAGGCTGAGGTTGCATCCGGGGGGATGGGCTGGAATGGGGGGGCTGGGACTGGGGCCGTGGTGAGGGGACAGGCTGTGGAGAACGCACTTGATTGGTGAGCGATGAAGGGAGCTGCTGGCCCTGTAGGTGCGGGGACTGAGCCTGGCTGGGGAGCATGTGCTGTTGGGGGCTCATAGGATTGGGCTGAGCTGGGGACCCCATCTGCTGCTGAAGTAGCCTCTGCTGGAACGCCTGCTGCAAGCTAGCTCCCGTCTCTGCACTCATTGCCTGTGGAAGCTGGCTTATTTGTCCCATGTTTCCTTGCTGCATCTGCTGCATGTGGTGCTGCATCCGCTGCTGCTGCTGCTGGGGATACCCGACGCCCTGCGGCTGCTGAAACTGGTTGTGGTTGGCCATGCCCGGCCCCAGTGCTGGTCCTGCTCCCTGCTGCTGCTGTTGCTGCTGGTGGCGCTGCTGCTCAATCATCTGGTGTCGCCTCATCAGGAGGTCTCGGAACTGGGGAGCCATCCCCGAGTGATTCATATTCATCTGCTGTGCCTGAGGATTCATCCCAGCCATGGCCTGCTGCGGCTGCTGTTGTGGCTGCTGCTGGGGCATGCTGGGCCTCTGCACTCCTGCTTGCATGGGGTTCATGTTCTGCATTGCTGGGTTGGGGTGTACACCTCCTTGCTGCCCTTGCATGGCCTGTTGCGGCTGGAGACCCGGCTGACCCTGAGGCATGCCAGGCTGGCCCGTCATCCCTTGGGGGTTCTGGGTCCCTGCGTACTTGGCAGCCCGCTGCTTGATGAAGGCAGCCAGCAGCTGAGGGTTAGAGTGAAGGATGTTAAGCACCTGCTGCTGCTGCATGGGTGAGCTGGGAGACCTGAGAGTCCGCAGTAGGTTTTGTAAGGCCGCCTGGGGCAGAGGTGGTTGCTTGGGCTGAGCAGCGCCAGGTACCTGAGCCATCCCTGGCTGAGGAGCCATATTCATCGGCTGACCTGGCTGGGCTACTGACATCATAGATGGCCTCTGCATTCCCGGCTGCAGCTGAGCTTGGGGTAAGGCCCCCTGCACCCAGGGTGGCTGCTGCTGGATACCTGCTGGCCCCATTCCTTGATCTATGTGACCACCAGGACCTCTGCCTATCTGTGGAGGGTTCATTCCCATAGGTGGCATCTGGGGCATCTGGTGCTGAATTGGCCTTTGGAAAATCTGAACCTGCGCCATCTGACGCTGGGTCTCTGCTGCCCGCTGGATCTGCATGGCCATTTCCACTGCTGCTGGAGGAGGACCCTGCACCGGTGGTTGAGGTGGCTGGGGTGGCGTCGGAGGAGTCACCTGGCCACCTGCCTTGCCCTGGGACACAGCGCTGGGGGGTTGAGTTCTTGGCATGGTGTAGGGTGGCATGCTGTTGGGAGGTGCAGGTTGAGGCTGTGAGGCAGGCTGGGGTGGAGGCTGGGGCTGTGGGGTTTGTGGTGTTGGGGGCTGCTGGCCTGTTGGAGTTGTTGGGGTGGCTGGCGTTGGGGAGGGCAACCCTTGCTGCTGGCCTACCACACCGGTCCGCTGCATACTCGCCATCCTCCTGCGGAGCATCTGCGCTTGCTGCAGGCGGTGCTGAAGCTGCTGTTGACGAAGCTTGTGTTTAATGTTGAGGCAGAAGGGCACTGGGCACTTGTTCTCCTGGCAGTGCTTTGCGTGGTAGCAGCAGAGAGCAATGAGTTGCTTGCAGATGGGGCACCCTCCGTTGGTTTTGCGTTTGCAGCCTTTGGTGTGTTGGACAACCCGTTTCATCTTCTGACAGGACGGCAGCGAGCAGTTGGCATTACGGCACTGGCAGGCGTGCACCAGAGACTGGATACAGCGCTGAATGCTCAGGCGGCGCGAATCGCCAGGGCTCTGGGTGGTTGCAGTCTGCTGGTTGTTGCTCTCGTCATCTAGACCAAGGCCTAGTTTTTCCATCTTGTGGTCATGGTTTTTAGTGTTATAGCAGGTGATGCACAGGTCATAATCCTGGAAAGACAATGAAGGAGAAGTTATCGGTATTCCAGAAACTCTGTACAACAAGTAAGCAATGTTATGCTACCTTTACAAATTACTACCAGTCTGTTCGAGGCAAATTGTTGCTCTAGGGAAAAATTCAATCTTTTACACCATGCTGAGTTACTAGAGAAGGAATAAATTCAAATTATAGCCCGGGTAGGTGTGTAGATGTAAGGATGTCTGGAATCTACACAAATATATATAGCTTGAAAAACAAGTTTTAAGAGTTACTAAATCGTGCATTATTCAGCTGGGCCAGGAAAATCCCTTTCTTTCCCAGTAGGAAAGGAGAAGAAAAAGGGAGGGAACAAAAAGCTGCCTGTCTGATGCTGTCTTAAAAGAAGAGGGCAAGAGTTGCAGGAGAGGTACCAGTTTTCAAAGAAGAAAAGAGAATGAAAGCTGCATTTTCAGTTTTCAGGCAAGCTAAAGAACAGAGTATGCTGGCTGAAGTAACAGAACAGCATTACATTCTGTGAGAGCAACAGCACATGAGTTTTGCCTCAATAATTGATCTTTAAGAAGAAGATCCAAGTCCTCAGGATTCATTAATCCACAGAAAAAAATAGAATTTATTTTCTGGTATATAAAAGGAAACTGTGAGTATCCAATTTTAATCAGACCTTTTCAGAACCGAATCCGAGATGGTAATTTACTTCCAGCAGGCTAAAAATTTACATTCTAAACCAGATTCAAGGTTAGTCCAGCTTCTGGAAGGCAAAGAATTGACCCACACTGGGGCACTGGGATGTTCAAACGCACTTGCAAACAAAGATTTTTGAAAACAAAAATGCTGTTTGCAGCATCTACAGAGACACAGCAGAGTAGTGGAAAAAATCACCCAAGTACAAGAATCTGACCTCTAGCATAGCAAAACCTTTATGCCAGTAAACCAATGAAGAGTCCCATTTACAGAAATACTGCAGCACAATAGTTCTAACTCTGGGAGAAAAAAGGATGCAACACTTCAGAAAAATCAGCTGATCCTGATTATGGCTCAAGCAATTGCTACAGTTCCAAATTGCTTAAGCAGCAGCACTTTAAATGAACTACAGGAAATACAGGAAATTCAGTTCTCCACAGCTTGAAAGTAGAAGACAAAAGTCAAACCAAGTAGCGGATTAGTAAAATTGCTTGTTATGGAAACTGCTTCCTCTTGTTTCTTTCTGAACTGCCAGAGGATGAGCTGTACAGATCTTCTTTCATCAGTTAGTACTGAGAGATCAGTTCACGTAAAGATACAGGGACACAAGTAGGAAGAGTTTCACCAAGCATACCTCACAAACAGTGCAGTGCCATCTGGTCTCCACATGATGCTTGCATTCATTGCAGGTGTAAACGAAGCGATCTTGGCTCTGGGTATGCAGTTCAACCAGCATGCACATGGTTGACCACTGAGCCCTTCGCAGTGAGGAGAACTCCAGGTGCTTGTCTCTAGCAAGGGTTAGGAAAGCATCACGTCCATCCATCAAGTCACATGGAATGAGGGGGTCAGGCTCAACAATGGGGGGCAGGGAGTTGGCTGCAGGGCCAGCAATGAGACGGATGACAAAGAAGACCTGAAAGGTAAAAAGACTTAATATGCCAGCACTCATCAAGATGTTCTGGTTGCAAAACTTCATTACACAGAGAGTACAATTCCAGGACCAGCTAACATTTCAGTGATGAGCCACCAAGCTTGTAAGACCTGGGGAATTTCAGACCTCCAGGTGCCTTGCAGGTTCACCTTCTTCAAAAGCATTAGGTTAGCAGCACTTGACTGAACAGCAAAACTGTTGTGACAATAAAGACTGTTAGGAAATTCTGTATGAGCACAGTTGTATTTATCTGCACTACCTTCACAGCAAAGAGCCCAGACTTACTGGTGCTTGTCTGGTGTGCCACTCAATTCTCCAGTCAAATCTATATAATTTACAGGGCATGACTCTGAAGTATCAAAGTTTTGTACACCTCTCTACTGGACTAAAAACCATAGATCTCATTCTATCAGCTCTTACCTCCTTGTGCTTCTCCATAGTGGCATACAGCTTTTGGGAGAGGTCATTGGACACATTGGGCATGCCAGGCTTTTTCTTATTACCACGACTCAAGCTGCTCTTGTTCTTACTTGTCTTCTTATTGTTCTTCTTTTTGGCATTTTTGCTGTCTCCCTTGCTCACCTATTCATTGTAAAGGCATTTTATGTCAGGTATCTAGGCCACATCACATCAGTATTTTATTACTTTCACATCTTTCACAACTGCAGCACAAAAGACACTTCACAATCATTTGCTCCGAAGACACTTACCAGGGTCCCCTGAAACACGAAATTCATCACATTAAAATCACTCCAGAACATACCAAGATAGATAGTTCTAAAAATATTAAAACCAATAAATGCATAGGAGGTGCAAGAGAAACGTTATTTACTGAATCCTGTTTGTCTGCTATAGCTGAACACTGAAGAGCCTCTTGGATAATCACAAAGAGGTTCAGTAGATGGCTTCTTGATGCAATTCAAAACACAAAATAATTGAGAAATACAACTGATATTGCACTAACCAGAAGAAAAACTTAATCCACTTATATTTAGCTTGTTACAGCTCTGACAGATTTTTATTTTTAAATAGACTGCATTAAACTGATTTTGATAAGAAGCTGTTCTTCTGACTCCAAAAAGCATTAGTAGTGCAATTAATAGTATGTACCTTCCTCCTGTCATATCCTGTAATAGTCAAATAAACCAGGTTAGCTTAATTTCAATTATCATCATTTAGCAATTAATGGTTTATTCTTCTCTGTGCTTCTCAGAGGACCCCTCAAAATACTACAGCATGTGATGATCAAGGATCAAAGCAATTCTTATCCAAACATGCATTCTTCCTAAGCTTAAAATAACTTTGTCAGGACAGAAATTTCCAGTGAACATGAATGACTATCACTTCATTTGACAGTACAATTTATTATTGCCTCATTTTCAAGAAGTAAAACATAGGGTCAATAAAGAGTTCAACCTCTTTTTAATAGTAAAGGTTAAATAGTAATATGCCACAAGCTTCCCCCACCACAGGATTTTGGGACTGAACTGCTGTGAAGGGCGGACATACTGTTGACCAACCTCACACAGACCTAGGTGATTCCTCATGACTGGTTTCTGCTATAATAGAGAGATGGGAACTTGCAGCTATGCCAAGTAGAAAACAAACCTTTAAATAACACCTTCCTAAGAAAGGTGTTAGTTAATGCAAAGTCAGTATCAAGTTGCCTCATTCACAGGTTACTCTCACACTTAATTTATTCAAAGTCCTTGGAAGAGCAGCACAGGAAAACCACAAATTCTAGCTATCATGTTAAACCTAACTTTTTTGATCCAAAGGTCTTTCAAGAAAAAAGATTAATTCTAAATCCCAACAAAAAAAATCTAGTAAGGTGACAAAGCAGCAGTGCTTAAACAGTTAAGTACTACTGCATGAGCAAAAGTAGTAACCTTATCCTAGATTCATCACTTCCTCCATAAAAGCTCAGAAGATCCAAGGATGGGCAGATGCATAAATTTAGCATCTGCTAATTTCAAATTTACTATTAGGAGGCATAGCTCTTTTTTTTTTTTTTTTTTGGAAGGTGAAAGCACAGTTGGTGCACATTCTCCATGAAAACTGAACAAGAGAACAGCAAGAAATTTCTTTAAGTAGCCCAACAATAGTTCAGCAGGAATTTGTGCTTCAGATTCACAATGCCTTAAAGCCTTCTACTACAAAAACCCCAAACCTATACGATGTAAACTACTAAATCAAAGCATTCTGTCACTTTCTCAGAACATTCTGTTAAGACTGGCATTATAAATAAGTTATAAAGAAAAGACTTTGCCAATAGTCAAAAGCTAAGCTGAAAGAAAAAGCTTCCAAATCAGCTAAGGATGCAGCATGAACATTGATATTAATTGGATTTTAGCAGTAAAATATTCAACTAGCAGCTGTTTCAATCTAATTGACTGTAGTAATTAATTAGGTTTAAAGCCAAAAGAACAGCCACCGCTCATACCAATGTAGCTGAGTGGTATTTTAACAGCTGTAATTTAGGAAATGTAAAACTGAAATTTATATTAAAGCTAGAAAGGTGAAAAAGTCACTTAGCCTGGCCCTTTTCTTCTCAAAATTAGCCACACATAATCACAACTTTTACATTAGATTGTGAAATAGCAGAAGCATCCTTACATCCGTGCTTTCATTACTAGTGTTTTCCTCTCTCTTCCGTTCTTCTTCCTCTTGCTCTAGTTCCTTAATGCTCTCCTCTAGAACATTAGGCCAGAAATCTCCTTCGAAGTAAGGTAGCTCTTTTGCACTTGTTAGACGATCTTCCGTTGCCTGCTTAAATATGTCCTGAAAAGAGCAAAACACTTGGTTAGCACTGTTTCAAGTCACAGAAGTAAAGGCAGCCTTTTCAGTATGCGATAAAAGAGGCAGATCAAAGAGCAGCTTAATATTTCATTTTGAGAGCACGCTCTAAATGCGGATTCAACGCTGCATCAGTTACAGACAGTTCCACAAATACTTTTAAAACATATGCTAGACTCCAATACACATACTCATCAAATGGGACAAATAATCACTATATTATCAACACTAGTTAAAGCCCTGGTGACTCCAAAGATTTTATGTATTTCTAACTGCATCAGCAAGCTAATCCTGAAATTTTATTTAACAGAAGATTAAAAAGTCCACATAATTTCTTTGTATTAATGAAATGAGATTTGCTCTCTTTTACAGTATTCCTCAATAATTTAGTTTGTTCTAATGAGTTATTTCAAATCTCTTGCTAGAATCATTTCAGAAGCTACATGCTTTGAAAGGGATATACTTTAAACTTTAAGAGCTCAATTCATTTAAGACTAAACCAGCAAGCTTCAGGAATCAGGCACAAGGCAAAAGGAAAGGAAGAAAGCAAGAATAGACTGGTCAAGCTCGCCCCCAGTACAAACATACACTTCACAAACCTTGTAATCATGAACGATCCGCTCTGACACAGATTTGTCCAGCATCTTTTTGTACCACTCTTGCAGTCGTTTGGGCTTGGGTATCTTTTGGTCAGGAGGATGGCAATGGAAGATGTAGTCATCTCCTTCACTAGGTGGGCATGCCCAGATATGTCCAGTAGTATACCTAGCATAATTTAAAAAGTACATGTCAGCTCTGGTAATTAAAACTAGAATTTTCTCTCCTCTCTGCCACGAGATGGAGCTACTACAGAGTTGGCTGGTGTTACCAGCTGGACAATAATTATAGCTCTCCAAGATTTTAATTCTAGTGTTCATCCCAGCTTCATTAATGCAACAGCATTTCCATCTTTTCACTAATTTTTTAAAATTCAGCGCTATATGTGGAGTAATTTATACACAGTGTGCATGTTTTTCAATCTGGATACAAATCAAAGCCTCATACAGACATACAATTGCCACCTCCCAATTAACTAATGAGAGAAAGAGGGAGTATTTCTTCTTAGTATTACTAAGTATTTCAGTAGTAAAAGCCATAATTCTTTTTCCTTGAGACAGTGCAGTCAGAGTGGCTTACGTTGGAAGGGACCTCAAATATCACCTAATTCCAGGGCAGGGACACCTTCCACTAGACCAGGTTGCTCCAAGCCCTGTCCAACTGGGCCATGAACACTGTCAGGGAAGGGACAGCCACAGCTTCTCTGGACAGTCTATGCCAGTGTCTCACCACCCTCACAGTGAAGAATTTCTTCCTAATATCCAATATAAAAACAATTCACTTAAACACACAATTCCCTTTTTCTACCGTAAACCCTCTGGTTTTTAACTTTGAGAATCAGTACTGAAAGGTTTCACAATTATATCTGGGAATAAACAGTCACCATTAACCTATATACTATTGGGTGTACAATCTAAGTACTATGAAGGCAGATGACATCCGAATAGTACCAGCTGCAGAGAAGATGAAACCACAAAGAACACTTCTTCATCTTCAGTTCTTTATTAGTTTTTGAAAAGAACTCTAGTAGGAGGAATAATCAGATCTCAAGTTGGAGAAAAAGAGCCATCTTTGCCATGTTGAGAAACAGCTCTGCAGAATCCTACCCAAACCCTGTAAATGGCAGCCAGTTGTCATTCCTTCTGCCTGAGAAGGGAGGGATGATACTGCATGACCAACACTGTTTTCCCCAAATGAGAACCTGATGTTAGCCATTAGCACAGAAAACAGCCTTAAGTAAAACTGAGCTCTGAGCGCTAAGCAGCAATTTTTTTCAGACTCACAGGTTAGAAAATACACAATAAAAAGGGCAGAAAAGTATAATATATGCCTCTAAAGTCCTAAGGAACATACCATCTCACTGAGGTACTGAAAAGAGTACCCTCCGCCTCCATTCTGACCCCCTAATTTTTCATATGCAGCTACTCTAAACACAGTCCCTAACAATTTCTTCATGAATAACTCTGCCAACCAACAACAGATACCTTTGACAATAGATTGATGTTTCCTTCACTGCCTTTTTTACTTCCATAATCATGGTAGTTTAATTTCCACCTTTCTCATTTCTTCAGTTGTTCTGTGTTCTCTTTTGTGCTGTCCAAAGTATACTCTCCTCTCTCATCTAACTTTTCAGTTTCTCACAAATATCAGCTACTCATTCTATAAGAGATTTCTTAGTGGCCTTATACAGCTGTTAGAGTAAATCAGCACAGACAAAATACACTTACCTTTCTCCTTATAAACATGGGTAAGGACTTGCCAGCCCAAATGAATGACCTGATTAAAGCACTGGCATTACACAAGGACTGCACTATCAACACAGCTAGCAAAACTTTATGGTCCAAATAAAAGGCTCACTTTTTTTTTTTTTCCTCAGATTTAAAGAAGTTTTACGTAAGTTTGGAAACCCTAAAATATCTGAAGCACAAGCCTCTCCTTCAGGAGAGGCTTTGTCTTCTTGTCTCTTCAACTATACACAGTTGTGGCCAAGTTATTCTATCACCAGTTGAAATTTAGACACCACATTCTGCACAATAGGATGTAGCTGCATTTGCATTAAGAACTACGTAAAACAAACGCAGCACAGAACATAAAAAAAACCCCAAACAAACCCAAACCAAAACCACTTACCCTAGTTTCTTGACATATTCTAGATATCCAATTAGTATTTCGTGATAGACAGCAGTCCTCAAGCATTTAGGGCGGAAGAAATGAACACTGTCAAGGTAAGATATATACACTCGCCTAAAAAACAAAACAAAACCCAAAACAAACACAAAAGGCATGATGAGAAGCAAAGATTTTAAAGTAGTTCTACAAATTTATTCACATTATTTTTATACATTTAAAGCATCCAATATAACAGTAATCTTTAAAGCCTCTGATCCTTATTTACCTCCAGAAACTCAGCCTTCTTTTGCTATCCTAGCCTCCTCTCTAAAATTATTGAATCCCTTCCATGAGAGTACTGACAACTGATCTTTGAGACAGTGTCTTGTCAAGCCAGCATCCACAGTAAGAAGCGACCCCAACTGACATATTTCCTACAGAAGCTACTTTGTTTCTAGAAGGTAACAGCACTAAGAGTCTTCACAAATGCAACACTAAAGCTCTACACACAGGAGGTTCACCCAACTGAGACAGTACCAAAATAAAACAAGCTTCACACAGCTCCTCACCTTTGATTGGGTGGAGGACAGTCTGAGCCATACTCCTGTACATGCATCCCAAAGAAGCACAAGTCTACACCATCAATCTCCTCAAAGGCAAAAAGCGCTTTTGTTCGATAAGGGAAAGACTCTGCCATCTCTCCACTGTCTACAAACCTGCAGATTACAGAGGGTAAAGAGGAATACCAAGCATATTCACATATTAGAGAATACATGTCACTAGGTAAAGGCAACACTCATGGAAGTTGCTTTAAGTATAATTTTAATGCAATTTTAAATGCTTACAGACTACTCAAATATGAGGCATACACTTCTTACTGTGAAAAAGCTGACAATTCATCACAACTAATGAACATGCTGCTGTAACATCCATCTTCCAAGAACTGGTCAGTAGTCAGGTTTTAAATAAGAAAGTTTCTTCAGAACAGTAGCATGTAAGTAAATTCAAATAGCTTCCACCTCCTCCCAGAAGAAGCAATATTAGAAATAAAAAGAACACACCTTGCTTTCATTCCAGGTTTTACTTCAACAGTTTTGTCAGATGCATGTACCACCCTAACTGTAACCTCTCCTGCCTCAGGGTGGTTCTGCCGTCTTAAGAAATCATTGACTCTGTTCTCCAAGAAGGTACCAAGTCTTGTAGCTGGTAACCCTGCAGGAGAAAAATACATCTCTAAATATATACAGAATTGGAACTGTTCAAATGTGATTACTCAGAATTTAATGAAAAATGATTTTTAATGTATGCAGTACGTAACTGTAAATTAGAGCTTTATCTTTAAACATTAACACTTCTAGATGGGGTGAGCTGCTTTTCACCTGCAGCCATGTTTATGGTTTATACATTAGTTAAATGAAGACTCCATATTTCAACCAGATTTCAATCTGTCTTAGAAGTCAATTATAATTTAGGCTCCTCCTGAATAGAACCTCTTTTGTTACTTCAACTGGATTACAAAACACTGCTCTCAGACATAGCGTCAAGAGCTGCATTTGGAAGCGTATTCTGCCTATTAAGCCACACTAGCCAAGTTAGTCTCTGCATTTACCAAAAGAATATACCTCAGTAATGGAAAGAACAAGTAAATACAGCCTTTAACTCAAAAAAACCCCAACCAAACTCAAAAAACCTAAACCAAACCCAAACCAACCCTGAAATAAATACAAAACGAGCCCAAAATCCATCTCTTCCCCATTCTTAAATTATTTAAGATGCATTGGTGTAAATGTCAGAATCTTACTTTTAGCAGAAAATTTGTTCTCCTTCCTGGTTCGCCCTGTTTTCTTTAGGCAGCCATCACAGACAAAGCTGAAGCAAAAGGAGAAGAAAATGAAAACTCACCCCAAGTCAGCCCATGAAGTTCCTTAGCATCTTAACATTTGAAGCCAAGCCTTTCAACAGATCTTATCTGGTCTGGAAAATATGTTAACTCAAATTTGAAATAAAAGAACAGTGCCAGCAAAAATGGCTCAAGCTGTTTCAGAGCTGCAGAGGTGGATCTAAGCTCCATGGGGTGGCATCTCCTGTCAGTCACCTGCAATCTGAGGAAATGGTCTCCACTGGCAGGGCAACAATACTGGCTTAACATATTCTTGGAACAAATAGTTTAAAACTGATTAAGATGAGATACCACAACACAAAGAAAAAGGCTGATTTTTTTCTCTAAATATCCGAGCGTACTCTAGCATTGATGGGCAGATTCTTCCTCAGTTACAGGACATCTACCTTCTTCTGCAGCAATTTGGAAGGGACAACAGAATGGTAAAAGACATGGCATATAAAGGGAACTTCTAAGCTCATACAGAGCTTTATCTACACTTATCACTTTTTTAAAAAGCTTTTAAAGCAATCAGAATAAACTCCAGTATGTTGATCATGAACCATGGAGTATCTGAAGAAGATCAGATTTTCAGATTTAATCTGATCACCAAGGTCAAAAAGGTGAATTCACCTGCTAAAATTCTTTCAGTAGTTAATTATTTTTTTTTGGATGACAAAGCAGTGATCTGCATAGAAAACAGACCATATTAAACTGTTACTATAAGTAAAAATATCTTTTCATGAAGGACTAGATCTTTAAACATAAAAGGTTGAAACAAAGCTGAAAGGTCCTCTTACACACAAAGGAACGTTAGAAACATTAAAGATTAGAAACAACTTTACACACAATGCAGTGGGTTATGACGGCATCCTAGAGATTCTGTAGAATTTTCAGCCAGGAACGCAACTTCTTCCATTCAATGCTCTTTTATAACCAACGTAAGGATGTGCATGCACTAACTCTAGTAAATCTATCATATACTCTCTACTTAAGGAGAAATTTCTCACCCAGAAGGCCAGATTATCTCATTGTGAAGAACACAGATCTGGTGCATTTTTCTTCCACACTCTATACATTCAACAAACCTGTAGAAGGAAAAAAGGGGAAGGAAATAAAGGTTAGTAGTATCATGATTTGCTTGTATAGTATTTTATTAGAGAATTTCTAATATTCAGGGTCTTGAGCCTATTTAACACAGAGGGCACATCTATGCTGAGAACTGCCTCCAGAATACATTAAGAATCTATCGGCTCAAGTCAGGTAGACTATGCAGGGACACATTATTCTTACTACTTGCTTGCCCTACTGCCATCCACTTCACTCTGTTTTGTGGTTTTGTTTTTGATGGGTGGCTTTTTTTTCCCCTAAAGTGAAGACCTTCTAAGGCTAAAATCTGTGAAGTGCTTGCTGCTATAATGAAGAGAGGGGAAACAGATTCACAGGTGTCAGAAGCAAAGAACCAGGGGACGTAGTTGGCTGTTAGTTGCCCTACCATACTTGAAACCTGGGGAACTTTCCAAATATACTACAGAGGAGTGGGCAAGAAGAAAACAGTAGCAACATCGAAGTCACTTTCCGAAGACTAGCAGAGATTTAAGGACAACTGAGGTAAGTGGTAAGTTTTACTTCAAATATCGGTGAATATAATTCTCTAAAATACCTAAGATTGCTTCATGCGTCAAGACAATCTGACTCCTTTTGAACATGTGTAAGAGTGAGAGTTTGAATGAATAGCTCATTTATGTTGAGCATATGGTACCATATGTAAGTGTCCTGGGTTCAGCAGTAACAGTCATTTCTTTTTTTTTTCCTCCTTCTTGGTAGCTGGTGCAGCGCTGTGGTTTTTGACTTTCTGCCTGGGAACAGTGCTGGTAACACCAGTGTTTTCAGTTACTGCTTGGTAATGTTTTGGTCTGACCAAGGACCTTCTGAGTCTCACGCTCTGCCAGGGAGGAGGGGAAGCCGGGAGGAAGCAGAGACAGGACACCTGACCCGAACTGACCAAAGAGCTATTCCATGCCACAGCACGTCATGCCCAGGATGTAAAAAATGGGGGGCAGCAACCCGGAAGTTGCTCTCTCTCTCTTGGCTCGGTCAGGTGGTGAGCAGTTGTATCCTCTTCCCTTATATTTCCCTGGTCATTATTATTATTGGTGGTAGCAGCAGTGGGCTGTGTTATACCTCAGTTACTGGACTGTTCTTATCTCAATCCGTGGGAGTTACATTCTTTCGATTCTTCTCCCCATTCCCCCTCCCCCCCCATCGGAGTAGGGGGGAAAAAAGAGGGAGAAGTGAGTGAGCGGGCTGCGTGAGATTTACAGCTTAAACCACGACAGTAAGTTAGGCTTGTATTCTAGTGTCAAGCTGTATCTTCAGTGTAACTAAGGGAAAGTTATGAATCAAGTTACTATTCTCTCCTTCTCACAGGCCTTGTAAAACAGAAGAACTGACTGACCTTTATGCCCTTAGAAAGATGGTGTGGGAAGAATACACATCCTTTTTGCTCATTCATTTGAGAATGAGGATAATTTTCGCACAGTAGCAGCACAGGTGTATAATGCAGGACAATGTAAAGTGGCTTCAAAAAAATCCCTCAGGAATATAAAGGAAAGCAGCTGGGTCACCATGATCATAAGTTTACTGGACATCTACAGTTCTGCTTCCAAAGCAGTGCAGAACCACTGACTGATTCAAATTTAGCAACTTCTACTACAGCTGCCTGTAAAATATGACAACTAGAAAAGCCAACAGCACTCAAAGAGCTACTGTCAAGTGACTCAAACCAGTTCTGAGACTTTGCCACAACAGAGTTTCAAAGCAGAGTTACCTGCATTCATCCTTCTGTGAATCCACATTCAAGACAACAAAATGCAATAGTTCTGACCCACACATAGTGTTATGTATTTCTCAAGTACAGCTGTGGTCATTTGGGTTCTCAGCACAGAATGCTGCTTACTGAGCACCCCCCTACCCACTAGTAGAGCTACGTGAAATTGGAAAACACTGGAAAGCAAAGCTGATAGAGAGTAACATCTTGTTACAAAATAGTAGTACTAGTAATAATAATAATAATGAGGCTCATCTGAAGTGTGACAACACGACTTACAGTTCAGGGTCCAGTGTATCATTTTTCCTTTTCGAAAACTGTTCTTTGTTTATCGTGCTATGGAGAAACAGCAATAAAACTCAGTTTTAACACACAACACATTTATGCCATACCACATGTATCAACATATCAAGATAAAATTTGCAAGCAGGTTTTTTAAACATTCACTGACACTACAAAGAAAGCTGTATTTCACAGTGACAGACAACTGAAGTATAAGCCACCCTTGATGCGTAAAACGTGGAAAATGTTCTTTCTCTATGGGACAGTAGCTTGTAAAGAATCACACTGCTTCCTTATTCAGTTTAACTACAAGGATAAATGTGAAAACTTGCTGACATAGACTGTTTCAACCTTCTGTTTGACTAAGTGCTTATTTTTCACTATAGTTCAGTCACTCCACATTTTAAAGAGAAAAATAAAATACTCTACAGCACAAGCCCAGGCTTTTGTGAAGAATATTTTGTCCACCTCCTACTAGCCTAGAAAAAGCAAGGGTTATCCAAAACTAAACTTCCCATTAAGAAGGCACTATAGATGATGATATAGCTTGTGAATGCCCAAGGACACAGAGATAACTCACGTTTGAGGTTGTGATGGGTCATCTCCTAGAGAAACGCTCTCCCCTTGGATTTCATTGAAGCACTTCTCACAGAAATGATACCTGTCAGCAAGAAGGTCATATTTGGATGAACTGCTCCATCCACACAACACAAACCAAGTCAAGCAACGGAGGCACCAATTCCAGCAGGCCAAGGGACAGAAGTGGAGAGCAGGTCATCAGCAGCAACAATGCTATTCAATGATGCAGTCTTACAGGGCCCACATTGTGTTTAGTTGGTTTGGGATTTGGGGGCCTTTTAGAGATTGGGGCTTTTTGTGCAATCAGAGCCAAGTGCAGACAATGGCAAGCATGAAGGAGAAATAAAATAACACACAAAGAAACAGGGGTTTGCAGGATAAAACCAAAAACATAGAAGCAGGACTTCATGATCTTAAAGGTCTTTTCCAAACTCGCTGATTCTATGACAAGAAAACACAAAGTAGAAAGCTGAGGCAAAGCACAGATTAGCATTAAATCTCTCAAATGGGTTCACAAGCAGCAAATTATTAAAGCAAATTAAACAAGAGTATTTCATTTTAGCATACCCATACCCTCTTCATTTTAATAATCCATGACACATACAGCAAAAGATTAAGAATGAGAAAGGGGAAAGAGCAGAAGGAACAAAAAACTGCTACTCTGACTTGTACGTCAGCACAGCAGTTCTGTTGGCAGAGAAGCAGAAAGAGATCAAAGGAAGAGGGGTAGTCTTCCAACTTAAACGTGTAAATGCTAAAAAGACCACATTCTCTCTCAGTTGAAACAGAAAGGTAAACATCAGAAGCCTCCTCAAGAACAATAAAATGTGTCCTTGAAAATCTTACAGACATTATAGACAGTCAAACTGCATGTTAACTAAATACCTAATGTTATCTACACACATAACACTCTACAATGACATGATTCTGCCACAACCCAGTCTGAGTGTAGAATGGTCCAGGCATCAACACAGCAAGCATCACAGAGAAAGATGTCTTTCATACTTGAATAAAATAGTGATTAATTCAAGACTCTATCCCAGCCTTCAAAAATGTTCTAAAACTGTAGCCTCTCCATTACTAAGGCATGTTAATTGAGTGCACAAAACATCTAAAAATAGAAAGAAACAAAAGAAAATTCAAACAAGTTTATAATAAAGCCCCACAAACCAACTATAGCAGCCGTTAGGCTACAAAGACAGGTCTCTTAACCCTCTCCCATTTTTCATCTGAGATAGTGCAGAGAACAGTACTCTTGAAATATGTATATTAGACCAAAATGTACAATGTGTGTATACAAGATTATTTACAAGTCATATGTATGCACCTGTTACAGTGCAAACATTCCCTTCTAATGTTTGAACACATGTAAAGCACATCACATTTGTAAGTAATAATCTTTTGGTCCATCTAGTGCTTGCACAGAGATAAGTGTAAGTGGAAGATACTGACACGATATGAAAAGCTCTACACTACAGAAGTCTAAAAGGACAATAGTTATTATGGGATATTATAATCTTATTTTCTTCTTATTTTCTACTCCTAAAAACCTTCATTCACTGCTATAAATCTTCATGAAGCTTAAGGTGGTCAAGATTCAACTTCTGTAGCTCTTCAGTTGTTTTCACCTGATCAGGTGCTTTGGTAAACTACAACTCTTGCAAAACATTCTTGGCTTTCACGTAAAAGCCTTAGTGAGTTTGTTGTTCTTGGTATTTTTCTTTAAGATGTTGGAAAGAATTAAGAGTGGGAACTAAATTCACGGAGGTGACAGTCTGGAGGTAACCAAAACTTAACAGGCGCATTCTGCTGACAGGATACGGGAATGTTAAAGCATGTATTTCCCTGCTTCTTCCTGCCTCGCTTCCCCAGTTGGCAGGGATGTCTGGCAAGAAACCTTCCTTCAGAAGTCAAATTAAGTATAAATCCCTTAATAAACCCCAAGTAAAAAGAGAAAATAATAATAAAAGAATTCAAAATAGCTTTAGAAGTGACAGCATTTTACAGAGCTGCTGACAGCTACTGTGAGACAACTCCCTTAAGGAACCTTCAGGAAAAAAGCAAGCAATAAATCTGCTGAAGATCTGAATACATAGAAATAAGTTTTACTCTTCAGTGTTAACATAGTGAGAAAAACAAAGACTTGCCAAGTATAATATGTATTATGAGCATATACTTGCTGCATAGCTTACTCTGTGTTCTGCATGAAAAATACTGCTGCATAATAGGAAGCAAAGACAACAGACTTGTAGATAACTGAAGAAATCTTAATTAACTGCAGGATAAAAATTTACTAAAACATCACATTACTGCAAGCAAAAAGAGGAAGAGCAAAGGCTGCAGTGAACTTTTGCAGAAAGAAATCATTAACACAAGGTAAACTATTCAATTTGCACTTCCAGCAAATTATCTTAAAACACAAACCTGTACAGATATTAAGAGGGTGTATATGTAAATACATTCATGTCTTTAACAGATTGATTGCAGCATGCACAAAACGGCACTGAGTGAGTTTTCCTTACCTGTTCTGGTAACTGTAGTAAGTGGCATCTCGAGGGATTGTGCATAGCTGTTTGCCATAGCAACACAAAGTCTGTGGTGAGAACTCCAGCTGCAAAGAGGAATGGATTGTCTCAGTACTTATATATGTTTTCATTTGCTCTCCAAATGAAGGCAAGTGTGACCCAGACAACTATCATTTCCACCTTATTCTGTACACAGATCTCACAGTACATCAAGTGTATGAAGTGCAAGTCATAAAAACAACGTTCAGTGGGCTGTTGTGCTCAAGTTAACTCTTCTCCAAAGCTGAAAAGTGTATCAAAACAAGACAATGGATGTAGACAGTCTCAATATACAGTGAAGCAGAGAGCACTTCTGCAATAACAAAACCACATCTGTTTAATTTGAAAACAGGTTTGCCCCAATCAAAAATAAGCTTTTAGTTACTGACTTTCCCCTCCTCCAAGGGCTTATACACAAATAGATCATCCACAAAATCACCCTAGATAGAATACCCACAAAAACCTCAAAATTGGGTTACTCAGGTTTGCTAAAATCTGAGTTTAGCTAAAATTTTGAGCGTTTACTAAAAATTTTTGACACACCAAAAGTACTAACAACTACAACTGCTGTATTTTTTCCCCTTCAGTACCAGGAAGGAAACAGCAGACTAATATTAATTTTCTTACCTTTCTTCCACAGCAATAACCAAGGCTCTGCATAACTGGGTCAATTTCTTGCTCAAACACCTCGGCCAGTTTGGAACAGTACTTGTACACCCGGGATGTTTTGCGGTTATACAACCAGGCATTATTGAACATGAGCCAGATGTCATCTACGTATTGCCAGGGTTCCTGGTACTGTCCTGTGTCCAGCTTCCTCTTGATAGTAGAAAGATCCATGGGGTTCTTCACTATGTCAAAATAATCCTGCAAGAATATGCAGTGTATCAAAACACCGCTATAAAGCTGTGTTGTGACATGACAGCATGTGCATTCTCAGCACATAAATTCATCTGCAGTACATCAAGAAAAACAGGTTCCTCCCTGACTTGATTGTCAAACTGCTTGTGACACACGGTGAAATCTCTTAAGTAGTACCATATCACTCCCCAATGCTTTATTTTCTTATTCCTTTATTTCTCAGGTGTTACTGCTCTTCCAATCCCAATGCAACATAGCCACTCATTTTAATCACCGAAACAAGTATGACAAAAAGTAGTAAATGGCAAATTTTTTGCAGCCTGTAAGCTGAGGGTATACACAAGAGCATTAATAGAATGTGACTCTTTAGCAGATCAGACAACCTGACAAACAAAAGAGAAATAACTATCAGATGATGAAAGATACCATGTCTATCCTAAAGAATGCCTTTTTCCAGTCCTCACCCCGATCAGTTATGGCACCACTTCTCCTACAAAAGGTCATGGACTATGACAGCCAATTGAGAGCTTGTTAAAGAATATCAGCAATATTTATGCCTGCTTACAATAGAACAGGCTTGAATTTCTGCAGTATTTATCCTAAAAAAACCCCACACAAAAAAAAAAAACAATCCACAAACCAAAAAGAACCTTTCAGCCAAAAAACCCCAACATTGCCCAAAGCACCAAGTAGGACTTCTATGTATGGATATTTGAATATATAGTAAACTTGAGTAGTCAATCCAGAGAGGTTTCTTTAAGTGGCCTTGACTGGCTTAATTTCCCACAAATTCAGCTAAGCTTTATATATGATGAGAAACACCTACAGAATTCAGTAACAGAAATATCACAACATGAAGCAACATCCATAAAAAGCCCCTACAGCACTGGAGACCTGGGGATCTGTTGGTAATCACTTTAACATATGGCATACCTGCTTATCTATCAAAAGGAACACAGAACCAAACTTTGGAAAAACACCCCCAAAACTTTCTTAAGCCAGACATCACATGTTCCACTGCCTGAGCTAAACCCCCTCAAGTGTATCAATAGATAAACGTTAACAAGATGGCCTTAAGCTGTTCTCTAATGGGTATACCATAATATAGTACTTTTGAATTAAAGCCAGCAAAGTATCTTCCTAAGACACTCACAGGAATTCCCAGGAGTTGGGGATCCACAGGCTGCCGAAATGGAAGAGACTCTGGATCCTGACGGTAAAGTGCCTCCAGTGTTGGCATAAGCGCCTGCCGCAACTCTTCCGGCTTGAAAACTTTGAAAAACAATCAGCATTAGAAGGATAGCAGAAACAGCTGTAAGGAAGAAACATACTGGAAAATGTGGGGTCTGCGGAAAAAAAAGTACTACAGACAATGGGTTTAAGGTATCAGCATGCCTTGTTTATCCTCTGTGCTACAGAGTTCTGAGAAGGATATTAAAATGATCACCTGGACACAAGGAGCTGGCCAAAATATTAAAGAGAATCTTGTTTTGATCATAGGAAGACACTGCTAAGTTGAATAAAGCCAGTTTACATGTCAGGTACAGCCCCTCTCTGAGGTCCCAAGAAAAAATTTGTTTAGAAATTCTGTAACTGAAGTATTTAAAATCCTATTGTATTGACAATTATACTAAGGCTTACTGTCCAATACCTTAAAGAACTTGTCCATAGCCAGTGACAAGCTCATGTACTATTAGGTATTTTGGTCCAAAAGCCACAATCCATACAAGTCTACTGAGTACCATTAAAGAAAGCTCACAGGTTTTTATCCCCCAGGATTTTTCTACGGAGGGAGATGCAGTGAATTTCAGTCAAAACTCTTCCTGCTTACTTTTTTTCTTGGACTGCCCAGCTGCTGGAGAAGACTGAGTAGCTGGAGTAGTAGGTCTTTCTTCCCCCTCTGGTATTTCAGTCTTCACTTCAGATTTCTTCTCATCTTGCTCTATTGGTTCTGGTTTACATTCCTCCACAACTGGTTCTGCTTTAACCTGAAAAGCAGTCTGGAGCCTGTCAGTCTCTTGTGAAGTCACCCATCCACATTTCCATCCTTTAAACCTTTCCGCCATCCCGCCCATCACTGTTTCCCAGGATTAAGGGTATCTACTTTGTACTTGCTTATAACTTGAGCAGATGTACTAAAACAAATCTTTAAATGCTGCAATGTTAGCAGTGATAAACTGTTAACCAGTTTTGAGCTGCAAGTGGACACACAGGTACACATTCAGCTCTTCAGGCAGGTCTGACAGTCTCTCATACACTGTGGCTGCCAGGATGACACTACTGGGTAGCCACAGTCCTAGCCAGCCCCAGTGACAAGTTGTCAAAGCCCAGTAAAGCAGCTAATCATGTACATCCAGAATCACAAAATCATTTTAAGTTGGAAAACACTTTCAAGATCATCGAGTCCAACTGTTACCTCAGGACTGCCAAATCCACCACTAAACCATGTCACTATCCACCACATCTACGTGTCTTTAAAATACCTCCAGGGATGGTGACTACACCACTTGCCTGGGCAGCCTGTTCCAATGCTTGGAAACCCTTTTGGGGAAGAAATGTTTCTTAACATCCAATCTAAACCTCCCCTGCTGCATCTTGAAGCGATTTCCTCTCATCCTAATATCTGCTATTCTAACATTTAACAACCACAAATAACATCTGACAGACTGACCAGAGTGCCCTTGTACATTGGCATTTAGCAAAAAGCCTCGCAGCTGCAACCATGTTATCATGGTCTTTTCTGCTTCTACCAACATTTCAGCAGAAAACAGAGACCCTTATTTAGTAAGAAGTAGAGGAAGACAATAATTAAAACAGCAGCAGCAGGTAGCACCTACTCAGGTGAACTCTGGAAGGAATGGCTTCAACAGAGACAGAAAGCATCTGGCAGTACTAGGTATTCTACCCAACAACTGGCTGACAATCTCACCTCAGATTTTTCCTCCATTTGCAGCTCTGTTTGTTCTGGTTCCCCTTCATCTGTTTTAATTTCCATTTTTACTTCCTGCAAGGGTGGCTGCTGCTGCTCTGGTACAGTCTGCTGAGAGTTCACCTCTGTGCTGCTGGTAGATGGGGGGTTGGATACCTGCCCATCAATGCTTACAGCTGGCTGTGAAAGCTGAGGGAACAACACACATATTATACACAGGCTTCTAAGGAACTTAAGCCTTCTTTCTCTAATCTACCTTCTACCTGTGCTATGTTTCCACCAAGTTTAAACGCACTGTAGTCCTTCTACTTGCTTCACCTGAAGAACATACTGCTGCACAACTCCAATTACAGAAACACATGCAACAGAAACATGCACTGGAAGGTCTTAACATACAGAAAATTACATATTGTTTCCATATTATACACCATCACTATGCATATGCAGAAGTAACTAAAGACTTCATACATATTTCAAAGTAAATTTCAAAACATGCACTGTAACTCTGAAAAATACTCCCTCTCTGGAAACACCAGATGATCTATAGACTTGTCTCAATGAAAAAACTATTACTTCCCAGTTGCAAAAAAAAACCCCTATTTTGATATTAAACATGCCAGGAGCTACCTCCATTATCACAGACTTGCACAAAAATAAAAGACCAACTAAAAATTAAACCTTAAACATTTGCTGGGGGAAGCACAATTAAAGTATTTCCTTACAGGTGTTGTGGGGTGCTGAGGCTGCAGTGGTGCTGTTGGTGTGGGAACAGATGCAGTCGTGCTTTGCTGTGACAAGGGCTGCTGCTGCTGCTCTGCAGATGGCGTAACTGGAACTGGAGGCTGAACTTGTGGAGGCAGCTGTGCCTGCGGAGGTGTTGGAGTCTGCCTTTGAGGGGGGTGCATAGTTTGTGACTGTGGACCAGGAGGCATTGCCTGAGGAGTAGCTGTGGGGGCAGTGGGAGCAGCTGCTGCTGCCTGCTGTTGCTGTGATCCCAAGCCTGGGGGAGTATGGTGAGGTGTTGGGGTTCGGCTAGGTACTGGAGAAGGAGAGTTTCGGTGTAAGGGAGGCTGTGGAAGAGGTGGACAGTGAATATGGCTCCCTTGAGAACCTGGAGCCATTGCAGGAGAATTCACAGGACAGGAAGTGCTGGTCATTTGTGCCTATGGAAAAACAAGACAAGTACACATTTGCAATGACTTGAAATAGAAAAAGTCAGAAATTATTGTCAAATGGCTGCTTTCCCACAGTTACTGCATACTTTAAAAAATGTGACAAACTAATTTGTTTTGTTTTTAAAAACTCTATTTCAAAAGGAAAAATGGTCTATTAGATTTATTTTGCTCCACACGAACAGAAAGCTGATTTATTCAGCTCAAAGAGATGTTTCAAAAGAATAACCTCTACTTGTTGGTATATTTAAAGAATGGCACACCTACACTCCCAGATCACAAACCACTTCTCTCCAAAGCTGCAGATTTGTACATCCTGAATGAGACAATGCACCACAGTGAAAAATCGCTTTCAAATACACTTAGCATGCCCATGCCCCCACCCCAAAACTAGAAACTGAATTTATCATCAGAAATAAGTACAGCTGTAACTGCACCATTACAAGATTACAAAAGAAAAAAAAATAATGTATTGGTCAAGGAAAAAAGCTGTCACTTCACAAGAATCTTGCCTGCAAACTAGGAAGAAACATCAACAAGAAGCAAACTGACGTTCCCTATTTCTTCCTGGCCTGAAAGGTTCTTGCTGAAAAGGGAGAGGGAAAGGACAGAAAGGAAACTGCTAGACCGCAGGTTCAGATCTTCAGTAGTGACAACCCTCCTATCCCCCAAAGCTAGCAACACACACTGGTCCTGGATAGACATGCTTTTCTAGTACTTAGTTGACCATCTCTCAATTGTTCAGCTTCTACTGCTTTGCTGTTCAACAAGAAATTCTTAACTACTGCATTCTGCATAACAATTTCTTCTTTGCTCCATAAAAAGAAACTTGGAAATATTCCTTTGTCACACTTAAACTTAAGCCTGAGAACAAGCAAAAAATGTTTCACTCTTCCCATTCCCAGTGCTACATCAGGAAAATGCAGTGTCTCAAAAAATGAATTTAGTTGCCTATAATTCCAAAAGCGTATTGAGAAAACAAGTTGTTCTCCACTATAAACTGAACAATGAAACCTGCATACGACACAGCCCAGTGACACCAGTTCCAGAAATCAGAAACTTACTTGAGAAACTGGTGTCTGATTGCCAGGCTGAGTCATAGGCATGCTTGCCGTGTTCATTCCCGGGGAAGAAGCAGGGAACTGGGTCTGTTGTAGAAACTGATTCTGACCAGAAGGCTGGCCAACTCCTGGTTGCTGCATGCGTGAAGGAAATCCCATCTGTTGGAAAAGAAATGAAGTAGTATCACAGAGTGTGCATATAACTCCATAACATCTTACACAAAACAACATTTATCTTGTTGCAGAAATTGACGCTTGCCACTTATCTGTAAAATACAATATGGAAAGTCTGCTTACAGCTCTTCTCAAAAAAACAGATATTATGATGATTTCCCTTGTAAGCTAAGAAAAAAGATATTGATTTCAGTCTGGAACTGAATTTTAAGATTAATTTTTAATTTAAGATTAATTTTTAAGATTAATTTTCATTCCTTTGCTAAGGATGCAACAGCACAAAAAAAAAAAATATCCATTTTTAGGCAATATTTTACTCCCCAGGTAAAAAGGCTGACCAGAGTACAATCAAATCTTTCAGAAGAGATGCAAGAGGAGGAACCCAAACGGTCAAAAGAATGAAGAAATAAATACTTGATTCTTGAAGTTCTATTTATTTACCTAAGAAAACTACAGGCAAGAGAAGCAAACCTGAGAGCTCACCACCCTGGGCAGAGGCAAAATACACTGACCTGGTTCATGGCCCCAGCCTGGCTTAGCTGTCCAGGGTGCTGAAGAGGAGGGGTTTGCCGGGGTCCCATCGGTGACAGCTGCATGTTCATCTGGCCAAACTGATTCATTCCTGTACATTCATGCCAAAAAAAAAAAAACCAAACAAACAAACAAAAAAAACCCCACTCATAAACAAAGGCTTGAATTCTCCTTTGGGCACTATTCAACATTTAGTGAAAAAATGCTGTTAACTTCTTCCAAATTTTGTTTTCTATCAACCAGTTTTCTAGCATGCAATAGCATGTTTCTATAAAGAAAAGAATTCTGTCAACCAGTTACATGGAATAATTCTAAATATAAAGTGTCCAAGGTACCATGCTCCTCTACAATACAGACCAATTGTTTCCCTGCCTGAAAGATTTGTTTCCACTAACTGTTAGCAAAGCTCTGAAATTTGAGAACTACTGGAGTACATGACAAATAACCAAGTGTCACTGCTGAAGATCAACTTTCTACAGAAAGTTGCCTTGCCTTAATTACATATTAGAAATTCACTCACCGAATCCCAAACTCTTCAATTGAAGTGCTTTTGTATGTTGGCTACACTTCTTGAAGATGTAACAAAGGTTCTGCCCCTTCCTTCTAAGTAGTAAGTCTCACCATCTGCCCTTTGCCACTGTGTCCTCATCTAAGCTGGCTAAGTGCACCATATTTGACTGACCCTGTTTGACCAATCTATGTTCACACAATCAGAAATGTCAAAAGCACAGAGTTCTTTAATTAACCAAGCAAGCAGCTAACATGCAGCTCAAATCCACAAGATCATGAAATGCTATCCAAGATTTTTTTTTACATATATATTATATAGTTATATAAGTATTATACAATATAGATTGCTATTTTCTCAATCAAATGGGAAAACTGCAGGTGAAGCAAGGGCTATAACACTTCAACAAGAGTTGCCCAATTCCAAGATTCCTTCAAAATCACAGCAGCTAATTTTCTTCAAATATTTACCTGGCTGTGCCTGCATGCGATTCATCATCTGGTTTGGCACATTGGCACGTATCAGGGTTGGGTCAGGAAGAGGACCATCTAGACAAAAAAAAAATACTGGAATGAGATTATGACATTCAGAAGACCACCAGGTTTTATCCAGCAAACATATATAAAACCTCATGTGTAAAACAAACAAAAACCAAAGGACACAGTCCAGTAATGCTAAATATTCTTAAGGAGTCCTCAAAATGTGAACCAAAACAAAAAATTCCCCTGAGAATGTAAGCATGTCCTATTGACAGAAATATCATCTGACATAGAGTCAGCTTTCAGAAACTGAGGACAAATGTGAAGTATATTATTGCGGTACAACAACAAACTCAGACCCTCAGACCACAAGAACTTCTACAGACCACCCTACACTCTTACTGCACCTCTAGGTTTAAAACAGTATGAAAAGTTATATGGTTCCACACAGTATTTATCAAAGATCTGAAGTCTGAGAACTATAGAGTACATGGTAAGTAACTAAATGTGTCACATTACTACTGAGGATCAACTTTCTACTGAAGTTATACAGCAAGTGAAGTCATGGTATCAACCTTTAAGAATCTTTCTTCGATCTTGGTATGCACCTCAGTAAACCCTGTTCTGACTTCAAGCACAAAAAAGACCCAGAGCTGGATTTACCACGGTACATTCAAATATAAGCAGAAGAATTCAGAAGAACTTCTTGCATCATATGCCTAAAGCTACTGTAGTGTTATGAAAAAAAAACCTAAGTTTTTTGTCTCAATTGACTATATCAAATTTTGACCCAATCTCCTTTGACAACTTTTTAGAGTGTCATTGACAGCTGTGTATCTGTTTCCACAAGTTGTCTTTAAGAACTTCATTCTTAACTGTAAAGTATCTAAGAACATGCAAGACAAAGAATCAAGGAGAAAAATCCTTTTCTTCTGAGAAGGAACCTCTTAAGAGAAGGAGTCATTGGAGGAGGAAAAGCTCTACAAAGTAGGTTTTCAGAACTGTTGCACTTATTTTCAAGAAAGGCTACTTCAGTGGCCAGAGCGGGCAGGTTGGAACTAGATGATCTTAAGGTCCTTTCCAACTCTAACTATTCTATGATTCAATGGGGGTGGAGAAGAAGAGTCATCTTAAAACAGATTGTGGCTCAAATAATTAAAAAAAATATTCGCTCTCTTCTACACTTAAATCAGGGTATGGAATATAATTATATTTAGAAATACACACTTTAAAATCCTCTATTTCAATTATTTACAGGACTGCATTGGAAATACAATCAGCAGACACCTCTACTTCCTAACTAAAAACCACCACCTGCAACAATTTGTATTGCATGTTTTTATGCTACCCAAGTAAAGATATTCTAGATACTTGACAGCCTAGAGCACTTTGTCCCTTCCTATTGTTAAGGAGACATGCCACTCTTTAGCAGCGTGATAGTTTTGACCATTAACTCCTCTACAATTTCATTATAATATACAAATACATGGTTAGCAGAGGGGAAAAAAAAACCCCAACAAAACCCAAACAAGATAAAACCAAGCTGTTTAGCATTAGGAAGGTGAAGTCAAGTAACAGAACTACTGCGAAATACAAGATAGCTGCATGGGGGAAAGAAGCAAAATCTGGTTTTCACTGCATGCTTGAGAGGCCACTTGTCCAAAAAAAACCCCAAATGTGTCACAGAACAAGTGCCATCTAAACTACTAAACTGTGAAAGGCATAAATACCTAGGCACGTCAATCATCATATTCCCTTAGCAACAATCGTAATAGTAGTGATAATTTTTAAACCAAACTAAATATTATGAAACTACGTATCTTACAGTAACTGAAGTTATCTTTAAATCAATTCATTCTAGGAGTGAATCTAATGAGACTGAAGCTCTACAGTCTTAAGGATGCAACTTAATCTCCACTCCCTCCACCCTCAAAGTAAGTGCAAAGGTTTACAATTCTTTCATTTGTTCAGAAGACTAAATGCTTTTACATAATCAATGGTCACTAACACAGAAGCAAAGCAAAGAACTTGCAAATACTTCAGAACAAAGAGGGAAAAGCTCTGTTTAACTCTGAGAAAGCCAGGTACTTGTGAAACAAGGGCAAAATGATCACTAGCTTACTCAAATGACACTATAGGATTCCCCTGCACCAGTGAGTCCCAACTGCTTACTTGCAGACATCCCAGGCTGGGGCTGTCCCATGTTTGGCCCTTGATTCATGGGAGCCTGTGGCATGCCTGGAGCATTCGGGATCATGTTCTGCTTCTGCAGCCTGGTTCTTCGTTTCTCCTCCAGCTCCTTTTGTATCTTATAGATCTTCTCCGCTAGCAAGTGATAGTACTCTGCCTGTTGGGGAGGAAACAAGTCAGGAAAAGAGACGACACACTAAGTAAAGGCAACAAGTCACAGTAATTGAAGCTTGCAAAACAACCTCACACACACACTTTGGCTTGGGTGGGAGTGGCCCTCCCTTTGCAGGGGCTGCCTGGCAGACAGGAGGGCAAAAAGGGGGCACTGCTGGCAACCATTAAACCAACACGAGACATTTTTTGTGTCCAACACTTCTCTGGGAGAATCACAGTGAAGAGCTTCATGCTGCCTTCAGGGGACTCACAGAAGTCTCAGGCACAGCAGACACCAACAGGCATCCACCCCCACTCCTGGCACTTCCTCAGACTGGGAGTTTCACCTGGGCTTTCACTCCTCTTCCTCCCCAGTCACTATGGGCTGAGGGAGACACACACTCAACTGGATGGCAGAGGATGGCATCTCACCCTGCTGTTTGCTGATTCATACATATCACCTTCCACTTTCCGAGCATACGCCACCAGATTCTCCATACGCCGATCCTTCAGTGCTGCAGGATCAGGAGTAGGAAATATGGCTTGGACCCTGAAGGAAAAAAAAAAAACCATACAAAAGATAATGAGACACAAGGCCAGACAGGGACCCAGAACTAATCCCAGTGATCTGAACACAAAGCAGCAAGCAAATCTTCTGACAGACTACGGCATTGCTACTGCTCCCAGAGTACACTACCACCGTGTTGATGGCATGAGCACACTGTGGGACACTTCCAATACAACAGTCCCAAACCAGCAGATGCACTCCATCTTTCAGGCTTCCACTTCCCCTTTTCAGGCACCCTGATAAAACCCATTCCCTGGTGCCCTAGGTTTTTGCTAACACCTCTGATGGCGATTCTTTAAGCAACCCTAAATCACTCACTTAAAACTAAACCACGACACCAGTCTCATGCACCCTGACAAGACTCAGCCCCTGGCCCCCTAGTTTTGGAAGCCAGGCTTCCTCCTGCTGCACACATACACCTCAGAGGCAGGCAACTCACTTAACAGGAGATTGTTTTGATGTTAGCTACTCACAGTTTATGAACAAGGTGGTTTCGGAGATCCTGAGTAATGTCTTCATGCCACTGCTTTCGAATTCCGGTATTGGATGGTTGAGCTGTTGGCATGGCTCCCAAACTGGCAACACTGGCGCTTTCACTCATCATGGGGCTTCAAAAACAGAGCAAGAATTGAGGGCAGAAGTCTAGCCCAAGCTTAGTCACCTTACAGTCATAGCCTCTTTTAGAATAATGTTAAGACAAAGTGCCAGCTCAGCCATTCCCTAATCAATGGGCAAACTCTGCAGAAATAGCTGCACAGACACCAAAACAACACCATGAATGAGTACACGCTGTACTACCCAAGGATTTGGAAAACTCTGACAAAAGCTACAGAATCCAAAGGGAGAGATAGCCATCAATGGCATTTACCCCACTGCTTATGCAACAAGTGCCATGAGATCAAAACAAAATTGCTGGGGTACAAAGAATAATTCAACTTACTTTTGAGAATTCATGGTTGAATGTAACATTGAGTCAGGTAGCAGATTAGGAGCTTGAACTCCGACTCCTCCATTCACTCCCATTGGATTTGCACCTAGAAAACAGAAGAATAAGTATTCTTAAATGAATATCTCATTTACTGTGCAAAAATCAGTAATTGCTCAGCAATAACAAGGGTCTAGACTGGCAAGTACTTTGACTTCTCTGAAGTGAGTTCAATTACCCATTGCTCTTTATTCTCTTCCTTCTACAAACTTATCTTAAGTCTGAGACACAACACTGTTGTCCTCCAAGCAAAGCATGACATCACACTACTATTCTGCACAGTAGAATGGTTGGGGTTGCATGGGACCTTAAAGATCACCTAATTCCACTATCTTACTGTACATCTCAACAAGCAAGCAATTTCAATTTGCTGCAAACGTTATGTACCGGAGCCCTTTCCTGTGACACCTCAATTGAACATGCAGCAGTACCAACCACTTCAGGTTTTTTGTTTAGAAGCAGTTCATTTTTTTTGTCATTCAGAGGTTTAGGATGTATACTCACAAAGGCTTTAAAAACTTAAAAAATCAGCTACCACCTATATCTGACAAGGTCCACTTTCACCCATTCCATAACCCAGGATTCTACAACCAACATCAGTGTTTGTACTAGGAAGGAAAACCTGACAATCCTTTGCAGGAAAAGCCTCTAGTAATTTGTTACGTATCAAAATCTGATTTTCTACATCAGAGCAAAGCTCAATCACCATAAAAAAATTGTCTATTTTCTTCACACACTACAGTCAAGACTTAAAAAAATGGAGAAAAATGAAGCATAATTCTGCCTGGAGCTCCTCAATAAACCATTCTGTGAGGTTGAGAGTAGCCTGAATGCCATTACCAAGCGTCACACATATTTAGGATACCTGAACCCCCCAGAATCTATATTTCAAGCAAAATTTGACATTGTATACGAAAGAAATCCACTGAAATTAAGTATATCAAGCCTAATACAAGCCTCTGGTATCACAACCAAGTGCTTAACAGCCTTTTCATAAAGCTTCCTCCAGCCTCCCTTTCCTTAGTCACTTTCTTCTCCTGCCCAAATCTATTTTGCTATTTGAGAGCAAGCTGCTGTAGAAGACAACTGCCAACCTTTGCCTTAACCCTCCCTTTTTAAACTGTCAAACCCAACCATTTGTTTGATCTACTTAGGACTGCCTCTTTTCACACTTGCAGTCCTCACCAAATCCTGCCGTTTCTCCTAAGCCAGCCCTGTTGTCATGTAGGCCATGAGAACATAAATCTGGTAATTCCTCTTACCTGTTGCAATTCCCTCCTTAGCCACCCTCTCCTAATAATGAAACAACAGTCAAAAGTCTACACTCTCCATGCTTGTCCTTTCTACATTAAGATTCAGTTCTTCACTTTCCAGGAGCTTTTCAACCCCATCTCACTGGATTTTCTTATCAGCGCTACAAGGAGCACCCAATGAGAATGCAGAGGCCAAACTCTGAGTCTATAAAAAAAATATTTACAAAATCCAAGCAAGAGCCATTTTCTTCAGAAAAGGCATGACATTTTACAATAAGCTACCCATGCAACTTACAGTTATGTACATCCACATGACAGGATTCAGATAAACTGTTATTTATTACTTTTAATTTTTAAAACAAACATTACTTATCTGAAATACAGCTGAAAAATGCTGCAGTCTGAGTGATGAGGAAGTACACTTGAATACAGGCATTCCAACACATGCATTTCCAATTAAAAACTCTTAAAAAGCTCTAAACTTGCATTACAGTACAATTACAAAAGTACTAAGGAACATTAAATAAAATGCTTTAGAAAATTGGTTACAAACACCTGAACTCTAATCATCTTTCTGAAGAAAATACTTTCCCCAGAGAATATCTTCTCCAAGAGAAGGTATCTGGTCCCTCTAATGTTCCTGTTCCACTGTGCAGCCTGCTATACCAAATCTAAAATATAGCAAAGCCATGGTTTTTGCAAATTAATTAGCAGTATTAAGCTAGTAGGTTAAAAAAATCCGCATTAGATAACAGTACAGGAAAGTTGCCTGTAGTTTGTATTTTAACACAGATAAACTTACTCATAGGATTCATAGGGCGCAGACCCTGGGGTGTCTGCCCTTGTTGCTGATTCTTCACTTGAGCCTGGGGCTGTGTCTGCATCTGGTTCCCTTGATAGGTCAGTCCAAGGGCTGCGTAGGCTCTCTCAATGGAGCTGGGGTCTATCTGACTGGTAGTGTTTATGCTGGGTGTTGTCTGCTGCCCCACACCCACAGAGCCAGTATTTGCAAGTCCTACTGCAGCTCCACCCAGCAGCGCTGGAAGAAACGTACCAGTATCAAGTGAGTAAGGACAGCAGGAGGTAGTCCAAAGACATCCACAGACACAGGAAGAGAACCTAAGGAGTACACTAGAGAACTAAGCCCATCTCCTTCTAGGTATGCATGCAGAGGTCAGATCTGGAAACCTGGCATGAAACAGGGAAACAAGTCTTGACCCAACCAGCCATTCCAACAACATTCCCTTTGAGCTGCTGAGAAGGAAATCCCACTCAAGTATTTAGGACACTTCTCTTTGCTTCGAACTGAAAACAGAAGCACACCATGACCCAGAGGCTAAAGGCAGAAGGGTACATACAGCTCTTCACCAGTCACTGTAATGTTTGGTTTGGTTGTTTGGTTTTTTTTTTTTTTAATTTTCTTAAAAAAAAAACTAGCTCACATCAACCATGAGAAGAGCCCAAAGTAACACAAAGGAGGGAAAAAACAAACAACAAAACCAACCAAAAAAAATCCCTCCAAACTAAACCACCATAAGGTAACACAATGACGAAAGTCATGCCAAAGATTTTAGCAGGAAGACCAAACAGACAACAAAGAGAAGGGGGAAGAGACATCTGATACAAACAAAGGTTGAAGACAGAACCAAACATCATCAGGGCTGAAATAACAAAACAGTGTGTGTATATGCATGCCTATCTGTCTCCAGCATCTGGCCAGCTGGAAGAGATGGTAGTGAAAAGCCAATCATGTGATTGAAAGATCTTGACTTGCTCACCCCTAACACTCTCCTGCTAGGAAAATCCAATAAAGTTAGAGATCTTCTGTAGACACTAGCTATCAGACAGAAAAATATTCTGTGACTCTAAAAGCAAGCGGAAAATCATATTACATGATCCTAGATAGCAAGAGCATCACCACTACCACCTGGGTGCAAGAAAGTTTAATTCCCAATATACATTTTATGGTTTATCCAATACATGGAATTCCCCAGTAGACTTACATTGTTGATTTCTTTTGTCCCCAGCATTTTTGAGAGGCAAACATACAGGACAGTCATGTCGTGTGCAATTCTTCCAGTGCGAGATAATTTGTCGGGAAGATGCACAATGTGCCACTGAGAAAGGGAGAATTATGAAAAGCTTTACTACCAGTATCTTCATGTGGCGCATACAAACTAGGTAGGGAGCAACTAATTCTCTCAGTGAACACATCTACATCAACACAGGTCAGTACAGTATTCCTTAAAATAGCTCTGAAAATGTAGCTAGATTTCTTTAAGAACTATTGGCTCAACTAAAGCTTACTTCAAAGACCTATGTCATATAGCCCAGCCTATGGCTCAAAGTCCACCACCATATACATCAGGCAGACTGTATCAAGCAATTGAGATGCCAATAGGCACACCCCAAATAAGCCTAAGCTACCAAAAAGGTATTACACATTTTTCCTCAGCTGCTAAGATAGACTAAATGCTCATCAGTGCCAGTGGCAGCTTAATTCCTGGCCAGCTACTGCTTGAAATTTGTCTCTTTCACTTAAGAGAAACAAATAGACTACTACTTGCAGATTGCTGCTTTGCACCTACCCTTATCAGAACGCAGCATCCCAAAAAGTATTGCAGTGAGTTACAAAGCAAAAGATCTTTACTCATCTCTGTATGCCTGACCTAGAGATGAGAGCTCTTGTCTCTAACTTGCCTGAACTTTAGAGCTTCAGAAGTTGTTTATGATTTCCATTCTTAAGGGGAGAGATAGCTTAAAAAAAAAAAAAATTTGTACTTCCCAAGCCACCCACTGGTTTTCCATCTCCTTTGAGAAGATGCCCTTCTCATTCTACAAATGATAACTGCATCTATATAACCACTCCTCCACTTACCCTGGCAAGATTTGCCAGCCTGACAGTGCGTCATATGGTTCAGGACATTCTTCATGGTTCGGCAGTGAGGGAGGTTGCACTGTCGCACTTCCCCGTTGGCCTGTTCTCGCCGCTGACACTTGTGAGCATGCAGGAGGAGAACTAGTTGCTGCTGAATAAGTTTCCGTTTTTCTGGATCTGCTGTTGGTGCTCCAGAACCCATTCCTTGAGAAGCTGCTGGCCCCATCCCAGCTTGCTGAACTTGAGGAGCCTGCTGCTGGCCCTAGAGGAGATGGAAAGGAAGTTCCCAGAAACAAATCTACTTTTGAGAATAATTCCTTCAGCAATGACAAATAGCAGCAAAAACAAAAAAAAAGAATTAAAGCAGAAAAACAGCTACCACATTCTGCAATTAAGGGAATACCCCACCTATCTGCAGCTCTGGATGACTCATTAAATACACCCCTTAGCAACAGTCCTGTCAATTCTCTCCTCATAGTCCTAGCTCTTGCCTTATCAAAGAGTAGCAGAACTTTGCACATGCTGACAGGTTAATTTGCGGTGCTAGACCAAGCAGAAAATATTAATAGCACTGAGACCTCAAATCTCCTTCTCATTTTGGAGGCTAGAAAGTTGCATCCACAATTCCTGCATTAAGGGAAGAAGGCACCTTTTAGGGTAAATAGTTTTCCCTTTATTTCAGCATAAGGTGCCTCAATTTGGCTGTTCTTAGAAAAGGAGAATGAAGGGGAAGTTCTGGGAACCTTTTTCCCTCTGAAAATTTGCATGTAGGCATTCAAAACAAGTACCTCCTAGACTCTGCTAGATATGAAACACAACTTCAGGATAATATGCCACAGAACTAATGTCAAGTACGGCAACATCTAGTACTACTTCTGTTTACTTCTTCAGACTTCTTTGTATTTCTTCCAGGAGACATTTGAGGAGTACTTTGCAAAGAACAGAGGCTGGGGGACTCTGCATTGCTTGCATCACTTCAGTTCAACAGCTTTCAGTTTTTAACAGACTCTTCACAGAGGGTTTTAGAGAATGCTTCTGGAGATATCCAGATTTTTAGAGCTCAGTTACTTGCATTTGTAAGCCCCAGTTTTTCCACAGCATTTCAATACTAGTATTAACCCTTCCTTTTACAAGGAGACTTTACCAATTACTCAGTCCCCTCAGGGTTTCTATGGGTTCTGATATGACCCTACCTGCCTTGTTTGCAGCCTGTGATTCTAAATGATAACTGAGATACCAGCAACTTCTCACTCCTAGGTTCAGCTGGGGTTCTGAACAGCAAATTTTGGCTGCTGTTTTATTGGTTCATATAACCAACTGGTTTGGAGACTTCCAGTGTTTCATGCTCAACACCAAAAAAAAAAAAAATAGAATTAAACTTATAGGATTGAGCTCTTTAATTCCAAGGTACAAGTTATCTGGAAATGGTTTTTCAGCAACACTGAAAAGTCAAGAGACTAACCCTCCCAGAGGCAGGGATGGGGGGGGAGAGAGGGCGGGCATGGAATCTGAAGCAAGAAGAAACATAAGCTGTATTTATAAATGTGAATTTGTTTCCTAAATTAAAAAACAAAAACAAAAACAACATGTATGTAGGGGATAAAAAGGGAGGGCATGTTGCATGTATACTCCTAACCGATTTAAACTTCTAAAATGAGACAATCAGCCACAAGCATTAAGCTCAAGCTAGGGAATCCAGTGTTCAGGCCTGTCATTTTCAAGCTTGCACCATCCACTATTTGCCATACACTTTTCCCACTTCCTCTTTTCCCTTCCTTAAGCCCTGCTTCAATGCAGTGTGAGGGGAAAAAGGGAGACACAGGGCTACTACAGCAACAACTGCCAAGCAACATCCAGAGTCAGGACTGTTTGTGTTCACGTAATTCAGAACAGAAACGAACACACAACTGGGGCTTCTAAGCAGTATCATTTCTGTTTGAGAAGGGATACTTCTCTCTCCACAAATCAGTGAGTACAAACAGCAAAACAAGCCTCAAAACAAAGATGCACTGAGAAGAAGGGGCCCAACAGAGCAACTTCAAGAGAAGGGATGGAAGAAGAGAGCAGAGGTGCCCAAACAGGTGGCAAATCTCACTTCAGTCAAGGAGCCTAATTTAATTTTCTCTGCTAACAGGGTTTGAAGGGCAAAGAATGGAGGTCCAGCTTCTCCAAAAGAGAGAGTACAACGGAGCTTTCTCCTTCAGATCAGCCTTTTTAGAGTTAAGCAAATGCACTATGGATGGATTCATAGCACATATTCACACTGGGTATGACAGCTGCAAAAACTTATAACATGGCAAGAGCAGAGCATATTGCTCCATTTTAAGTCTACTACAACATTTTCTGGAGACATCTTTCATTCTACTTACCATGTTAGGCATTCCTGCCCCAGGAACTGGCTTCTTGTCCATTGGAAACTGTGGTAAGCTATTCTGCAGTGCAGCTTTATTCTGCATCTGAGGCCCAAGTCCACCGGCTCCAAGCTGCTGCCCAGTATTCTGACTATATGGCTGGCCGTAAGGGCTGGGATTGCTCATCATTCCCATCTAGGAATTAGAATAGTAAAATGTTCAAGTAAGACAGCTTAAATTCACAATGTGGAAGGCAAATGAATAGATCAGAGAAGCAAGAGGGATCACAGCCATGAACCAGCTGCAATGCAGAACTGGTCCACATGCTTCTCCCTGCTCCTCCGTGTGCATGTATTTAACCCATCACACAACATCAACTTCACAACCAGACAGTTCCTGTAAACACAGTGAAGACAACTTACCAAACTTTAAGGTCAGTCTGGTCAAACTGGCTTGATTATTTCTTTTTATAAACATTTTGTGCACCAGATTTCTCATTTCAGCTTTCCCAATCACAAATTAGTTCCATGGGCTATGTACCTCACAAGTCAGAGAACTCCTGTGCTCCCAGCACCTCCACATGAAGACAAATACCACCTTCATTCATATCAGCAAGGTTTATCCCCAAAATATCCCACCCAACTGTCAGTACTCCCACAGCTCCTCTCCAGTCAGCTGTAACAATGCATGTCTATATACAATCTTTTTCTATTTAAGAATAAACCATAGGCATAGGTACAACCACAGTCACAGTAACTCATTTGCAGTGAGTAGTACTAGAGGTCAAAAGGAGATGTTTGCTGCCAAACAAAACAAATCTACTGAACCATTCATCGATAGGGGATGTAGATTTCTATATCATACAAACTATGTGTATATTCAACAGGCCTTCTAGGACCAAAACAACTAGCCATAGAAGATCAGGAAACACAGAGATCTTTGTTAAGATTACCAAGTTCTCACCATTACTCAGGTAGAATCCTCAAAGAGCCATAACTCATAATAATAAAGACACAAATGTACTTTAAAGAGCTGCATTGTTTCAATTCACATTAGCATTTGACTAGACAATGTTCAGTCTCCTTTGATACTTCTTGGCGCAAGTCTGGGCATTTTTCTGCATTCAAGAAGTATACAAGCTCCTATGGTACGTTTGTTTCCAATCATTCCTACATTTATTCTCAAAACATCCTCCCCTAGTAGAAACACCTTGTTTCTTCTCCTGAACCTTCTCCTTATTACAGAGAAGTAATATACATGCCCAGCAATTACCTGTGATTAGTCAAACACTTTTTCAGGTTGTAACATCTGCCAATCCACTGTAACAGTTGCCTCCAATTTGCATTTACAAAGTAAGGCAGACTCAAATTCAAGCTATAGGAAAAGAAACACAAAATTCACTAAAGAGCCTGCCACTTTAGACATCCGATAGGTACAACTGAATTCCCTTGAGGACAGTGCCTCTCTTCCACAAACAAGGAATAACAATAATCACAGAGCAGTAAGTCATTAGAAAGCAAAGCAAAGAATCTCCACACATGGAAGATAAACTGCAATGATTAGGCAGAACCAAAAAAGCCTTCCTTTCCTCTGTCTCCTCTGGCACTACCCCTCTGTGTCTCAACTGCAATGAATACACAGAGGGTGACCAATGAGGCAGCTGCTGTCAAAAAAGGAACAGGTAAGACTCAAACCCTTCCTGCTTCTCCCTCAGAAAACTAATAGGATATTATTTGCAAGCTGAGCAGAAGGGATAGGAAGAAGAAAAATGGAAGGAGCCAGCAAACACTTTCCCATTGTCACTGCTGCCTCAAATTGACCAGCGGTTGGTCAGATTTAATTAAGGACTAACCATGGGAATCATTTCCTTAAGAAAAGGTCTGTTTTCCTGTAAGATAGCCTGGATCCCTTTGGCTCCAGAAAGGGTTTTGAAAACAGGTATATCCCCAAACCCAGAAATTTCTAAGCAAAGTTTTCAAGTTCATTAGCAATCACAGCTCCTAAAGTTAGCTGACACCTGAGAGTACCCTAAAGCAAAGACTATGTTGGCCATCACTAACACTGCTCTCATAACTTCTGCAACTTACACTGCTATCAGCCTCAAAAAAAAGCCCTTAACCAAGTAATTCAGAATTGAAGGCTCAAGGCGCATTTTCACACCCTGGTGGCACAGTGAGAAATTAAGATGCCCAACTCGGACAACTGTGGAGACTTCAACACATTCATAAAAAAAGATTCAGAATAACTGCGGCCTGAAGAGCTAGCTCTGTCCTGGCTGTAGGGGGAGAACCCTAAACCCAGACATAAAAAAAAAAAAGCACCTTTACCATGTCACTCATAACAGACTTTTTCTAATGAATTTCAGGGATGAGGTTTAACCATGCCAATCAACTTTTGTATCTGCCACACAGCTGGACACAAGCTCTATAGGAAGCAGCTGGCTTTTTCAAATGTACTAATCAAGTTGGCCCAGCAAAATGTTCTGTTATTTTCTTAAGCATGAGACATTGGAACTGTTTGGGGTATAAAACCAACCCTTCAAACAAGGCTGTCTCCATTGCAGAAACACAGGGCTCCACTCTCCCAAGGGCCGAGAACCATCATACACCCCACCAAGGGGACTTCCTCCACCCTGCTGTACCCAGGGACCTAGCAGCATAAGACTACATGCCCAGCTCAGCTGCCCCTGACAGAGGTAACCCTCAGTTCCCTGTCTCAGTCTTACAGGAAAGGCAAAGACCAGAGAAGCATAGGTCAGGTTGGAGGGCAAACATGCCAAACTGACTCAAGCAACATCTAAGAAGGATGCTAAAAACCAAATGTCTCCAGGTCTCTTGGAACAAATCAGCAGCCATTCTTCATCCAGGTGAAACAGACACCTACCAGATCCACAGCTGAACATGATGGCAATGCTTCCCAGTCTTGCTATCACAGACCCACTGACCTGACACCAACAACCTGCATGCAACTCTAGACTGAGTGAAGGGTCATACGTGAGGTTCTTCACCTGGCACAAGATGGCCTTGTGACCCTGGCACAAGAAGCAGAAACACACATTCATGTCATTTCCTGTGATAAGTTGAGACATATGGATAAAAGAAAACACCAAACAGGAAGATATGGATGGACTCATGACTACTGAAGTAAGATAAAAATAACCCTGTATAATTTTATCAGTAGGAAACAAACAGACTGACATAGTTCATCATTGCATTCATGATCTATTGGGAGTGAGGGGCAGATAAACAAGCGCAGAAGAACCAGCCAAAGAAATGTGATGTTAGTACCATTACATGAGACAAATACAAGGCTTCATTTGCAATACCATGCAAAAACGTACATGACCAAATCATAGCTAGAAGTCAGTGAACGCAACCTCTATGCACTCCTTCCTGGCCACCTCCTTCCATTGCTCTTCTCATTTCTCTTCTTATCCATCCCATCTGTTGTTTTTCTTCTTCTCACAGCCTCAACTTACTTTCAGCACATATGAAAAGACTTAGACACAGGAAGAACAGACAGAAATCCACAGCACAGTAAAGAAGAAGAAACAAGGAAAACTGCAAAAATATGATAACGCATGGCTAAGAGATGGCAATGGTAACCTCCAAGGGTTATACCTTCTACATACAGTGGAAAACAACTTGACTTCCCTGCCTCCAGTGGAAGCATAGAATATCATTACCAGGTGGAAGGTACATGCCTTCCACCACATAAAGGGCATAGACAACACAAGTTCAGGAAACATCCTAGTTCATAAGCACAAGCAGCATCAGATAGGGCTGTTCAGACACTCCCCTCCATCTGAGAAAAGCAACTACAAAGGTTGAAGAAATTCCCTGAAGTTTTGTTCCAGTACCATGAAATGCAAGCATCTTCAATTTGATAGGACAAGTAACTAACTCTGATTGCCATTCTACTTCCAATACCATTGGGTACAAATTAAGGAGAAATACCTGTTACAGCTACACACGTACACATTAAATATATTCTACTGTTCTCTAGAAAAACAATTGCTTCACTGACAGTCTAGGATTTGAAAGACAACTAGGTATCAGCAGTAGTATTGAACAATGACCAGTTTTAAGATATGCAGAGATAAATGTAAGCATGGAGAAGTGAAGAAATAGTATTAGTTTTAGTAACATTCTTTCAAATCAGCCAACATTTGCAGTATCAACTACGTACGTCTCTCAGGGTAACTGCAGTGCATGCACTAGTTTAAGACCATATTGATAGCATCTAGTATCTTTCCAGATTAAACATGTTCACAAGTGTAAGTTAAAATCAGGAAAGTCAGTTTTAGTAAATTCCAGCTTGCTTTTTAAAACCACGTATTTATGGTACACCACTTCACAGTGCCATTCTACTGACTGGTAGAGCATTGCTGGACCTAGGCATAACAACAAAATTTTGCTAGTGGTATCCATTGCATTCTTTCCAATGACTGTTATTGCTCTTCTTTGCACCTGACTACATAATGTTTTAAGATACCTACTGCAAGACACTAGCATTATTTCACTGTCATCTGTGCAAAGAACTCCCCTAACCACCCCAGAAACTTCGATTCGAATCCATGCCTTTACTGCTCTAGTCCTCCCTCACAAACAAATACTCCTCCCTTACATTTGGATCAAGTGAGCAACTTTCCATTTTTTCAGCTTGGTTCAAAAAAGAAAAAGCAAAGGACTAGAGCACACAACAAACTTTACCCATTGAATCAAATAGCTAATAGGCAACCAAAAACGTTGACCTCCTACTGAGGATGTGACAAATATGCCAGTGCTATGGAACATCATCTAAATTTACAATTTGAGAGTGACATCATCTTCAGTCTCTGTGCAGCTTTGAACAGAACTTTATTCTGAAATTTCTCATTGTTTTACTTAAAGGAAGTTATGGAGATTCTGAAGAATTACATTTGTCTTTGGATAATATTGACACTGATTCTTTCAGGAATCATAGAGTGGTTTGGGTTGGAAAGGACCTTAAGATCATCCAGCTCCAACTCTCCTGCCATGGGCAGGGATGCCTCACACTAGATCACATCACCCACGGCTCTGTCCAACCTGGCCTTGAACACTATTTAATAGAGGTTAAACCAATAAAACCAAGTGTATCGATTACAACTGAAGACTGCATATACCCCAATAGTAAACCAAATGACAAAATTACTACTGGAACTCTGAACATTTCATGTAATTTCACATGTGAGTGAAATACATACCAGAGGTAGTAGTAATGGTCTTACTAACCTGAACTGCCTTCATATCCATTTCATTACTTGAGTAAGGCAATATTTCGTAAATCAGTGGGAGATGAAATCTCAGTGATCTGAAGGCCAGGATACATGGTCACTTTGTGATAGAGCACTGCTAATACAGAAATGCACAACACAAAATACTCTCCTCCCCTAAAAAGAGGCTGGACAATAAGACTGTAACTGGACACTCTCAACATAACCCAGTGGAACAACAAACTTAAGTAAATAAAACTGCGAATGAACAATGGTTCAAAACCAGAAATGTGAATTTCTTCTCAACTTAATACAGATCTTGAATTTACTGTTTACTTTTCAATTAATCCAAGTTGTAAAGCTATCTAGTGAAACAAAAAGCCCCCAAAATGCTTAAACACTGAAAGAATCAAGGCTTTACAAACAAATTCCAAGCTTCCATTTTAAGAGTAATAGGCAAATCTGTCACCTTCCTAACTTGCTCCCAACCTAGCACATAGAAAACAAAAAGCTATTCAAGAAAGCAAAACTGATGACAATTCCTTTCACTTCCAAATTTCTCAGTTCCTTTTAGGCTAGACTTTCACAGGCATTTTTAAGCTGGTACTGTCATGAAAACAAGGTCCACACCCCCTCTTGACTGGCAACATCAATTCCTTTAAGATGACCCCTCCCTAATATCAGCATCAACTTCTGTACTGAGGACAACAAACTGGACCAGAAAAACAATGCAAATGAATCTTTCCTTTTTAAATGACCATCTGAGTTTCAAGTTTGGATTAGTTCCTCAACAGTCTCATGCAACTGGCACAGAGACAGCACGCAGACAGAATTGCTTCTTTGTATGTCAGTGGCTGCTTCCAGCATACGACAAGCTACAGCATTAAGCCACAGGATGTAAGCAGCACATTTTCACAGTACAATTTTATGTATACCAGGTGACCCTAAATCAATCATTTACATTGACATTTGGGATTTCGAGTCCTAAGAAGTAGCCACACACCTAGAAAAGTTTGGAAGTACATGGGTAATATGTAAAGCAGGTGTTCCACTGCTGCTAGCTAATGTTTTGGGAGGAGAGGAAGAATGCACTTCAGTAACTTCATAGAACAACAGAACAAAGCAGAAATGTAAACAATTTTCCTCTCCAAATTGACAAGCCACTTGTCGCAACTCATCTTTACTGTTAAAGGAGTATAACATCTTCCCTCCCAAATAGTTCACAGCACAGGAAACCTAAGCTATTCCTCAGTATAAACCATTGCAGACAACACACCTCCATTTCACTGAAATGGAACTCGCAGAGGCAACACTCCCCTCCGCCCCCATCACCTAAAGGGGCTGACTTTGGCAAGGTAACATGATGAAGCTGAACACAACCAAAGTGTTTGGTCTGGTTTTTTTTCCCTTCCATTGAAGGACAGCTCCAGGATAACACACATTTTTTTGCAGTGATGAAGGAAACCTACAGAAGTTATTACACAAACTCCCACATTAACAGCAACACAGCACTAAAATTACCAATTAAAAAAAAAAAAAGGCTTTTAAAAACAACTGCTGAGGGTCCTCTGTTTTCATCTACTTTTTGAAGATTTGTAGGTGGGAAAACACAAAAGCAGATGGGTGGAGAGAGAAAACGGTCAGACATGGCTGTTGTCAGATTTTGCTAACTCCAGTGCATGAAGTGAAACACAGGCTCCCTGCCAACAACCAAACCAATTGAAGACATTCTGGAATTTCAGCCTCCATTTCAGACTGTTCTCTCTCATCCAGCAGTTTCAACTCCTGTGCAAGGGCTATACCCACCACACTCAAATTCATCAGGTTTTTTTAATCAACAATTAAAGAACTCTGAAGTATTTTACCCAGTCTGGGACTGCAAACTAAGAACCAGAAGTTTTGGTCTGAATATTCCCAAAGGCACAGAGTGTTCTCACTTTTGATGTACAACACACTTCAGAATTTAAGTAAGCAAAGAAGACAATTTAACTTTGGGCTATATCAACCAAAAGATTGATTTTGTGTTCTTCGTTTAATTCTCCTAGCTAAATGAGATTACAGTGCATAACCCTAGAGCTACAGTGCATAACCCTAGAGCTCTGGTAAGTAACAGTTAAGAAGTTCCATTTCACCCAATACATCAATTTTTGACCTCTGAATATAGCTTTCTGAGGATCAAAGTAAATTTACTTTTTTTTTTACAGCCAAGGAATAATGAATGAAATACCATGTCATTCCAATACAAGAATACTTCTAAGTAGTTACATATTTCTTTCCACAGCAAATTGCATACAAATTTGCTACTGTAGCAATGAAGCTTTGCAAAAACTTTCCTATCAGGCAAAAATATCTAACATAACCAGGTCACACATTACTAGACACGTACACATAGATATCTATCAGAACCATTAGCACACTGAGCTTAAGCAAACAGCTCAAGAACTTTATGATTAATAGCATTCACAAGACAATTTACTACATTAAAGTGTATCAAAACCATTAATAAACAGCATAAGTTTCATTTACATTTCAAATACATTAAAAGACTATGTTACTTATCATTCCAAGTCCTTCAAATGGACTTCAGGCCCTCCAACATATATCTACTCAAGTATTGTAAAGCATGCTGGAAAAAACTGCCCCCTCATTAGCCAAGAAGCAAAATATCCACCCCTAAAGTGAACTGAAACATTATTTTCTAGGCTTTTGATCAAAACACTGAAAACTGGGGAATACATACTTAAGTGGCTCCCTACACTAAAAAAACCCAACTAATTGTGCATGACAAAAATTCAGGGCAGACATCTCCTAGTCACTTAAACCACTAGGTCTTCTCTTGGCTTCTTAGTGACTCATGACAGCAGCTTTTTCCCATCACCTAAACCCCATAAGGACATTTCCTTCTCCAGCATAAAAAAGTTTTTTTTTTTACCCCAGCTTACTAGTTTACTCTCCCATAGAAAAAGCCTTTATAAAGTTTAGAACTGGATTGGTTTAACAGTATTTACAGACCCAACATCAGTCTTCAGGTGTCTAAACAAGCATTCATTTTCCATCCTTGACTCACATACCTATTTCTTAAAAGGCCAAAGTATGTCTTTTAGCACATACAGTGCGTGAAGTCTAATCAATCCTGAAAGTGCCTCTCAGCATATGCTACAGCATATACATTCAGCTGATTTCAGACAATACATACTCTCGTTAAATGTCACAAAGAGAAGAGCACCACCATATCTAAAAGGTCCTGATGAATTCCCATCACACTCAATATCAGGATCACATTAGATGGGAAAGTACATTTGTGGATAATGCATAAAACAGAATAAAATATAACCATATTACTTTCCAGTGTTGCTGATAAACTATACTGCCACAAGATTTCTACAACAGACTTTTTAATCTAGCAAGTCTTACTTCTTGTGAAAGATTCAATTTTTGCCTCCCATCACTGCTCCAAATTCCACTTTAGCAGCATATAAACTATTTACCACATGATCCAGGACTCTTAAAAGAAAAAAAGTCCTATTCTATAGAACCTGTACCACAGAGGAATAAATCTTACCAAAGTCAGCAACAAAAGGAAGGTAATAAAGTCAAGTTTAGCTTGTCTTACCTTGTTCATAGCTCCAGGCTGTGGCCCTCTCAGTCCAGCTTGTCCTCCCATCTGTGGAGAGCCTTGTTGCAGTGTCTCAGCCAACAGATTACCAGGACTACCCATTCCTGGGTTTGGGTATGGCATATTAGGTCGACCTCTGCCTGCTCCAATTGAACCGTTCATGACTTGCCCCTGCATCATTCCCTGTCCGTTGCCTGCTGCCAACATCCCAGGATTCATGCCAGCATTCATCCCTGTGTTCATTCCCATGCCAGGCTGATTAACTGGACTGTTTACTGTTGGCATCATTCCTGCTGTGGATTGGGCTGAAGGACCCTGGTTTGGTCCACTTGCGCCCATTGCCATATTGGGAGAAGTCAACCCAGCCTGTGCCATGGGGCTTTTCACCATGCTGTTTAGCATTCCCATTCCAGGACTATTTTGTTGGGTTTGACTGGCCATGCCTTGGCCAGGGCCACCTACCCCCATATTGAGATTTGGGGAGCTACCAGCCCGTAAAAGTTCAGACAGCTGCTTGTGTTTAGAGGCAGCATCTTGTGCCAGGCCAAGGCTGGTCTGCAGCTGATTGATGTCACCACCATTGGTGAGTCCCAGTTCTGTGGAGCTGATCAGTTCATCAGGCAAGTCATGTTCCAGATCAAAGAGTGAGCCAAAATCTGAAAAACAAAAAAAATTTTCTATGAGGTCAGAGCAATCAGCAACATCTTTCAGAAGAATCCTGTTCATTAGTTTTTATTTTTCTATTTCAAGTAACTAGCAAAACTTGACTTATGTTCCAGCAAAATTCCCAGATCAGTCATTACTGAAAGCTATCCAAATTGTCACGGTAAAAGTAATTTCTAAACTTCACAAAGTCTAAACTAGAGAAGACCATTGTGCTTCACTCTCCTACAACACTTCTCTGCTGAAAGTTCACTGACCAGTGATCTGAGTAAAGCTCAGACTATCATCTCTCAACTTGAGAAATTTGAGAAGGAAAGAGAAAAAACCTGTATTAAAATCCCACAGTTAGCCAAAGGGATTAGACAACTATTATATAGTATTAAAAAGGTTGATAGGATAGCACCGTCATTTATTTTTAACTTTCAGTGAAGTCTGTCACTTTTGGAACAAAGATAACTAATATATGGTTTTCCAGAAAGTGTTTACTATGTATAAAATAATAAATAGAGGTTTAGTTGTGGCATTTGAGGTTTTTGGTTGGTTGGTTTTGTGTGGATTTATTTTTTTTTGGGGGGGGGGGGCGAGGGAGGGGTGCTGCTGTTTTTTGGGGGCACAGAATTAAACTTTACATTAAAGTTCCATTAAACTTTACTGGACAGTATCTTCCCACAGAGACCACTGTTGGAAAACAATCATATTATACTCTTGGCCACAAAGTTGCAAAAAACCCAAACCCACCAGGATGAAAGAATCAAATTCATATCTCAGGAGCCCATGCAAAGCAATCCCCAAACTAACCAAGTGGAGAAAGGTTACTATTTGGGATATATAGAAACAAGAATATTGGACAGCACCAGAATTAATTTGCACAAGAAAACAAGAAGTTCTTATGTCCTCAGAAGGAGCATGCACCTTGAGCTGTGTATTTAATCTATGGTAGTTAAAACAAACATAACCTAAAAAGGTTATGGCTAAAAATTCATCCACCGTGTGATGTTGCTACACACATCTAAAAATTTAGTATTTGGAAGAATACCTAGTAAAGAAGCGGGAATTTTAATCTTTATTATTAGAACATTTCAGCACCACCTCTGCCAAAAAGGTAATTTCATGGATGCTCTGTAGGAGGTATTGCACTCCACTTTCAAAAACTTCAGATCCAGCAATGACCTAAAATACTACTCATTATCTAGCAACTTCATTTAAAAGAAAATCTCAATTACACTGAATTCTAGAGAGGCTGGCAAGATGACTTGGTCCAAATATTAATAGAAAAATACTACAGTTAAACAGCCTGTAAATCAGAAAAGCTCAGCAGCATTAGAAATCTGCTCAAAATGTTTCACACCATACCATACCAAACTGCCAAACTCCAGTACTAACAGAGTTTTTACAACTATGTAACTGTTATCACAGATAAGATCATGACTTAAGAACTCTGAAAATAGAGTATGACATTGGCAAGGACGCAGGTAAACCACAACAGAGGAGATTCTGTAACTCCATTTATATACTCTTCATTACTGCAAAGCACCAGGGACAGAATAACTTTCACTAAAGAACAATGTTTTAAACTATTCAGATTAGTCAGCCCATTCTTCATTAATGTAAATCTTGTGCTAAAAATTATGCTTTGCAACACATACTAAGGACTCAGCTTTTATTTGCATCACTGGTATTCCTTAGCATGACTGGTATTTTTCAAAAATTCAGAAGTGAAGGATGAACCAGAAGAATAAAGCTTTGTCCAAGTTGCCCCCCATTTAAAACAACAAATTTACAGTTTGTGTGACTAGACTTATCGCAACCCTTCCAGCCCCCAAAAACCTTACAGTACTCAGTGGTTAGCGTAAGAGTTAAACATTGATGAAATGGGAAGTGTTACAGTGGAAGAGATCTTTGAGATCCCCTCAAATTAGAGGGGAGATCAGGGAAATGGGGAAAGCACACAAAAAGAAAAAATACAAGACAGTTTAAAATAGCTTTTCAAGATGTCTGTTAGGGTGTCCTTAACAAGCAAAAGCTGAAGCACTACATCCAGAACACTCTGACAAATAGCCCATGGTAGAAGTACAAAATATGATGAGTAATTCACAAGTTATTCTGCTACCCAGGAAAAAAAAAAAGTCTCCTTAATGAGGAACAAACAAAAGTGAAAGTTAAGTGTCTGAGAAGAACATGAGTCAGCACAAACCCTGTACCTACAATATAACCATAATGGCAGCACACAGCAACCTCCTGTCTGCAAATGGAAACAGCTGTGGAAGCAAAGATGAGTACGCAGCTCAAAGACCAGCTCTGTAAGTGACTGTAGCTGGGGAAAAAGAACTTTTCTTGAACAGATACAGCTTCCAGGAGAGGGCAAGTGCTAATAGAAAAATCACTACTCCTGTCCTGAGATCATATCACTGTCTATTAAGCCTTTCACAAAACCACCTAGAAAGCAATCAGTAAACATCTAAGTATGAAGACCTAATTTGTTTTCAAATGACCACAGAATATTTTCTCTGAAAGACTCCTTTAGATGATTTCAGATAACACTGCAAAGGAGGGGTAGTGTAATTCTTGGTTTGTGAGACAAAGACTTGCTCATCTTTCTTCACATGAAAATATTAAGCTGCTTCTCTGAAGGCCTCATTCTTTTTGAAATTCCCTTTCCTCATAATTGAGAAAATAATTCCAGCTTTAAGGCTTACTCACTCATATCCAACTGGTACAAGCTACCTGAGCTCCTTGCTCTGGTCATTCTGTGCCACCCACGGAGAAGAAGAAAAACGCCATTAAAAACTCAAAGTGATTTTAATTCTTGTTATTACTGTCGCAAAACACAACAAATCAACAGCTACATTAAAAAAAAAAAAACCCACACAAACAAAAACCAAACCAGAACTAAATGGCTGAGAAATAATCTCAATCAGATTATTTACATCAAAATAATGTAGAATGTCCTTTCCGTAAAAGTAGGATTAAAAATCCTAACAAGCTAAAGATTACACAACAGAAGATTCATCATAGAAGAATACTACTGGCTACAAGCCTAAGTTTTAAGTCCTAAATACCAAAAATGCAATATTCTGGTGTGAGTTTGCTCTTTTTATAAGTCTTTCCCAAAACGTCAAAGTCTTCTTCAACCAGGAGATAAGAAAACTGGATAAATACTCAGTTGTCTGGTCAACTATGGAAGTTACATTTTTAGTCAACTGCCGGGAAGCCGAAGTTTTCAGATGTGGGACTGAAACATGAAGAGTCTCAGAAGACTACAAAGACCAATAAGGCTTTGTGTATCTCTAGCAACACTTGAAATTCATTTCACTATCTTCTACATATAATAGGTATTCTAAAGCCCATGGTAGAGATTCCTACCCATGACCAATCCAAAAACAGGCAAGACTGGGCCAGACAGCTCAAATACCACATGAAAATAATAGCACATACGCAAAAGCCAAAGGTATAGGTTAAAACAATGGTGATAACTATTCCTGGAACTGATTGACTTTCCAGTACACCGACTCCACTGCTTGCCTTGCATTCTGTTTCATTAAGGTTACACACACAGATTTCTTACTAACAAAATAAACCTCATGGGAAGGTGAAGGAAGCAGATCAGCCCTGCAAAGGTTTGCTTACCTGACTGATGATCCATATAGATCTTAAGGTAAAATCAGACACAGAAAAACCAGGATGCAACAGAACAGCCAGTATCTGGTCTAGGACCTCAAACATCCAGTCATATGCAGACTTTAAGTGGTAGAATTAAACCTTGATCTCCATAGAGTGGCACAGAGTGACTCCATGTTACGTTATTTATGATATTATTAGTGTGTTTATTTCCATGAGTAACAAGAAAATATAGAAAAGACAGCTACTGCCACCTAAGATTCAGAGGAAAGAGAAGCAAAGTACCTTAACAAAACAACATCTAAGCAGGTAATCAGAAAGTCTTAACCTAAGGTAGTCTCAACATCCAAAGTTATATAATAATTTCTCTTAGGAACTCTACCCCTAAATCTTTCTTTGTAGAGTCAAGAAACTTGCTTGACTTGCCCTGGCTACATTAGATCTGTAGTGAGGAAGTGGATCAGAAAAGACAGGAGATGGAGCAGGATGATTTCTTTCAGTGTCAGTCCAGTTAGATTGGACTAAGTAGTATGAACTGCACCCTAAACTGTGAGAAAGCAACTTTAAAAATCAGTGTGCTAGTTTGTGTTGCATACTATGGATTACTTCCTTAAGTTTAGACTCTACTTCCAAGAAGTCTGCCTTTGACAGTGTCTGATCTGCAAGATGCATGGAACCTGCCAGCCTGGGTTGGAAACCCACCTGGCACCAAAATGGACTTTAAACTAGTACAGATTCAGAGTGTGCAATCAAAATCCTTAAGTCAATAAGACATGGAAGCCTTATCAAGTGATTAATATTCAAATGAGTTGAAGTATTTATTTCAAGCTACTGTTACTGCAAGAGCACCTGGCAGCACCAGGGATGTAACAGCACTCAAAGCAAGCAAGGCAAGGTAAAGATTTCCTTGCTTAGAACACAAGGAAAATCATAGAATCATAGAATAGTTAGGGATGGAAAAGACCTTAAGATCATCAAGCTCTAACCCCCCTGCCATGGGCAAGGATGCCTCACATTAAACCATGTTAGCCAAGGCTCTGTCCAACCTGGCCTTGAACACTGCCAGCGAGGGAGCATTCACAACTTCCCTGGACAATCCATTCCAGTGCCTCACCACCCTCACACTAAAGAAATTCCTCCTTATATCCAATCTAAACTTCTCCGGTTTAACCCATTGCCCCTTGTCCTATCACTACAGTACCCAACAAAGAGTCCCTCCCCAGCACCCCTATAGGCCCCCTTCAGATACTGGAAGGCTGCTATGAGGTCTCCAAGCAGCCTTCTCTTCTCCAGGCTGAACAGCCCCAACTTTCTCAGCCTGCTTCACACGGGGGTGGCTCCTGTCCCCTGACTGTTCTCATGGCCCTCCTCTGGACTTTTTCCAAAAGTTCCATGTCCTTTTTATGTTGAGGACACCAGAACTGTACACAATACTTCAAGTGAGGTCTCTTGTACAAGAGCAGAGTAGAGGGGCAGGATCACCGCCTTCAACCTGCTGGTCACGCTCCTTTTGATGCGGCCCAGAACACAGCTGGCTTTCTGGGCTGCGAGTGCACACTGCCGCCGCCTCATGTTCAGTTTCTCATTAACCAACACCCCTAAGTCCATCTTTGCAGGGCTGCTCTGAATCTCTTCTTCACCCAACCTGTAGCTGTGCCTGGGATTGCTGCGACCCAGGTGGAGGACCTTGCACTTGGCATGGTTAAACTTCATAAGGTTGGCATCAGCCCACCTCACAAGCATGTCAAGGTTGCTCTGGATGGCATTCCTTCCCTCCAGCGTATCAACCGAACCACACAGCCTGGTGTCATCGGCAAACTTGCTGAGGGTGCACTCAATCCCACTGTCCATGTCACCAACAAAGATGTCAAACAAGATTGGTCCCAACACTGACCCCTGAGGGACACCACTCATCACTCTCTTCCAACTGGACATAGAGCCGTTATATCCATAAAATATATCTATACTATCTACTTACCAAAGAAATCAACATGTCGGTTCAAGTAGCACATGCTAGTTTCTTTTGTGTGCTTTCTAGCTTAAAGTCATGATTCAGTCATATTCTCCCTTCTGGATTATGACAACAGACCTCTATTCACCTTTCAGCATAAAACACACATTTCTGTTAATATGGAATTAACTGTTTCCAGCAAACAGGCTGCAGTGAACAACACTAATTTTCTAAGAACTTGCCCATGTGCTACAAAATAGCAAGAACACTTTACTTGTGTACTGTATGCTCAGACTCAAGACACTGAAGCAGTCAGTTTCAGAGAAAAGTTGGTATACCTGCACCAACAGTGTCACATGTGAACAATGATGCCTGAAGAACCCTGCACACCAGACATGCAAGACAACAACTTACTCTAGTGCTTACCTCATTGCTGATCTTGCAGAGAGAGGTAAGAGACTTTACAGTTCCTGTCCCTGCATCCCATTTATTACATTATAGCCTGAACACAGAAATATCAAATTAGAAACTGCTGAACAATCACCTTTTTGCACAAATGCTAATGGGCTCGAGAAACCTATCAGTGGATCAAATTATATCACAGACATTAGGTTCACAATGAAACAAGTGGACAAGACTTAATACAGGACGCTGAATACAAAGTGTGCATGTGACAGGGTTGACAGGAGCCCTAGAGGATGCTGGACTACACAGAACACATAACACCTCTGCTGCACTTTCAGACAGAATAATGATAGGCTGCTGAGATCAGCCTCTTCTCTGCATGGCAACAAGAAAGTTCTCCAGCAACTGACGAGGACATTGATGTAACAGAGAAAGTGCCCAGAGGATACAACAATATTCCAGAGAAATGAACCATTTGGGCTTGCAGTCAAGCACCAGCATTACAGGCCCTAAAATGTGCTGTTTGAAATGCTCTTAAAACACACAAAAAAACCCACACCCCCACATCCAGAACTCAAACGACACAAAAAAGGCAGAACAAGATAAGGAAACTATTCTCACAAGAGAATTCTCTGGTATCCATGAAAATGCAGATGCCTTTGCTCATTTTTATGAGGCATACTTGCAACCAAGTTCTAACAAATAAAGCCATCAATTCCCAAGGCCTCTGCAATAGCAAAAAATTGAGACAGGTTCAGTTTCATTGGGGAAGGGAACCACGCCTGAGGCAAAAACTCTAACATTCTTACCAGGCAGGTGCGAGAGAACACTGTTATAGAGCATTCTGGAGATCAGGTTTATTCTTACCAATAAAGCCCATTTAGAAGGCTTTTCATGTAGATCATCTACAAAGCCATCATTATCCAATGGTAATGCAAATTCTGCCAAACCACTTTTCTTAACTTAAAATGTAGAGTTAATTTAATTAGTCTCCTAATGTGATGCATAACAAGAGGGCAAAAAAAGCAACACAAGCTTTAAAAAAGTTTAGATTCATCATCGCAACTACTACTTCCAAAATCCTACCTCACCAGGTCCTATATAACCCAAATTAGAAGTATGATACAGAAGTCTTCACTACCACTTAAACAATAGCAACTGAGAATTCTTATGCTGTATTATGCTATTTGGGTAACAGACAAGAGCATTATAATTTGATATTAATTCTGTTCCCTGCAAGAAACTGGGGAAGCACTGACTCTTTACTTCCCTGCTAACCCAGACAAGATCCGAATTCATTCACTACACCAAGAAACTTGGTAATTTGAAGAATGCAAAAAGTAGAACACACAGCTATAAAGGACATACTCAAAACCCATGAAAGACAAGAAACACAAAGCCACAAAACATGTCAGCACATCACGGTAGCACACAACTTCAGGCAGAGATGTTTTTAAAACAACCAAATGTTTGTTGGTCGAAGTCCGGTTCACCATCTAGAATACACATGATGTCACTATCAGTTGTAAAAACCAGGTATAAATATAAGTATTTTACAAGTATAAACAAAAAGAATCTTACTAAAGCAGCAATAACTTATCATTCAACATATACTAAAGTCCTAAAATTAGGACCTCACAGGCTACATATTTTTTAAGCTGTCCGAATTCCTACTCAAACACTGGTGCCATCAACTCTTGCTTAAGAAAAAATCCCCATTTCATTAAGTCTCAATAATCTGCAAGTTTAAGCCATACCCATCCCAAAGCACTACCAACAGAAATACCAACTGTAGTAGACTCTGATGAATTTTTGCCACATCAGAAGAAAAATCATATTTATAACAAACTGCTTTCATGATCATAATCAAGATCTTCAAACCCAATATTTAGACCTACAGACAACAGTAGGTGTTTATCACTGAAAATCCATAGCAAAAATTCAATGGCTGTGATTCTGGAACACAGAATTGTAGCTGGTCTAGGGAAACAAAAGTGGTGTAATCATATGGAAAAGACTGAGTGCAAGAATCGAGACAGGGTGCGTTTGATGTTTCTGACATTACTTAAGGGGGAATTTCAGAGTCACTGTTTGTGTCCCTGCCTATTCACCCTTTTACTTAACAATGCAAAGGTATGAACAAGTCTTGCCATCACTGATGACCCAAATAAGGGGAAATTTTGTCACTAATTCCAAAATGCTCAAGTCACACAGTTAATAATTTCCTTGTGAAGATGTTGCTATTTGCATAGATTTCATTGAGCTACCTTTAACTTTTGTGCAAAGCCTCTAAATCAGTACTCTTATTCCCAAGACTACCCTGTGTATGCCACTGAAACTCCCATAAGATCACCTTAAATTACCTAATGATAGTCTGCAATATTTTCAGTTAGGAGTTTGATAAATTGTGGACCACTGTGCACAGGCAAAGTTAGAGATGCCCCGCAGTCTGCTGTACTGGTTGGCAAAGAACGGGTACATGCGGATAGGAAGGGAATACCCTTATGTGCATGAACACAGAAATCAGTTTCTTTTTAGAAGTGATCACAAATCAGTTTCAAAAGAGTAAAGTTCACTTCATTGTCAAGTTAATGCCAACTCTGAAATGATGCAATTAACATGCACAATCATTGAAAAGTCAAGTCAGTTTTCTGAGTATTACTGACTTAAGTTTGCTCAACATTACTACTGAGTAAAACAAAAAAACAATGCTTAATTTACGTACAAGTAAACAAAAAACAGACATCAGCACATCAGACTTCTTTATCTGAAGCTGTAATTCCCCAGGGATGTTGAAATTGTATTCAGGAATATGTAAAAGGCAGTTTAGCTTTGGCAGAGTAAGCCAGACACCAGCATTTTACCAAAATTTTATTTTTTTTATTACAATTCTGAAAAAGAAAAATAAAACCTGAGAATTTGATTACTCTACTTCATTAACACAGTAAGAGTATGTTCCAAAAGAGATTTTCTATTCACTTGTATTTGAGAGTTCTACAACACAAAAAATGGTAAATCACGATTCTGCAAACATAAGTACAGTTTTGAACTGTATCTATCTGGTATGGAGATGCACTAAAAGTACAGTACAGAGGTGTTCCACACCATCAAGCAGAAAAAAGCAAAATCTTCCTCTGCGCCATCTCACAACCATCAATATGAGAAAATAACCTGTGCTGGTTTTGAGAAAGTAACTTGTGCTGTACCTAACTTGAACTTTTTAATAAACATCTTGGTTTAGACCACAATTTCATCTCCTTGCTGTTCCTGTAAACCCACCTGACATCATCAACTAAACCACAAATTACTATGATTTGAGTTCAGAATTCAACATTCCATTTTCTAATTTACTTCCAGAAGTTTTGGAAGAACTGTGTGCTTGAAAAATGTAGTATGTCACATTTTTAAGAGTGCTTTAAATATGTTTGTATGCCAGTTCACTTTAAGGAAACTTGTTGCTATTTAGGAAGAGAACAAAATCATGCTGTCAGATACTTACTGCCCAGGGAGAGTTCTATGAACTGCTCTAGTTCAAGTTCTACTTGAAATTCTACAAATTCAACGTAACCCCATGGAAGTTTTTTGTCAGTGCATACAACCATATGCAGAGACAGATGTACTTTACTTCAGCCTGCTGCTACAGTTTAAGTAAAGACAGAAAAGCCAAATCCTTGGAGACAGGTGCATTGTTTATCTGTCAGTGAAATCTACACAGCAAAATTACTCCATTTGTCAAATAATAAATCTAAATGACTTTTGCCCAATCGCTCTCAGAGGGGGCCCTAATTCGGGTGATGAGAAAGGTTATAGTATCATTACATAGTTGGAACAAGCACTACTAAAGCATCAAAGCAAGACACTGAGGTGAGACAGTGGATATAATCAAGCAGTCTACAGAGAAGATTCAAGAAATGCATGCTAAATCATAAAAATTAAAATCTAATAGTAAAAAATGTTTTCTCCAAGTTGTAAAGGTTCAAGAAACCAGAATTCCTACAGTAGAAGTTCAGTGTTTGCCCCTAGAACCTTCTGAAACCCAAATGCCCTAAAAACATACACTAAATCCAGGAGTTCACTAGACCCTTCCCAGATAAACTCTGGCTTTCTGCAAAAACCCAACTGATCAATAACCTGGACTGGGGACCCTCTAGACTAAAACCAAACCCTGCTCTAGGACAGGGGCTGACAAGATGCAAAAATTAGTTGTTCAGGTTTTTTTTTCTTTAATCTAGGATTTAAATTCCCAAATTCAGTAACAAAGGTTTTCCCTGCAATATCAAACTTGTGACTCTGTATTTTTAAATAGCAACTGCAAACTGGCTTTTGGGTCTTGAGGCCTTTTTACTGGTAAGTGCTCAAGATTCAGTTTTAGATCACAATATGTACAGTCCTTGCATCATAGTAGATTTTTTTAAATAGGTATCTACCACTGCTCAGAAAAAGTACATACCTGTGTCAGACACACACAAAATCCACCTGGTGAAGGTGGCAAAAACAGCAGATGCAGCAGTTCAGAAACCTAGAGTGTTCAAAAGTCCGCAAGATTTTCTTTAAAAAGTTACTAAGCACCATATGAATCATCAGCTTTCTCTTTAAAGAAAGTCTTGCAGACTTAAATTTCTCTTAAATTTATTCCTAATGCAGTTACTTCAAGAACCTACTTAGCTACAAAGCAAAGATGCCCATTTTTGCCACACAAGCATCCATTACTGCAGTAGTCAATTTACAGTGTGTGCCACCTATCAACCCATATTTTAAGGCATCTCTTATCTCACAACAGTTCATGGTTGGGGAATAAAAGGAAAAAAAATGTGGTGCTCAACAACAGGATAAAACTATGTAACTGATGATTAAGTTAAATGTAGATAATGACTTGGTCTTAAACATTAGCCAGAAAACAGATTTGTGAAAAGTATTTATTTTTAAAAATAGTATATACAAACACTAGGGGAAAAAACATAGCTGCCTGAAAAATAGAATTACAAACCACGCAAATGCCTCTGGAAAAGGCAGTGAGACATGGTTAATACGATTCATTTTGAGCAAAGAAAAATTCGGATACATTTGGAACAAATGAAAGAAGAGCATGAGTTAAATTGGTGAGAAGTTTTGTCACAAGTCTTAGACCCTTGATGTAAGAGAGTAAAGTTTTGAAGGTCAGAAGCAGTGCCTGAGGAAAAAAGGAACATACAAACTTCATAAAAGGAAAGACTGAAATCTGAAAGGGAGATTGAAGATGCGCTGTTACTCAAAAATGTGACTTTTGGATATAGCAAACTGAATAAGTCACATATCACAAAAATACATACACTGATCTCTGATGCAAAACACATGCCAATTAATTGTAGAAAACTGACTTCTAACGTGACAGCAAGCCAGAAACCCTAAGAACTTAAAATTCTGTTTTCAGATCTAGTAGCCCAAAGATCTGACACCATACGACCACGCTGCAGCAGAGAGTATACTCCTTTTTTATTCCCTCACAAAACACACCAGTTCTGAATCGAGTCCTAAAAGCTTTCCTAGTTCACAGAAATCACGTTATTTCTAAAAAGGGGAAGGGGGCTATAAAACATGATTAAACCACACAGAAATCTGTATGTGGCAATTTCAGCACACCTGCTGGAAAAATTGAGGGTTCACAAATTAAAAAAAAAAAAAAAAATCACTGGTTTAAGGCATCCAGTCAAAAATGTTTCTTTATGAAAGACCTTCACCCATTTACTCAAGGAGATAACTCTTCAGGATGCACTCAAATTATTCTGTTACGGGGGGGACACGACAGAGTAGCATACAGCAGTTTGCTAATGCAATGCTTAAGGAAGTCTTGTGGAAGAGTAGTTGCAACATATCGAAATAGTGTTTCCAGCAGTAGAGGAACGGTAGGAAACTGAGCCAAACTGGCAAAGTACTTCTGTCAATGTAACCATGATAGTAAAGAGCTGCGCACCCTGTGTAACAAATACATCCCGCACTACGCCAACAAAAGGTACAGATCCCAGTATAGAGCTGTATCGGTTCTTCAAAAAGTTAACCTCTGGATAACATTGTATATATACACAATATCACTTTCCTTATCACCCAAATGCAACAAGTATTTAAATAGGAAAAAAGAAAAAAAAATCACAGAAAAACCTCTGGTAGTTTAAGGGAACCCACACACACAGTCCTGCTCCTGAAGCTATTCTAGAAGTACACGGTATTTTGAGGAAAGTGAGACCATTCAAAAATTCTAACTATACTACACAACACTGACAACACCAAGACTTCCTAAATTACTTCAAAATGTTTATTAGAAAATGTGCTATGAACACTTCAATTTCCATGTAAGTCTATGTTACTCTTATGACCTCAAGAAGGAATTGGCACCAATAAAGCAACTGAAACCCACATTAACACAGCATGTTCTACAGCAAAGCAAATTCCGTGCAGAGAACACACAAATCATCTAAGACTTTAAAGACAGGAGATGCAGCACTGCAATGATAGTGGGAAATGCAGCTTTATTGAGTTTAGTACATTCCAAGCCCAGTATCATCCAGGTCCACTGTGAAAACACACATGAATTAGAGAGTCACCTTAGTTTTCAAAATAAATAGGCAACATTTTCAAGTTTGGGCATAAGTAACTACAGTCAGCCATTGTTTTTAGGTACCCGACAAGCTAAAACAGTATTTCAGATTCAGAAGTCAGTCAAAAAGTTAACAGAAAAAGAAACACTGAGAAAGCCACTGTGTACATGTGCTGTGAAAAGTTTCATCACCAGTGCAAGTTTGTTACCTTTCTTCTTCCCTCTTTCTGATGATGCTGCAAATAACAGGTCGAAAAACAGTGCTTGAGTAAGTACATAAGCACAGTGTTATTTATTTTCTATAATTAACTAAGGAGCGGGGACAATGCAACAGATTCTAAAAGTGGAATTTACTTAATGAAAGCTGCCTGCACTATTTCAAAGCAAACTTAAGGAGCAGATAGGTTAAAAATGTAAACTTAAAGAAGTTTCTCTCAACAGCAAAAGTCGGACAAAAAAATTAGTCTATCAAGCAGCAAATGAAAAACACCCTCAAATCACGCATACTGGTTAAGAGGTTTGATTTCATCTAAATAGAGAACAAGTATGATATCACATTAGAAAAACACAGAAAGTGGAACTGTCACAAATCTAGGTGTCAACAACAACAACAAAAAAGCCAACTCGGAAGAGTAAGATTCTTTTAATAGTTTTTATGTAGCATATACCTAAGTCTTTGTGCCACTATAAACCTCCTGCATAGCTACCTGGTGAGGACTGTCTCCATCACTTTCAGACAAATTACCACATTTGTGCACTACTGAAACTGTCTAACCCGATGTTTCAGCATGACTGCAAAAAGTTCATGAAGCTGTCCAGTAAGCTAATTATTAAAATAAACTAAGTACTCTGCAAAAATCTGCACCTGTTAAAACTGACACAGATTATCCAAACCTTATCTGATCACAAATGTCCTAACTTAGATATGTGAGTTCATCTGAATTAAAAAACATCTTTAAATCAGAACTTCTCTCACAGCATGTATTTTTAGTTCACCTTTCTAAACAGAGCAAGCTAATCACTATCAAGACAAATTAAAATTGGTTACTACTAAGTACTGGTTTCCGAGTCTAGCATGAAACCCCCCATAACTAGCTCTAAAGACCAGCATCTCCACCCTTCTACTCTCTTACTAAAGACCTGTTGATATGAGGAACAGTCATTCCTCCAGCTACAGCATAATATTGCCTGTACCTAATATGCAATAAAAGTTACAAACTTTTTCAAAACTAATACATCACTCACCAAGACCAGAGAAGGCAATACTCAAAATTCGCCTTATGATTCCAAGTAGAATCACATACACTGCTCAACCAAAAATGGCTACTACAGCCTTCTGTTCACTGCCAAATGAGAAGCATTAAAAACAAAACAAGAAACAACTCTTTCTTGCCAGCTGTTAACAGCATCGGGCAAGACCACCAGTGGCTTCAGAAATACCATGACTCAGACTCTCTGGCAGAAGAAGCCTCCTCCATGTGCCACAGGATAAGAAGATGTAAAGTGAGTTCAAAGAAACTCTTGTGGGACAGGTAACCAAGTACTCTCATCGCAAAATGACACCAAATACTCACTCGCTTCTCAAAAAGCATTAAAAAGCTGAACAGCCCTTTGTTACTCCCTCCCCCTCCCAGTACAACTAGCTTGCATTGGCTAAGGATTGGGATACCTAAGATTCCCAACATCTAGCTTGCCTGCACAGCATCACTGAGGACCTTAGCAGGACTGCAGAGGATCTTTGCAGCACTTAAGTGTACAGGGGAATTTCAGACATTTTGGCCTCACTAGCAAAGAAATGTGAGATGCGAGATGAGCTACACTCCATATTGATTCTTAATGCAAATAAGATGAAATAACACATTAATTCTAAGATGATAAAGAGCTTGATAAGAGCCTCAATAAACCTTATGCCCCAAGCTTGGGATATGGATTTCGGTTTTAGCTGTTTTTTCTTAAAGTCGATGGTCTCTTAGAATCAGGTAAGCAGTTTTTAGATATCCTTCTGCACAGAAAAGTAAGGAGGACTGTAAAAAGTGAAGCAAATAAGTAGACTGCATGTAAGAATTAAAAATGGAAAATAGCGGAGAAGAAAATCTCATTTCTGAACGAGCTGTAAAAAAACCCCTTGTATATGCAAAATAAGAAAGACGACACATGTGTACAAATGTACATGCATAATTCAGCAATAAAGTGTACAAAAGCATCATCCTCAGCACTTTCTGCAACTGGCATTAAAGATACATGGTTTGCAAGGACCTCAAGTAATAACTACTACTGTGAAAGACACAAAAATGACAAATTGTTACATCTTATCTGCAGTTGATCAAAAGCACAATAAACTGAACAGCTTTACTTTCAATCACTTCCGAAAAAACAGAAGGGCAGAAACATCCGAGCACTCTCCTGATGCCATTAAACGCCAATACGTTCAAATGGAGCAAAACCGAGAGAGACAGACAGACGTAAAGGACGAAGGCAGGCACGAAAGAAGAGCAGCGAGAGGGAGGAGGAGATTTAGGCAGAAGATGGGAGAAAAGGGCAGTAATTGCGGTACCGAAAGGTGGGGAGGGCCACGACCCCCGAGACTGACCTGTGCCGTCGCTGGCGGACACGGAGAGCGCCGGTGAGGAGAGTTTAGGCCGCTTGGCTGAAGGCGGGCCCGGCTCCACCACATTCTCGGCCATTTTTAATTCTTTTTTAGACAATCACTCAGAGCAGAGAGAAGGGAGGTGCGGGGGGGGTGGGGGAGGAGTGAACCCCAAAACCTTCTCCTTCTTCTCGGGCCCCGAGGCAGCTGAAGAACAACAATAACGCCGAGAGCGAGCGAGGAGGATCTGGCGGAGGAGGGGGCCAAGTTCCCCTTTTTCTGCCCCTCGGGCTCCGGGAGGGCGGCAGCGGAGAAGCGGGGAAAAGGTGGGAGCTGGCACGGAGTGGGGGGGAGGAAGAGTCCTCTTCCCCCAGACGAAAGGGCTGAGCAAAGATGGGAAAAGCAGGTAAAGCCCCCACCAAAAAAAAAAAAAGAAAAAAATAATAATAAAAAAAAGGGAAAAAAAAAAGCGCTGTTGGGGTTTTGGTTTTGTTGTTTGGTTTTTGTTGGATTTTTTTTTCTTTTGTAAAATTAATCCCGGCTGTTGTGCTGCTGGTGCTTCTTCGCCGCCGCCACCATCATCTTCTTCATCCTTCGGGGGGTCTCCTCCTCCTGCTGCCTCCTCACCGCCGCCATCAGCCTCTTCCTCCTCGGCGCCGTCCTCCTCCTCCTCATCGCCACAAGGAGGCGGGCGAAGGAGTGGAGAGGAGGAGGAAAAAAGAAAAAAAGATCACCGTCCTCTAGCAGCAGCTCCTTCCCCCTCCAACACCACCCTGCAAAAAAAAACCCACCGCCAGCGACAGGGCTGGGGGGGTGGCGGCGGGGACAGAGGCAAGGCGTGCGCAGGGTCCCCAGCTCCACTCGCTTCTTCTTCGCCCGTCGCTAATGGCTGCAGAAAGGGGAGCTGTAAGGATGAGGAGGGTGAGGATAAGTCCCAGGAGTCTCCGCTTCACATCTTGTTGTGCAGGGAAGGAGGAGGGGTTGTTGTCCTGATGGAGGCAGCACCGACCGCGGGATGGGAAGGTGGGGGGCGGGTTTCAACACCCTCTCTGCTCCCCCCACCCCTTCTTCTCTTCTTTCCCCTTCCTCTTTCTGTCGCTTTCAGTAGCAGGCTGCCTCCCCCCCCCTCCGGTGCAGGCAGAGGGGCCGATCCCACAGCAGAGGCAGAAGGAGGAGGAGGAGGAGGAAGAAGCCGGCCCCTCCCCCCCTCAGCCTACCTTCCCCCTTCCCGGACGGCCGAGTACGATCGGGAGCGCTGGCGCCGGGCAGAGAGGGGGCTGCCCGGTCTCCGCTCCCGCGGACCACAGGCTATGCGGGGCGCGGAAAGCCAGGGAGAAAAAACCCGGGCGCGGCGGGGACTCCCTCTTCGCCTCTGCGAGGGTGGGGAAGGAAGCGAAGAGGTTGGTAGTCGAGGAGGGAAGGAGGCCGGTCAGCGACCCCTCCGAGGACGGGGAGGGGGGAAAAAGAGTAAAATTCGAATAATAAAATAGAATAAAAACCACGCCGGGGGAGGGCGAGGGACTCGCCCCGGGGTGAGTTAAATTAAATGGCCGGGAGGGGGAGGGGGGTCCCCAGCGCTGCCCGGCGGGGGGGGGGGTGGGGGGGTGGGGCGGGACGGCGCAGGCAGCGCGGGGGCCGAGCGCAGGCTCCCTACTGCCCCTGCCTGGCGCTCGGCGGCGGCCCGGCTGCGGCCGCTGCTGTGACGTGTGTGGGGGAGCGGGCAGAAGCGGGAGCGAGGGAAGAGAAAGAAGTCGGGGAAAAGGAGAAGAAAGGAAAGCAAAAAGAGAGAAGAGAGCGGGGACGGGGAGGATGGGGGGGGGCGGGCTTCTCGGCTCCTCGCTTCTCTCCCCGTCCCCTGTCCGGGCCCCTGGGTCTCTCTGCGCTGCCCTCCCCCTGGCTCGCCCGGTCCGGCTCGGCCTCTCGGTCTCGCTCCCTCCCTCAGTCGCTCACACACAAACAAAATGGCGGCTGTTGTTTCTTCACTCTCCCGAGTCCTCGGAGGGAAGCAAACGGCGGCGGCGGCGGCCGGAAATGAGCCAAGAGGAAAAGGGGGCGGGGCCAGCCCTGGGGGCGGGGCCCGGCGGGGCTGGCGCACACAATGGAACGCGGGGGGCTGGCGTGCCGCTGGGCGGGCGGCGAAAGGGGGGGGTAGGGTAGTGGAACCGCCCAGCTGCCGTCACGAGACTGCGGCCGCCCAATCAGCGCCCCGCGTGTGGCCGGGCCCTTCCGCAAACTCCCCTGGCCCCGCCCCTTAAGGAGAAGGGGGTTTAAGTAATAAAAGAGAGGCTCCGTCTTCCTCCCCTTTTTTTCTGTCGGCCGAAAAGTGCCGGTCCCTGGGCGGGGGCCGCCTCACCGTCCGGTACCCGCTGCCTGCGGGTCCGGCGGACGGAGCGAGCTTCCGCGGCCCTCCCTCCCTCCCTGAAGGGTGCGGGCCGCCCGGTCGGTTCCCCGTGGGGCGGGGCGCTCCTCCCGCCGGTGCGGGGCCTTGCTGCGCCACAGACATGGCAGCTTTGGCAGGCCGCCGGGCAGCGCGGCCTCCCGCCCCCCCATTCTCGGCCTGGGTGAGGACAGGATGGGGCGCAGCTCCCCCGTCCTCCGGCGACCAGACGGCGGCCTCACGGACCCGCAGCGGTTGGCGGGCGGTGAATGCACGAAACCCAAAGAGCACCCTGCGTACTGCTTTGCTCGGGGATGGGAGAGCTGCCGCGGGTTTCCATCCGAGTTACAAAAGATAAATAAAAGCCACGCTAACTACACCGCCACCTCCAGTTTATGCCATAAACCCACAAACCCCACGCTTGATGCCATACTCTCCTGGGGAAGAAGGCAAGAGGTATATGTGGTGTAGCAACGTCCTGAAACCAGGCCCGTGCTCCTGAGGCTGGGCATAGGCTGGCTGACCCTTAGGCTGCAGGTAGGGACAGGTAATACTTGTATGGTCCTTCAGAAGCCTTCACAGTCTTTGAGCCTTTTCAGAGGATTACTGACCCACCAAGACTTTTCCTCAAATCTTTAGGAAATGCCCCCTCCCAGCTTTTCCCTTTGGTGTGTTTGGGCTCTTTCAGGCCATACACCATTACAGAATAGGAGTGGAAGGGGATGCAGGCCTGTGTATGTGTCTGATGGAAAAAGCAGCAGGGTATTTGCCCACCCTAAGGGCTGAGCTCTACACAATCCTGTGTGTAAGAACCAAAGCAGGTATTTGGGAAGAGCCTAGCCTGAACAGCAGGATAAATACCCCACATTGAGAGTAGGTATGAGCAGAGATTCACAGCCCTGTAACAGCTATCCACCAGCTCATTCACATACTCCCACCCTTCAGCTTCCCTTGTTTAGGCTTTGTTCCAAGCAAGATTCTTGTGTCCCCCAGGACAAAGGGGAAAACAGAAATAGGTTTACGTTCAAACAGCTCTAAAAGTGCTTAAAGAGTGTACATGCATTAGCCTGCTGGAGAAGTCATGGAGCCATAGGCAGTGTGCAAACCTGTGTGTTTTAGAAGAGAGGAGGGAGCCTTGAAAGAACAAATAAGCAATAGGAAAATAGGCTGGAGGGCAGAAAGTCTCAGAATTAAGGCTGTCAGGGCTAGCAGCATCAAAACCAACAGCGTCACTTTAGAAACAATATTATGGTTCTCACAGGTTTTTTGCCTCTTATTGCTACTCAAATCCCACCAAATAGTCCAGTTATATGTCTTATATTGCCTCAATTTATTTATTTTGTCAGATTGGCTTCCACTTGCTTGTGAAGCACTTTTTTAAACACAGCTGAGACTAACTTGATTTTTAAGTCTCCTTAGAATTAAAAGTTGACTGAACTAAGTCTATATAAGGTTTTCAGACTTTCTAGAGGCCCTTAATCCACCATTCAATAAGGAATTAGTGCCAACGTTATAAAGACACACCAAGGTGCACATAAACACTTAAATGTCAGGCCCTTACTAAACAACAAGTTTGGAGCAAAGCAGATGTTTCAAATAAGAGTTTCGTGACACTAGCTCCTATCTAGAGACTTAATCCTACCAATAGTTACATGTGTGCTTAGTTTTATATAGCACATAGTTCCACTGAAATCACACTGTACTACTCGCCATAGTAAAACTAAGCACATGTGTGCTTGCTGGAGCACAGCCTGAGAGATAAAAATTAAAGAACTGGTTAGTTATGTGCTACTCCATAGAGTATTGTATGGATCAGTTAGTTTTGTTAAGTTCCAGAAAATTCTGAAAGACAAATAATGTCCTTTTTTCTTGTTGCAGCTTCCCCTCTGCTCTGGGTACCTGTCTATCTGCCCTTCAGACAAGTTCAGGAAAGCATATCTTAGCTGTGGGAAACATACTCTTTACTAAACGCTACCAAATCAACATATGTCATCTGAATATGAATTACAGATATAAGCAATTAACTAGTATATTAATAAGACCATACCTCTGCCTTACAAGCATCATAACTGTCATATTCAGTTGTCCTTCCGTATCAGAGACTTAAATGCAAGCTGGAGTATATGGAAAAAAAATAGAAAAGAATTCTACTCATATTTTTTCCTAAAAATGAAGGTCATCTAAACAAGAGAAGGAGGACGAAAGAAGAAAACCCAGAAAAACAACATTAAGATAAATCAGTATATATATATAAACAACAAAAAAGAAAACCTCTTCAGCATCTGTTAATTTTTCTAAAAACATTGCTGTTTTCTTAAGTGAACCTTAGTACATACACACAACCAACTGTTTCTAAATGCTATCTGCCAAAACAATAACAGACAAAATTACTGGAAAGCAATAATAGAATGCAGAACATACTATGAAGCAAATATGTAAAGCTATACAAATAAACCCAGGAAAAGATTACACTATTAAAAGTAAACCAAAGCTATTTACCCAACAACTGCTCTTCCTTGCCTCAGTTTCTCACTTCTTACAGCAAGAATAGCAGTATTTATCCTTTGAAAGAAAGAAAGAAGAACTGATTAGCTCATTATTGCTAGTAATTACAGCAGTCATTTTGTACTTTGAGATAACTCGATGAAAGTACCATAAATCTGATTAAAATGAGAATCTGCTCAGGAAAGAAGTAAGAAGAGGAAGGCAGGGCCTTGAACTTCTGTCATGGGATCTCATTTGGCCTTAGCTGGTACTTACTGAAATTGGTAAGCATGTCCAGCTGCTTTGAGTGCTACAGAGGACAAGATACGATCCTCTTGTACTGCAAGGGTCAATGTGACACCCAGAGTTCAGCATCCAAGCTTCAGTGAAATGAACAGGCAGAAAAATAATCATCTCCCTCAGCTGGGAGGAAGTAAGGGCTGTGGCCTTCAATTCCAGCTTCTGGATGGAGAAGCGGTGTGTGATCTCAAAGTCACCCGACCAACCTCCTCCCCTCACCAATGCCACTCTGGAAATCACTTATACTAAGTGAAGCTTCTCTGCTCTCCTTCAGCAGGATTTGCCCTGCAGCCCTGTGGCTGCACAAGCATCTGCAAAAGAGGGGGACTCAGATGTGGGCAGCAGGAGCTGGGGATGGGGCACTCCCACCTTCTAGTCCTGCTTCTGCCTGCAGTTTCTAGCTGTATTATCTTCTTTTCCTCAGCTTCCCAGGGCTGCTGCTTGTGTCTGGCAGGTAATTTCTCCTGTTCCCCAGTTACCTTCTGCCACCACAGCTCTCTGCTCTCACAGCACTGTTGCTGGGGAGTGAAGGAGGAATGACCCCCTTCTCCAAACCAGTGGGGAGATCTGCATGTGGAGGGTCCTTCCTGGCACAGGTCAGAGGGGAGAGGAAAGGATTTAAGGCTGCAGTTTTTGCACGTAATGCCAGAGCGCAGCTATGTTTTTGGAAAGCAAGAGCCAGCTGTGCTGGAGCAGAGAACATTGCTCAGAGCAGCATCAACATGAAAACCCAGCAGCATCTTGATATGAGACAAATTTTGTTAAACCCCTAAGAAGTAACCAGCCAGTAGCTGGTTCTTGCATGTAGCGTATACATAAAAGAAAGGGCTGGCTTTCTGACAGCAAGCAAAATGCTTTTAGTCCTCCTTCCCAGAAACGCAGGCTTCCTCAGTCACACAGTGTTCAATAGCTGCAAACACAGAGTTATGCTGCTAAATGTTAAGGGCTCAGCTGTTTACCAGAAGAATGTTTCCTCCCTGGAACACATGGTTTTGCTTAAAAGAAGTTCTCCAAACAAGACCACTTTATTTCATTAGCAAAAGCAACATTATAGTCCTAGCAAACATGCCATCCAGTATCCTCTTGCAAGAATGAAACAGAAAAAGACAAAAATGGACCTCTCATTATAAGACAGGGGCAGAGGTACACTCTGCCTAGGATTACCACAGCTTTCAGTCTGGTGAGCTAGAGCCAAATCTCATGCTCTGAAATGCATATATCTTCATACAATGTTTTCATATTCCGGTTCATGTTGGAAACACAAACGTGGAATAGAGCGAGAGGCTTGCGTGCTCTCCCAGCTTTACCAATGGCTGGCCAAATTGCTGCCTTTCACTTCCTAGAATCAGCTCTCCCCTCTGTAACCAGGAGGTGGTTTCCCCCTTACAGAAAGCACATTTGAATCGTTAAATGAAAATGTAGTACTCTTGTATATTCTAAATGAAATTACACTGCAATTAATGTATTTACATCAGCAGTTGATTTATCCCTGAGTATTACAGGGATGCAAGCAAGAGGTTCTAGAATGAAAGTGTATTTTTAATTAAGAGCCCTTGAACTTGCCACATATTTTGAGCTTGTGGAGAGTGAAATGATGACAAATTTCTGAACAACTTGGTCAGGTCAGCATTATATGTACAATGATCTGCTAAAAGTGGTCATTGCGAGATGGAGCTCAAGCTAACATGAGAAATCTGTGCTGAAAGAATTAGAGATACTGTAACCACCCGGAGGAAGCATGCTGTTCACATTCCTCCTATTTCTTTTGACTCTGGTATCCAATGGGAAAGTTCTTGATAAGCTTTACTGCACTGCAGAAGGTATAAACAATGCGCTTTGAAATCTGCTGAGCTTAAACCCAAAACTTATCTTTTCATTTGTTTCCTGAATTGTCCCACAGATACAAATCCATTGTCAACACATGTGCTTATAAAGAACAGAATACACATTTCTGTAGTACCTTACCTTCTTTTGCTTGTTTTGTTTTCCACATAGTATTCCTTTATTAATTCTTTTTCATTTGCTATAACATTGTGCTGAATTGCAATGTGTTGTTAGTTGTCTGCAATCAAAATGCAAAAAGGGGAAAAGAATAACATTTTTGTCTGATTTATTAGTTTTCATGCTTCAAGATAGTAAAGGGATTCCTTCGATAGGGTCAGGCAGGAATTTACTCTGCAGCAGAGAAATTTACTGAATCGGGAGGTTTCCAGTACAGAGGGTATTGGCCTGAGAGAACTAATGGGACCCTGTTGTTTACAGGATAATACATTTAGTTAATCAACACAATCTGAGCTGTTTTTACAGTTGCCATGGAAGAAAATTTTTCCACAAGAAATATAGGTCTGGCTGGTTTGTTTCTTTTGTTTTCTTTTCTTTTTTTCTTTTTCTGCTTTTCTCTAAGATCTTGTGCTTTCTTGGCTTTTTGGCATGCCAGAAAAGGCAGTCCCTCCACAAGTGTTTTCCTTCGATACCCAGATAGAAGTCAATAATTAACCACAAACACTAAAAGCCAATCCATTCTAACGTGACAACTCTGTGTAAAACAATAGGGTTAATCCTCAGTTCCTTACCTTCCTAATTTATATGGGCTTAACGCTTCTCTTCCCAGAAGTTCACTCATGAGCTCTCACATTTCAATGCTTGTGAGGGTTTTTTTCTCTTGGTCTTTTCTAGCAAGGCACACCAACATCAGGCAGCCCTGGACTTTCAGTTTGCATCCTCTGATTGCCCGTGCACGAGACCTGTCAGCCTTGGAGAAGGGAGCGTCAGCCCCTGCTAGTGTTACACTATTAAAAGCCACCCAGAGAGCAGCAAGAAGGCAGAATCTGTGATGGGCCCTCGTACTTTTCCTCCTGGTGCTCTCACATTGTCTGAAGCCCTGGCAAGATAACTTCTGCAGAGCAGGGCTGGTGTATGAGCTGATTTATGAGCCCATTTGTGATATTTTGTGATACTACTCCAACATCTTTTGCCATCTCAAATGCCTTCCCTTTGATCTCCAGACAGGCATGGGAGAGGGATGCCATAGCGCATTCTAGGTTAAATGCATAGAGGTGGACACAGCCTGTCAATTGAATGTCAGGGGACGGCTGGGTGCCTGGTCCAGCACAGGCACTGTAATAAGGATGCAACCATCTAGGATTAAAGCTGAAAACTTTTGGAATGTCTGGACTGATCATTAAAAAACTTTCATACACCAGCAGAGCCCGGTGAGAAGTCAAAGTTGTGGTTGGCACAGTATTTTGGCAGCAAGAACTTGTTTGTCTTTCGTTAGAGCTAGAGAAACATTTAGGTAACTTCTGGGGGAGCACAGAGAGCTTTTCTAGTGATCAGAAAAGTAATCACTTCAAGGTTGACATTACTCCTTTTTTGTCAGTATTTATATGACTGGAAATTTGTTGCTATTTACAAACCAGCTTCAAGAAAGCAATACACAAAGCATGAGAGGCACAGCTGACATCACAGAATGACAGAAAGTTTGGTTCTTTCACCACTGTTTGTGTGATGGGTAAATGTTTTGTGCAGATGTTGTTTGAGCCCTGTAGGAGGAGGTTTGGCTGTGGTCATTCTGCGTGGTGCTGCAGGGCCAAGCACCAAACCCCAGGAGAAGCTTCCCCGGGCAACCCGGGCACTGTGTTCCTCTGGACAAAGGAAAAGCAGTTGTCTCAGCGAGAGAAAAAAGGTTGTAACAGGGACCCCACAACAATGAACAGAAAGAATTTTGCCTGGACATGCTCCCGGCATGCCTGCTGCCTGCCTCCCCCAGGAGATCTTGGTGGTGATGTCCCAAACAGCTGCTCTGGCTAAAAGGATGGTGTTGATGGGCAAGGGGAGATGCAAAACTTCAACCACCAGAGTGAGCAGCATAGTGAAAAGTCTGTGGCTGGATGTGCCGGTTGTCTTGGCAGCTACGCAGGTGGGTTTTTTCTTGTTTGCTTTGCTAGATATAGGCATCTGAATTCCTACCGAAAAGAAACAAAGGTTCCCGAGGCCTCTTGTGATTTTGCAGTTTGCTGGCTCATATGCCTTCATATATGTGACACTGCGACAGATAAATATGTATAAATACCTATGTATATTTATACACCTCAGGGTATAGAAATTAAATGTGTTTTGTTTAGAATATTCAATCCATCCTGGCATACTTAGCCTCTGAAATAAAAATCTTTTAAAATTATTTGCACTGAGGTGAGTGTCTCTCTATTCCCAGACGAGTACGTCAGCTTCCAGGTGAGATGTGTGGAAGATCTCCTGTTCCCATGTGAAGGAGCCAAGCCAAGGGCTAATGACAGTGGTCTGACACTACAGTACAAAGGGCGAGTGCATCTATTCTTGTGTAGGAGTATCCCATATCAGTGCAAAATGGGCTCGTGGATTCCTCCGTCCCTCCTGGGTATTTCAATTAAAAGCTGAGGAAGAAGTCCAAGAAAATGCCTAAAATGGCTTGAGTCCTTCCTCATGATCTGGAAATGGAAGTCGGCGGTGACTAACTCCAGCCCAGGCACCAAACCCCTCCCTCCCTGACTCTGCATCGCTCCATTTGTTCCCAGCTCCTCTCCTGCATTCGCAATTGCAGTGAAAACAGGGAAGCAGCCTGGCTTCAAGTGCCAGGAGAGCATGAGCAGTGTGGGACTGCATCAGTGACCGTCATCCCCCCGTCCCAGTGCCTAACCTAGGCAGAAGTGATCAAAATCTGACAGGGACAAGTCCTGATTATTAGCAGAGGAATGATTTTAAAAGAGGCTGCTGCCAAGCCTGGAAACAAAGCCCAATTAAATCCTGCCATTGATTTAAATTGGCTTCAAACCAGGCCTCTAACAGCTACTCAAGTAAAAAGTCATAAAAAATGCTTTTTTATGATTTTTTAAGCCAGTTGAGGTGGTGCCTTCTGACCTCCCAGCAAGGCAAACAGATAGCAATATCTGTAAAGAACAAGATTAGCTGACTGAGTGATCAGGAAAGCTACATGCCTTACTTGATCACATTGTGATGGCCTCTGTAGTATGTGAGTTTTTTGCTGCTGGTTCTGTCATGGTGTGCAGTTGATCTGAATTTGAGATCATCAACCCTGAAAAAGAGTTGCCTGGACACTGAAAGCAACGGGAGCGTGTGCTCTGTTGGTTACTCTATGAGCACCAGCCCAGTTCATTCTCTCTCTGTTCACTGCCATCCTGTGCCAAGCATGAAGTCTCATTCCTTCTGCTCAAAATTTCAAGCTGTCTGGGTGCAAACACCCAATGGAGAGCCTTCCTGTGGGATTTCAGATGCTCCTTTTCTTCCATCACCCATCCATCTCACATAAAAGTCCATCAAGACATCAAGAGGGGTATGAGTTCTCCTGGTATCCAAGAACTATGATAACGCAAAAAATAAAGAACAGAATGGGATGCTTATGATCCAAATCATGTGTTATTAAAATATCACCTTCTCTTTCAGTTTACTTTTGCACAGCTCTTTCCCTAAGAACTTTAAGGAGTCAGAACTCTGTGTGCTCACCAGCGTAACCTGAGAAAGGATAAATCATCCAGTGTGGGGCCCAGGATGTCCTGTTCTCTCCTCCTTGGTGGTACAGCATGCAGAAAAATGTCCTGGAAAAATCTGACTTCTTCTGAGATAAAGCCCTCTATGCCCCTTGTTCAGCAGTGCAACAGGATGTCTTTGAGAGATGCTGGAGACCAAACATGCCTGGACATGAGTTTATTCAGAGTGTGTGAGGTGTTGGCTGGAGAGCTGCAGAGCTGAGCTGCCTACATATGCCCTACCCAAATTTACTGCTGCCCTCAGGTTTGTGACCTCAGTGACTATTTGACAGGGTAGACCTACCTTGCATATTCACTGCAGAGAAGATTGAAAAGGATGAGCAGATGAAGGCACACCTGAGCAAGGATATTGTTAGACTAATTCATTATTTTTACTAAGCTAATTAAAGACAGATCAATGAAGGGATGACACTGAGATAATGATTAAGATCAAATCAATAAATCTATAGATTCACATGATCAGTCATCAGACTATATAGCCGTCTATCAAAGTGATATGTGAAGTTGCCACTGAAGGAATTACTTAGATTTAATCTTGTCTAGGGAGATTTCAAGGAGGAGGCAGGGTGTTGTCAGGCTAAAACCCCAGCAAGCTTTCCAGCAGATGCAGTGACCCCTCTGGTGAACATAGATCTTTGAAGGATATAAGGGTATATATCCTCCCTTCTAAGGAGATATCTCCCCCACTTCAAAGGGGGATCTCCAGTCGTCTTCAGTTTTTTTGCCAAGCTATATGACCAGGCTTGCATGGTAGTCTTGTTTTAGCTCTGTTTGGGGAAGGAACATGATAGGTATCTCCCTGGTAACTTTCCTTTAACACATCTTCCCTAAACCTTAAGCTTTTTTAATAAAAGCTTGAAAAGACTTATTGTCTGTATATTGCTCATTTCACAAATGTCCCAGTTTTCCTCCACTACTGAAGCAGAAGGGGTGGTTAGGGTAAGACCGGCTACTTATGAATAATCTTGTTTTCAGCTCCAAAGACTTACAATTCACTTACAACTTCATTTTAGTAGTCCTCCAAGCTTATTTTTCACACCAACACCCTGATCACCCATTCATACCAACAGAAAATCAGAAAAACAGAAAGTGAGGGACTCAGTTCATTAAAACAAAGGTAAAAATGGACAATGCCATTTCATCTGCATCTTTCCGTGAGGGTTTCAATTCACATACGTATTTCTTTGTTATGCTGAGGACAGCACTGAAGGCTTCCTCCAAGTGCACAGCCTGGAGTCTGACATAGTCCTGGAGCAAGCTGCAGCATGCCCAGCCTGGTGAGGGCCTTCACTTGAAGCCAGTTCATCTTCCTCTGCATGGATTATCCAATGCAAAGCAGAGAGGTATTCTGATTTTTGGGAATGGATGATACAAAAGAACCAGGTTCCCACATAATTATCATTTGTATAGGTGTATCTTCTACCTAAATCAGCTGTGGGTTCAAACTGTAGGGCTGGCAGACCAGTTGTGAACTCTGGTGTTTCAGATGATGTCTGTCATCCAGGTCTCTCACAAACTGGGGTAGAAAGTCCCATCGGCAAGTGACCTTTAACGTTACCTGATCAAGTCTTCGTTGGTAATATAAAGTACAGGCATGTATGGGTGGAAGCCTTGCCAGTAAGGCAGATGCCGGTCTTGCAGCGCAAGTGAAGGGAGTATAACGTGCTGTCAGCAGAAATCAGCTTTCAGAAAAATACCTGCTATCCTGCTCAGCACACTTTCTCCTGAGCACATTTTCCTCATGCCAGTTCCTCCTCCAGTTGTGCCAGCAGTTGTTGGAATACTGTGAGCACTTTTAATGGAAAAGAATTTGGGACCTAGCTTGGGGTAATTTTTTTATTGACTTTTATGGCTGATAACCTAAAAACTGCAAAACACTGTTACATTAATCAGTATTTGACCATTAAAGTTTCCTCAGGATCAACTGTAATTTGGGCCTATTTTCATCCCACAACCTGCAGTCCAAGCAAGGGTCAGAATACATTTGAATTCTCAGTTCATGGAGACTCCAGGCCTGCTGGTAACACAGCGAAGGCTTTTCACATTCCTTTCTCACCCATGTGAATTATATCTTGCCTGAGGTGAAATGGGGGCCTTAAAAATGAAAAATGAAAATGTAAAATAAAAGATGCTCTGGTTCCCCTTTTGCAGAGACAGCACAAATCAGGAGGTGAGCTCTGCACAGTGCTCTGGTAGGAAGCAATTTCCTGATTTAGGGTGATATGTAGCTAAGAATTTTGACTGATCTCATCTATATGTATATTCAGTCTCTTCAAGATGCTATTAGTAAGCATACCCAAAATTTGAATGTCTTATTTTATTTTATAAAGCATCTTTTATATTATTTTTAGGAGAGTTATTGGTGTTACTTGGAGCCTGACACAGCTTTGGGTCATCTGTGGTTTAACAAACCTGATCTTTCTTCTTTCAGGCAGATGATTTATATGAAAGCGGTGCACAGGACTGGGCTGGATCCTGGCTCACTCTCACTTGGTACAGCCTTTAATTTTGAAAATGAAGTGCTGATGAAGACCAGAATAGCACAGGGTCTTCTACACCTACTCTAGACTGGAACCAGTCTTTTACTAGTTTAGTTCAGTAGGGTTTCTGTGCCTGGTTTAGGCACACAGTGGTGTGAGACTGTGCTGGAGCTGAGCTGCGGCACCTCTGGACTTTTTCCTTTCACCCCAGAGCCTGCTGTTAGTGTGCTTTAGGAGGAAAGAAGGTTGGTTTGGCATGGTTTGCTCTTGAAAAATCCAAGGTGGCTGCTTCTCATCTTATTGTCATCTGCTGGATGTTTACAGAATAAATCGATTATGTGTTAAATATGAAGTTGTAATCTGTTAAAGCTGACGAGTCTGTGATTCCCTTGGCTCTTATTGTCTTCCTTTTTCTCTTGATAGGAACTCCTTTGCCCTTGGTTAATCTTGGGGTGCCCTGACGTGTCCGTCACGACTTGGTGGCTGTCCTGTCACGTTTCCGAAGGTTCCTTCCCAAGATCCCAAAATCCCCACATCTGTCCAATGACTCTTCTGGCAAAGGGGGCAGCAGGGAGGACCCTGCCTGCACAACCTCCTGCCTGCCCCTACACGGATGGCTCTCTGTGAAGGGCAACCCCAACCCCCCTTTCAGGATGCTCATGCTTCTTCTGGCGCTGTGGATGCTGGTGATGCTCCCAGAGACTGAGGCTCCCCTGCATCCTTTTGGAAGCCTGGTCGCTATGGCGACTCTGTGCAGCTTTACAATCTGTTTGTTGTCCACCAATTTTAATCAGAATCACTTCTGGAGCTTTTATATTTCCAGTGATTTTAATTCAAATTGCTAGTAGGTGGTTTTGAATTCAAGAGGGAGACAATACGCTGTGAAGAAAAACTTTCAGAAACCTTTGCAGTCTGCTGTTGCATCCTTTTACATTTTAACGATTAAAAGTGACTTTTTGTCAATTTTATACCCATTTTGCATCATTGTTGCAGTCCTCCGGGTATATTGCTGAGAAAGAGAAAAATCTTTACCTTGCCACCAGTTTAAGATGCAAACCTCACCGAATTGCTCGTTATGACCTAGCCAGGGTGGCCTGCGGCAGTGAGGAGAGCAGCAGGCCTGCCAAGGATGGACAAAGAGCCTTTCAGGGTCTGCAGCATAAAGGCAGTTTTGGCCTGGAGCAGACCTGTGGGTGGCTGTGGGGGGATCCCCCTTTTGGTACTCCCAGCCCAACCAGAGGATGAACAGAAAGGAGAAGCAATGAAGATGAAGCCTCAGAGTGTGAACATGGCAACCCCATGCACCTTTGCCTACCTGAAGATGCAGTCTCTCCTGCTAGCTAAGGAGTGTCGTGGTTTAAGTCTCTAACCCCCCCCCCCCGGTTTTCTCACTCACTCACTCCCCCTCTTTTTTACCCCAGTCCTGGGGGAATGGGGAGGAGAATCAAAATAATGCAACTCTCACAGGTTGAGATAAGAACAGTTTAGTAACTAAAGTATAACACAAATCACTGCTGCTACCATCAATAATAATACAAGAGAAATACAAAGAAAGAGAATACAACTGCTCACCAAGCCCGACCCATGCCAGTGCACCCCCCAGCAGCGAACCCCCCAATGCACCACCACCCTTCTGGGTCTCTGCCCTCCCGTTTCACATCCTGGACATGACGTGCTGTGGTATGGAATAACCTCTTTGGTCAGTTTGGGTCAGGTGTCCTGTCTCTGCTTCCTCCCGGCTTCCTCTCCTCCCTGGCATAGCATGAGGTTCAGAAAGTCCTTGGCCAGACAAAACACTACCAAGCAGTAACTGAAAACACTGCTGTTATCAGCGCTGTTCTCAGGCCCAAAATCAAAAACACAGCACTGCACCAGCTACCAAGGAGAAAAATGACTGCTGCTGCTGAACCCATGGCAAAGAGTTAATGCTTTTACCTGCCAGATTGTAACACTTCTGATCTACGACTACATTAACAAAGGTTTGCAAGTTGCATCTGCCTCCTTCTTGGCCTGTCCCTCAGAGACAGGTTTTATTCTCTGTCTTCTGCATGTGCCTCCAGCTGCTTGACCCCCTGGCCACAGCACTCCTCTGGCATCCCCCAAGTGAAGGAGGTGAAAAGCTGTTCAACTTTGACTAATGGTAGTACTTTTGCTATCAAATTCATTGAAATCTCTCTCTACCTTTGCTGCCTTTCAAATTTTTGCATCCAGGTCCTGCCATGGGAAGAGCTGTTTGATTGGGAAATCATGGTTTGCTCTGTAGGTTTGAAATGATCAATGAGGAAATCTTATTTCTCAACATGTGGTTTAAGAAGAGCTACTGGGCGACTAAGAATAAGAATGCATAAAGACATGAAATCAAGAGACTATTAGGGAGAAAAACTGAACTCTGCTCAGAATGCTTTCAAATAAAGGAAATAAGGATTGTGGTTTTAGTTGTGTTTTCATGTAGTTTGGTTACTGGTGTTCGTTCATTCTAGACAGCCAAAACAAACTACTTGGTTTAGACTTTGTAACATTTTTACTTACAGAGCATGGCATGGTGCTCTTGGAGTTGGTCTTCTAAAATAAAGCTGCTTAAATGGCAAAGGGCTTCCTAGGGTTTTGATAAACCTTCCCGTTTTATGGACAGAGCCAAAACATTAGGAATCTGTTTGCTTGAGTCCGTCTGGAAAGGACCTCTCTTTTTCATCTAGTCCTAGGTGTGGCAGTGAGAAGAGATCTGGGACAAGGGATGGAGGACAGGTTTGCACCCAGCACCAGGATGCTCCTCTCCTCCCTCGGTACGAGGCAGAGCCATGATGGGAGCAGAAGGTCACAACAGCTCACGCTGCTGAGTAACCTTTCATGAAGGCTCTGCTGGGGCAAGAAAAGGGTTCTGTGTCCTTCACCATTTTCAGTCACAGCTAATGGTTTGCTGGCAGCTTTGCTCTGTGTTGCTGAGCTTGCTGCAATCACAGCCTGCCCCAAGCCCACCTTATTGCCCAAGCACTAACTGTGATCCCGCAGGGCGATGCTCAACTGTAGGATAGTGGCTGACAAAACTGGCTCCTTGAAGAAGGTCTCTTCCTATTTACACCAGCAAATACCTGGCAGAAGCCAGCCCTTATGGCTGTGCCCCTCCTCAGGGTAATGTGCACTTGCAAATGGGAATGTGGAAAAATGATGGTCTTGAACTTGCCGCATATTTGAGACCAAGGCCAAGTGCTACCCCTCAGAGAGAAAAGAAATGAAATACTGAGCTGGCACAGAAATACTCAGAGAGAAAACATCACCTTAAATTGCTAAACAGTGCAAATTCAAATGCAGAAAGCCTGGTTGGATGTCTGGGATAACTAAGACTGGTCTTAGGTGCTTTGGTTGATCACCCCGCACACCTTGGAGGCCCAGATGTGCATCAGCGAGATGAAGGGTGATGGTGTAAAACAGTCCATCCCTAGACCTGATGTTTGCAGGGAGCACTGCATGGTGTTTGCCTCACTGAAGAAGGCAGCATTGAAAAGTCACCTCCCTGTTGTGGTGGCACCGTGCTGACTTCTGGGAGGCTGCTCCTACCAGCAACGAGCACGCTCAAGTTGGCCCAGATGTTGCTAAAAAGCTATTCCAAGTACTCTGGCTGGCTGCACGTGTTAGTGACAAGATTATTAGCATCAGAGGAAAGCCCAACTTTTGTTAGGAAGAATGCAAACAACTGCTGCTCACAAAAGAGCTGCTTCATTCATCATCCAGGGAAGAAAAAGAAAAGAGGAAAATAAACCCTCTTGGGCCACTGCTGCATGGCTGGCTTCTGCTCAGCACTGCCTGGCTCCTAAGCAAAGGGCCTCAAAGCTGTTTAGGGAAACATAGCAGGGGGAAAGGATAAGCTGAGATGCAGCATTTCACATGAAAAAAGCCTGCATGCAGGTTTAGATGTCACCTCACCCCAAAGCCAGCCCCTGCTCCCCATCAGTTGAGCTTGGAGCCTCATTTCCAAGAGATAGATAGATATCTATCTATCTGTCTATCTATCTATCTATCTATCTATCTATCTATCTATCTATCTATCCACTTATAAAAAATGTGTAAGTGGACACTGCTTTGTAAGCTCCCGAAGTTCTGGGATATCTGAAGGACTGTAAATATGAAAAGGGTTGAACTCGTTGCAGCCCAGGGTCTTTTACTGGAATTAGTATCTCCCCCACCCCACAGTTATCCTGCGGCAGAGCTCAGTACATTGGCTCAGCACTGCCCTTATCCTCTACTATGAATAAAAAGAGTCAGTTTGAAAAATCCCTGTTTTACTTGCATTTTCATCTAGGCAGTTGAAAGATAAGCAGCTGAATTCAGGACAAAACAATGAACTATCACATTCTTGAGTGCTATTTTAATCTCTCCTTATAAACAGTGTGTTACCAGCTATGAACAACAAACATCTTCTGGTTATCTATCTTCGCTGAAGGACCCAGTTTCAAACTATCGCCACCTCAACCCCAAACCACCATTTAATTGGGCTGAGGCACAAGCTCACCCTGCAGCAGCTCCTCAGATGTTTGTTTTACAGAGCTTTCATGGCACCGTGGGGCATGAAACAGTCCTGGGGAGCCAGAGGGTGCTGTGCTAGTGCACAAGAGGTCACATCTCCCATCCACTGTTTAGCAGTGCATGTGCCAAGCAGAGAAACCATGTGCAGAATGCTGCTGGTGGGAGACCTCGATGATTGCAGCAACAGGACAAGGGGTAATGATGATCTTAAGGTCCTTTCCAGCCCAAACCGTTCTATGATCTATGATTTTATGATCATGTTTGACCCCTTTCTGCCCAGAGATGTGTGTTGTTTTGGGGTCATTTATGCTATCAGGACAAAGCAGGCATCAGTTGGGATGCTGCAGCCTGGTCCCTGAGCAAATATCTGGGCTCAGCTGCTCCAAAGCACCTTGTGGACATTTTACACCCCAGCACCAGCCAGCTAAGCTGCCCACATCACTGCAACAGATTGCAAAACTCGTTTTGATTTTCAGCTGCCTCTCAAGCGGCTGTGATCCCTGTTTCATTGCTTTACCGAGCAAGGCTGATCCCACAACCCTCTTTACTCCAGTTGGGAGTTTATTGCTTTTAGGGTCATTGAATCCCTTTGCCTCTCAAAGAATGGTGGTATCCAACAGTGGCAGATACAGTTGTCATAGAATTGCACAAAATCGAGGGGGACCTGGCACTATTCTAGAGACCCCTCTATAAGACCTCCCAGCTAGAGATTCTCTCTCCTATTTTTCTGGTGTCATCTAGTAAGTCCGTGATGCCCTACTATACTAGCCAGGCTCTGGGCATCGTGCTGGAGACATGGAGCAAGCAGAGCACTTGTGGCTCTGCAGTACCCACACTGCTGCTGCCGCCACATAGAACATTGCCAGGAGATAGGAAGGGCCATGGAGAAGGTGGTGGAAGGGCTCCGGTGGCTGCAGAGCAGCTCATTTCCCACTTTGCTACAGCTGCCAGAGGTTGCAGCAGCTCCAGGGTGACTGTCGTGATTTAAGCCTCTAAAACTTACGAAGCTTTACTCACTCACTCACTCCCCTCTTTTTCTTCCCCCAGTCCCGGGGGGATGGGGAGGAGAATCGAAAAAAAAATGCAACTCGCACAGGTTGAGATAAGAACAGTTTAGTAACTAAGGTAGAACACAAATCACTGCTGCTACCACCAGTAATAATACAAGAGAAATACAAGGAAAGAGAATACAACTGCTCACCAAGCCCGACCCAGCCACTGCACCCCCCAGCAGCGAACCCCCCAATGCACCACCACCCTTCTGGGTCTCTGCTCTCTCTGTGTTCACATCCTGGACATGACGTGCTGTGGTATGGAATAGCTCTTTGGTCAGTTTGGGTCAGGTGTCCTGTCTCTGCTTCCTCCCAGCTCTCCCTCCTCCCTGGCATAGCATGAGGCTCAGAAAGTCCTTGGCCAGACAAAACACTGCCAAGCAGTAACTGAAAACACTGCTGTTATCAGTGCTGTTCTCAGGCCCAAAATCAAAAACACAGCGCTGCACCAGCTACCAAGAAGGAGAAGAAATGACTGCTGCTGCTGAGCCCATGACAGTGATTCATTCCGGACCTGGAGTAATTGATTGCTGAAACACTGAGCCCTGAAACTGTTTCATTAGGGTTAGCATTTCCCGCTATATGACATGCAACTTTGGTGTCTGCTCTGTAGCAAAGCCCTTAGTCACCTCCTGGTCCTTGCAGTGCTGTGTTGGTCCTGGGGAAGGAGCAGGCAGAACAGATCTTACAAGAACAAACTAATTACTTTCAGTTGCTCAAGGAGATGGTAGCAAAGAGAGATATTAAAAGGAAGTAAGTAGTTCAAAGAACCTGGATCCAAAGTGAGTTCCTTTACCATAGAAAAGCCTGCATCATCTACCAGGATGATAAGGGGGTTGCAAGTGCCCAAGTGGAGGTTGGGAAACCTTTGTGAAAGAAGACACACAGACTGATGGCAAAACAAGCGATCAGGAGTTGTTAACTGCTCGCTTAGGTTTTATCTGACAAGGCTCCTCACTCAGAGCTAAGAAAATGACTGCCCTGAGGCTGGCTTTCCCCAGCAAACTTCCATGGCCTGGAGGACTGATACATCCAGTCAGGACATGCTCTGAGATGAAGATCATAGAATCATAGGATGCTTTAAGTTGGAAGGGACCTTGAAGCTTATCCAGCTACAACCCCCTGTCATGGGCAGGGACACCTTCCACCAGACCAGGTTGCTCCAAGCCCCTGTGTCCAACCTGGCCTTGAACACTGCCAGGGATGGGGCAGCCACAGCTTCTCTGGGCACCCTGTGCCAGGGCCTCAGCACCCTCACAGGGAAGAACTTCCTATTATCTCATCTAAAGGTATCCTCTTTCAGTTTAAGGCCATTCCCCCTTCTCCTGCCAAGGACAATGTCCTTGTTAAAAGTCCCTCTCCAGATTTCTTTTAGTCTCCCTTTAGGCACTGGAAGCTGCTCTAAGATCTCCTCAGGGCCTTCTCTTCTCCAGGCTGAACAAGCCTAGCTCTTCACAGCAGAGCTGTTCCAGCCCTCTGAGCATCTTCAGCACCCTCCTCTGCACTCAATCCAACAGGTCCACATCCCTCTTCTGTTGTGTCCCCAGAGCTGAATGCAGCTTAAACCAAACTTAGAAAGCAACCCAAACACACGAGCACTGAATAATCACCATACATGTTCAGCACCTAAATAATAAAAGCGCTTGCGCTGCACTTTGCCAGTCGCTGTAGACTCTGAGTAATCATTTCTAGCCCCATGCTACCAATGCTCATGTCGCTTTCCCAGGCCTGCTGATGAGGAAGCTGAAGCGGAGGGTGAGCCCCACGTCCTGGAAAGGCCACAGAGTCAGACTGAGAGAGCGCGGGTGTTGCTGAGATGTTCAGCTCTCCCTGCAGCACACAGCCCTTTCAGAAGGGCAGAGCCAGGACTCGCTGCCTGTATTTCTCTTCCTGCTGTCCTTTGAACACCATTCTGCACACAGCCATGTCCGTGAGCTAAGTATCTCAAAGATTAACCTTTCCAGGAGATGTGCATTACTTTGTCTTCTCAAGCCTCTGTATGTTTTACTGTCTTGGTTTTGTCTGGGATAGAGTTAGTTTTTCTCTATTCAGCTGGTGCAGTGCTGTGCTTTGGCTTCACTCTGAGAACAATGCTGATAACACACTGATGTTTTAGCTGTTGCTAAGTAATGCTTAGCCCCAACCAAGAACTTTCAGTCTCTCGTGCTCTGACAATGAGGAGGGGCACAAGAAGCAGGGGGGGAGCACAGCCAAGATGCCTAACCCAAAGTAGCCAAAGGGGCATTCCATACCACACTGCATCATGCTCAATATAGAAACCAGGGTGTTAGCAGGAAGGGTCCGATTGCTGCTCAGGGATGAGCTGCGCATCGGTCAGTGGGTGGTGAGTACTCGTATTGTGCATCACTTGTTTATTACTTTCTCTCCTTATTTGTTCTTATTATTGTACTGTACTTCAGTTATTAAACTGTTCTTACCTCAACCCATGGCCTTTTACACTTTTCCTCATTCTCCTCCCCATCCCACTGTGGTGAGCGAGTGGCTGTGTGGTCCTTGGCTGCCAGCCGGGGTTAAACCACAACACTTCTGCTGCAGCTGAACCCAAAGCAGTGGTGTGGGGGAAAGTGGTGGTGAAAACAACTCAAGGAAAGAAGGGCACCAGAGCAGCTCTGCCATATCCCCTCCTCAAGGCATGAACACACACGACTTGCAGTAAGCACATGCAGCCATGTTCCTCGCTCATAGCAGTTTTAAATGGGGACAGGAGGACCCATCACCCCGAAAGCAAGCAATTTTCCTGGGTGCACTGTGTCGGAGGTGGTGCAGCCTGGCCCAGCGTGGTGCCCATTGGGATGCTGTCTGCATCAGCTGGTCCCTGAAGCTGCTGGAGATCTTTGTTGCTTAACTCTCATAGCCACCTCTTGGGGCAGGCGGGCGCAGGGGGTCTTGAATCAGTGCCTGTAAGTGCACAGGAAGCAGCGGAACGGGGAGGTGTGGAGCAGGGTGGATGGACCCAGTGTAGAGCACAGTAGAGAGAAACTCAAAATCCCACATAGGGAACAGGTTCCTCACTTTGGAGACTGTTTGAAGAGCTGTTTTAAAAGATCCCTGCAGTGGACTGAGGAGGAGGAAGAAGATGACATTTTAGATGCTTAAAGTACAGCACATGTTGCTTTTAGGTATGTTCCTGGGGACAGCTTGAACAACTGAAGGTGCAAAACATAGTCCAAGATAGGCTGGAAATTTGGAACAAACCCAAAGGACATTATGTTGTTGCAACCAGATAAACACTGCTTCTCCTTCAAGAATAAACAGATTTTTACTGCAGACCTTTCTACTTTTTATCTTCATGTTTTGTACATGAAGGCAACTGCTCTGCATCCACATTACTGGGGGGACCTTGCTTCAGGTCCAGCTGGGGAATGAAGTCTCCTCCTTGTGAGAAGTTACCCATAATCAGGGAAAAGACTTCTCAAAATTGCATGGAAAGCCACTTAATGAAAAAATTGAAACAAACCAAAACCAACCTGGTTATATTAATCCCATGATAAGGAATTCAGCCTACTCTTACTTTACTCTACCTGCAGCTCTTCAGCTCTGCTTTTTCAATGGCTGGGAATGGAAACACGAATTCAGTGCCAGTTCTGGTTCCAGAACTGTAGCCAGTCCCAAATGCAAACTCTCTTCAGTTAATAGTTTTAGTTCTGGCCTTCAGACTCCAACCTTTAAGCATTCACTTGCCAGTGAAGGCCAGAGTTCAGCCCCCAGCTCCTGTCTGGAGGCATCTCCTCAGACTTGCGCATTCAGAGGTTGGATAAAACCCCACTTTCCGAGGAGCCTCTCACAAACCATTGGAGCTTTCCTAGCTTATTTTGTCCAAGAAGAATTATTTTAGATCCATAACAAGGAGTTTACTCCGGGTCTTTTTCTGTTTGGAAGGCAATATTTTAGTTCTAGGCTCTACCCTTGCCAACACCGTGAGCTGCTCTTTTGTTGTCGTTCCTGCTAATGAAGTAAACAGCCTTGCATTCCAGCTCATGATAATAACACAGCTATATTCCTAGTTGGCCTTAGCCAAGGCAAGCTATTAAAATGAGATTTGTTTGTTCACGTTTCATTTTCTGAATCACCTTCAGGAGGCGTGGAGCTGGTGGAAGGCACCAAACAGGCTGAGAGGCAAAGGTAGGAAAAACATCCGAGACGAACCCGCCGCACCGGGCTCCGCTGGGACAAAAGCAATAACACTGCTTGTCTCCTGATGCCGTGCAAAGACACATGTGAGAAAAGGCTCATTTCTGTGTGTGGGTTTGAAGCACAGCCCCTTTTTCTCTTAATCTACCACTTGTAACTCGTGGTGTGCAGACTGCCTGCTCTTGCTGCAGGAGGTGAAAACGCAGCACTGGGTTTTGTTGAGCCCTTCCCCGTTGCTGGAGTAATTTTGCTCAGTGGCATCTGTCCTGGTAGGGGAGAAAAACTAATAAGAGAAAAGGTTGTTTCACATGAGTTGAGCTCTGCAGCCTGAGATGACCATTAGAAGGCTTTGGCTGTGTTTTAAATAACTTTGGATGCTAGCGCAGCTTTGTGCAGGCTCCTCTCTGAAGCTCCTGCCTTGGCAGCTTCTCTCAGTAACCTCACCTCACGTGGAGGCATCCCTGATGGCACTCGCTGGTGGGGATGATGGGCTGAAAAGATCATCTTTGTGTTCACCGTATGGCACTGTTGCTTTCTGGCAATGAAGAAGGCTCGAGCCCTTCCCCCGCACTCGCCATCCATACGCTCCTTGATGCGGGCTCGTTTCTTTAGCTGCGTAGGTTTGCATCCACACCTGGATCCCATAGGACTTTGGCAGGATGCAGCTCTGGGCAGCCTGATCTAGTTGAAGATGCGACTGCTCATAGCAGGGGCTTTGGACTAGATGACCTTTGAAGATCCCTTCCGACCCAAACTATTCCATGATTGGTATGGATCCGGCATCACTCATTGCACGGGCAAATCTTGTTTGAAAGGGAGTAGCAAATTTCAGGGCAGCCAGGAAAAAAAGCCTTCTCCTCAGCAAAATAAGCCTCTGAGCAGCTGCCAGTTTGCTGCTGCAACAGATCATGATGTCAGGTAGTGTTTGAAAGCCAGAGATTTATAATCCAGAGACACATAAAGTCTATGGCAAATCAAATCTGTGATGGAAAAAAGAAAAGCAGCCTGTAATAAAAAGATTCAACACAGGAAGTCTGATAAACTGTTAATTTCACTTAGGATAATTACAGTATTTACATCGAGGTAGCGCTGACAGTTCAGGGCTTTGATATGCTCTAATGTGATTTATGGGCAGCAGAAAGGAGCTGGGTTGAGGTCATCATCTTCACCCCAAGGAACATCCGCTCTCCATGCAAAGCTCTGATGAGCACGTGCTGCCCCAGCAGACCGCAGGTGCGTCTGCTCTGAAGCAGGGCATCTTTGTGTGCTGCTGCTCCATTGTGCTGATTAAATGCTAATGAAGATACTACATTTATGAGTATGAGTAAGAGCTGGACAAAAAGCCCAAGGGAATTAGCCAAAAATGGTGTGCTGACCCAGAGGAGGCAAGTGGGAAAGGAGAAAGGAAATGAGGCTGCCTTAACTTCGAGGAGCTGCTCTTGGTGCTTCGGCAGACAGCCCATCAACAGCAGCCACAGCCCCAGGTATAGAAGAGGCCACCATCATCACCCGCATCTCCGTTCTGCCAAGGCAACCTACAGCATCATGCTGAAGAAACAGCCAGGAGACAAGCAATGGGCAGGGCTCTAACATTGATTTTCAGTACAAATGGTGCAGCTGCTTGTGCTTTTCAGGATTTGCTGTGTCCCTCTTTCATGGATCATATCCTGCCCCTTGGAGGCAGCCGTAAGCAGGACAAGCCACGTTGCGGGTGGTGGAGGTGGTCACAAACCAGACAGCAGTGTTGCAGGAGCACAGTGGGTGCAGAAACAGTAAAAGCAATTTTGAGACAGATGTCATGTGTAACATGGGGAGAGACAAAGGGTGGGCTCCATTTCTCCATCAGCAGACGCAGCACCTCTGGGCACCAGTCTCAGGTTTTAAAGGTTGGTGGCATCTGGACCAGAAAAGGAGACTGATGTTCAGGGTTAGCAGCAGCTGGTGTCTGAAATGAGGCTGATGCTTGTGGGTGACACCAGTGGGGATGGAGACAAGGGCTGGGAAACAGGCAAAAACCTCGTGAAGCAAACCCAGCATAGGCCTTTCTGAGTTTTACCTTCCTGGAAGTGGTGTCCAGCAGAGCCATTGGGATTCACATCTACCTCAACCCTCTCAAGAAGATCCCCCATGGATACAGTGAAATCTGTCCCGAAATGCCTGAAAAGGGATGGGGTACCCCATTCTGCCTCCTATGTGGGAGCAACACCTCTTTGCCATCTCACAACCCTGCAGGAAAGCTACGCCGTGACACCAAGAGACACACAGAATACCAGCCTGGGAGGACAAGTCTGGGTTGTTCCTCACACCAATCCCTTCCTCAAGGCACTGGTTTCTCTTGTTGGAAGATTTCTGGAGACACCAGAGTCTCAGGGAAGATCCTTACGGAGCTGTCATCTTTCTCCATAGACTTTCAGCCCTGAACGGTTCTGAGATCAGTGATTTATGAGTATTAAATGCTCAGTCTCTGCTTAGCTGGGCAGGGAGATGGATGGCACTTGCTCCATGTGGAGCAGAAGGATGTGAGAGCCTTGGCACTGGAGCCAGCTGTCATTCCCAAAACCAGTGAAAGGGGTTTGTGGCAAGCATTAGTGACCTACATGCTGGAACTGGACAAAACCAAACTCGTGTTTTATGGAGAAGGCTGCAGCTCTGGGATGAATTTTGGCAAACACGCTCCCTTCAAAAAAGCCACAATATTGACATTTGGGGGGAGGACACAGAACATCCAAGCCCACGTCTTTCATTAAAAACCATAATGCTCCATGTCTAAAATGTCAAAATGAATAAATGCAATGCATCCAATACAACCGGGATGAAGAGACTGCTCCAACAGCGTGCCACCTCTCCCAGTGAGCGCAGGACACTAATGTCCCTCTTGACTTGAACTTGTAGCTCATGTCTCCTAGGACATGGAAGAGGAAGGAGGATGAAAAGGGTACTAAGCGGGCAGCATCTCCAGAGAAGAAAACCTCCTTTAATCCCCTTCCCCAGCACATAATCATCCACTTGAGACCCAGGACAGGAAGATGAAGAGGAGAGTGACCAAAGAAGAATAGCACAACCACAAGAAGGGAACATGTACCCAAAGGCACCACCAGCACACTGCCATCTGGGCTCATCTGCCCTGACAGATCAGCTGGAAATACCCATCTGATGCCCCATGGACAGGAAACCCTGGTGTGCCAGGGTCATGCTGCTTTGCAGTCCCATCGTGAGTTTTGATACCTACCATGCTGACAACCCTGGTACCTTTTCAGAGACAAGTGTCATGCCCTCCTCCTGGCTCATGTGCTGAAGCAGTGAGGCCAGGGCCCACCTTTCATGCAGGGACCAAGAAATGAGGTGTCTGAGCCGTGTTCATGGTCATATGGAAAGAAAAGGCAGCAAAGAGGCAAACTCCAGGCTGCAGCAGCGGGGCGGGTAAGTGCAGCAAGGCAACAGGCCGCGGTGCATCCCCCCCCCCCCGCATCCGGCCTTTCCAGAGCCAGCTGGTGCTGATTTTGGACAGATTTTGATATTTCAAGCACAAATATTTGTGATTTTTCTTTTGCAGCCGGGGCAGTCCCCGGTGATGGCACGAGCGGAGTCCTGGCAAACTGTGCCACCACCGGGCTGAGCTTTGGGCACCAATCCCAAAGGGCGTCCTATGGGGGGAGGCTGGAAAGCAGCTGACCAAAGCGAGACGACAGGCTGCTGTCCTGTTGTCAGGGAGTCAGAGGGGCAAAACTGACCTTCCCGCAACTTGTACCTTGACTTCTGGGGTTGGATGCAACTCCAGCCCAGGTGAGCCAAAAATCATCCCACCAATCCCCTCAGTTAGGCTGCAGAGGGAAGAACAGCACCATCAGAGCCTTGGAATCTCCATGGGAACCGGATCAGAGAGGGGGAAAGTGAAATAGGAGAGCAGGGAGCAGACCAGAACAAGCAGCAGGGAATGGCGAGGGGATGGTGATGGTGGTGGGGGGAGTCTGTCTGTCTGTGTACCTGAGGCGACCCACGATGAGCAATAGTGGGCTTGCTGCAGAACCTGCTGCACTGGGGAAGGAAACAGGCAATGTACAGAGCGTGTGGTGGAGGGAACGGCGTGTTTCCTCACGGCGGATTAAAGCTGGCAGCAATATTGGCAGAGCAAGCTTGTGGGGAAAAGCAAAAAGCAGGCACGAAGAGCTCGCTCTTTCCACGGGTTTTGGGGGGAGCAAAAGAGCAGCGTGAGCAAAGCAGGGAGACAAGGACTGCTTCTGCACGCCCACCCTCTTCCCCCCTTCCTGCCCCCTGGGGTACTGTGGTAGGCAGATACCCCCAGCAGTGTCATCTCCTCCTCCTCTCCAACCATTGCCTGGGGCTCTCTGGGCAGTGGTGACTTTCACCCAGGGCTGGGGTGAGCTACCGGGGGTGCCGGCAGCCACCGAGCCCACCCAAAGCCTCATTGTCCACTGCTGAGGGGTTCATCCCTTTGCTGGGTGGCAAAGCAGGTGCTATAGGGCAGGAGCATGGGGTTCATGGCAGGTCAGGGGAAGGACCGGCAGCAGGCTGGCCAAGCATCAGCTCTGCACCCTGCAAGTGCCCCTCTGCTCTCCCATGACAGCACCACATTCCTGCTGCCCAAGAACCATGTGTGAGCATTCCCATGCTGCAGAGGGCAATAGTTTGTGCTCTCCACCAAGGGTAGACCCCATCCTCTGGGAAATCTCACCTGCCTGCTGATGTGTCCTGGGCAAGCACAGGCATAGATTTAGCCTTGGTCTCTGCCTCTGCCCGTCTCTCCTTTGACTTATCTTCCCACCCGTTCTGCTTGGCAGTTCCTTTTTAGCCCAGGCAGTGCAACCCATGGTGGTGGCGGGGAAGTGGTGTTGCTGCCATTCTCTGCCTCTGGAGGAGGGAGCCTTCCAGAAACAGTGCAGATCTCCCTCCCCACATGAGTGCTCCCCTTCTGGAAGCTCAGCTCTCTGCCTGTACTGATATTGCTCCAGCTCGCACAACACCAGTGCTGCTTGGCTCATCACATCACCTTTGCCAACAATTTGTTGCCCCAGGCCCCTTTGGGATGCTTCTTCTACCCCTTCTGGGATAAACGTTTGATTTGATGGTCTTAAAGGTCTTTTCCAACCTAGCTGATTCTATGATTCATTAGGAGCTAGTGGGAGGGGGCTGATGGATACTGGTGCCTTCGCTTGCCTACACACAAAGATGCAGACAGCTACTCCCATCTCCCCTCTCTGAGGTGTATTTTCCCATGTGGGAATCATCACTCCTGATCTGATCACAGTGGTGGGAGCTCCCGGTGCTCCCTGACAAGGGGTACATGCCCATGACCACCCAAAGCAGTTGCAAAACTTCATCATCCCAAGCCAGGCATCTGCATTGCCACAGATACTCCATCCCTATATAACTGGGGCAGGACACAATCATGAAGTTCCAATGGTGTGCTGCTACGAGCCTGGTGATTTGGTTGAAGCTTCAGGTGTTTCTCTCAGAAAACAGACACCTTTCAAGCAGCAGACTCCCGAGGGCCATTTGTTTAATCTAGAGCCCATTGCATGATTTTGACAGGGAAACTCCCACCCATTCCCTGCTACTTCCACACAATCCAACATACTACCTCAGCCCCACGTTATCCTGGTTTTGGTGTTTTAATGCCAGCACAGCAAGGGATTTAGCACAGGAGGCACAGCATCTGGAGCTCATTGTCTTCTTTCCAAAAGGAAGAGAAGGAAGCCACTGTCTGGTCATTTTGGCCTGCCTGGAGCACTCTCCACCAGGCCCTGCTCAGTGATGAGTCTTGCTTCAGCTGACAAACCTGCGGAAAGCATCAGGAATATCAAAACTGCCTTCTGCTCACAGCAGGTCTACCAGTGATTTGTTTCACTCCGAGCCAGGCAGCTGCAGGATTCACTGCTCTCTGCAGTTTTAACTCTCATTTTCTCCTGATTTTATTTTGGGGTCCACAGTTCAGATGCATCTTCCATTTATAGGACAGGCAAACAGCACAGGCATGATCGTCATTTCTCCCCTGCACACCTACCTTCCCCCCAGGATGCTTAGAAACGTGTCCAATTCCTCCTGCCTCACCAAAAAGCTCTATTTTGCAAGAAGGGGATGCTGTAGTTGAAAATTATTGTTGCTTTAGGAAAAACAACAGAAAAAGGCTTTGGGTAGGAATGGGCTTAACCCCTCCCACCAGCACACATCCAGCAGAGATGGAGGCCGGACTGTAAGAATCAGGATAGTGCAATGCCAGCCTGAGTGAGCAGCCATGCCCTGAGGAAATGGGGCACTTCATGCCTTCAGATGAAGTAGATCCCTCTTACCTTCACTTGATGCTGCCTGTGCTGTGGAGCTTCTCTCTTCAGTCATTTGCTGAAGCTATTCCTCCTCCCCCCAAACACAACCATTAATGTGCCATGGGCCATCACAGAGCCTATGCCTTCTGTGATGGGGGAAGCAGTAGCAGAGCCATCTCAATGGGCAGCAGCTGAAAAAGGATTTTCTTTCATGGGACTGTCAGCAATTGCTGCTTTACAGTTCATATTTTTCCATTTGGGAAAACCAGGTTTGGGACAGACGCTGCAACAGCAATCTCAAATCAAAGTAGTCAGGAAGGGCTTTACGCACTGTAGCAGAACACATGTTCAAAGGGCATGGGGGGAAGAGTGTCTGTAGCTGCTGTTTGGAGGGATCATGGAAAAAAAGCAATCAAAAATACAGAAACTCCATCTTCTTGCAAGCACAGCCTCAGGCAAATGCACATGAAATCACGAAGGAGAGGGAAATGACTGCACTGATCTGTCCGTCCCCAGCCAAAAAACTATGATCAGGGTAATATGGACAGACTAAAGGGAGACAAACCAGAATGATGAAGCTGGACCCAGAACAAAGTTCTCAACGAATTAAACTCCCCAATCCATGAGCATCTGGATTCCAGGTCCTGGAAAATCCAATACTGCAAACAAAATGGACAACCATGAACAGGGACATCTGGCATTCTGCTCAGCTGGACAGGACGTTCAATGGGAGTTCAAATTTCAGGGAATGGGATTTAACCTGGATATCCCACTGCCTGGATGAATGCTCTGACCACTGCTGAGGTCATCTTCCCCCTCCTGTTCTGTTCCATCCCTGCCTCCATCACCAAAACTACCTTGCAAACTCAGGATGAGCTTTCTATCCACTAAATCTGGTAAATGAGCTGTTTGGACTACAAACTCTCCTAATTTTAGCTGGTCCTCTTTTCTTCTTCAAGGTGGAAACAGCAAATCTGAGTGCAGCTGATAAAATAATCCCAACACTTGCCTGCTGCAGATTAAAGAAAGCCCCATACTTACTGAAAAACTCGCAAGTATTGCTTCTGTCAGTGACCATCTTTATTCCCTATCACTGTTTAACATCAGCTATCAAACTTCCCATCCTCAGGTAACTAGCGAAACAGCGGGGACCCAAAGGTGGCATCATGAACAGCCAATGAAAGAAATGTACTGCATCTACGGCTGCCAACATGAGGGGACACAGCCGCTTGTAGCCAGAAGAATTTCTTGGGCCTCATTTGGGCTCCTGGCATGTTAACAGAGTGGCCCAAATTTGTTGCAGGGAGGACCATGTGGCAGAGGGGACACCAAACAAATCATTATGTAGTTTTCAGAGTAACAATGGCCAGCCAGTGAGAACTACAGCTTGGCCTGAACTAACTGGGAAAATACCAGTAGGAAGCCAACCAAGAATTAATTCTGTTCAAATGCTTACCTTTTGCCTTCCAGGCAATCTAGCATGTGAATTTCCTAAGTTTACTTTCACCTGACACATGAAAGTGCTTTACGAGCACTGATAAAAACCTAACATTCAGTTAATGTCCCCCAAGCTAAACAGATGAAACTGGGAACAACTAGTGAAATTTTGCTTTCCAGGGGAGCTGCTTTGGTGAAAGCCAAGAGCAGAAGAGAAAGCAAGTTTCTAATAATGACACAACTCCTAATTGTACAGCTCTTCATTTCAACTCAGCTGCAAGAAAGCGTGTCCACATGAAATGCTATTTGCATAAATCACACTTAGCCAGGCCAAGTCCTGCACCCACTGCACTACACAGTGGAGATTAATGCTGACCTCAGTGAGCCAGATGTGTGGCTCAACCTTGTGGAAGTAAGGCCAAAACACCCAGTCAAAAATGGGGCGTAGCAATGGGAAGGGCTACTCATCTTAAGAGCTGCCTCGCTTAAATCCCTGGTCTGCAGATAACTCTCCTCTCTCATTCAGGACTGCCCACTCCTAACAGAAGACAGAACAACCTGACAGGAAGCTCCAGCAGGATTTTATTCAATACAACAAGATTGAAGAAGATTGGTGTACATTACTGATTTTTCAAGTTGCTAAACTAAACCCATAGTGACAAGAACAACTGAGGCTGATGACAAAAGCAGCAGCGCGGCGACCATCTCTCTAGTGCCCATACCTGCAAACAGATAATATGTTAATGCTTTTTAAGAAATCATGTTTCACACTAGTGCAGATTTATTCTCATTCTACCACGATGTAATTAACATGTAAGCCAGATGAAGGTGAAATGCTACGGTATGGAAACCTTCCAAAGTTCTCCATATTTCACTTCCCCCAGAAGTCTATCCAGACACTAGTTAGAAGAAAGCCTGAGCAATCCACAATGTTATACGCAGGAGACCCTCAGTATCATCATCACTTGCTCTGAACCTCTCCTCAAATATATCCTGCATGAAAACAAGGCTAGAGCTTGTCATAGCCCCAGACATATTACTGAGCACCTGAAGACAACATTCATTCATGCCTCCATTCCTCGTCATGCTGCCCATGCAGTATTAAGTCACCAGCCAGGCAACATGGGCTCAGTTTTCGCTACTTCGCTCAGTTAGGCTAACATCTTAACTTCTCTTAATGCACAATTACCTCTCAAGATACAATTATCCCTCAAAACCTCATCCGTTGTTATTCTAACATCAGACCTTTGAAAAAACACAGAACAAAACGAAGAATACAGAAATTATGAATAAATGGTCCAAGGCTGTAGCAATGGCTATATGGATGTTTGATTTCTAGATGCTAGGAAATCAGCTGTACGAATGTCTAAGCCTATTAGAGTTATGAAACAAATCACCAAGATACAGAGGCACCCAATAAGAGGTCTGGCACCTCAGCAGAAATGCTTTGGAACACAAGCAACTAAATTTAGGTCATTTTCTAAACTCAAGTTACTCATGTGGCAGCATAATATTCACCTGAGGCTCACTTTCAGTGAATTCCATTTCCTTCCTGCTCTCTATTCTTTAGAGAAAATGTCAATAGAAATCACTATTTCCTACCAACTGCAACTTAACTTCACACCTGTTTGGGCTTCCTTCAGAGCTCATTTAGCACCAGATGACTAAGGAAAGGTCCTTACACAGCAAAGGTGGAGAAAAAAACCCTTTCCCAACAGTAACTATGCCCTCAGACCCACAGATAAGAGATATTAATATCCAACATTGATAACTTCTATTCACAGAAGGATAATTGAATATTTCATCTTAAAATCTGTGCAGGATACCTACTTTTGGAACTCCCATTCCCTGTTGTCCAGCGGACATACTTGGCGAGTTTTGAGCCAGCGAGAGATGCAGTGGAAGTGGAAAGCATGCTGGAAGAGAAAGTTCACATCACATCATTTCAGAACACACAAATGTATCTCAATGTGAAAACTACCACTGAAAGCATTAGGGTAAGAAGAGAGTAGCAGGTGTTTGCATACAAAGGTGAGGAGGACTAACCAGCCAGCTCCCAGGTAAACACCAAGGAATTGATCCAGATTTTCAGAGAGGAAGGGAATATTAGTGAAATGGCAGCAAGGACCCTGTTCCACAGTGCATGCAGTGCTAACAGACTAACTTCTGATGAAGGAAAGAACACAGAGCTTAGCAGCTGCTAAAATTGGCAGATCAGATGCGGATAAGAAGCATAATCAGAAAGACAAGAAAGAGGATTTCACAGTGCATAGCAGGGATGACATGTAGGTATACACGCTTCGGCTTTCTGCCAGTCACCTGGACAAACCAAAGCCCGAATTAAAACAGAACTTGCAAAATTAGAAAGAAAAAAGGAATCTGTTTGTGTTTAATAAAATAAGAACACCCTTTTCCATACCCCACACAGCTAGTTAAAAACAAGGTTCCGCTTGTAGTGACTCCTGCACACAAAGATGTAATTTTGACACTAGAATATCCTGACATGGTTAAGAAAAATTGCTCATCCTCTACAAACAGAATTGCAACATTTATAATCCTGTTCCAGCATTATCACACTGTGACTTGATTCCACAGCACAGTGAGGATGGGACTGAGGAACAGGTAGTTATTTCATTATGGAAAATTTTACATTCCAACTCAGGCCCACTCTAGCTAAGAGGTATGTAAGGCTGAGTTCACATGGCAGTGGGACCATGTATGAAGGAATGCATACAGCAAAAAATGAAGAGCTGGAGATTATACACTAGAACCGATTTGATCTTTCTCCAAAACAGAAAGCAAATCACCTTGTTACCCCATACTGACTCCTCGAATCAGCCTGCACAAGGACAAATGAAGCATGCTGAGATCAAAATAATCCTATTGCCAGGAAAAAAGAAGGCATAGTTCCTAGGCAGAACCTTGATCAGGAAAATCATGCTCAAAGATCCATTATTATTTTAAAATTAAAAATAAAAATAAAAAAGAGGCCTATTTTCCTCCCTTTTCTTCTGTATCTTCTATATTACACCTCTCCAACTCTCACCTCCCCCCCACCTTCTCTCTCTTTTCTACACTCTACTAAAACATATGGTGTTTAAGGTTCTTTTTTTCTTTCCTGGTGGATTATCTGAAACATTTTATAGCACTCATTTTGTCCCAAGTTGTGAAAAAAGGGGATAGCATCACCACTCATGAGCTCCACAACAGAACAATCTTCCTTACATTGCAGACACCCCATGCAACTGTGCACTCTTCAGAGGTAGCTGATGCTTGGTTTGCTTGACATTCTATGCCTGTGAAAACAATGATTAAACACATATATGCAGGAGTAGAAGATGGACATGGAACACCAACTGGTAGATTTCTTCTCTTGACATAAACTTACTGGTTTTGTCAGACATTATGTAATATCAGTTATATTTACACATTAATTTGCTCATGTAACCCTGAGGCTTGCCTTTTTTTCCTACAGTCTTGTGACGGGTAAGTACACACCAAAACCACACAGTAGGAAATACAGTTTACAAAATCATGTTTTGAATATTTTATACCTTGGAATTGAGTACCCAAGAGGATCCCCAAAAGCATAAAGACTATTTATGGGTTTAGGTTATGTTTTAGGGGTTTTGTACAAGGTGACATGGATGAAAAAGACAAGAGAAAGTGAGGAAAGAAGGAAAAACAGCATTGGGAAAATAAATCCAATAGCTTGGTTCTCCATTCTAGGGCCTGAACAATTCATTTCTGCTCCAGCCCAAGAAAGAACTTCAGGAGAAAGTGAGGATTACCAACTCCTCCACAGTCACCAGCACAAACCTACAGGACCAACTTTTTACTTCCTAAAGTATTAAAGGAAGTTTTAATAACTTCCTTAGTAAATAGTTTTAATAAGTGTTAAAGGATGCTTTCTTTAAATGTCAGGGCCAAATTATTTAAAAAAGACCCATGCTAATAGCATAGTAATTTTAAAAAACCCCAGCTTAGAACTCAATACATGGGCTTGTTGCTGGCTTGTTTTGCAGATCTTGGCAAAGAAAACGGCTGAATGAGCTCCAATTGTCTCTTCACTGTTCGTGTGCCCAAATATGCTCAGAGAAAAAGGAATTTGATTCACCGATTAAAGATTCAAAACCTTTCAAACCCCACAGGTTTGGCTGAAAAACGCGATCTTTACTTGCTCTGTCCTGTCTTCATTTTTCACTCTTAGGTGTGGAGATGACCAAAATCAGAGAAAGGTCTGTTTTTCTCAAGATGTGAGAGAGATCAGTTAACCTTGGTAAGGAGGAACTACTCAAAACAATACTGAGGTTTACAGAAACTCAGTAGCAATGACTGTTCCGCAAGATTCAAATGAACCTGTATTTACTGTATGTTTTACATCAAGATACACATAGGTGGAAGTCCAAAGCTGGCCTGCCTATAGGAGAATAAAAACCAGCGCACCTGGAACATCTGAGGTCTAAATTCCTTAAGCCCTCAGTACATACAGCAATAAAACTAAATTTGGTTATGAAAATGGGAAATGCTTCAAGAACCTTGAAGAGCTTCAATTACTTTGGACATTTGTTTAAAATTTGACACCCAAGACTGACAAAATACTGTTACTGCAGTACAGACTTATGATCCTGCTGAATATCATGGGGCATATGATATTAAGTATTTGGCATGAGTCTGTACAGTAACAGAGAACAGAGAGAAGATGAGTAGTGGGAAAAGGAGAGGAAGCTCATTTGAAGGAAGAAAATTTAACTCCCTCCCTCTCTAAGTGGACCTCACCTGTGAGCTGTATGCTTTGGAACACAATACAATTATTTGATTTTTTTAGGCTTTAATGGACTTTGTGACTGGGAGTGAGAGGGAAGAAAGGTGGTTTAGATAAGGAAGAAAAGCAGCACTGAAATTCATTTCAGCATTACTCAAACACTTGCCAAGAAGTAAATACAGTCCCAAAAGCTTAAGAGGACAGATGAACTTTTGCAAACATAGCCGAGGAGGAGTTCTCTGGTGGTGATGTAAGGCTCTTCCAACAAGACACCCAGATTTAACTCCCTCATCAAACAGGCTGGAGACTACTGCTGGCATCACTAAGTCTGGCTGCCAAAAAAGGGCCTCTCAAAAGCTGAAGCACTTTTGGGTGTCCTACTTGCCTCATTTCAGAAAAGGACAGTATCTTGACAAATAAATGTAACAAATGATCAATTGCTGTCAGAGAATGAAAGCTGCTAATTCTGACTTTTGAAAGAAAGAGAAGCCATTTACTGTCTGCTGACCCAAAAGAAGTGGTAAGACAGGTAACAGGTACTGGAGGAATACTGGAGAACTCTTCTGATGCCTTGCTTTTGACAGAGTATCTGTAGGTGCAGGCAGAAAGATATAGCTAAAACCTGAAATACCTGTAAATAATTGTGAAAGATGCAACAGAAGCATTTCAACTCGGAGAGTTACAGAAATGCTTGTTATATAATGGCAACTTCTGAATCTTGGCATCCATTAAGAACCAACCCTCTTCCTATACATTTTCTGTTGCAGAAATCTTCTGTATATCTAACAAGAAAAGTAACCCAAGACTTAAGTAGCCATAATGGCAGGTAACAGAAGCACCTGTCTTTTGTTCGCAGCTAAAATAGCCCACTGCACCGGTAAATTCGACGGTAAAAGCTCTTCAAAGTGGCTTCCACTTGAGCAAAGATAAGCACTGTATAGGTTTCCCTTTCTCTTTACATGTAGCCTACTAAAACTATGTCATGAAAGGATCAACTTATTGGGGAGAAATAAATACACATAGCTTGGCTAATATGACACATCATGTACTCGCTCAGAAAGCAGAGACAGAAAATACCAATAACCAGGCAAATAAACTTCAAGTACAATTCTATTTGTCCTGTGAGGAGTGGCTGAGGACTTTGGGTTTGTCTAGTTTGGAAAACAGGAGGCTGAGGGGCAACTTTGTTGTTCTCTACAGCTTCCTGAGAAGGGAAGTGAAGAGGGAGGTGCTGAGCTCTTCTCCCTGATAACCAACAATAGGATGTATGGGAATGGTTCAAAGCTGCATCAGGGGAGGTTTTGACTGGACATTAGGAAGCATTTCTCTACCAAGAGGGTAGTCAAACACTGAAACAAGCTTCCTAGAGGTGGTGAATACCCAAGCCTGTCAGTGTTTAAAAGACATTTGGAAAATGCCCTTAACAACATGCTTTTGGTTAGCCCTGAATTGGTAAGGCAGTTGGACTAGATAATGCTTGTAGGTCCCTTAGAACTGAAATAGTCTAGTCTATTCCCTCAAAATGAAGAATGAGCTCTTCAATTGAGTTTTTCAAACTTCTGAGGAACTTCAGAATTTTCCCCTTGCAATTCTCTCCAACTTCTTAAGAATAATCTGCAGATTTTACTAAATCCTTACCCTAAGTTCCCCTATCATATCATCATATGATTCCTTCTACTTATAAACCCCTTGTATGACACTCAGTATTTCCTGTTGGTATCACACTCCCAAAATACATGTACACCGCTATCATCTTCCACTCCTACTTGTGACTTAGCAAACTATATATACTTAGTTCTGTTCTTTTATTCTTCTCATAAATCCAAGCCCATTCTTATTACCAAATCACAATGTACATGCATGAGGCGAACTGCATGACACCTTAACATTGATGCCTGACTGTACTGTTAACAGCCTTCCATTAGCATGGCTGATGTTACTTATCACTCTTTCAATGATTTCACTTTCAAGGTTTCTCTTCATCACTAGGAGAGAGACATCAGTATTCTGCATTTTATCAAACTGAATCTTGTGTTGTTCTTCCCTGCACATTCTATTAATTTTTCTCAATTTCCCATCACTTAACATCTTATGTTTGAAAATCTAATTAAAGCGCTGTTTAACAACATAAATGATCTGTAACAAGGAAGTAAGCAAATCTAGAGCCAACACTGATCTTGGAACACCAATTTAGATACCCCTTCTACTCTGTATACTGTCAACTGTGGTCTGCCGTTTGCAGTCCAGGCTTTTTCTAACAAAGCTCATACCCAAACTAATAATATGTTATGCTTGAGCAACACAAAAAGAGAGGGGCAAGGAAATCCAGCTACATCCTCTTCCTTCACTGTTTTGCCTAGCCTACCTATATACTCTCAACCCCACCCCCATTTTGGTAACATCTGTTTTTTCCTTTTCCCCCTGCCAAGAACTGACACAAGAAATCCACTACTGGAGAATAACATCGATCCACTCTCCTTCCAGCTCCTCCACACCTCTCCTTCATCTCCATGCCCTATCTGCTGTTTATAAAAAATAACAAATATCTGAGATTGTATTTAGTTTGTCATGGGAGGCACTATTAATTTTGCGGCAGATTCATAAAATGAAACATACCAGCATCTACTATCCTACAATATATCCCACTTGTCATGAATAATTATCTTGAATTACAGGATTTTATATATTCATTCTATACATTTGGAAATTCTGTGGATGTAACTTATATTCTAACAAATGTTTAAAATTCCATTTGCCTGTCAGTGACATGCTTTCTAAGATATCATAAATCTGAGACACTAAGGAGTAGTCAAGTGTCCACCTCCTTTTGAAGCTACTTTTCAAGATGGTAAAGGTTAGAGGTACCTAAAAAGAAAATATTTACATCAAAGGACATCAGCATATTTCATAGCCCCTATTCTCACTCGTTTCTCCTTAGTGTTGTCATTCCCTTTCTAATAACCAGCAATAAACTGAGGCATGGAAAGGCATTAGTTGGCTCAAAATACAGACATATGTGTTCCAAAGCAAAGAAGATGCTTACCCCATTTTCAGCCTTGTGTGTCACAATGTGTTTTCTATAAAAAAAACCACAAGCAACAAAACACCGAAGAACAAAAACTTGTGAAAGTAGTCTTGTAATTATTATTTGCATGTGATGTAAAACCAGGTCCATCTCTCACTAGTTGTTACTAAAAACTTAAGGCCTCATTTTTCTGAAATGACTTATTTTCAGATAGGCTTATTGACAGTAAATTACTATGACAGGTAGTTCCAGGGGTGACTGTGTTAAAACAAAGCGCAACAAAACTGTCACAATTGGATCATGACAGGCCATTCCCAAGCACTGTAGCTGTACATGCTCCAGTTTAGCAGGGTTCCACAATCCTCACATTCTAGTAATAAAGGCAATAAGGCAAATTTCTGCCTGGGGTATACTAAAAGGTCTTTTGTCCCTCGTGACTGAAACAAGATGGACAGTAATGGTGCCAGCAGTACCTTGTAATTTTTGAGAAAAAACCAAAATGGTTTTGTACTCATTATCAGTCCTTTAAGGGACTGAAACCAGTGACTTTGTACATACACAGCCATTCCATGACAGAGATTTGCATACTTAATGCTATTATCTCTTTATTTTCCTACATAGAAAGCCTATATGTTAATTGAACCATCAAAATTTTACAGAAAACAAAAATCAAACCAATACAAGCAATACTATTTTTTAATTATTATTATTATTTAGGCATTATTTAGACTCTCCTTTGTAAATGAACAATTCTCTAGATGGCTACAGGATTCTCCAGAATATAATATGAAATAACTTATTTATGCAAAGTAATTTTTGTAGAATGAGGAGTCAGATGAGGTCACTGGTCCAAAGACTTTCCTGACCAGACACAAAGACTGTTAAAAGATTTCATCCTGATGAGTGTCATCAAAAAGTGGATACCTATATCAACATGACTGACACCAAAATGTAATACCTCTCTTTGTGAGCAATACCCCAAATAATTTCAGTTCCTTCTGGCTCTTTACTCCTTTTCTTCTGTTGCATCCCAAATACACTCAGCAACATCACCTCATCTATAGCTGTGGTATAAAGTGATTCTACTCTTTACAATAAAAGCAGTATAGTTGTCAGGGGTCACAAAAACAGATTATAGGACTTCAGCATTACATAAAATTGAGCTTAGTATTTGCACTTTGAAGACTTATTTCCTAACTGAAAGCTGCATGTGCTGAATTAGACCCTCAACAGAGGAAATTTTCAGCTGTGCATCACATACAAGTCAAAACTGTCAACGTCTTCCCCACCATTTACTTACATAGATCCATAATATGGTTTCTGCAAATGGCACAGTTATCAACCACAATGTCCCATGCCCACAGAGCTACTGCGTTCCACTAGAGAGAAGGGGGGAAAAAAGAAAAACATAGTTTTGACTGAATTTACAGAACACGGAAATCCTAGTTGTTCCTCAAAAATCACATGTATTTTTCAAATGGAAAAGCTGGGATATTTAAAAAAGATACCTTAGAAGTCCAGAGTAATTCTTTATCATGAGTTCAGGTTGCTAGAAAGCAATGGTACATTCCTCTCACATACCTCCCAGACTCAATGTCTCCTTCCAACTTCGGGGAGGGGGGGGGGGGGGGGGGGAAGAAGGTAACTCTCATAGTCCCCTTTTTTTGTTAAACAGATGCAAACATCTGCATTTCTATTCAAGATCCAGAGGCAAGGTTGCAGCTGGAGACACCTCTTCAATTCTGATGGAAAGGACACTGACTTAGACAAAAGCCAATCCAGGTGCTATTTCAAAAGGAATTTCCATTACTTGCAGCAGTTCTTCTAGTAATCACCTCCCTCAGAGCAGTTGGGGTTAAGAACTAAAATCATCACTAATGCTACCCTTCACTGGCTCCAGAACAATCTCCTCTGTCCCATGCTACAAACTTCTATGGCAATTTTAGAAAACTGATTCAGAATGAGGACTTTAAGATAAGCTATGCAGAAAAGCATAGGGCCTTTTCATTCCTCTGCACAAAACCCCCAGTAATCAGGTCTTTTGTAAAAGCATGAAAAAGATGGGGTCGCCTTCAGCATTCAAAGCAAATCATATTGGTAACCAGGATAATCTTCATTCACTATCTAAGTAGTCTAGATATTTTCCTTCCATTTGTTTTTTTTCAGTATATGATTGCATTGACTCTACTACAGTAAATCTTCTCTACTAAATTCTGCTTCCATTTTAACATTCTCATTGCTTCCCCTCAGTTTGGGACTCTGAAGGAGAAACGTAGACTGTCAAATATTGATAAGCAGTAACAATTCGGATCAGTACTTCAATATTTCATTAGTGCCGATATAAAAAGCCATCAGGATACTACTACATCATTTAGGAAATGGGTCAGTAATGATCTGATTTTTCCCCCCCACCTTCCAACTTAAGGTCTAGCCAACCTTCTGGGTCACAAGGACTTCACCCACATCCCGAGGCAGCTAGGATGAAATTTCCCAGCACCCTTCTCTCTCCCACACTCTCAGGTCTCATGTCCCATCATAATCTACTCCTACAACCAGAGCCACACACACAACAAACTGCACGCTGGTACCTTGCTGGGGAGGATAAGTGCCACTGACGCATAAGAGGTGCCGCTTCCTGCTCCTCTCCTGCTATTATATCTGCCCCTATTTCCTAAGGACAACCAATCGTCACCCAGACTCCTCCTTCAGCACAGACCTGCAGCTCTGTAGAGAGGTTTCCATCACCAGTGATGGCAGCTGCATTGCAAAGAAAGCACAGAGCACTGAGAATGTTTGCTGATAGCCAGCCCAGGAGTCATTTTCCACCAAATTCTACCTCAGCACAAGCTCACACGGCCTCCCCACTTCCTCTGCTCCCTCCTGCAACAGGCTAGATCTATTATCACCACGCAGCTGACAAACTGGTGTTACTAGGCAGAAAAGCAGTATTATGGCTGTTTGGGGGGGGGGGCAGACAAATCCAGGGTGCCATCAGACCGTTTGCTGACTACACACACGTTGTTACGGCTCGGCTGAAGAACAGGAAATAACGAGCCACATGAATTTGCGCACGGCGTCTTAACGCAGCACACGGAGCGCCGGGGCCAAAGGGGCTGCGGAGGAGGCGGCAGCTCTGCACCACCGCTCCTCGGCCCGAGCTGCCCAGCGGCCCCACGGAGGGCACGGCACGGCCGAGGCCCGGCAGCGCCCCGCACGCGGAGCCCTCTGACAGAGACGGCCCCTTCAGCCCTCCCGCTAGCCGCGCCCGCTGATTGGCCAGGCTCCGCTCCACGTGCGGCGGCCCGAGCCAGCTATTGGCCCGCGCTCACGCCAAGGCTCCCCGCAGGCACCGCCCTTCCCCTCCCGCCGCGCCGGTGCGGAACCGAGCGCCCGGCTCCGTGAGGGAAGCGGGAAAGGGTCCCGGCCGCAGCTCCCCGCTCCCTCCCTGGAGGAGCGTGCCAGCGGGCCTCACTTTCTTCACTTCGAAGCGCTTCTTGCCCGCTCCGCTGTTGGTGCCGCTGGGGGTGTCCACGTCCATCGCGGCCGCCATGTTTGGTGCGTGAACAGACCGTACTCCCCCGCGCGCATGCGCGGGGCGGTGGAGCGAGCGGAAGGGGGTGGGCAGGGCCGCCCCGCCGCACGCCTTCCGCCGGCAGGTGCGGCAGTGTCACGTGACAGTTGCGCTTAAAGGCGCCGGTCAGGGCGGGGCTGCGCGCAGTTACCTCATGCTGCGCCGGTGGGGGGGGTGAGGCTGGCGGGGAATGCCGGTACGCAGGCGGGGGTGTGGAGCCGGGTCTGCCTGCCGCTGTTAGTGACCCCTGTGCGGCTCCCTGCCTGACGGGTCGCCTCTGAGTACAGCCCCAGGCTGTGCGTCGCCATCTCGGGGTCTCAGTCCTCACTAAAATCATCCAGGAGTTGTCCCTGCGCCCTCCTATGAAGGGCTTCAGCCCTTAGTAAGCGTTTAGCTTGTTTTCTTCCCTTTGAACTGATGTCCAGCAAGTGCAGACCAAGGAAGGGTCATTGGTGCTAATTGCTGTAGCCATTCTGTTCGCTAGCAGTCCATTTATCATAGAATCGTTGGGGTTGGAAAGCACCGTAAAATCATCTAGTTCCAACCTCCATGCAATGGGCAGGGACGCCTCACACTAAACCATGGCATCCAAGGCTATGTCCAACCCGGCCTTGAACACCACCAGCGATGGAGCATTCACAACTTCCTTGGGTAACCCATTCAAGTGTCTCACCACCCTCACAGTAAAGAATTTCTTCCTCATATCCAACCTAAACTTCCCCTGTTTAAGTTTGAACCCGTTACCCCTTGTCCTATCACTACAGTCCCTAATGAAGAGTCCCTCCCAAGCATCCCTATAGGCCCCCTTTTCACCACCATTTCCTAAAGTTCATGCAGCCACACAAAAATATAGTTACTTTTCTGTGGCAGACTAATGTTTCGACACTGGCATGAAGTTTCCCAAGTTGCTGCTCCAGATTCTCAAATTGCTGCTGTTTTTCTTCAGACCATATTATTAAATGAAATGTCAAGTTGCTAGATAGAATTCACCATGTCCAGACTACTCTTTTGGCACGCAAATTAGGCTAACAGTTGTTATAACTAACATGGGATTTACCTGCAGCTGCTCCAGCTGCCTGAGCCCTGCCTGTTCTGTTGCAGGGATGGAGACAACAGGCATGGAAGTTAGTACTGGGAGCTTCCTCTCTCCATCAGCGCAGCTCAAAGTGCTTCTCTGAGATTGTCCGTACCAGTATTCCCAAGATGCGGAAGCTGGGGGAAAACATCTCCCTAGCATATCCTGAAATGTTACCAGCTTTGCACATCCTGGAAGGCATGGTCTCTCTGGAGAGTCAAGCCTTTAAAGCAGTTTGTACACCACTTTGCCACATGGATGCGGGAAGGAGGAGATAGTAGAGAAAAGCAGAGAAATGGCATTCTCCTGCATATATACAGGCAAGCAATATCTGTACTGTACTTGTCATAGGCATTTGGGCCAAACAGCACTGTTCTGGTCTGACTCTGCCATATCCACCTTGTTGTATGCACACAGCCTTTACCAGAGATCCAGTGCTTGCTGGGATGGGATGTCTGGCAATCTCCAAATAAACTTTAACCTCAAGTAGGGGCCTGTGGTAAGCACAAGGTGATGCTGCCATTGGTTATGTTGGGATAATTTTCTATGGGGTTCATATTTGAAGGACCTTTAACACTTGTGCCTTGAGTGAAGCACATGACTAAATGTTTGCACTGTCAGGCTGAGCCTGAAAGTTACATATGCAGAATAATGGTAAGTGTGAAGAAGAAAAATGCCATCTTTCATCTATACACCTTCTAGTTACCAACGTGGAAATCTCCCATTTCACCTAACTGCCCCTTTTCCCAGATGCTGCTCAGCTGTGGTACATAACTTACTGCTGACAATCAAATGAAGCTGCAAAGATTCAGGGTTTCGTTCTGTTGCTCCTTATTCAGGACTGTAGTGTGAAGGCCATTGCAAAGGAGTATCTTGAAAATGGGATGTGGGTGCTCACCCCAAAGTCTGTATGGTAATGACCCCAGTAGGACACTAGTTAGTAGGAATTCAGGATAGTAAACAAACATGTAGAGCAGGGCAGGTGCATACCAGAGAAATGTTAATGTTCATTTTTACTTTAAATGACTACTGTGATATAAAATTATAGTCTTCCCACCTCAGCTGATGTCACCACAAGGAGATGGTTGCCAATGGGTAAAAGCCATGCAGACAGCAATCATGTGGTCTGGATTGATCTTCCTGTATCTGGCAGCAAAAGGAGTATAGCAATGCAGATCTTGCTAAAAAGGTGGAGATGTTTTCAGAAAAGAAAGATAACAGACATGGTGCAGAACAGAACCTATATCTGTGTGCTTATTTAGTTAATATTGACTGATTTGTGTTTGCAGATACATAATACTGACAATGGGAAGGACATTAAGGGAACTCCAGAGTGCTTCACTGAGTGAAATCAGTGATGGTATTCCCCAACAGTCCCGCACATCATAAAAAGGTCTAAGTTACCCTCTTTACTGCACACAAAATAGTCTGTTTTCTGTCGATTTTAGTGCCTCCTCCCATCTCCTCCTAGGAAAAGTGCAGACCTGTTTTCCCCCTGCTATATGTTATAGAGAAGTGTCAGTGACTGCTGCAGAAAGAAAGGCTGTGGATTTGAAAAGCATCAGCCTCAAAAGAAATACAACACTGTAGTCCAAGTTACCAGGGATGCTTTGAAGAATGGATCATTTTTCAAATCACTGGGACATGCAGGGAAAAAAAGGAGGAGACTGCCAAGCTGAAAAGGCAGGGAGACAGACAGCCGAGGTGACACATGACAACTGCTCTGAATATCGTTAGTCCCAATTAAAATGAGACAAACTCCTTCTCCCAGCTGTCACAAACCATTCCAACAGGCAAGGTACCAACAACTGGGTGAGTAGTGCAGTTACCTTCCAAACCCAGTGTCTCATTTTGGTTGTTGCCCTTCTCGTTTATATTCATTCTATTGTCTTTTGGGTTTTTTTCTGCAGCCAATATTTTCCTGCATGGGATTTACCCCCTTATGACTGCCTCCCTCTCCCCCCTACCCATGCATTCACCCTTTGAACCTGTGTGCCTGACTGGAATGCTGTGGAACTGCTAGTGGAGGGGCAGCTGCTGGCAGCCCTGGCTCTCCATGACGTGGGGACCAGGTAGAAGGCCTGGCAGCAGTGGTACTGACAAAACTCATTCCTGCAAGTCACCAGGACAGAGGGATCCATGCAGCAGCAGTGTGGATCCATCTATCCCAGAACTATCCAGATCAGAAGGAAAATGCACACAGGACAGGTTACTTTGCTTTCCAGTCTTCACTGCTTTAGCCCTTTGCATTTGGTTTCCCAGCCCCTCAGACAAGATGAGCATCCTCTTACCGCCACTTGTTCTCAGTGCACACACCAATACCACAGGATCTCTCTGGGACATGAGGGTCACTCCCAGGAATGAAACTGTTCTGAAAGTGAGGAGAGAATTTCAACACTTTCAGACACTCTTCAGAGAAAATTCCCTTTTCTGTACAGTCACAAGAGTAGGGATGGGCCTTCCAGGACTGCCAGGAGCAAATAGTGGGGGGAAAAAATGAGAGGTGGCCCCTTTCTAAGTGCTTGCAAACCTCAGGTTTTTCTGTTGCCTTTCTGTTCTTCACCATCTCAGTGCTGTCTGCTTAAGGTGTGGTTTCAATGGTGCCCTAAGCAGCGTCAAGCAGGAATTACCTTTTTGTCATGGGTTCAGCAGTAGCAGTCATTCTTCTCCTTCTTGGTAGCTGGTGCAGTGCTGTGTTTTTGATTTTGGGCCTGGGAGCAGCGCTGATAACAGCAGTGTTTTCAGTTACTGCTTGGCAGTGTTTTGTCTAGCCAAGGACTTTCTGAGTCTCATGGTATGCCAGGGAGGAGGGGGAGCTGGGAGGAAGCAGAGACAGGACACCTGACCCAAACTGACCAAAGAGGTTATTCCATACCACAGTCATGTCTGGGATGTGAAACGGGAGGGCAGAGACCTGGAAGGGTGTGGTGGTGGACTGGGGTTGCACGGCATGGCCAGGTTTTTGGTACTGGGGGTTCGCTACTGGGGGGTGCACTGGCTGGGTCGGGCTTGGTGAGCAGTTGTATTGTCTTTCCTTGTATTTCTCTTGTATTATTACTGGTGGTAGCAGTAGTGGTTTGTGTTCTACCTTAGTTACTAAACTGTTCTTATCTCAACCTGTGCGAGTTGAATTCTTTTGATTCTCCTCCCCATCCCCCCGGGACTGGGGGAAGAAAGAGGGGGTGTGAGTGAGTGAGAAAACTGCATGGGTGGGGGGCTTAAACCACGACAGTTCTTTGTTGGGATGATGGTCTGAGGGCCAGTCGCGGATGACTTAAAGACACCTAGTTGATGGGCTATAAAAATATTACATAGCAGGCAACAGCATGCAATTGAGTTCATTGGCTGTTTTCTCCTAAAATCAAATCTCCTTGAGGTACACATCAGACTTCCCCATCTTCCCACATTACCCACCAAGTATATCCGGGTCCCTGAGCAAAAGCAATCCCACGAGTGGGTTTGCCTTTACCTGAAGCAGGAATAACCCAGACTGTCTTCCCCATATTTGTACTTCAGCCATCGTCCTCCATACCAAAGTATATATTTGGTGACCACACTGGAAACACAAACCGAGTCAGTTTCTTCAAAGTTGGTTCTTTGTGAGAACGAACATGTCGTGGTTTAAGCCACGATAATAAGATATATTAAGAAATATGAGACTAATTCCTCTTCAGTGGTTATAAAGCAAGGAGTAAAACTCAAGTACATTGTTCTACGTTTTGAAGGACTGTAGGGCTGGCCGGCCACCCTCCAGTTGCTGATGCTACTAAAACTGTTTGAATTGACTGAATTGGGATTTCTAACACACTTTGCTTTTGGATGCCCAAAGAGACAGCATTCACAAATTACTATTAGGGCAAAACTGAATCTACTGTCTTTCCATGTTGCCACAAAACTTCTTGAAGTTCATGAAGTAAGCAAACATCCTCCCCCCAAGGCTCTGCAGCAACCCCAGCTGATTCAGTGTCCTTGGCTGGCATAGGGAAGCTGAATTCAAAGAACAGAGGGGTATATTAAGCAATATATCCCATGGATTTCTGGACCATACTGTGCCTGGTTTCTGCAGAAACGCAACCCCCCTGCATCTGTGCATGTTTTCCACATGATGAACACAGTATACCCCCTATAGTATCCCTGGCTTTATGATCCATTACTAAAACCTCAGTCAAGAAACAGAGCTTCCAGCCTCCAGAAATATAATTAAAAGGAACAGACGAGATTCTGAGAGAGGAGCAGGTTGTAGCGTCTAATGGGATGGTAACAAATTGTTGCTCTTCTTCCTTCTCTCATGGCATTTTATCTAAAGCTGCTTGATAACTTGCAGATAAAATAACATACAAGCATTGTGGCAGCCTGCAAGTAAGTAGGTGCTTGCAAAAACCATGCTATGTAATGGCTGTGCCCAATCTCGTGCAGACAGCCTTTCCCCATACATGGAAAAAAGCAGCTAGGGGTCTTGCTCCATGGCTACCAAATGACACTGTCCCCACCGCAGAATCTCAGGCCTTCACCATACCTGACAATCAGCTGCAGCTGATACAAAGGAATGTGATCAGGAGAGATGGACCCCAGTGGCTTACGGGGAGGATGTTGGGCTGATTCCACTCCTCTTCAAGAAAGGGTTTGAAGCGATCCCTCCTATGCATCAACACCCCCATGCTCCCCATCCTAATCCTCCCCTCCAACTACGGAGCTCCGCCTTGGGAAGGAAGGAATCCCACACCAGCCCCACCGCCTCCCTGCCATCCCTTTGCAGTTCTGGCAGCCAAGCTGCAGATGCGAATCGCGTCTGCCTGTGCTGCCACCTCCCGAGAGAAACCAGCATCCCAGCTGCTGCTCGGAGGAGAGGACATGTTCTGCGGCCAGGCTTGCAGCCTGCGCTGGAGGTCCCCATGGGAGCCAGGACTTTCCATGCTGCCCATAGCCTGAGGAGACACGACTCAGGCCCAGGCAGCACCATACCTGTAGCCTGACCGCCTCTTCTATTCACAAAGCTGAAAAGAGGTGGAGGAGTGAAACTGCATACAGCAACCACAACAAAAATGCGTACACAGGAAAGAGTCCTGCTTTAACCTGAGCTGGGATCCTGAAGAGATGTCAGGGACAGAGGCTGAGATTGCAATTCAGAAAGAGGGCAAATCTGTCAGAGGGTAACAGGAAAGCAGTAGCAGAGGAGCCATAGTTTTTAACCCAAACATCCCAGAAGAGTTGCGTGAGGTGACAAGAGTCTATGGGATAGTCCAAGTGCAAGATACAGCACCACTAACCACACTAGAGACATCATTTGAGTAGCAGGTCACAGTTTGGATCTCCTTTGTTGCTTAGACAAGAATCCTGAAAGTGCCTTTTTTTCCTTAAAAGGATGATGCAAAAAAAATAGGAGGATGTTATGATAGCTCAATACAAGTAGTTATATTCATCCACTACTGCATGTATGCAACACTGGAAGATCTGCCAGGCTAATTAACAGTAGCCAGGAAAAACCATGAGAGTAACCAGAGTAGTAACACAAGCTTGCCTGCATATAAATCAATGAACTCCTACTGATCTGGGAAATCTATGAACCTTCAGTAACACAAGGAGAGGCAGTTCCAAACTGCTGTGTGGGAGATACTAAATATGTTTATAGTTATTCTTATCCACCACTTCTCCCTGACAGTCCTCAATGTGGGGAAAGAGTCGCAGAGAGGGAATAAGCGCTAAAATCAGAAGGCAAAAAATTGCAACATTATCAAGAAAGGAAGGTCTGGAAGCTACCTCCACTGAGTCAAAGGTTTTGATGCTGTTTGAAAGGAGATAAAACCATTGAGCTACAGCTTTGCGTTTGTCTTCCCCATTAATTCTCTGTCCTTTTTCCAAAATATATAGTACCCCCAAATCCCTCCAAAGATCACTTCTAGCTGAAGCAAGTTCCTAACTGCAGGCCCTGCTTAACAAGACACCATTCTTTAGCCTTTGCCATCCTTCTTTGACACAGATGCTGCTATTGGTAAAAGCATTTTCTTGAAGCCCCTCATAGTAATAGGAAAGGTACCATCTGGAAATTGAAAACTGTAAAAATCCAACTTTTTTGGGGGGGGAGGGGAAGAAGGAGGGAGGCAGAATTTGAAGGTAGAGCTCAGATGTGATTTCAGGGCAAAAAAATAACTAATTTTACACCACTTCTTCTCAGAAAGACACAAAGGAATTGGAAAAACAAATTAGGTGGCCCAGAGAAACGGCAATTACCAGTGTGAAAACTATATGGGTATTACAAAAGAAACCAAGAGTGAGGGAACCAGCAGTCCCCTGTCTCCCATACCAGCATAAGCCAGAACAAAACCTGGGGTACCTAACTCGTATAGTTCTCAGAAGAGAGGGTTTCAAATATTTCTGACATTTAACTGCTCTCTGTTGTGAATGCCTGGGTAAGGACAATATACTGAGTTTAGCCTTACATTAGACTTCACTGGAAAGTTCATTATGGCATCTCAGTCAGCAAATCCCACAAGAGATGGTCTGCCTGCCAGTCTATACTGAACAATAAAATAAATTAACAAACTGTCATACTTCTTTGCAGGTTCATATACCTTGAGCATATCTGGCTGTGTCAAACATCCTCTCCTTTAATTTCAAAGCTCAGCACAACTGGATCTGCAGAACTCCAGTGGAGAAAAGGGCCGCGTGAATCAGCAAGCTTTCCCTGATCAGCTTTCATGGATCTTCCCAATCCTGACTCTTTCAGGAAATGCAGAAAATAGAAAGAAGTGTAAGGTGTAGGGCCTAGTGCTTTGGTAATTTTTGCTTTTTGGTTATGTACCACTGCAAAAGATGTAGCCCCTTCTCCCCTCCAGTCACTGTGTGCTTGTTTGTTTGTTTTTCTTTCACCACATTCATAAATTGTATTTCTCAACCCAGTTTAAGGATTCACTGATTCCTATCTGTGCTACGAGGAAGAGGAAAGGGGCATATCCAGCACTAGGAATACTCTCCCACCTACCTGCAGTATCATCAAGGTTTCTTTAAAAAAGAACAGAACAAGATGCAACAGCTTCAGGGAGGTTTTAGCAAGGTATACAGTTCTATATCAGGTGAGTGTTTACTACAACTGCCAAGGAGTTAACTCCCTTACCTCAATATATGGAAATACTCATGCGTTTATTGTGGATGATCCTTATGTTCAAGTTCATCCACATCCTGTAACTTTCCTTTTCTGAGCCTGCAATCATTCAGGACAAACAGTTGCACAAGTCTGAATAGGATTATTATAAGTAACTTTGAGGAACCAGGAAAGCTGTTAAAAGGAAGAGGCCAGAGGTCTGGCAATGCCACACACAGCCAAACCATCAGCAGCTACCAGCCCCTTTTGATTCCCTGGAGAAGAAAAAACAAAGCCCTATTCTCTTAACTTCCTTTATTCACACAAAGACTGACAAAGTACCTACCTTTTCATTTAGATACATTTCTCTTGCTGGGGGCTGGACTGGCAAAGATAGCTTCTGCAAATGCCTGTCAAACAGCAGCCCTTGGTTAGAAAGGGGCTTGAAGCCGAGGAAGAGCCCTTAAAACTCTTCTTTCATACAGCAAAACTGCAAATTAATGAAAACACTTTGGCGAGTATAAAGAAAACTGTTAATTTTCTCTTTCTGCAGTTCTAGCACAAGGGAAAATGGGGCAGATGACAATTTATCAGGGCACGAGTGGGGTGGGAAGGCTGAGGGACCAATAGCCCCTAGAAGCTTGCTTAAGTGCAACTTGCATTCCGGTATTACCTGATTAATAATTTAGTTGCTTATGCTAAACTAGATTTCCCTCAATTTACCCTACAATTCCCTTCTATTTACTCATTTCATTCCTGCTTTCTCTCACAGTGTTTTATTGCATGATTCTATGATTGTATGTTTGCATTTCACTGCATTTTTAAACTCAGTCATTAAAAGCCAGGTTGTCATTTTGTTGGTAAAATTTTTTGTAGAAATTATCCCTTCTAAAAATGCCCATTATTATTGGGTTTGTGTGGCAAGGTTTTGGTGGGGGGGGGCTACAGGGGTGGCTTCTGTGAGAAGCTGCCAGAAGTTTCCCCTGCGTCCAATAAAGCCAATGTCAGCTGGCTCCAAGATGGACCTGTGCTGGCCAAGGCTGCACAATGGCGTTAGCGCCTCTGGGATAACATATTTAAGAAGAGGGAAAAGTTACTGTGCAAAGCAATTGCAGCTGAGAGAACGAGTTCTGCAGACACAAAGGTCAGTGCAGAAGGAGGGGAGGAGGTGCTCCAGGCACCAGAGCAAAGATTCCCCTGCAACCTGTGGTGAAGGCCATGGTGAGGCAGGCTGTGCCCCTGTGGTTCATGGAGGTCCACGGTAGAGTAGGGGCATGCCTAAAGGAGGCTGTGATCCCATGGGAAGCCTCTGCTGGAGCAGGCTCCTGGCAGGACCTGTGGCCTCATGGAAAGAGGAGCCCACGCTGGAGCAGGTTTGCTGGCAGGACTTGTGACCCCATGGAAGGGACCCATGCTGAAGCAGTCTGTTCCTGAAGGACTGCACCCATGGAAGGGACCCACACTGGAGCAGCTCATGAAGAACTGCAGTCCGTGGGAAGGACTCACATTGGAGAAGGCCGTGGAGAACCATTTCATGTGAGAGGGATCCTACAGTGTAGCAGGGGAACAGTGTGAGGAGTCTCCCCTGATCTCTTCTGTCCTTACCTTGCATCATGAGCTTTTTGTTCTATTTTCTCTCCTCTGTCCGGTTGAGGAGGGAGAGTGATAGAATAGCTTTGGTGGGCACCTGACATCCAGCCAGGGTCAACCCACCACACCATTTAATTCCATCTTATTTGCATTATGAATTAATATGGATTATGGTTCATTTTCCATCTCCCATTTCTTTGCTGTGAGACCAGAAGCCTCTATAATTCCCCTGTAGACTTACAGGTTGTGAAGATAAAGGGGCTCCTCTGCAGTCCTGCAAAAGTCTTTCGTGAGACATCAGGAGAGAGGATTAATCTATTCTGTAAAAACACCAGACGTGTTGGGAAGGCAAGCTGAAGGTTGGAAATCTTAGGTGTCCCAATTCCTAGCAAACACAAAATAGAGGGGGTTTCCTATAAACTTACTTCGGATCTTTTTAGCCTGTGGGATACAAAAGCCTCCTCCTGCCAGTCTGGTGAGTGCCACCCATTTTGTTCACTGCAATTATAGCTCTCAAGACAGAAAAGTAAGAAACATCCCCCTTTTGGCAGTGTACAGGTTTATAAATGCAGCTTTCAGCTAAACCTTGGATATTTGTAAGCTTGGTTTATAATCACCTCTCCCTTCCTGACAGAGATGAGCAGATTCCACTCCATTAACTGCATCTCCCTCAGGTTCTCTGCTCAAGTTAAAAAGAAAGTTCTCATAGAACTTGGAGGGCACATTTGGGACTTGTGCACAACACAACAGGGGTTTGTTTGCAGCAGCTTAATTTAAATTGGATTTCGCATCAATTTGTTGAACAGCTGAGGAACCTTGTGTGGACACACTTATTTGCCTTAAAAGCTGGCTTAAAATCAGTTCCTTATTGATTTAAGCTCCACTGATCAGATTTAAATACATATTTAAAAGGTCAACACAACCTTTTGCATTGATTTAATGAAATGATATCGAAAGCAATGCTTCAGTAAACTGGTGCAGCTCTGTGTAAAAGCTGTCTGAATTAGGGTAATATGGATTGTCAAAAGATGGAGAAACATTTCTTCCCATCAAAGCTGGAAAATTCAATCTCTTGATTGAATGCTAGCAAGACAGAGGCTGATGGAGCTCTCCTCTGATGGAACCACGTATTGATTTTATCATTAGATATACAAAACAAATGCCTAATTCAGTAATAGGCACATTTTATGCCTTTCCTTGATGGTGTTGATCTGAGCCCTAAATATATTTATTTTAGCTCAAAACCACATATATTGCCTCTTCAATACAAAAGTTCAAAATTCAGGCCTGGAAATGTTTGAAAACTTATGATCTTTTTAAGATTATAACTGGCAAATATAGGACCTTTTAAAAAATTTAGTTAAATAACAGCATGAAAGGACCATTTATGTCAGGAGCCTATTTCACTGTTTAACAGGTGCAGATATTCACCATAAATTAAGTCTCATTTGTGCTGATTGATTGAATTGCTGAGGAATCACTTTACTGGTATGTGAAATATTTACTATGTATAGCTGGACAGCTTCCCAGGAATCCTGATGAAGCACATTAATGCACAAGAAAGAACATCTTTTCCTCGTAAGACCTATGAAAACATAAGCTTTGGTCCTCTCAGCATCTTATACACAGGCTTTTCTTGAACTGAGTCACCCATACAAATTTATTTAGATAACTATTAACAAAGATCTTTCTAGATAGAAAATTCTCTATCTGTTGAGTAAAGATGCTGTTATAAACATGAATATCCAAAATAAAATACACTTTTACATTTTCCTTCACCCTAGTTAGAAATTGCATTTTGTTTACAGGAGGGTGAAAAACCACATGTTGCTTTAAACCATTTCAGATGCCCAGAAGAGAGAAGTGATATTGGGATCACTTCAAAAAGCACGCAAACTTAAAAGCCAATAACTAACATTTGGCTGGGAATTATTTGCACGTGTCCTTTGAATATGGTGCACTATTTGCTAAGAATGATTTATTTAGACAATTCAGCTATGGATGTCTGGAACTGCGGAACATCCAAAATACGGTACAAAGGTAGGAGATATTTCCAGTTACTATCTAAAAGTTCTGGGTTCCCACCTGTAATAGGAGATCTGGGTTTGCTATGCAATTATCTGCATGAGAAATATAAGCAAGTTTAGGTCTTAGAGAGTGTTACGATATGCAAGAATTAAGAAGGACATCAATAGCAGGTTTACACAGACAAGAAAAGTTTCAAACAAGCGTAGGCCACATTCCTTGCAGCTGAAGAGCCACAAAAAAAACCCCACCCAATCTAAATTAAACAGCAAAAAAGCCAATATGAACTGTGTCATATTAAAAAGCTAATACTGAGAGCATGCAAGCTCAAGAGTTTACATGAGCAGCCTATAAAATGCTGATGTAACTAGCACCAGGGAACTCTAGAGAAACCATCCCTCTGCAAGTACAAAACTATATTAAAAAACCCCAAATTAAACTACTTCCAGGGCTAGGAATAACAGATGTACACAAACTCTCAAGGTTAAAATTTGTTCTCTGTTCCTAATTCACAGATGTGTGTCACCAAAGTGTTCATATGATTTTCAAGGATATGTTTGCCTGAGATGCAAGCAAGTTCTCTATCCTGCCTGGTATAAACTGCCTCTGAGTTTAAGTTCAGGCAACATGAACACGAGTAGTACAATTTCTTTTCCGTCCTCTAAACATTATGGCTATGCAGTGAACTGCTCACTACGGTCTGAAGAACAACTTTAGACTGGCTGTGAACAACAGTACTGATATTATTTTTTCACAGATGCTTGTGAATTTTGTGTATGTTGAACATTCATGCTTTATTCAAAATACATGGGAAAGACTAGGTGCACAGGACAGTGTGTATATGTGCGCCCTGGCTTTGACTCTAGTGCGAGAACATTTCATTCTCTGAACAGTTAGTGAAAGAACATGAAAAAGAGGCAACAATTCTGTGTTTATTTACTACAGTGCACAGAAGAGTGCTGGAATGCAGTCAGGGGTCAAATCTTTCATGTCTCTTTTCCCAAGAAGATAGAAACTGCCCAAGTAATAAGTGGATGAAGCTTTTCTCCATGAACATTACTTACATCAGGCTAAAACCATTGCACTAGTTTATTTTAAAATTGAAGAATAAGTGAGAAAGTGTCTTTTTATTATAACATTGTTTTAATTAAAAGGGGAATTGTGGCTTCTGCCATTAGTCTACCGCAATTCATCCACATTTGCAAAAAAGACTTACTTTCTTACAAAATGGAAGTTTCTTTCTGGCCCCATATGCAAAAGCTCATAGAGAGCTTGCAGTCTCACTATACCCAATTAAAAGAGCAGCAGTTACGTGGAGAATGGTCCTTTGAGTAAATGAGATATTTTTTTCCATAATTCAAATGCACTGTTAATAATTAACGTTTCAAATACTCATTAGAGTATGACAGAGAACACCAGTCACTTCCATTAAGACTGGAATTCATGGGAGTAGAAGTCCTATCCTAACAACTAAAACATTGCTGGGATAACACTGGAAAACACTTGTTCATGTTTCCATAGGCTCAGCAATACTTCAGCTGGCCTTTTTATGAAGATCAGATGAGGATATGAGAAGCAGTAGCAGAGCATACAGAAATCATACTTCCAGTCCAAGGCTGGAACGTGCCACTTCAAGACCTGTCTAATCTCAACTATTTACTTAGGAGATTTTACAGCTGGGAGCTGTGAATATGATACTCTAAAACTTTTATATATTAAAAAGATACAAAATTAATCAAAATGAATATTATTAACTTTTCTACATGAATTCATCTTCTACTTAAAATGTTATATTTTTTCATAAATGTGTTTCTTGAATGAAAAAGCTAGAAATAAAGAATCTATTTCCATCTTCCCCAGATTTTTAAAATAAGAAATATTTTTAGTCTTCTTATGTATATAACCATTTCAAAATTGAGGAAGAGGATACAATGTTTGCAACAAGCATAAATTTCAAGAATGCTCCTAGTTGCCACATGGTAGTTAAATAATATTATTTTGAATAACATAATACACATAATAAAGGAGATAATGCAAATTGTTGGTCCTTGACACTGGTGACCTCTAAAAACTTCCCGAAACAGATGATATGTTATCATCAGTCCAGCTATCTGCAGATAAAATGAAAGGATGATTTGTGCACATGAAGATTCTGAGAGACTGAATATGAAATCCTGAAAAGCACAATTCAAAATGTATCAAGGCAGACTGGGTGTAAAATCATGCATGATATGACTGACTTGAAAAAAAAGAGTGTGTAATGAACTCAAAATAAGCAATAGAGACTGCCCATCACTGTGTGCTCAATTTGCAAGTGCTGCATGACATAGACATTTCTCCTGGCTTAACTACTGAAGAGAGGAAAGTAGAAGTATATCTGCTTCCCCCTGTTTGGACTGAAAAGGAAGCATGTAGAAAAACACACAGTGGGTGTACACATGCTCATACCCTTTCTCCTCTAAGTGTGGAATAAAGCTCTCAAGGCGACACCATTCCAGTCAGCGCTTGCGGTTGGGACAGGCTGCCTGGGTCAGTCTCCTCCAGACTTCTCCAAACTTCTTCCAGGGCATATCTGGGTTATGGACCCTGTAAAAGGTTACCCCTCCTTTTAACTCCGCTGAGTGTCATTCACATCTTCCAGCATGTAATCTGGAGAAAGCTTTCCAAGGGAAATGTTGGTCTGAAAACATCAGGTGACAGGAGGAAGATGTCTCGTGCCACAGTATGTTTGTTACCTATTAGATATATTAGCACTAGATCAATACAGATTTACCAAGTGGGCTGGGAAAGAGTTGGAGGTACATGAAATTTGTATCAAGCCTGTCAGATTTCAAATGAGAAGCAAGAACAAAAGACACTGAGGATTTCAAGGGAAGACCTTCCCTACTGAGGTTAAAGTGATCAAATGTAACAGAACAGAGTTTCAAGCTGAAACACCTGATCCTAAGTCCAGAACTTAACCTAACAGGCAACACTGACTTACAGGATTGCTGTTCTCCCCTTTGCACTTACTCTTCAGGATGTGGATTTTGTCTTTCACTTTGTGTTGGCACAAATAGTCCAAACCCCGGTGAATGAATCAGGGAGCAGCTGGAAGACTGAGATAATACCTGGACTATGCTCATATCCTGTACAATTTCTTGGTTTATGGGAACAAACATGATGGCAGGAAGAGGGGGAAGCCCTGGGGCAGTATGGATCCAGGTCCAGAGGAGTCACTTCGCAGCCCCCTTTCACAACTTTACATTTAATTTTTTAAATGCACAAAGATGATGTTAAGTGCCAGGGAAAAAAAGAATAAAAAGAGGATGACACTATTTACTGGAAGACATGATTTTCTTTCATGTGCATGTATGCGTCCGAGATCTTTTCTGCCAGAGGAGTGTCATGCAACATGTATGTCTCTTCACTGCTTATTTTCTTCCTTTCCTTTCTGGTTCTTTGTCCTTCCAGGTTTGTTTTCCTTGCTAAACTGTTGTGGAGCTCTGGGAACCCTGAAAAACGCAACTCCATGAAGACATGAATTTCAGAGTTGTAGATATTTTTACAGTACAGTCACAGTTCCACAGTCAAAGCTAAACTGTGCCCAGAGCAGATATCCAAACTCTTTATTAAACGTAAAGTTGCTTCTTATCCTCCCTATGCTTGTTGGGAGGCAGGCAAAAAAAGGTGTGTAGATGTTTAATGATGGGGTGGTTAACAAATGACTGAAAGAAACAATTCTCATCCTTCTCCATCCCCCATCCTACAGATCAAGGCTTGACTCCTTACCGAGGATCTGCTGCTGCCACACACGAGCTACCAGGCCCAGCACTAAATTGAGGAGGTAAAATACAGTGGCTGTAATAGGAAGGCGCTCAAACTGTTTGATTAAAGGGTGCTTCGTATCCTCTCATTCAGTCACTATTAAGCAAAGATATGGAACATTCTAGAGGATTTTCAACTCAGTCTTCTATTACCTTGTGACTCATTAAAAATGGACTCCTTAAGAAATGTAGCATTTGGTGCATTTCTTGTCTCAAATGAGCTTAGAGAAACAGCTTATCAGTCTTATTTATTATTAACGTCCACTAAAATTTCAGAAAGAGTTGCACACCAGAGGAAAACAGCTCTCATACTGAATGGCTGAGATTAATTTGCAGTTATCAGTATATTAGGAATTAAGCTTTGCGCTACAATCCTCCTTTTCATTAACTGCTACACTTTCCTATTTTATTTCCCTAAGAACCTAAGTTAGAATGATACATTTGGGTTCAAAACTCACAAAGTTACAATTGTGAATTTTTAGGGTAATAATCACATCTTTCAGATAGCACATTCTCACCTTTTTTGGAAAGGCACTCAGGTGAGAATCACAGAATGCTGTCTTCTCAAAAACCTCATACTGCAGGGAAATGACTTTATAAAACTGGAAAAAAACCCCTGAAGATGGAGGAAATGTTAAGGCTACATGGCAGTGATTTACAGTGAAATATATTACAGAGATAATCCTGTTATTCAAAACCCAAGAATTATAAACTCTGAAAATTCTACAATAAACAAGAAATCCAGATAAACCATAAAGAAATTAAAAGCACCTAAACAATCAAAACTAAGCTTGGAGAAATGTTTTCTAAATCTCTAACTAGCTAAAAGTCGCAACATTTGTTTGCATAATATGCCTGTGTTTGTATATATATACACCAATACACACATGCTTTTGAAGATGAATCATACTTTTCCACTTTATAGTGTGCAACTGAAAGCTCATGACAAACCTCTCTGTTCTGCAGTGAAGGGGAAAAAGTACAGCATGCTTTTAAAAATCTCTTAATCATAACCAAGTCCACAAATGTAAAACGATCTCTATACAAACAGTATGTTTTTGTCTGGTTACAGTCATCACAGTAACACCCATACAGCTGTCAAAAAGCTCATCTCCTGGAAAAAAGAACGGGGTAAAATATAAATTAGAAAGCAATATACATACCAGATATCTGCAACACATCACAGGAGCCTCAGCAGCAAGTTATGGGCTCCGACAAAAAGTCATTACAATGAGCACACTGGAGGCTATGGCTGTTTCAGCTGCACTCTGGTACACGTCTGGAGGGGGAACAGCCAGAAGGTCAGAGACTGAAGGCCTCCGTGACAGGGGCAGCTGCATGGTGATGTTAGGACTGCAGATTCCTGAGCTGTGTCTCTCTGCCCCTCTGAGAACAAGAAGACATGCAACGGGGCTGGGGGAGCATATGCACAGTGTGCAAGGAGTCAGCCAGACCTGGCTCTGCAGCAATTTCAGTCCCATGATAAGAACTCTCTTAATCCCTGATGCCATATCAAACCTTGTCTACTCAAGAAGCGAGGTTAAACATGTTAAGTAGTTACCAGATCAAAATGGGATCCTGATGGCACATTAGGACAACAGCATAGAAATACCAACACAAACAATGAACTTCACAGAGGCCGCCTGATAGTAATGATCAGTCTGCCAAGTGGAGGCAAGAAAGGTTGTTCAGGGACGATAAGGAACACCAGGTTTTGTAGCCAGGAATGAGACCTGCACTGAGAGAGTTTAAACCCAGCCCCTTCTGTATCATTAACAGCTGCACTTTCTCTGAACAACTACAGTGTTTGATACCTGTACATAACTGAGTTGTAATATTTATTACAGAGGTATTGGTTGTAGCTCCCATAGGCAAAACTGATGTTATATGTTACCCTCTGTGTGAGCATTAGACTGGAAAAGCAAAGTATATTACCCCCAAACTTTAGCATTACTTCTCTGAGTAAAAGATTCACATGATAAGATATTATCTGGCATCTGCTAAATATTTCCTGGTACAAGAGTCAGACTGCTTAATCTCAATTTGGATCAGTGGCCAATCCCATTTTGCATTAATCTCCCAAAAGTGCATGTTGAGGCAGAAATCTTGTTCTGCCTGGGAATAAAAAGAACCTGAGTTTGCCTCCCTCTCACACGCTATTATTCATATTCACCTGATTTACTGACAAAAAACACAGTGAGCCAATTTCCCTAGGAAATACTGCATTTCAACCAGTTTTGCTGGACTGAAAACTTCTAGTTGATGACTGAACCACAGGCTGAGTTTTCCCAACTTCTACTGCCAGAATCATGAAATCCTTTAAAAAGCCTCAGGCTCTTCATGGTCTTGAGAGGAGAAAACCAACAGAGCTTCAACCACTGTCAGTTTTGGCCAACCACACCATGCTGGAAACCAGCATTTGCAAGAAGCTCCCAAATCGAGACTGCACATGGCTCCCTGCAGTGCTTCTTTTTTCCCCAGCATCCAAGGAGGAGGAACAGATTGAACCCTACAGAAGCCATTCTCACTCCTGGGCCTACAACCAGCTTTCTTGTTAACTTCGCATTTACTCAAAAACCTCAACATCAAACTTACCCAGACAGGAAACATTTTCTTTTTCTTTGCCATTGTTAATGGATAACTCTTGTCATGGTAGTTAAAAAGGCATACGTGGTATGAGTCAGCAAGAGAAGGTAACACACATGGAGGACCTGGAAATTCTTCCTTGCTCCTTTCTGCACATCTTCTGAAGAGCCTGGTTCTGGTTAGGCAATATCAGGTGGTGTTTCAGAGAAACAACCAGCTGGGCTGAGGCACCATAGCTTGTCCCAAGAAGACAGGGGTTCATTGCTCCACTTGCTGCTAGTGAGGAAGGGTTGGGGCTGGCAGCCAGTTAAGACAGCAAGACAAACTCTGAGAAAGAGAAAGTAGCTGAAGGGAGAAATTGAGCACCATGGAGCTCACCATGCTTTGCTGTCCATCTCAATTATAATTCTGCTTTAAAACATAACTTAATATTACACTTCTGAAATACAGTGAATTTTCTAAGTCAGATCCACTCCTAGAGCCAGCACTGTGAGAGTGTCCAAATGATGTTTTTTAATCAAGTGGAGGCTGAACACACACGTAGGGAGCACATTTAAGAGAGATGCTGTAATGATCCCAGAAAATTATGAACTTCAATGCATATTAGATCTGCATACTAATGAAGAGATGCCTAGATGGGATTTGGGACAACTCAGTTCAAAAGAAATAAAAAATGTCAATTTATTGCAGTGTAGAGTTTTGTTATCCAATTACACAAAGTATTAAGCATCTCATCATTATTAAAGCATTTTTGTCACTTATCTTATATAGATTTTTTCCTAAATTTAACCCTAACTCTTTTTGCTTTATGGTAATTCTCCTGGGAGTAATTACTAAATTTCCACATCAGTAATTTCGGTAGCATAACGAGCAGGTAACCTCAGCCTTGCTCTCTCCATCATAATGAAGATTTTGTCTAGAAATGTACTTTTTCTCCTTCACATTATTTAAAACATGACAGATGATCAATAACATGAAACTGCAGAAAACTTTCTCATACTGATAATTCTATCGATTTTTAAAAGAAATAATTAAACTAACTGTTAAGACCAAGCTCATCAATACGATCTGACTCCTTTGTTTCCCCCTCCTGAGTAGGACAAATTGAACAGGGTCTCCTGGTTAACCAGTTTCCTGAGGCTTTTGCACCACACTGACAACATACTGCATAGCCATTTTATACCCTGTTGTTCTCTACTCGCTCTTGCATCCACCTGCACACATCCCCACAGCTCCAGATCACAGTCTTTCCCTGAATCTTCTCCATTGCACTGTATATGCCCCAAAACCTCCACCTCCATTTTCTTTTACATGCTCCCCCAATTTGCCTCTTCCTACATCACCAGGTTCCTTTGCAAAATTCAACTATAGGAAAGACATATTGTATTCTTCACAGATAACAGAATGCCAAATTGTGTAAAATGACAAATTTCTTTCCACTTGGATGACAGAAGCATACCTGCAAATTAGCACCTCTGCTCAGACCATATGTTAACAACAGGATTTTACTACTAACGAGTTCCCTGCAAGGCAAAGCAGTGCCCTGGTAGAAGGTCAAATGGCAATGCTAAAAGCCTCCTGGGCTTCCTCTGAAAGCAAAGCAGCTTTTCCATAGGGATGGCTGGCTTTCATTTTCTCTTACTCTGATACCCTTAAGACCAGTTGCAATAAAATCTCTCCCCAAGTGAACTTGCATGTACCTCAGTTCCCCTTTCACTTCCAGTGATCCCACCAACGCCCTCATGAAGCAGCTGGTGACTTGTGCTGCCACCGAGAGCTGCTCCTGCACCCAAGCGGTTGGAGTGAGGAATCTCTTCTACGGCAGAGAAACTAAATCTGGCAGGATGGGATTGGCTAGGGAGGAGGTACACACGGGTACCTGCTGCTGGAGAAGGGATTCTTTACCGTTTCTTGATGAAGGTCATATAAAATGTTCATGGATTTGGTTGCACTCAAGGGACACTGCAGCATATGTGTAGGTCCAGATAATACTCTGGTTATCTACCTCTGCAACAACTGAGAAAAAGCCTTCAAAAAATGCAGCTTGATACGACTCAAATTTAATACATTCGGCAAAAGGCACTCTTCTTTACCACGGCAATGGAACAACAGATTCAAAACATTAGCGGCAGCTTATGCAGCAGAAATGGCTGAGTGCTGTGCCAGAACTACAGAATGTGGAGCAATGTACAGCTAATCAGATACATGTGGCACGGTGGGGCACAGCAGCCCTATCAAATCCATTACTCCCCACTCAGCAGAGTCACAAACAGTTCTTTACTGGCAGAAACATTCATCCATAACATTCCTAAGATCTAATGGTGTCTGCAAGTTGCAAGATATTCCTAAGAGGAGTAGGAAGTAGTGCGTGCCTCCATTTGACAATGCTATTTCAAGTTTAAGACAGGTTACAGCTAATTTATACATCTCCCTGGAAAATAATACTCTTTCTGGAGGAGTTTCTATTTATTCAGTAGCCATGTACCTCGATGACTTAAAAAACTACTTTCTACAAATTGTTCTATTTTAAAAATAAGTTTTAAATATGTATTTTGAAGTGTTATTTATAGTAAGTACAATTATTAACTTGGCTAGGTACACAGGCAGACGTGCAGATCAGCACACACATGTAGCTCTCAGTTAATGTTATTTTAAGTCACTCACATAATTCCAAAAGCCAATTTTTGTCTCAGTTCACATGGCTCTAACAGGTGTAATTGAAACCACAAATGTGTTACAGACCAGAACAACATCAAAAGTATCCATCGGTTTTGTATCCACACTTAACATGCCTTCCTGCTAACAATTTACACTGTGTGTATCACCGTAATGCATGAGCACCAAGCAGATTCCATTAGCAGATTCTCTTAACCACGTGAAATTAATACACTAGACTCCATAAAAGCAGTTACTTTTCATCATGTTTGAAAAACAAAATTATGGCATGTCTTGGCTGCCCTTCGAGTGCCCAATTCAAACCCCAGTGCATGCACCCAGCTTCCACTAAAAGCAATAACAGACAAAAGACACTATCCATTTGGCCTTCACTAAGTGAAATAAAACACTGGGAAGAATGAAAAAAGAGAAACTCCCCAGATTTTGCTTGAGGTTACGTAGCAGCAGTGCCAGAGGCTGACCTCAGGAACCCTGACTACCTTCCTCACATGCTTCTGACTACATTTACTGTGGGGAATTAGGGCAAATCAGGGAAGAGGCAGTGATGTTGACTAGAAAGCAAAATGGATTAGGAAGCAGTGACATTATAGTGGGTCAAAGACAGACAATACAGGAAGAGAAAAGAAGGAAAATTGAGAATAACAGGTGAAAACCACTGAAAGCTACCATCAGAAAGGAAGTATGATGTGATGCAATAGCAAGCATAAGTAACAGGACATGCATTGATGAGAAGCATTTTTCAGACACGTTAGATAGCTGATTGCCAAAACATTTTCAATAAATGAACAGATGCCCTGTTTGCCTCTAGTAGGTGTATTTACTACTGTAAACATTGGTCTGTGCTTTAGGCTGATGTTAAGGAAAGATAACTCTTCCCTTTTCTTGTCATCAATCATAGCCTCTAATCACATTTGCAGCTGCCACAAAAATATTATCACAGAGCATTAGTTACTGACTGCACTTGGCAAAAACCAAAAGGCAGCTGTGACCATGCCCTCAGAGTTCTGAAAATTACTTTGAATTCCATATAAAAGCCATAGAAAGACTTGAGACTTGCCATAGGGCAGTCTTCAAAAATACACTGCTGAAGTTGCTGGTACTTACAGAATAAACCAGAAAGATACTGTGAGTGTCCCAGAACTGGACACCTCACATCTAGGTGACAACCAGCAGCTCATCAGTGGAGCATAGCACAGTCAACACTGCCCTGCTCCCATGGTAGAGGCGGGCTCAGAACAGGACACACATGCGGGACAAAAAGAAGGGAACTTGGAAGACAGCAAGAATGGGTATGTCCAACCTTCTGAGTCCGATCTGTCCTTTCTGAAATTACCAAACATTCCAATAAGCTCAAAGACCAGCCAAGATGTTCTTCCCTGCTGCTGGCCTATTTTGCATATGCCTGCACAAGGCCCAAACACATCCTTACACTTAAAATACTGTAAGTGTTCTCCACAGGCTTCAGATAAAACTACCTCCCAACTAAACCCATCTTCCTGACTACCAACACCCCTCCTTCCAGGGCACTATAAAAATCAAAGCTGTCTGATGCACTTTATGACCCTAAACCAGCATTTATCAAAGCTTTATTTTTAAAATCTATTGTGAAACTTCTGGTGAAGGGGGAAAAATGGGACGCCGGCCGGTCCCAGCAGTTACACCTATGCACTTGCAGAGGGACCTGGCAGAAGCCCTGCTGGTGGCACTGATAAAATTCATCCCTCCAAGGGCACCAGAACAACTGGATCTGTACAGAAAAGCAATGAATCCACCCCCATGTCCTACAACAGCTCAGCATCAGCACTAAACAAATCAGAAGGAAAATGCACACAGAAAAGGTTGCTTTGCTTTTTCAGCCAGCCTGTCTTAGAAACAGCCATCAACTGTCCACACCCTCCAGCACATGACAGCTACAGGGATGTGCACCCCTGGAGCCCTGCTTCTCCCAAAGAGGATAAAAGAGGCAGAGAAGGGGCATCATGACTTGCGGCCACAGATCTGCTCAATGTCATAGATCTCCTTGGGACAGTCAGCAGACAAGATGAGAGGCGCACCCTCTGTTATCAGAACATCATCCTCAATGCGCACACCAATGCCACGAAACCTCTCCGGGGCACTCATGTCATCCTCAGGGATATAAATGCCTGAAAGAAGAAAGAGAATTAAAACACACAACACTCACCAGAATAATACCTTTCCCTTACTGCACCACCATGACAGCAGGGCTGGATTTTCAGCAACATAACATGAGTCTGATCCCAAAAATTTTTAATAAGGAAAGCTACTCTTTCCCTTCACTCATGGCAGTTGGTGGGCAAAGAAAGGAAAGTGTTCCTCAGTAGCTACAGGCATGTTAATAGAATTTTCCACAATTGTAGCTGGCCTTTCTGCACTTCTTGCTCTCAATGCTATGTTCACAGTGACGATTTTAACAATGTTCTGAATAGACAGAGAGAGAGAAGAGCCAGGCATTAAATATCAGATTCCAGCTGACAGCTCCAAATTCAGTGACAAGCAGAAAGAAAGATTCAATGTGAAATGCCTAATTTGCAAACCTAAGTTATGAATGCCTGTAATTGCAGACTGCAATGCTTGAGACTTACACTACCAGTGACTGGTAGCAGTGCAGTCACAGTAACACAAATCACAGCACAAGTGAATTGACCTTGCTTCTCTGCACTGCAATTGACCTGTGCTGCTGTGGGTCAAACGCCAACAGTATGAGGTCTACATTACTCTTCCTGCTGCACAGACACAGTTCGTCACCTTGGCTGTGTCTGGGAGGGAAATAGGATTTTCTAATACTATACTGACTTTGGGAGGGGAATAACTTCAGGTTTTCCAATACAGTAATTATTTTCAATTTCACCAGAAAGGACCTTCATGCTTGGGTCAGAGGGACCAACTAACTACTGAGAGTAGTGTTGTTACCCTCAGTGTAGCATGTTTTCATCCACTGCTGACTATCTTTTTACCTGGTTCAATGGTTATCACCATGCCTGGCTGGAGCGGGAGCGATCGGGATATATCGGGGGTATCATGAACATCCATGCCCAAGTAATGGCCCACATGATGTGGGCAGTACTTTCGAACCGCCTGGCAGAAGACAAAACAAGTGTCACAGAGGCAGTTAAACACACCCCAACCTGTTGTTAAAATACAAAAGATGAGGAGAAGAGACAGAATAGTCACGTGCTCGACTAGCAATCATACTGCCATGACTAGTTACAAAGGCCTGCCTTCCATTTACTGGACCTGGATGGCCCTCAAAACCTACCAGTATTAGGTGCCTATTATGAGCATATTGCAATCTGCCTCTCCTCCTCCCTGAAGAGAACAGCCTAAGCCTATCATCAGCTCAGCATGTCAGGAAAGACTTCAGTTTTCTGCCTCAACCCTTTTGATCCTTTAAACATCCTAGCCCTGCATTGCTCCCATCAGCAGACCCTGACAAGTAGCAGTAGCTGACACAGCTGCTATGTGATGGGGCAAAGAGATCTCCTATGCACAACAGAGTAGATGCTGTGCTGAATTCACTCCATAGCTATAGCAGCATTTTAATTCACCTCTATAGAACACAGACAACACCCTCACCACCCCCTGCCACTTGAATCCCCCTCCCTCCAGCAAGGAGCTCCTCGGCAGCAGGAAACAGAAGAATTCCTTTTCTGCCCCTGCTCCTCACATTCACTGGGAACTGAGCTGCAGACACTGGTCTCATCTTGCTGTACAGTCACCTGCTGAGAAAAACCAGCATGATAGCCTCTGTTCACAAGCAAGAACTTGTGCTGTTATTGCACTGACACTGTAGGGCAATTAAATCTGGCAGAAATTTGTCTTACTGCCAAAGGGGTATTCTGTCACCTGGTTCTGCCACCTTTCTTGTACTGGCATCAGCAATCATGCAGATTTGCAGTGAGTGGGAACAGAAATAAACTTCTCTAACTGTAAACCAATTCTATTTTAGCTGCAGGTCCAGCTCTAAGGCAGAGCAGTTTCCCAATCTTGTACACCAGGGAGCTCTGACAAGCCCAATACTGACAAAAAATGGCGCAGAAGAGGCAGTCTGTGGAATGACTGAGCAGAATGGGCTGCACCTTTTGGTGGCATTGCAGATTTATGCTATGTTATACAGACCACAAAACTGTGACTAAGTGCCTGCTGACAGCCCTGAACACAGAATTTTGTGTTACTGCTATATCTCTATAGGTCCCTTCAAAAGGACTGTACTTTAAAGCTGCATCTACACTAATAAGTAGTGCAGACCAATGGGAATGGATCTGCAGAGTGAAATGGCAAGCGCCAAGGAACAAATATTCACACTGTGTGTATGTAAGTCTGGGGGATTACTTCAGACCAAACTGTGCACAGAATGGTTGAAATGCATCCTCAAGTGTAGCTTTGTAAGAGAGAAATTCAGTCCTGTGCTTAGATCAGCCTCAAACATGAACTAAAGCACAATGTGCAGCTGTGATTTGAAGACGCACCTCAAAAGTACATTATTAAGGCAAACAAAAACCACTAACATAACCCAAGAAGAAAACAGGAAAGCCTAGTAGGGGGAAGCTGGAGTATAAAAACTTCAAGTACCTTGAAGAAGTGGCTCTCAGCGATGCTGCTCTTTAGGACCCCCAAATCTTTCAGTTTCTGTCCAATAAGACTCAACATGAGGCTGTAGACATTCTCTAGACTTATGCCTGGGGAGCAGAGGCTCAGGCAGGATTTTTGGATATCCAGGACAGCCTGGTATAATTCTGCTTGGGGTTTGGTAAATCTGAAAACCAGTGAGAAAAGAACAAAAGACATTTCTTATAATTAAACCTTGAGAACCTATTAGAGGGATGGATTTAGTTCAATGTTGGAGCAGGAAAAGTCAAAAAGGAAAGCAATTGGCTCCTAACATGAAATGCCAGACAAAGCATCACTGCAACATGCCCTTCAATACATTGGGTAGAGGCAGGGTTTCTCAGCTGACAGACTAATTCCAAAGCAAAGCAAGGCAAAGCTAGTGCAGAGAGAAGAACTGCATTTGAGCCAAAACATATAGGAATCAAACACACAACCACAGCACATCACACCACCAAATTCACAATTGACAGAACCATGTACGGGTCAGCTAAACTCTTGTTTTTCTTACACACAACCAAAGTTAGCCAAAGCTGAATGCACAAAAGCCCTCTCTGCACTTTACGTATGCAGTAATAGCTGGAAATAGCAGTAATTATACATATTCATGTAGCAATTAATGAGGCAGTGGGGAATACAGTTTCTCATGCTGAAGGATTACTTTATATAATTTGATTACTCTGAAGAACCACAGAATGGGACACGTTAAAGCTACTCACATAGAGATTAAACACACATACACTCAATCCATCAATTATTTAAGAGAATAAATAATCTCAAAGACCTTCCAAACAGCCATATCACAGCTTACCTTCCATTGACAGGCCAGGTACGTGTGATGTCACTTACATAGCAGGCAGACTCACACCCACCATCCAGCAAGACCAGTTCACCATCCTGGAGAATAACAGGAAAAAATGCCCTGTGTGTCAGTCTGGCTATTAACTGAATTGATTTTTCTATCTGACAGCAGGAAAGGAGATTATGTATTTATTTTGGCAAAGCAGCTGCAGAGATGTAAACTCCTTTTGGAGAACAACATCCCAGGTGCTACTGTTTCTAAATAGGCTATTCCTGTTGAATTGTTCCACTTGGAGGTAGTTTCTGACTGTTATGCTTTTCTACAGCCTGAAATCTTAACACACGGATCTGGAAACATTTTGAGTAAAAAGAGACATTTTCCGTGACCTAAGCTGCCCTCTGAAACATTGGTTCCATTCACATGTGGGTCACTTACTCCAGCAAATGATACCAGTGACTCCTTTCACTAGAAGTTCTCTGCTAGTGATGGAGACAAAAGGGGTTTGCAACAAAAGCATAGATTTCACAAGATCACTAGCAGCTAAAGATTTAGCCTCGTCACAAGGCAGGAGGCCTCAGTGAAACCACTTCTTTGATAGGGCATTACTACCAAAAATGCTCTACTGAATAGTTTGTACCATCTTCCCTGTTCTCTTCTAGGACTTCCTAGACTGCTCTAAGATACACTTTTGAATCTATCTGGTGATGAAGAAAGAACTTTTGGAAGAGAACCTCCAATTCACTTCAATAAAACTGTTCCTTGTCAAATAAATCACTGACTGTACATCTTCCAAAAGCTATGCAAAAAAAAACAAAGGGCCAGGAACAAAACCACAGCCTTGCTTTCCCTCCTTAAAGGGGCTAACAAGAATTAGAGCAGTGAGATCTGTAAAAAATTCAGACTAAATTCTCTACGGATTTACACTGCATGGAATCCAAGGCCTTTTATAGAGATTGACTCCACAGATCCATGACTGTGCCAGCAGCCATAGTGTGAAATGACAAGTAATAATTCTAGTATATTAAGGGGGAAAATAAGAAGCAGAACTTCACTGCTGGCAGAATGTCCAGTGCTAGCTACGATCATTGTGTACAGTTAAGTGCCACAAACACTTACACAGTAGATTAATGGTGAGCAGATCTCACTATCCCACTGAATAGACAGTCCTTTAAGTATCCATTTAAATAGCTGGGCTTTTTGCCCCCAAAAAAATTCATTTAATTTTTTAAGTAAAATATAAGAAATTGATGCCCTCTTCCAGCAATTAAACAAGCTAACTAACAGGGAATTCAGCCTGTGGTTTGATTACTCAGTAAGTGTCTTATGTTGTGCATTTTGTCCTCTTTCTTTAAAGCTGAGTTCACTAAGTGGTGGATTGAACAAAGTCTACATGAGGCCTTTTAGCAGCCTTCAGATACCTTTCAAATTAGACACTTTCTTAGCCTATTTGGCAACAAGGTCTGTAGGAAGCAGCACACAAAGGAAAAGAGTCAAGCTTATGGGTTTAACCTCCTACTTAACAGTTTTGTACAAAAAAAGTCATGGTCATTTAACTGAACAGAAGTAACTGGAGTTACATGAGCATGCCTGACCCTGGATGTCAGTACAACAGAGGAGGCTTATTTCTGCCAAAAGCAGCCTGTCATATCTTTTGTGTTTGTCGTATCTTTTTGTTTGTCTGTGCAGACCATTTCAAGGGCTGCTCACATGCCAGCTTCAAGAAGAGATAATGCTAGTGGTAACATTTCATCCTGCATTAAGACAGAGGAAAAACACGCTCCTCTGAAAAGTGCATCATGAGTAGAGTAGTGGGAGAATACTGCTCCTGAAAATACTTACTTGAATCTAAAGGTGTATTGCAGGAAAGCTGGAGAGGGTTCAGCTCAATAATGTGAATCTTCAAAATAAGACAAGACACATTAATTTCCCTACAGCCATTTAATCCACCTCTCAACATTTAATGCTGATCTTTTCCCTCCTTTTTCTCCTTTCCTGCTTTGCTGGCCTACCTGGCGTCCAAAATGTTTTTCAGCTTCACCAGAACGCACTATTGCACCTGCTGTTGCAACGCATGGCCAAGCAATGCGAGTGACAACAGACGACAAGTGCCTTCACTCTGCCTGCTGCAGGAGTCCCTTTTTCTTCTTTTGTGAGGTTACAACCCACCCAGTGTGGGAGCAGACATGCTTGCTAAATGAAGTGATGTGCAAGCTTGTTCACAAGTCCTTCCACTGTTAGGAAATACTAAAGCAAATGCAAAGAGGACAGAGACTACATGGAGTGAAGTTAGTCTGTCACTGACAGTAAAACTAACCAGGAAATGATCCCTTTCCCCTGCACACTTGAAAAAATATATTTAAGTGGTTTGATCTGTTCACTCAAAAAAAAGACACATATGGAGATGGTGTGGACTGCATTTTAAGTTACTAAACAGCATATGGTTTACCTTGATGAGCTGATTGTTCTTCACATAGTGCAAAGTGTTTGATCTGTTGCCACCAGCAACAACAGGGGGGTACGCCAAGATGTCAGCACCACGAGCCCGGCACTCAAACTCAAACTGGAATACCAATTCAGAGAGAAAGAAACTGTTAGTGCTGATTCAGTTGATTAACTGCCCTGGGGCTATTATAATTTATGTCCTACAACTGTTTGCTGAATTTGTACATCATGAAGTGAAACAGGAAAGTGAATTCACTAAATGAAAGCAACCTTGACAGTTTTTCATGCAGAAAGCATGCGCTACCTAAGCCTCAAGACCGCTGCCTTTCTGGAGCGATGAAGCTGATGAAAGCAATGAAATGAATAAACTTACATCTATAAAGATCCTCTATATCCTCAAGATATTAATGTCTTTTCCATAATTACCAAAACCACATGGAACAGAACACTCCAGGATGCCTACATGTAGTAAAGCAGGTTTTACAATCTTGATCTGGAGTGAAAAAATTATCTGCAAAATAAACTTTAATTAAGATAATTTTCTTTACAGGTCAGTGCTGCTGCTCAGTGCCATGTCAGCACAGACCCACCTATGTCACAACAGAGGGTCAAATCCTGCTGATGTTTCTAAAACAGGCATCTTACTGCAATTCCTTAGAGAATTCCTTACTAAATGTGTCAGCCAATTCGTCCTTATTTTGTAAGAGGTGCATCTACACTGCTTCAAGACAGCTGTGGTAATCGGACATAGTAAGAGGCTAGAGTTGAGCGAAGCAGGCTTTAGAAATAGGTGTTATAACTACTTAAATTCTGCACAATAGAACTGTATTATAGAATAACTTTATCTCCCATGGTTTAGAAGGTTTTGCATTTAAATACAGTAGAAAAAGACATCAATAGCAGGTAAACTTAGACAACCACTATGTTCCTTCAATAAGGGTACAAGAAGTACAACTGAAGAATTCCTCACACTGACATATCCACATGCCCTTGGGCAAACGAACCACATGACTTGGGTGAAGGACAAATACACTACTCACCTTTGCATACAGAAAGGCTTCATCCACTGGGGATTTGCTGGCAAACATTGTCTCCGTGAAAGCCTATGAAAAAGAAGGGCCTTTCAGTTGCCAAAGGAACCTGAACTTAAAGAAAGTTCTTTTTTTTTTTACCTGCTGTCTTTTGAGGAAGGCCTAAAATGAGCTGACCCAGACACAGGAACCAGAAATACCTGAAAACACAGAGTGCTGCTGAGACTATAACCAATCACGCTCTGTTCCCTGTGAAACTGTATTTATAGTCTGATAGACTGTAGTTTTTGAGAAAGAATTAGATGACTGAAGCTGATCCCATGGGTTGGCATTTTACAAGTTACCTCACCTATGGACTTCCCCATTTAAATACGAGTGCCTTATGCAGCTTTTCCTTCAGAGAAAGACAAAGCTGTACCTCTCTTTTCTATTTGGCTATCTACGTCAATAATATTTACAAAAACATAATTGCATTTGAGGTATATGTCAGATTTGTTTCAAATGGGGCAATGAGTTCAAAAGATATTGAGGGAGAAGGGGTAATGGAGAGACATGCACAGGCCATGTGTTCACAAAACCCCAATTCCTAAAAATCAACAGGATAAATGGGAAAGAAAATAGCATGGGGAAGGACAGGTGAAGCTGGGAAGAGAGTGAAGAGACTACCCATGTTCCTGAATAGATACTGCTTTTAAAGAAAGTCTAATAGCTGCTGGCTTGTCTTCGCAGGAGTTACACTAATTGAGAGAAGCTGGTAGTCCAAGCAGCTTCCTGTTTCTCCTTGTCATGTTGAGGGAGCTGAGCCCAGCTGGTGGTTAAGACACAGCAGTTCAGTAACAGATTAGATCAAAGCTATCCTTCCAACCCACGCCACTCCATCAACAGCCCTCCCCTCTTTCTTCTTTAAAGGAATGCACTGGTTCATTTGGAGAGCACACGACCCCATACCTCTGCCGTCACTCGTCCGGCTATCTTCATCCTTTCAATCTCTGCAGGAGATTTGATGAGACGAAGGTTTTGCACTAGATGTCGGATGTGCTGGATGTGGTTTTTGTTCCGAGCTTTTATCTCAGCCAGGGGCTGCAGGTAGTCAGAGTGCAGCTCTGTATGCACTGGTTTTGCCAAGTCGTACCAAACAATGTTTGACTCACCTAGAATACAAAATGAAAGCTGAAATAGACAAAAATAAATGAAGAATGTCTTCCCCATACTGAACAAACTCACTCCTCCTAAACTAGACCTGTTGCCATATTTGAGAAATTAATTTCCTCTGAATCTGCATTTACAGACCAGATAGACACTTTCACTGTCACAGGATACTAGTGATCTCTTTGAAATCTTGAAGATTAGCAGTTTATAGCATGTAGATTGGACAAATCCCCACCTCTATGCAAATACTGGTTTTTACAATTATCACTGAATATATGTATCTTGCCCAGATCCATGCAGACTTTATATATCGAAGTTGCACTTGTATAAGCTAAGTAGCCACTGCACTACACTGGTGCATGTTTTGAATCAGTCTCTCTTTTAGCCTGCCCCCCCAAAGCTGTAAGGCAATTTACCTTTTACCCATTAAACGGAATCTGCTTATTTCAGCCATTTAAAGATGAATTTATTGACGACAAACATATTTACCTATATGGAAATCTATTTAGAACATCAGAGTTAGCACCCACATTCTCCCCACAGGAGCATTTTAAATAGGAATTGAGTACAAAAGCCATGCTGAGTCCCAGCTAATGTCTACCTCTGCTCTCTTTGGTGACAATAGCCATTAGCAGGTGCTCAAAAAGGTCTCTAAGAAACTGGGTGCTAACAAAAGAGTATTTCCCTTAGCACAACCTCTCCACTTTCTTCATTTCAAGGCTGCATCTTCATAACTGCAATTAACTGCTTTTCATGGACCTCTCCCCTGTGGAACCAAACACTTCAGAATCCATTTATGCTTCTGACATTCCAAACCTTCCATGAATGATCTACAACTTAAAAGGTGTCAAAACCCACCATATGATCATTTTATTCAGTGTTCCCTTTGTTTGTAAATGAAGAAAAATAGTAACTAGTCCTTCCTACTCATCCTCTTAGCACTTTCCATTACCTTACACATCTCACCTTCCATTTTCTCTATTTCAAACTGAGCAGTGTGTATCTCACACACATAGTTTTGATCACCCTTATTGCCCTTTCTGTGACTTTTCTATTTTCAATATATCCTTTTTTGAAACAAAAGAACTAGAATCCAAGATGCTACTTAAGACTCCAGAATTTACTCTATTTATTTGTGTAATACCCCAAGCACTTGCCCTTTTTGTACTTTCATAAGCCTTCAGCTTCCATTTCTAATGCATTAAAGTTCACCCTGGATTGCAAATATTGAGGCTACATGGTGAGCTTAGATGCAGAAGAACCTGTCTGAAGGACCACAATGTTCATAACTCATCACCTAGACAAAAAAGGCAAGTGGGCTAACAACCTTCCAGTGAGGATCATTTTCCAAGTCCATTATGAATAGAATAGCTTCGAGTTTCCTACACTTTATCTGGTTCTAGTTTTGTCAGCAAAAGACATGACTAAAACAGTAACATGGTCTGCGATGCTCTCTTACCTGCTCCTTATATTTCAGATGTGCAACTGGCATTCAGATGGAGGCACAAGAAATTCAGAGAGGAGGAAGAACTACTATTTTCAAAATTCTATTTCCATTGGCTGACCTTCAAGAAGCTAACAAGAACTTTCAACAGCCTTTATCACACTGTCATATCCCCTGCACCTCTGCAAGTTCAGCATAGTCTTGAATTGGCATCACAGACCACCTTCCAAACCCATACCATCAGACCTTGCAAACCACATCTCATTTCCCCTCCATTTTCTGTTACCTTTCAGCTTGGCCACCAAGTGCCTGAACTCCTCAATGGTGTAAGCTTCATCTACTCCTGTGAGAGCAATTGCCCCGTCAGTACCTGATCTGGGCCCATCCCACAGCTCTCGGCTTGGATCTCTCCGGGGCACAAAAAGTATGGATTTATGGGATGGCAGCGCTTTGCCAGGAATGCTCTGCAGCACCAGGATGCTGTCAGGTTCCTGGAACCCACACAGGTACAAGAAGTTAGTGTCCTGGTGGAAAACGTAGGGGATGTCATTGCTCATGTAGTAGGTGGGGCTGGATAGCAGAATCACTGTGTGGTCCAATCCATCCCAGCCATTGGCTTCTTTCTGGATCAAAGCCATCAGTTTGTGTCGTCGAAGAGCATATTCCACCTGAGACAATCCTGGGGTTACTTCTCCTACGAATAAAAAACAAATCAGACTGAGAAATTCAATGCACTTGTGCTATTTTACTACTTGCATGCCTAATTCTTGCCTACTCCCTGATGCCTTTCATACGCATAGCTTCATTATAATCCCTCAAAGGCCTTCCCATTGCTCTCCCTTGCATCTCTTCGGCTTCCATCTCTACAGTACATCCTCATTCAACTGCTCCTTCATCACGCAAAGACAGAAATGTGTTTTAACTAATTGGATTTTCTGTTATGCATTTTTGCGCACAGGCAGAAATCACAAAACCTCGTAGATTTAGACAAAATTCAAATCAGAGGAATTTTTGCTGAGAGGCATGTAAAAAAAAGGGGAAGGGGAAGGCAAACTGAACTTTGACTGCTGAAAACTGATGAGGTTTATAGCATCTGGACATTGAACAGAAGATTATCTCCTGAGGCTGAGCATGAATTTCCTCAGATAAAGCTAGAATGTCTATTCAAATACACACTAAGCCAAGTCACAGAGTAACTAGTTCTAAACCTTAATGGGCAGACTAAGTGTTACATATACTGGGAGATCAGAGACTGCAGAGACACAGAGGTTGTAGACTCTAACCGGTCACAGGATTCCAGGCAGAAACAAACCACAATCTGCAGGCTGGCTTCAGACTCCAATTAAGAGAAAGAATCCTCTCCAGGGCAGAGGTAGCTTTGCTCAATAATAACCAATCTGGATTTTTCCTAAGTTAAATGCTACATTCCTAATGACTCTAATTACATAAATGATCTTTCAGGTGGAAGTACATTTTGAACTGCTTCAGACACAAGAGATACAAAGTACAGCAATCAAGATACTCACCAAAACCAGACTGAAGTTGAAAGAATAATCAACAGCTGCTGAAGTATGTATTTTTTAAAAAGTGAGACTCCTTAACTATGATTTAAATTAATACAGAAGCCTTAATCAGTACTTTAGCTGATACCCTATTTTAACACAGATAGCATTTTCATACTGTTAACCTTTTAATTTAATGATCTTATTTTCCTCTAATGAATTGTGCAGTGACAATTATAGAATAAACATTGAAATTTAACTTGTACTGTAAGTTAAATTTCAAGTTAAAAAGTAAGTTAAAAAGTGGGCTCTTGCATGACTGGGGTGGGAGGGAGAAGTTCTATCCATAAAGTTTTTCCTTGACAAAAGTGTTTAAGAAAAGCACATATGTTGAATTTGCATTAAACTTTACACCTTTTCAAAGTCCTAACGCCTATTTGGTGTAAAAATATAAAAAAAATCCAACCCAAAACCCAAAACCAACAAAACCAAGACAACAAAGAAAACATATCAAACATCGAAACCACCATATTTGGTTTACTCTGTAGATCTGGACTGAGAACACAGAAACTGCTTCAAAGCAATCTGACTTCATATTTCTGCAGTATTATACTGCAAATTTCCTATTCCCCACTGCATTCCAGCCAGCCTTCTAACTACAACAGTTCAGTGAATTTTAGAAGCTGCAATAGAGCAGAACATGGGATTCCCATTTGCCTTCCGACTGTGAGGCCTGAAAATTCTCTTTGCCTTAAAGGCATTTGCTTTTTAAAACAATAATTGCAATAAAAAATGTATTATTTTAAGGAAAGCACAGCTCCTTATTAAACTGGAAAATTACTGGGGATGACTAGAATTCACTTGGAGTGCTTCAGTTGTGAGTACTTCTAAAGAACTTGCCTCATTTACTTCGAGCTGCTAATCAGTGCCCTGAGCAACCTTATCTAATATTGAAGTTAGCCTGGCTTTGAGCAGAGGGTTAACTTTGTGAAATTCCTTCTGACCTGAATCATTCTACAATTACATATACCTGTATACTGTTAATCTGTTCTCTCTGTAAACCTGTCTACGGAAAAAGAACACAGAACCAGAATGGTCTCCTGAACGTATTCCTGAATATATTTTTTTTTTTTTCAGATTTAATAACGGTCATCTCATACCTACATGCTCATTTTCATTAATCTCAAAAAAATTCACAACCTCAGCATCTCTTTCACCAGTACCATCTAACTTTGTAGCCACAAGTCTCTTTTCCTTCTTTTCCTCACTGATTGAATATTCTTCTGAAGGGGGCATGTTCTGTAGTCTAGTGTTGTCCATCTATCAGTAAATGCCTCCCCAGTCCCCTTTTCTGAATGACACCTTTGTTTGGTGACTCACAAGACACTGGATATGAAAGATTCTGGCAGTTCAGCTTGCACAAAGGCCTCCCCTTAATAAAAACCATATGTATTTGCAGGACAACAAGCTCACGAAATGCCACTGCCATGAAAAGTCTGCACTACCCAAGCAAGTGACATTGAGCAATCCACGGGAAAAAGGTAAAAGCTAACATGTTGAAGCCTATTTCTGGAATCACTATCATCTTAGACAAGGAAATTAGCTACTAAATATAATTAATGACTAATGAAGGTAATCATAAACAGCTGAAACCACAGGTAACTCTATGATGCAGAAAATCAATCCTCTGTCCCGGAAACCTCAGAAAAATAGAGATCAGAAAGAATAACAATGACTGGTTCATGCAGGACCTGAACCTAACCTGGTTTGAGAAGGTGAGGGTGTGTGAAAGGGCTGGGCTGGCCCAAATACCGGTTTGGAATCTTCTTCTGCTGGGCAGGCTGGATGGAAAATCTTCGGAGAGCACATGCCTTGCAAACTAGAGGAAAAGAAACACACCAAGTCAAGGTAAAGACCTTTTCAGTTCTGACTCTAAATATCATTTATTCACCTTATATGGCATGAATATCCCTCCTTAACTTCTCGATTTGCTGTATACCACAATAGTTTATGGAACAACATGCACAAAACTCAACTAATAAACAAATATTCATAAAACATTGAGAAAAATAAACAACAATTTGATTTTTTTTTCTGCATTAAAGATACTCAAAGAGTCCCCATTTATGTATTTAATTTACTTTTTAGTGGCAATATCCAAACTGGAAATGGTTCCTCAGAAGCATAGTTACATATCCCACTTCCAAATCCACACACAGCCAAAGCAGGCAAGTTCTAAAGTGAATTACAAGTGTACATTTGGAAGCTGGGGGTGCACACGGCAAGACAAAAGCTAAAATTAAATACAACTGTCACAAGCTTTACCAACTTTGGAATTCTCTGTCACAGCCTTTGCAGCTGGAGAGTTGCTTGTGGCAGACACAGATCATGACAGGTGGACAGAGGTGGTAATCAGTTTCCTAACATCTAGCAGCTGATGTTTTGGAAACTGGTTCTCTTTCATGTCATTTGCCATGCGGCTACTACAAAATCAATCCATGCTGCCATAGCACAACACTGGATTCTTGGAACAAATGATAATCAAGTCTTTGCTAGCATAAGCAAGTGCAGCACAAGAAACCAGCTGCCCGCCTTTCAGGGAATTGAGACTCAAAGGCTTACAGCAAAACATACAGACTGAATTTTCTGTGGGAGCCTGTATTATTAGCCACTAATTGAAGATTACTTATGCATGCCAACTAATAGTCGTAACATAAAGCATTCACTATGTGATGACTGATGGGAGTAACAGCCTGGAGACCCAGGCAGTGACATATTATTACAGCTCTTTGTGTGATTTCATAGACTCACAGACTGGTTTGGGTTGGAAGGTACCTTAACACTCCTCCTGTTCCAACCCCCTGCCATGGGCAGGGACACCTTCCACTAGACCAGGCTTCTCCAAGCCCTGTCCAACCTGGTCTTGAGCACTACCAGGGATGGGGCAGCCACAGATTCTCTGGGCAACCTGTGCCAGGGCCTCAGCACCCTCACAATAAATAATTCCTTATCTCTAGCCTAAATCTCGCTGTCAGTTTAAATCCAATCCCCCTTTGTTCTGTCACTACATGCCCTTGTAAAAAGTCCTCTCCAGGACTTCTGTAGGCCCCCCTTTACGTTCTGGAAGCTGCTCTATGATCTCCCGAGCCTTCTCCAAAAAGAAGAATGCAAAGTGTTTTCAGTTTCTCTCCATTTGCACAGAAGAGAGCTACGACAGCTTGCAACAGAACGCATCCGGCATTAAGCAAAGCAGTATTCTGGAGACTGCGAGGAGCTCTCCGCACCACTGCTTTATTTTTCAACCAATATACCATTTCCCCCTCATTCAGCCCCGACAGGGGCTACAACTCCGCTGCCGGAGCTAGCTGCCTCCCTCGCACACAGCGACAAAGGGGCCGAGGGCAGCCTCAGCCCTCGCCCGCCCTGGTGAGAAGAACGGTGCCTAAGCGGGGATAACACTTAGCTCGCCCCTGGCCGCCCGCCACCGGAGACCGGGAGGCGGATGGTGCCCGGCGGCGCTGCATGGAGGGGGGTGGTGTCTGACCTGAGCAGCCGCGCCAGCCCCTCACCGCCGTCACAAGCCCCCGGCCCGGAACCCGCGCCATGTCCGAGGGCGCGGGGCTCAGCTCCCTCCCCTCCACCCTTCCCCCGGACCGCGCATGGTGGGGCCTTCCCCGGCAGCGGCGCCGTGCGCTGACACCATCAACGAGCGCGGCCACGCCGTGTTAGGCGCCCGAGGAGGCCGCCTGCTTACGCCCGGGGGGAGACGTAGAGAGAAACCGGGGAGACGGAGAAACATCGGCAGGGGAAGGCGAGCCATAACGCTGCGAGGCAGGGCTCCACCACGGACTCCACCGCTCGCCCCGCTTCTAGAACGTTCCCGCCGCGGCCCGGCGGCGGGGCGGGGCGATGGCTCGGGGGGCGTGGCGGCGCGGCGGACAGGGCGGGCTGGAAGCTTCCTACTGCGCCGCGCGGCGGTTGAGGCGGGCGTGCTCGTGTGGGCCGCCTGCGCGCTGCCCCGCCATGGACGCGCGCAAGCTGAGCGAGCTGCGGGCCTTCGTGCGGCTGTGCAAGCAGAACCCGGGACTGCTGCACACCGAGGAGCTCGCCTTCCTCCGGGACTGGGTGGAGAGGTCGGTGACGGGCCGCGGCACGCCGCCGTCAGGGGAGGCCGTGAGGGGACTGTGATGGCGGAGGTGGTGGTGGTGGTGGGGGATGGAGCGGGTGGTGGTGCGCGGGACGCGGTGAGGAGAAGGGGGAGGAGGAAGAGGAGAGTGCGTGTCTCGGCGGTGGGGGAGGGGCGGCACGTGTGCAGGGGCTGGGACGCGGAGTCACTGCGGGTGCTGCTGGCTGGGAGCGGCTCCGGTGCGGTGATTTACACGCACCCCCCCCCTTCCCATCCGTGTTACAGTTACTAAAGAGGTCTATAACTGTTTTGTTTCCATAAACTCTGTCTACTCCCGTTACAAAAACGTGCCCCCCGGCCATCTCAGTCAGTGGCTCGGCTTTCCAGGCTGGAAAGCCCCAGAGTTATACTTAACCGAGGTAATTCTCGCATTACGCTGCGGAGTTGGCTAAGCGTGGCTTAAAAGGAGCCGAGTTTGGTGGGGAGGTGCGTGGCGTTGGTTTACATCCTGGTACCCGAAAGCATAAATAACCTGCCGGTTTAATGTGTGGAGTGGTTCCTGGTCAGACTGTGCTTTGTCCTTTGAAGTTTGATGTATCAGGCAGTTGAAATCTTGTTTCCCTGTGAGGCACTTCGGGCCTCTACTGTTTTCGCCGCTCATAGGCTTTGCACACCTGTGGCCTGGCCTGGCAGATGCTGCTTGATATAAAAACACCTTTGTGCTCCACCCTCAGCACCCAAAAGCACCAGGTTGGAAAGGCTGAGGGGCTTTGCTGCGGGCAGGGAGCCCACAGCACCCTTGTTTTTTCCAAGGGCACCGCTGCTTGGCTCCTGTAGCCACAACCCTTTCTGCTTGGAGAGCTGAGTAAGGAAAACTCATTGCAGATACCCCCTTTTATGAAAAGGGAAGTTAAAAAGTTTTTGTTTAGTGACAGACTGGGCTTTGGTTTAGAGAGTTTGCTTTAAATTTTAATCTGAAAGTATTCTAACTGTACTTTCTGCTGTATAGTACCTGTAATTAGTTAAAAACTAGTGGGGCTTTTTGTGCACTTATGTAAGTAAATACTTGTATCTCACAGTATGTCATATAATGAAAATCACTACAAGGAACTATTTAGGGTTTTGGTTTTTTTTTTTTTCAGCGATATTTAAACTTCTATGCATGTTAATGTTAGTGTGGTGGTAAAACCATGCCTATTTAACTTCACTTCGTTTTGCAGTACTGAGAGTAGCTGCATGTATGCCTAGGAAGGCAGTACATACCTATTTGATCCTACTGCACGTCTTTAGTTCCATTTGCTATTGTGTAAAAAAACTTCAGTGCCTCACCCTGTGTTACCTCCATTCTTGAGCAATTCTGAAGGTGTGAACAGGGTGTTTTGGGAGGGAGAGAAAGAACACAATCTTCTTTTGATCAAAGAAAACCTTAGGGAATGGAAAGGTGATCATTAGATTTCTCATTTTCTCCCTGTTCATGGAGAGGGCTCTGTCTTACAGGTTAATGTTTTGTTTGTATTTGGTTAATAGAAGGGTGCTTGTATTATAAGTATAAAAATTAGGGTTTAAATTGTGCAATTTTTGTTATTTTTTTTTCCCCATCCCGTAATCTTCCCTGATTATATCAGAAGTTAAAAATTATTTCAAAGTAGAACCTCCTATAGCTCTCAACTTTTCTGGTTTTCCTTACATATTTGTTCTAAGTATTTGGGTAAGTTCTACCCTTGGGTATTTGAAGTGGTACCCAAATTACTTTTCATGTCAAAATGTTGGAAGTCTGGTGGGTTTCCCTCTGCCCTTCCATAATAGTGCTGTTTGCAGTAGGGCTATTAAGTGCATTTATAGGGTTTTCTCATTCTTTGGAAACTGCTTGGAACTAAGCATGGCAATAAGGTGGAAATAAACTCAGCAAGTCTTACAGCTCTGTCAGGCTTACCTGTATTAATATGAAAGACATGGGTTTAGTTGCCAGGGTAATGTTGTGAGTGACTACAGAATAATGACTAAATGATACTGAAATCCATCATTAAATTTTTCAGTTAAAATTCTGATAACTGATTATATTTCTTTTTTTTCTGTAAAGATAATGATTTTAACTTAAATGATGCTAACTGTGAAACCAGAAAGGAGTGGTTTATTCCAGACTAGTATGACATCAGAAACCTTAAGCCCTACCTGGTTTTATGCACTTGTTAGTTTCTTGCCTTTACTTTGTCCAGCTGTTTTACTTCATTTCTATATAGATGCTTTTGGTATAGAAAGTGTTACAGTAATGTATGATTATGTTTGGAAAGTGTTCTGACATCCCTTTTAATCATGCCTGCTTTTTCATAATTACACAAAAATACAAATAGTTTTACTTGAATTGTTATTTAATGAGTCATTAAAGGGAAAATGTTTCAAATTGGTTTTGCAGTTGAGCGAAGAAACAATAGCAGTCCTTAAAAGTAAAGCACAGAATCCCTAATTAATGAACTGTGCTTTCCCCTCCCCCTTTTTGGGGTGTCATGTTGTTTTGTTGAAATTGATTTTGGCTCTTTGCAATTCACAATAATACAGTTTCTTCCTAAATTGATTTTGCTGTCAGTGATGAAAGTGGATGCAGGTGTAACAGTTGCTGTTCTTCCAACAAGTCATAAAAGCAGCACTTCTCATCACTTGGTGAGTGGAAGTACGGAGTCATTGTTGCAATGGAATCCCCAGAGCTGCCAAGAGGAGTTACTGGAATTGCACAACTCTGTTTTAGCACAAAGGTTTAATTTATTTTTTTGTGTGTGTGTGCTATTTATACTGCCCAGAGTCTCTCATGTATCTGTACCGCTGAGGTTAAATACGTTACTGTCTTTGTATATATCCTTGCTGTGCATTTAATCATTGTAATCAAATACTGGTTAAAGGGATTTTAGAGTAACTTGCTTTTGAATTATTTTGGGATTGTAACTAGTTTAGTAGAGGATAACTGGATAGTAAAAACATTTAAAAAAAATTGATTCCTGCTTTTTCTTTTAGCCTGATCTGTTCTTAAATACACAATTGGAAGTTGGGAATTTTACTGACCTTTTTGAGTTAGAGGGTTCTTAGTCGTCTTCAAGTAGGCCAAGCTTTGAATGCCTTACTGCTGGAGGGGAGGGGGGAGAGGGAAGGAAGGGGAGAAAAAAGCATTACCAACAGCCATTAGATGGATCTTGTGAGCATTGTGTTACCTTGGATATTGTTTGTCAGCGCTACTAAAATGCTTCAGAATTTGTAGTTATTTATAGTTTCCTTTGTGCAGGAGAAGTTCCAAGGCTTCTCTAGAGAGTCCTTGTAGTGCTGGAGAAAACTCTGTGTTTTTTACAGGCTGGTAGACAATTACATTACATTGCCAGCCTACAAAGGTAAAAATTTGGGAGAAAAAGTTGCTACCTGTACTGTGTTTTGCCTAGGTCTCTAATGCTTTGTCTGATAAAGACTGCTTTATCAGTTGTTTAGTCCTTGCAGTATAAAAAGTAATGTCAACATTCCAGAGACATCTAAGTTTTTGTGATCGCTTCAGAACACACTGGGGTTTGTAACTTACGGTCTATTTTCTTGACAGTTTATCTTTATAAACTAGAGGTAGTATAGTGCTGTTTGCTTGCCTTTTGCTGCAGGGCCTTCTGCCAGGGCCTGTGAATCCTGCACCTCCTTTTCCCTTTCCTATCTTTTCTCCCCCAATTCGTCCCTATCTCTGTCATGTCTCACCCCATCCAGGTTTGTTTTTTCTCATTTGGGGCCTGACTGTGAGATAATGCTGATGACAGGAGGGAGAAAAAGCGGTGAAAGGGTCTGCTGCTGCTGCCTGACTTAAGCTGTGGGGTCATATCCTTAGGATATAGTTTTATGCTGCACTAATTCCTGAGAGCAGATAGTCCTGTGCCCTTTCAGTTCCTCCTGCCCACTGCCACCTTTCTCGTGTATCACAACTAACCAATTATTTGGTGCCCCAAGGAGGCAGTAGAGCCTGTTTTGTTGATAGACATGTAGTTTTGTTTCCCTTTGGAGTGTGAATGGCCAGAGCAGCTGAAAACATCTCAGTAGATGGGAATGGTAGTTCTTGTGGTAGCCTGCCATTAGGTGTGATTAGATGTTATCTGAAACAGTTGGAGAATTCAGCCTGTGCTTATTTCTGGCTGCTAACCAAAGTTGATATAGAACAGAAGTTCATTCTGTATTGAAAGAATGCTGACTATACAGAGAATGCTTTCTTAACTTATTGTAAGGAAAGGCGTGAATATTGAAATACACGAGAAAAGGTCATGGTTCTTGTGAATTGTTTGACCTCTGTTCCAAAATTCTAATTTTAGTAATATCTATAAAAATAGTATTTAATTTTGGCTTAAAATGTAAGTTGTGAGGACAAAATGCTATTTGAGCCAATGAGGCAGGTTTTCCTTTGTGAGCCATGGTGAGTGGGTGGGTGATGTTTATGAGTACAAGTTACAGTGGAGCTCTAGGTGAAAAAGTCAACAGAGTGTGCATTATGTGACACTGAGAAAAGCATGGTGGATGTGTGCTTTTGATTTGCTGGTTCTACAGCAAATTGAATCATTATGTTTTGTGTCGCAACAAAAACCCAAGATTATCAGCAGGATTTGAGTCCATAAAATGCATGTCAATGTTTTGATAATCTTTTTTTCTCTTCTCTCTTTTGCTCAAAAGTATGGGAGGCACAATACCACCTGCTCCAGCCAGTGCATCCACAGAGGAGACAAAGAAGGTGAGATACGAAGAATTTATCATTGAAAAGTAACATTTAGGCTCTGCAAAAATTACTGAGCAGGAGCAGGGAAAAAATTGCTGTCAATTTTAATTTGAATGGGGTGTGTGAATCCGCAAGGGTGAGTGAGTGTGACAGTTCAGGCTGAAGCCTGCCCACTTGCATGTTGTAGATGACTTGTCACAGATGGCTCCCTAGTTTATTTCAAGTATTATGCTCCATTTCCCTGATCCTGAATGCCTGATGTTCTGTGCAGTGCAAATGCCAAACAAAATCTTGATGTCTTTTTTTATGTTCTTGTTGGTGTGTGCATCTCTTCTGTTGTCATTAGTGGATTACATTATAATCTTTGCATGAGAAGAAAGTATGAGTGAGCATGATGGGTGACGAACAGTTGAACTATCAACTTTTTAAGGCAGTATTATTTTCCTTTCTTTTTGTTCGTTGTTTTAAGGGAGAGAATAAATTTAGCATGTAGATATTTGTAACAGGATTTCCCCCAAGCTGAATATTCTTTTGAAAGAATTTTTGTTTTGATTTAACAAGAGTAGATGCTGGAATCACTGGCTGGTTAGAACCATATGGAGGGACTGTGTATTTAGTGAGTATAGTCTGTGACACTGAATATGAAGACAAGCAGCTTATGTCTTGTGCTAAAGCAGGATGTGCCAAGTTACAGGATTCAGAGGAAATTAATGATGTAATTAGAAGCTGACAGGAGAATATCTGAAAATAAAAGCATCCTATGAAAGTTCTGTATATAAGTGACAAAGATCTGACCTTTGCAAATGGAAACAGTATTTTAGTCATTGACATCAGTTTTTATGTTCACTGCTGAACAGTAGTAGATAGAGAGAGTTCTTGATCTAGAGAATTTGTGAGGGAAGGCGGGAAGATTGGAAGGGTTGGTCAGTAATCATTGCAAAACTGATTCTGAGTTGGGTGTTATCTGGATTATTTGGTTTTATTATTGAATTGCACAATTTGAAGAACAGGCTTTGCCAGTAATAGAAGTTCATGTGTGAAGATTTGGGCTCTGAATTATTCGCGTGCACGACAGACTTAGTCTGAGAGGGGGAAAAAGACTTGTACCTTAAAAATAAAAGTTACAGAGCAGTATAATACTTTGAAGATTAATTTTGGATTTTCTGATGCATTGTTATTTATTAGAGTGGGAATACAATATCAGTCAGAAATAACGTGTGCTTACAAATATATTTCTCTTTCAGGCCAAAGCAGAGGAACAGCCAGAGGAGCCAGTTAAACCACCAGAACCAGAAAGTGAAGAGAGTGACTTAGGTGTGGATAATTGATTGCTTATCACATTTCACCAATTGGAGCACAATTCTGGAAATCCTTTTTCTGTTTGTAGGTGGAGCTTAGTCTTAATTTTTGTTTTTCCCATAGAAATTGACAATGATGGAGTGATTGAACCAGACAATGATGACCCACAAGAAATGGGAGATGAAAATGTGGAGGTAAGCACATTGTTTCCTGCTGCCACAGATATGCAAAATATAAGGAGAAGTTTTGAGTTTAGTCAAGGATAGCAGCTGAGACAGGATGGATACTATATTAACTAGGTAGCCAGCTGCTGCTTTGGCTCTTTTCCTCCTCAAAAAAAAAAAAAATTAACTTACTGGCTGCAGAACCACAGTCTTTTCTTATTTAAGGTTAGACTCCATCAGAAAGTTCAGTGGGGAAAATCAGGTCAGAAAACACACAACAGAAAGTTTAGCAAAGCAGGCATGAAAACTAGGTATGTTGAAACCTGCTATTATTTCACTTTCCTTTTGAGCATTTTCTAGCTAAAAATAATGGTTGGTAATGTCTCTAAGCTGAAAGCAAAGGGGTTTTTTGCCTGTTTTAGTTTATTTTTTGAACTATGATTTCAGTGCAAATTAAGAACAAGATTCTGGATTTGGAAAACTAGCTCCCTTCCTTGCTGCTGTTGTAGCATGGTAATTCTGGCCTCTGCAGCTTCTGGGGTTTGTGTGGTTTTTTTTATTTTCTTAGGTAACTGAAGAGATGATGGATCAAGCTAATGAGAAGAAGATTGAAGCGATAAATGCTCTTAGTGAAGGTGATAATTTTTTTTTCTTTTAGTACGTGTTCAAGGACATCAGGTTTTGTTCTCCTTTAAAAAAAAAAAAGGAAAGTAAATATCTTGGACCATTTTGAATGCTTTCAAGGGAAAGAAAACCTACTTCCTCTTGAATGCCCAAAACTTTCTAGAACATGACAGCTTCTTTAAGTAGCTTTCAAAGCTTCCCAGTGTAGCTCTAGTTTTGGCCATGGGGACGGGTGGACTATGAGCTACTGCAGTAACTTAATTACAGATTGATCTTTATAGTACTTCCCTGCGTATTATGATTAGTGTCTCTGGTGGTTTGTCTTAATGCAGTGAAAAGCTGTGTAATAGCGATGACTTCCTGTTTGATTGCATATGAAGTTAAATGTACAAATTTAAATGGAAACAGTCTCTTCTCTGTTCCAGCATTAATTTTGGAGTTTGTACTGCAGTAACATAGCAAGAGGGAGAAACTGATTTTTCCTTCGTTGATAATATTCCACTTAAGAAGTGCCTAGGGATGTCACACCCCGTAAGGCAGGTTTGGCATTTTGGATATAATTTCACTTGCGTGATGATTGACTTTTTATTGGTGGTCATATTTAGGTGAACTTCAGAAGGCTGTTGACTTGTTCACAGATGCTATCAAGCTGAATCCTTGTTTGGCCATCTTGTATGCAAAGAGGGCAAGGTGAGTGATTTGTTTCTACCTGTCCTTTTATTTTCCCTAAGGAACCTAAATGCAATGGCACGTTGAGGATCTGTGTAAACTTAAACCACATGAGGGAAAGAGAAAAGCAGACTTTATGCATTTTCTCTTACATGTGATTAACCAGATGTCCTGAAGCAACTATATAAAGAATCTCGGTAATAGAGTAAGTAACAGTGATGTTTCAAAATGCATTATGGTAATAGGGCTTTTATTTTGTTGAATTAGACACTTGTAAAATCTGAAGCTTGTTCTAGGATTAAGATGACAGTCGAAATCATGTCCTCTTTAGATGCAGAATTAGTTGTGGATCATGTGAATTCTCTCCCTGTTGTACCTGCTATGAATTCACTATGGAGTAGATTTATTTCTGTTGAATAGGCCTGTGTTTGAGCAGGACACATCTGTTTCTCAACCCATCCACCTTACTGATAATTAAATATATTAGACTGCAGATAATCCATTAGGAACACTGTCAGATTTGATGTGCAGTAGCCATAACTTCATAATGCACAAACATCTCCTAGTTCTTGAGAAAGGCTGGGCAAGTATGGGTTGTAGAAGTTCCCACACGTTAATTTTATTTTCTGCTTTTACAAATTCACACAGTTGCTAACCGTGGATGACTTGATAGTTTAGTGGGTCTTTTCCATAACAAGGTTAGGGGTGTGAGGTGGAGGTGTTGTGTGTTTGGGAGATAAGGGGTTTTGTGCAGCCAGCAGCATTGGAATGTCTCACTAGTGGTGTGTATCTTTGAGACTGTTTCCTGTTTGAAACACTCCACCTGTTTCTAGAAGAGAATGTGTGACTTCATGCTTGCTCTATACCTAGCCTCCGTAATGAAGTTACTTACAGGCTGGTAAATTGTTTTCAAGTAGATGTGGAAGAACAGAGCTTCTCACTTGAGTTATCTTGAGTATAAAATACTTTCGTCAATTCAGGAATGTGGTTTGTTTTTTTTTTAGTTATTTATTTTATTTTTCCTTTAGAGATCTTTTAATTTGAAATGCCTACACCTCCTGTTGTGCCATACTAGTTAACCTGATATGCTTGTTTAATGTGAAAGTTGCAGTTATTTCACTTCACTGACAAAAGATTGGGACTGCTTTCTGTGTTTGCCTTTTGTTTTGCCTCTCATAATTTTGATGACTCATATCTTCTTTTGTAGTTCCTGATAATGACAGCTGTTGATCGATGTAGGCTTTATGGTAGCTCATACTTTCCTTCTCTTGCTGTTTTAAAGATTATGTAATATGGCACGCATAACGTTACTGTTCTGTTCAAATTGCTGGTCGCTATTGCGTGTAGATGCCAGATACCATGGAACTGAAATATCCTTTGCATTTTATATCTCCTCCTTGTGCTCTAAAGTTATTCTTGCTGGCAAGGCTTGAGTCTAAACAATGAGTTCTTTTGCTTCTTGATTATGATTCCCCTGCAGTGGCAGGGACAGAACTAAATTTCAGTGACTTCATTGTCAGTATGAAATCTTTTTGAACTCTGCTTCTTCTCTCACTAGTTTGCCTGTTAGTCATACAGGATTATTTCCAACTTAAGTTAGTAACCTGTAATTTTAGTACGTATAACAAACGTTCTTGTTCCAACAGTGTTTTTGTGAAACTACAGAAGCCAAATGCTGCCATCAGAGATTGTGACAGAGCCATCAAGATTAATCCTGACTCGGCACAGACATACAAATGGAGGGGGAAAGCACATAGGTAATGAACTGCACATGTACTTGATTCTCTCTTTGTTTATTTGGGGTGAACGATTTTGTTTATGCATCCTCTCCTTCTCTTGTGTCTCTGTCTGTCTTTCACCTGAGAGCAGTAGCCATAAGCCAGGCAACCACTGTGCTGAGTGTATGGCTTACAGGAAAGAAAGGATGATGGGGATTCATTGATGGCAATTTATGAATAGTCATGTTGGCCCTGTCATCTTTTTCTTTTTTTTTTAACATACATTCTAATGGATTACTGCTGTTCTGAATAGCATTTTCTAATTACTTCCTAAAGGTTGAGTTTTAGGGCTGTGGGGTTTATTTGTGTGGAGTTCTTTTGTTTTCACTTGGTTCAGTTTTTATGTATTAGCCTTAAACATTTCTCTGCTTCCTTTATTCCATTAGACCATAGAGCTCTTTTACACAGTAAAATGAGATTAAACTGTCTAGTTATTAATGGAAGCATTTGTTGCAAACAGTATAATTAACTAAAATGAGATGAGCCGGTTGTATGTCCTCTCCAGTTATGTTTAAACTTTTAAAAACCCCACAATTCATCAGTAAAAAAAAAAACAAAAAAATTTTGACAATTGGCATGTATAGAAGTGGAAGGAGTAAATGCTAAAAACCCTGCCTTTTCTTTAAAAAGGGGCATTTTACACAGTGTTCAGAGAGAAGTTTGTTAATCTCTAGACTTTAATAGAAGTCACAGAGCCTAATAGTGAGAATACTGGAGCATAGTTTGGATTAGCATCTCTGTCTGCAAGCAGAAGTGCTTAGACCATTTAGGAATACCATCATTTGCTTAAATTCATTATCAGTCTGTAAATGAAAAGTTAGTAAGTAAGCACAGTAGCTTGTATGACCTCTTCAGCTAAGACATGGTGCGTCCAGTTAGCTAGGATGTTTGAGTGCTGAGTAGAGAGAGTCCACTTAAGCTTGAGCTAGTGCTGTAGACTTGTACAGAACACTGCATAGGTAGTTTTATACTGAACACCTAATGCTGCAGAGTATCTTTATTGATGTGCTTCACCTGATTAGGATACCTTCTCCTTATTAGACCCTTCTTGTCTGTGGCAGGCAATGACACTAGCTGTTGGGGGATTTTCTTCCTCATTGTTACTTCAAGCAAAAGTTATTGTAAAATGTTAAAGGTACAAAGCAAGCATAATGTCATTGCAGTGTGCTGACTATAGAAAATATCCTGATTATTGGATGTTAAACTTCTGTAAGTCTATATAACTGCAGGTAAAGACACTGAATGCTGCATGGTTGTAAATATTTTGAAGAACTGTAAGAGTTAAGTTTGCTTTTTCCTTCTGAATGTTGGTGTCTTCTGAATTTTAGACTGCTGGGTCACTGGGAGGAGGCTGCTCATGATCTTGCCTTAGCTTGTAAACTGGATTATGATGAAGATGCAAGCGCCATGCTGAAGGAGGTGCAACCAAAAGTAAGCGGGGAGCACAGTGGAGGTCCATCCTCTCTTTTGTTTGACATTGCTGCCTTCAGATTCTTGCATTGTCTTGTGGGAATGTGTTCATGTGTTATCTGACACTTCAGACCGAGTTATAAATATTTCTGTCTTCAGTCATTGCTGTTTATGACTGCGTGTAGGAAAATTGAGTCTCTGGGGCTGGACAGGTAACCAAACTATGAAATAATACATTCTCTTTTAAAAACCTTACAGAAGAATCTGAAGCAGTTAAGTTTGCCAAGGCTAGATTTTAGAAGCTAGGTTGAAAACATGCAGAAGAATAAGAGAACACTGAGAATGGATTTTTATTTATTTATTTATTTTAAAGCTACTTCTGATGGATCGAAGTTTCACCCTGAACATGTTTTACAAAGGAAGCGTTCCCTGCTGTAGCTTGTACTTTCATTAGTCTGCCTCCTGAGGGCAGTATAATCTCTGTAAGACTTGTTTTCAGCTTTACTCAAGTGCTTGCCCCCAGCTTTCTTCTAAGGAAGAATTTGTAACAAAAGTAAGGCTGTTGATAGCATGCTTTCTTTCTCATCTGCTTTGCATTTTCATTTCAAGTGGTTGACACATGACAGATTGCAGATGTTGCATTGTATTTGGTTTACAAAGCAGGGTTGGGGGAAGGTAGCGACTGCGGGGCTGACTTCTTGTAAGAAGAGACACGGGGATGCCCGTGTCAAACAGCTGGTTCTAGCTGTCTACAAAACAAGACCACAGAGGTGATAGGCTGGAAATGTGTATGAAATGTTGGTATTGTAACAGGCTCAGAAAATTGCAGAACATCGCCGAAAATATGAGCGGAAGCGTGAGGAAAAGGAAATCAAGGAAAGAATGGAAAGAGTGAAGAAGGCACGGGAGGAGCATGAGAGAGCACAGAGGGTGAATACTTTGGCTTTAATACTTGTTAATAATTTGGAGAATGTTGTAATTTTTTTTGTTGAGTTATTTTGGTCAAGATGACCTCCAGAGGATAACTACTTTCCTTGGCGTTAAATACTGGAGAGTCTATTTCTGTTTTGGTTACTTGACCAATATTGGAATCTGGAGAAGAGGGCATTGTGCTGCATCTGCTTTTATTGCTTATGACAAAAGCAGGCTCTGGAGTCTCTACTTACCCTGTATTTTAAGAAGTCAGTCATTGTCTGACTAAGCCAGAATAGTTTTCACTTAAAGTACTTATGTCTTCCAAAGTCTGAGATTTTAAATTCAGGGTAATGCTTCGCTTCTTCATTTCCTGACACATTGTGCTTGCCTTTTCCTTGTACCATACTGATGTATTTTAATATATTGAGGGCAGGAGCTAGTTCTAAAAATGTAAGTTGACGAACTAGAACAAATCATGCAGTTCATATTCAGTAAAAACATACTGAAGAGTAGACATCATTGTTTCTTGTCAGTGGTTTTTCACATAGTAAAGTGTTTTGTTTATTGGATAACCTAACTGAAATGGTCTCGGCTGGTTTTCTTTTTATCTCCTAAAACCAGTTGAGCAGTAGAAAGCAGGCTGCACTTCTTTTGCTTTGTGTGGAATGATGTGCTTTCATCTGCAGGAGGAGGAAGCAAGACGACAGGCAGGAGGAGCTCAGTTTGGTGGTTTCCCAGGTGGCTTCCCAGGTATTTTATTTTTAAGCACCAATACTTGAGGCAAAAGTGACTTGTTTCCATGTGGGGTATTATAACCACAGTTTTTATAACGTTTGTTCTCAAAACAGTGAGAAAAGTATTTTATGAAGTTTAGAACTTGTCTACAAATAAGTCTTTGAGAACTAGCGGGAAGAGGGATTGGATTCTTTCTCTTGAAGAGGATTATTGCTGGGTAGCAAGTTGAAGGAAGACAGAAATCAATAATGGTGGATAACAGAATTGAAGGATTTAAGTTGAAAACACAGAGGTGCAGTATCTGCTTGATAATATGTGCTGAAAAACTAGTATAAAAATGTTTTCTAAATCATCCAAGGTGCCTTGGACCCATTCTGCTTAAGAGCAGTAGTGTTACAAGTTGAAAATTCGAATATTCAGGAAATTTATGCTGGTTACAAGCTATTGTTGAATGGTAATAGTTCCTCAAAGGAGTTAGTGCAATTCAGCTTATAGAAAAGCTGGCCTTGAACAGTTCAATAAACAAATAAGTAAATTAGGCTTTCCATATTATTTTGGGGCAAAGTAAATTGGGGAGAAATAATAGTAAATACTAATGCTCTTGAAGATTGATATGTAGTTGAGGTAGGCTGTGTGCATGCTCCAGCCGGATCAGCAGCCAAATAGAGATCATTATGTAGCCTGCTCAGCACAGCTGGGGTAGCTGCTGATTAAGGATTCAAAACCAGCATTAAGCTTCAGGGGTCTTGTTTCTTTGGAGGTATAGTTTTTTCAAACTTGAAGTTGCCACCAAACGTGGAATGTGCCTTTGGACATACCACTACTGATCTGGTTTTGCCCTGAGTGGTTCACCCCAGGCATTCAAACTCCTTTATGTTCCTGGGCTTGAGACCTGCCTGATTCAAGTTCATCAGAAAACGAATGCATCTGTGTACAAGGTGCTGGAACACCTCGTGACAAGGCTCCTACTCAACTGCATTAAAAAATGTGGTTGAAATAAGATGTAGGTCTTCACAGAAAGAGAAGGTGAAGCCTTTGCTTTCCATCCAGTGGACCAGCTGCAGCCTTATGGAAGGCATGGCTTTAGAGGTGTGGCAAAGGAAGTATTTCTTGTTCTCTCTCAGTGACCTTTCTATATAGATTAATTCAGTGTTTTTAATAATGTATTCTTCTTGTCTTGGGTTTTCAGGTGGGTTTCCTGGAGCTATGCCTGGAGGCATGCCAGGAATGGCAGGTATGCCTGGTGTCAATGAGATTCTCAGTGATCCAGAAGTCCTTGCTGCCATGCAGGTGAGTATTTGCTAAAATCAAAGCTAAATGTTCTGAATGAGGAAAGAACAGCACCTGTGAGCTAAGAAAAGGAAGAAAGATGTGACCTTCTGGATAGCGATGGAATACTTGCTTATTTCTGTTGTGAAATTCTGTGTGCGTGTGGCACCAAACTGTCTGGAATCAATGTTAACTATTATTCAGACTGATTTGGGAGCTTAAATAAAGATGCCTCCCCTTACCGCCGCGTACTTGCCTATGATAAGGAAAACTATGTTTTATAGAGTTCTTCATTTATTTGGAGTATCTTGAATGGTTATTTTCCATATGGTATAATTCACTTGCTCCTTTTTTGAGTGCCCAAACAAGAAATTATTGTTAATATTGTTGCAACACAATATATTGTAATAGTATTGAGATGAGAATTGCTTTTTTCTTAGGGGATTAAGTGTTTGGATTTTGCCAGAGGCAAAGTTGTATCAGAATAGTTCTGCTTCTGGTATTTTCTAAATTTATGTTTAGAAAGCTTACTTCCTCTGTGGGCTTGATTAATTGCTCAGTTAAGTAACTTTTTCACAGGAAAAAGTATTCCAGCAGATAAAATAGAACATGTATGACAGCATCAGTTTTAGGGGCAGGTGGGCTAGGAAAAACCTGAGCTATACAGTTACGTTTGTGTACTAATATGATCACATATAAAGGTGTCTTGTTACTTTTGCTGGATTGCAGTGTTCAAACTAGAGTTATATGTTGTTTTTGGCTTATTGAATGTATATAATCCCCATCTAAATAAAAGCTTAACAAGGGACCCTTATTTCATATGGCCTGAAATCAAAAAAGGCATCACTTCCCACTGTAAAAGTTCCAGTGTTCCCTTAATGTTTGCTGATGCTGGAAATGCACCTACTGAGGCTGCCACACTCAGCAATGTTGATTTGTGTGTAAACCATCCCAAAAAAAAGCCCATGACTTGTAGTTGTTACCTGGCTAACTTACACTGTAATAAGAGTGTTCAAAATTAGAGTTGCTGAAACAAAAGCTTTGAGGTGCATCTAAGTATTAAGTGCTTGCTGCTTGCCTTTAAGAAGATTTCATTGCATGCTGATTTTGTATAGATGTATATACCGCTAGATATTGTAGGACTCTTGCAAGAATGTGTGTTGACAGTGTTTTCTGATATCGCAGGCTTTAACATGTAGAACCTGCCAGCACAGCCTTAACTCTCAGCTTCACATGTAGACATGATTTATGCAGCAGTTCACCTGTTTGCACTGCCACCTTTTCCTAAAATGTCCAACAGACTATGGTCTGGTCCTCTCTGAATTGGCAGTGTATGCTCTAGTCTTAAAAAACAGTAGTTTCTACTGCTTGGCTTCTGCCTGGTGCAGCTATGGAATACGTTGATGGATATAATGATAGCTGGGAGCTATTATGTAGGTTATCTGAGGTGTTAAGTCTGAACATACTGAATCACACAAGCCTCTCCCAAATCACTAATCTTAAGACACTATTTTAACTGACAATACGTAGTGGCTTTTCATAGTGAGGATTTATTGCTGAAACTGGAGTATTCTCAGGGTAAAGACCATCTCTTCCTAACCTCTTTATACATAGTAACTACTGTTCGATTGTCTTTAAGACTATTGTCCATGAGCTAACATTGAAATATGCCTGTGTCCGTAACATGTTGGTAAGCCTTACAACTGTGTGTGCCTGAACTTGAGCAAGATTAGACCTGTTACACTGTCAACTTCAGCTTGTCTTCTGTAGAAGCAATCAAAGAACCAGATGGAGATGTTTAATAGCGCTTACTGATCATCATTGGTATAAAGATAAGAATCTCTGCAAATTAGTATAAAAACTTCTTTCTTGAAGTTTTTGCATTCCATTATCTGAAGATTTATTGTCTTCAGGATTGTTGTTTTGTTTTGGTTTGGTTTTTTTTGTGGCTGATATTAGTCTTTTATGGCAAAAGATTCTGTTGCATTTCTTTTCATAGCTTCCTAATGGTAGTAGTTGTGACCTTTTATAATGACTTCTAATGCTTGCTGGTTTAGCTCATTTGCCCCTGAGCTTCCTAGTCTAGAAGTGGCTGAAATTGGTACGTGTGTTTCTCTTATTTTTCTATTTTGGCCGTCTGGAGGGTTTTGTAATACCTCCTGTCTTGCATGGGCAACTGCTTTCTCAGGGCACAGCATGACACTTGTGTTTTGGAAATCTGTCGTGAGTCAAGTTATTTTCATAAGGAGTGATGGGTAAGATGAACCTATGGATTCATCTACATTTGACATGAAGTCAAGTGGTAGACCCAGACTTACACTGAAATGTGTTAAGTTGGGAAGAATAGCGATAACTTTCCCCTTATTTTTCATCCTGCGATTAAAGACTAGAACATTAGGAAACAGTCTTTCACCAATGCCATTTATACAGCAGTTCCCATTCCACCTTACTGTACTAGTTATTTACCTATGGAAATGTTGATATCTTCAGCCTCAAACTTTATTCTGATAATACTGCTCATCAGTGTGAAGCCTTGGATCTGTTACACATCTTTATAAACACACTGTAAGGTTGAGGGCTTCCAGGGAGTTGCACAAACACAGAATTATTTACTTACTGTGAATTCTTAGCACCATAAAATTAAATATTTAACATTCATTTAGGTGTAGTTTGACACAAACCAGTGATTAAGCTTACTCAGCTTTTTGTTCTGGGTTCATATGCAGGGTGAAAACATTAACAGCATGACATCATCTTTGTAGTGATGTCCCCTATTCTGAAATTGGCAATTCAAAAAGTTTGAGGCTGTGAAAATTTTTTTCTTTGCATAAGAATCCTGTAAAGTGGAGGAAATATCTAATGTCTGTTCTGAACTAAAGCATCCTGTTCTATCTAGACTTTGCAGCTTTCCTTTCGTGAGGGAGACAAAATGCTTGTAAATCCTTCTCACAACAGACTTGACTCTTGGTTCCCAACATGTACAAAACATGACTGAACTATGTGGGTGATTTTAGTAGAACCCACACCTACCAAATGCAGTTTTGGAACTGACTTGTTAAACAGCTTTTGTCTGTGTCTGATTCTGAAGTAGATACAGCATGGTGTTATTGAAGCACAGGCAGCTCTGAGGACACCAGCTGGTTTTTGATGGTTTCCAAAGAATGTATCTACAGTAGCAGTGGGCTAGAAGTCTAGGGAAGATTGTATTTTTCAGTGAAACTACATTTATGCGCTAGAAAGAACAGTAGATGAAATCACAGCTAATGCGGATGATTTGTATCAGACATAATAAATTGCTTGCAGTTTAGCTCAATTGAGGAGAACTTGAATCTTCGCAGAAGTTGCTTATATCAGCAGCATTTTTCCAGGCTGAGATGCAAAACTGGTCTATACACATTTATTAAAGGGCACTGTTCAAAGCATACACATGTAAAATGAGTAAAACCAGTTCTAGTTCAATAGAGGCCAAAGGTACACTAAAAGTACAGAACAAAGGTATTTTTTTCTCATACTAAATAGAGAAGATAAAGTTGGGTTTTTTTGGTCCTTTTTTTTTTTTTTTGACTGCTGATTTTAATGTATGTCTGAACTTTTTGTCAACTGCAACACCGAAGTGTGATGAGAAAAACCAAAGTTCTCTTCCATTTCTCAGAGGAGGTGGGAAATGGCTGAGAATCAGCTGCATTTTTAAAAGCCAGACATTGCCACATCACCTGCTCGCAGTCCAGCAGGTTAAATTTTTTGCCGTTAGAAGGAAAAGGGATTAAAGGGAACAGCAGCAGCTATTGCTTAGCAGAGGGTCATCCTATCATGCATGCTACACACATAGAGCTCCTCCCTCTGTCAAAAGCCATTTTAAATGCCTGAATAGAAGTAAGCCAGTAGGTGTGGCTGTTCGAATGCTCCTGTTTTGGGGAATAAGAACTCTTACCTTATCCCCCTTCTCATACATTGAGCTCTTACTGTAACAAGTCCAGTAGTGTTTACTGATGCAGTGTTAACAACATGCACTGTATCATTGGGCTCTCTTTAGAGACCTTTTGCCCAGAACTCTAGTCTCGTCATGTTAAGAGCTCAGCAAGACTAGATTTGTATTGGAACCACATAACCACTAACTTTCGTAGACTTGTTCTGTAAATGCCCTAATTTTTTGCTTTTTGTCCTGTAGGATCCAGAAGTTATGGCTGCATTCCAAGATGTTGCCCAGAACCCAGCAAATATGTCCAAGTACCAGAACAATCCCAAGGTCATGAATCTCATCAGTAAATTGTCTGCCAAATTCGGCAGTAAACCATAAAATCCCTGGGTCTTAAAAATCATATCTGAATGGGAAGGATTGGATTTGGCTAACCAGTGTTGCAATAAAACAAACCATGGTACCTCTGATCTTCTTAAGAAGAGAAATGGGGTGTTCTAAGGAGAACTGTTCTATGGCCCCATGTGTTGACTTTATTCAGTGATTGGTTTATAGCACCCAAACTACATTCATATGATCTAGTTTCAACCATCTCTCCTTGCCCAAGAGTTACAGCCTTTTATCCTAAGTATTACAGACAGTTTCCTTTGAGTGAACACTCCTGTAAGAAATTGTTATACTCCAGGAGTGCAAGATAAAAACCTTCTGTTGCATTGGTTTGGATTTCTCTTTTTTTATTTTTTTTATTTTTTTTTTTAATTAATCTCAGTGAGCAAAGAGGAAGGAACTTGAAGGAACTTTAACAGTTGAAGTTTGTCTTAATCTCCTTAGGACAGAAAAGTTGGCCTAGTCACAGTTAGCAAAGGTGGGACAAGTCTGAAAAATTAACTGGATAAAGGAATTGTCTGCAATACAAATCCTTTATATTTTCAAAGTGGGTGACTGACTTTATATAGTTATTAAAGTTATCAGTATAACCATGCAAGCTAGTTACACACTGGAACATCTGGCAGTACTGCTAATAATGTAGTACTTTGATCACCAGAACTGTGCAACAGAGGTACAGTCCTGTCCTTTACACAGCTTTGGCGTGAAGTATGTATTGCAGAGGCCACAGAGGTTTTGTTACTTGTTCTGGTTTTGTCCAGCACCTTTGTGTAATGCATTTATCAGTCTGGGTGTGGGAGAGCAGCTCACAAGAGTGCATCTGCTCTTGTCTGTTTCCAGTTGGCTTGTCCTCCACCAGTTGCACTCACCCTTCCTTGGGGCCATGCTTACCAGGTTTCACCTATTTGGAAACTTTAGAGAAGGAATCGTGTTCTCATCACTACCTCTGTCCCCCTAAGCTCAAGCCATCCAGAACATGTAAATGCGGAGTTATAAATCAGTGCAGGGGAGAATCCCCCAAAAAATTGCAGCTCTGGGTTTGAGTCCTTACATGCTTACTGATTAAAATTTCTTGGCCAAAGTCCTGCTGTCTCTTTAGAGGTGATGACTCTTCTTTCACTGCATACTGTAGTCTTCCATCTTTTCTTGTATCCTTTTCTTTAACAAACAACAAACCAACAAAAGAACCCAAAAAATCAAATGCTTGTCATGGTTTCATACTTCTGTGTTTTTGAGCTTGTGATATGGAGGAAAAAGTGAAGTAATTAGAGCAGACAGAAGGTTGTTCTAACACTGGCGGATTAACAGCATGGGTATCCTTGGAGCAGCGTCTGTGCTAGTGATGTTCATTTGTCTACCAATAAAGACAGTTGTTGCTTCTGTTTGTCTTAGCTAAAATATGATGTTTCTGTGGAAAAAAGACCAGTTACCTGTTCATCCCTTAAGACTCGATGTTTGTGTTACTCTTTTGTAATTCTATATCTTAAGCCATAACTAATGTTACCAGTTCAAAATAAATCTGGATTGGTGTAGGAACTCAACAACGATTGCAAAAAATAAATCCCCAAATGCTTTTTCTCATACTAATGACCCTGCAGAATGAAATGTGAATCATTTTGCTAAAGAAATATAGTTCTGAATACTTCTCTTAGCCTTTAAAAAATAAAGTATGGTTTTGAAAAAGCTTTTTGGGTTTCTGTAACTTTCTGATAAAACCTATTTTGCTTAAATGTGGAAGTTCTTTAATTAAACTGTATATATAACTTGTGGTTTAATAGGAACTAAATGCTTAAGGGCTTGTCTTCGTGACAAAATGAACTCAAGTTATGATTGAGTGTTGCTGCGTGCCTGGCTTTTGGATCTGCCGTTCCCAAGAGAAGATACTTGAAGTAGATCACCCCTCAGTATAGGTGGAAACTCAATTTTGTCGTTAAGGCTGGTGCAGATGAGCTGTGCATGAATCAAAAGAATCAAAAGTATCTTGAATGTAAATTTATTCCCTACAGTTTCCTGTTAATCCATCTTAGCTGTTTGTGTGTGTCTGCCCATGACTAGTCAAAAGTGTGGTTACCCCTAGCTAGTAGAAGTGGTTATATCTGTGTCCTGTGTGCTTACACATCAGTTGCTGTTATTCAGAGCTGACTGCCTCAAGAAGATTCTCCCTCATTTTGGTGTTAGCATGAGTGATCTAGCCAACTTCTTATCCTTTGGGAATGCACATGCAATGACTCCCTTGGTGTGTGTGTGTGTGTGGTTTTTTAGTGTTAACCAGTAAATGAGATGGCTGGACCTCATCTCCGTTCCCTAAGTTGGCATGTGGACATCTAAGCAGCCAAAACTGGTTTGAACAGAAATGCACATGGAGAAAGTTAACTGCATAGGAGGTGAGCAAAGATTTGTTCCAAATGTGGATCTAAGTAGCTTTGATGAAGTTATTATTTTCAGTGCTTGCTTCAGTATTTACTGACAGCTCATTCAGGCTGTTTGCTTCCATTGCAGCAGGGTGTAGGGGTAGTTCTTGCAAGTACTGTGGTGATAACTGGCTCAGCTGACAAGTTGACTCTCAAAGCTGCCTGTGTATCAATGGTTCAGCTAGCATGGTGCAATGTCAGATGTGCTGACCCAGACTCAGGGATGCATTTCTGCCATGTGAAGCAAGTCATGTAGTGTGCTGTTTGGCCAATTCAGTGCTGCAGCTCAGATGATGTGATCTGACAGAGTATGGTGCAGTGGCAGCTGACCTGTAATAGAGGCTCAGCCTTGTTACTGTGTGTGTGTCTGATTTTGCTGTCCTCCATGGTTCAACTGCTGCCCCAAGGCAAAAGAAAGGTCAGATGCCACTTCCAGGCTGTGCTGCTTCACTGTGAGCCCTATTGCACAGTGGTGTGGAGAGTGCAAGGCTTGAAAATGTATTTCACTTGAATGTTGGGCTGTGAATAAAAGCTGTTTGCCAAAGTGGTTTGTGTTCTTTGTTGGAAGGCAAGGATCAGACAGGCAGGAGCCAGACTGTCTCAAAGTTGGATAAAGGCAGGTGGGACAAGGCAAAGCAGTGATAGGCCAGAAGCAGAATGGGTCAATAAATGAGTATTTAAAAGCCACGTAAAGGTAAAACTGTGTCATAGAAACAGCTTGTTGCAAGTGGCCAGCAGTAGTATCTGCAGTTTAAGATACAGCTTTAAACACCACTTCATTTTCCTTATCTTTGGGGCCTTTGCATAAAGCTCGTACAAGCCACGCTCCCTTGTGTGCTTGTACATCGTGCACGCTTGTCTGTACATCCTTCTTCTGTGAGACATAAGAGCAAACAGTATTGTTATGGGAGCTGGTAGCAACTGCTGAGCAGAATCCTTCACCCAAAGGAATGGGAGATTGTGAACTTAAGCCAGGGTAGAGCTGGAGCCAGGTCAGTTTTGGCATTTACCTTTCTGTGGATTGTGGCATGCTCCTGACTGGAAGTGCTGGGAGCTCCTCTGAAATCACACAAGGCATTTAGGCTGAGGCATGCTGGCATGAATTGAAGGTTCTTAGAATAGTGGTAGAGGCTAGAGGGTTGTGTCCTTTCATTGGAAAGGGGTAGTCTGATAGTGGCTGGTACTGGTGCAGAAGTGGATTGGCATCCTCAAGCAAGAGGATGGGAAAGTGGTAGCAGTGTTTTCTTATGTCTCAAGAAAGGTGTCTCGTGAACCTTATTCAGAGCTTTGCAGAGGTGCCACAAGCTTATTTCATATATGATGGAGTCATGGGCTGTAGAAAAGTAATTCTGGATTATCAAAGCTGAAATGGTGAAAAAAATGGCAGTCTCCAGTTGGCTGCGGAGACCACCATGTTGAGTACTACAGTACATGCTGTAGGTCAGTAGTGTGGTGCGAGTAAATTCAGAGGGAGCAGGAACAGTTATAATGTGCCTAATGAAGTGTCAGATGATGACTGGTGGATCTGTTCTATGGAGCAACAAAAAAGTTCAGGTGACTGGGCTACAAGTTGTCAACCTTGGGAATCAGAGCTTAGGTAAGTCATACTCTCCTACTGTGGTACTCACAAACAGGAACTTTATGTGAGACAAACCTTCCTTCACCCTCACTGACTGGAGGTCTTACTGAACATAAATACCGAGAATTTTCCTGCATATTTGAATCTTGACAATGAACTAAATCAAGATGTTGCCCTGTAATCTTGCTAATGAAGTGTTACTACTGTACCTATCTGATGTACAAATAGGCTTTTAAAATGTATATTCTAGATGGATGGTCTCGGACAAGCTTGAGATCTTGTCAATAAATAAATATATTTGCAGAATGTGTTGTGGCTCTTTTTGTTAAGTGGGTAATGATCTTCGGCACCTTCGGTGTTGCACATATTTACTAAACCCGGGATTGTCTTTTAATGTACAAATGTGTCAGTGGCTACAAGGAATAGAAGTTCCTACTACATGTAAATAAATTAGATGCAAAAGATTACAAGACTGGGGGTTGCAGTTTACCTTGGAATTTCTTCTGGAAGTACAGCAGCTGAAGCAGTCTGGTATGGTAAGCATAATTGGTATAGGTACAAAGGTATTTAGAAAGACAGGGTACTTATTACTCAACTGTAAAGGAGGAGGGATCTAGATCAGTTAATAGTGAAAGGAATCCAGTTATTGCAACCTTTAGTTTTAGAAATCTCATGTTCTCACTCTAGAGGATAATTTTCTAGAAATGAGTTGGTTTGCATTTTGCTTTTCAGAAAGGGATGTGTCAGAGCAGAAAATCAGAGCAGTCTTGTAACCACTGGTGTGCAGTGTTCAATAAAATTACCTTTTTAAATAGCCTGAAAGTACGAGTTGTTAGAAAGTCGTCAGAAGTAGATGAAAAAAAATCAAGGTATTACATTGAGAATGAGGTTGCTGAGTGGCTGCCACTGGCATTGGCTCTCATTAGAGAAAATTCATGCTGAAGCTCAGCCGCTAGTGTCTGGTTCTTACCTGGAAAAAAGAAGCAGAAGCTGCCACCTGTGCTTTCTTATTTCAGTTTTTAAAAAACAGATCTAAAAAATGGCTTATTGCTAACAGTTTATAAGGACAAATGAACACAACTGTTCTAAAGGAAGATCACTGTGGCTTTTTTGTTGTTATCCTACAATATGGAGGAGGACTTGAGAAAAAATAGATTTTCAGAAGGCATTTTGTAATCCGTGATATTGTTTCCTTAGTCTGTTGTGTGAAAACTTCTCAAACCAGAATATAAATCAAACTGGAATGAATTACTACCTTTTTCAGGGAAAACAAGCAAACAAAAACAAGACCACAAAAATAGGCAATTAGTACAGATGTTGGATGTTTAATAAGTAAAAAAGCAAGTCACCAAAATTTGTGCTTGACAATTATGTCGTCTATGTAGAAGTGAAAGTGGCTATGAAAAATTTGGTCTGAACTAGTAAAGCTGTTGAACAAATAGCGTAATAGATTAAATTTAATAATGGCAAATGTAAGTAACATCCACTGAAAAGCATTTCAATCTCTCTGATGTCCCTAAGCCTAGATGAAGAGTGTAGGAAAAACTCAGTAGCATTCCAGAGGCTCAGTCGGAATCTCTTCAGGCAAAGCACACACGCATGCATAAGGAATGGGCTTTTTAATATGTTTGTGATTACAAGGCTTTCTTCTGGAGCAGGCTGATCTTTCCGTGGTATTATACTCCAGGCCGATCTTGCCCAGTTTGTGTGATCAAACACTGCACTATGTTATGAATTCAAACTGTCAGCACATGCAGACTCATTTCTTAATCTCTAGTTGCTTTCATCTGGATGTACTGGAAGTATGATGCAGTTTATCAACCTTTTCTGAAAGATAGTTTTGCAACAGATTCAGAAATGCTTTTGAAAGTTGTAATTAATTCTGTCCTAACATGTTTCCACTCTGATGAATCAAATTTCTAAGCAAAAAAAAAAAGGAGACATGCTTTTTGGTTGGATTTTTTTTTCTGGGGAGGCGGGGGGGGTGTTGGTAAATTAATGTTAGGAATAAGGGGAGCACTGGGGTAAAGTTTGTTTAAGTTCAGAGTTCGTTCTTTATTTGCTAAGGTAAGACACAGTGCAGAGGCAGTAAATCTGACTTCTGGAGTAACTAACTTTGTCATGAATTAGAAGCAAAGCTGTGGGCCAGCCAAAGAAAATCTGTCAAGGTTAATGTTTCTCAAGGTGTCCCTGCCCATGGCAGGAGGGTTGGAACTAGATGATCTTTAGGTCCTTTCCAACCCTAACGATTCTATGATTCTACAGGAATCTGCAGAGCTAAAATCATGCAAACAAATGACTGAGATGCAGTTCACATACACAGAACATGTTTGTATTTGAGGCTGCTTAACTTGGTTCATTTCTAGGCTTTCTAGTAGAATTGACAATTTTGAGGAAAAGGAGGTAACTTGGCCCTTCTGTGCTTCAGTAAGCTCCACTTGCACATATTATGTGTTTGCCTGGAAACCTGTTGTATTTGTGGTGTTTCTGTGAAGACCTGTTGTCTTTATGAGACTTTTTGTAGGTAGGTTCATTTTCCCCCCTGCAGAACAGACTGGCACATCTTGTTTAACTTAATCTGTAGCATTTCCCTTGTTTTTCTTGGGCAGCTTCACTAGATCTGTGTGTTCCAAATAAAGTAAGTTGGATTTGGAATACTGCAATTGTTGCATTACCTGTTAATACTCTGCTTTGCAATATATACAGGGCATAGTGTCGTATAAGTGTGTTGCAAAATAGAATAGTGATAGTATAGAATGATTTGGGTGTACATTTATGATGGAAATCCAATCTGCAGTACAGACTGACTCGAAAATGTTCCACTGCACAAGAGGGAGAGAAGCACAAAGAACAGCAGTAATATGAGTTTATGCCCTGCTTGAAGGTGTTTTTTTGTTTCCAAAAGCACCTGTGCCTGCCTGTGCAAAGCCACTTTGTATAATTGTTCCCTGGTTTTGTAAAACTTAATCTACTCCTGGCTGCATTAGTGATGGGAGACAGCCAGTGAACTGTGTACTCCTTAACTCTACTTTAAGGTTTGAGTCTTTTCCATGCAGGGTGGGTGTTAGAGGTGAATTAAGAGAAGCCGTCATTGTGGGGTTAACTAATAGGGTTTTATTAATGATTAAACAATGATTAAAGGATAATTGATTGATGACCAAATTAACATTAAATAGTAATTGAATGGTTATTAAGCAGTAATTGAATGGCAATTAAATAGTGATTTGACAATGACTTGAATTTGGATTTAAACAATTTAGATGGCGGTCACTCTACTATTTACTACACTTGTAATAATTAAGCTATAGCTGGGTATGTATTAGGGTTAGCATACGTATTGTACACTGCATACAATACACTCCTAGGCCTAATGTATGATGTCACCTCATTATAGGTACAAGATGCTGAGTCAGGTCTCTCAACCTTGAGGTGTAACCTTGAAAGGCATCCCTGCTCAAGAGGAAGGCCATGGCCGGGCAGCCCACTGGTACACGGGAGAGCAAAATGTGCTCATGAGAGCTACAGATACAGCACAAAGTGATTGACTCGTAGTCAAGCCCCTTTTTGGTGTACGTGCGGCTGTGCAGCTGTAGCAGTTTTAGTTCTGTCTAGTCACAGTTCTGATACTGTTAGTTCCTGCTAAGACATGTCCTGAACTTCATTCCTGAGTAGGTTAGGCCTAGCACAGTGCCCAGGGTTTGCATGGCCGGGCTGGTTTCAGTCAGGCCTGCTTACCAGTGATGCCTGAAACAAAGGAGTGTTCACTCAGAGTGGTGCACCCATCACGGGGGAGCTTACTAAAAAGAAATATAGGGACTACAAGTGTTATCAGTCTTGCATAGAAGAATTGACAGTTGTGGCCTCTTAGGTTGCTAGTGTCAGCAACTGATGTTGGAGCACAAGGATGTTGAAGCAGTGCAATGGAAGAATGTTTTTCTCAGACAGAAAGGCTTGCCTTAGACAGATTAGCCTGTGTTCTTTACAGCACCACTCCCTCATAAAGGATAAAGATTTTCCTTGAAGAAGGATAAGTAAAGATGTCCTCCGTTATTGGGCCATCTTACGAGGGAATGTCTTACAAAAGGAGATGGCCTGTCAGGCTCTGTGGTAGTAAAACTCTTGGGCAATGTGTAATGTGCTAACTGCCCTGTCCTTGTTTAGATAATGCATGGTATGGTGATTCCTACCGCGGGTGTACATGGTGGGAGCACTTGCAGCTCGATCAAGAGGCAGCAGGAGAGCTGCAGTCAGAGAACTAACTGCAAATATGAAGAACAAGTTATGAAGTTATTTTTTCTGTTCAGAAAGAGAATGAAAGGTATCAGAGTAACATGATACAAAGCTAAGGAGAACACTCATCTTTAATTATCGTTTTTCCTTAAGTATAGGTGAGTATGGTTAAGAAGAGGTGAAGGACTGTTAATACAGGCAACGCATGAAGGTATCCGTTCTTCCAGTCCAACTGCTTTCTCTCGCCCAGAGTCTCCAGTGACACAGGTAGGTGATAAAGTGCCCCGCCTGGAGCCTTCCCGAAGCTGCTCCCGCACCCCCTCCGCGGGTGCCGGCAGCAGCCCTGTGTGACCACCGCGGGTCCCAGCTCGGAAGCCCCTGCCACTTCCCGCCTCCACCGCTCCCCACAGCGCCGTCGCCTGCGGTGCGGTGGTGCGCATGCGCGGGACCTGGCGGTGGGCGGAGCCAGGCGTGGCGCGCCGGGCGGGCGGGATCATGGCGCGGGAGGGTCTCGGCGGTGCCGCGGTAGAAGGGGGGCGGGCGGCGGCCGAACCAGCGAGAGACGCGGCCATGGCTTCTATTGCCTCTTACGAGAGCCTAGTACACGCCGTGTCCGGGGCTGTGGTGAGCGAGTGGGCCGGGACTTGCGGGATCGCTGCGAGCGGCGCCGGGTGGGGGATGGGGGCGTCTCCGCCGCCGTTGGTGGTGACGGGGCCGAGGCCGAGGGGTCTGGTCGGTGGCGTGTGCCCGGGCCAGGGGGAGGAAGGGCGGGTGGAGCAGCCGGGCCGGCAGGATGGGGGCCATGCGGGGGTAACCGGTCTCCTTAAGCCTTTGTTTGACTGAGGGGCCACCGGAGGGAGGCTTCGGGGGTGTGGAGGCGGGGTAGCCCGGCTGAGGGGGACCAGGCCCTGCACGGTCACAAGGAGAGGGACTGGGGTGAGGGCGCCTTGGCACCGAGACCCAGCTCTGCCACCCATCCCGTAAGAGCACGCTTGCAAGCCCCCCGGTGTGTTTGTCGGTAGGTTTGGATGTGGGGTTTAATGACTGAGTACCTGAACCCCCCCTGAGCCCCATAGGAGCTGTAGGTGTGCTCCCTTAGATAGTGAGCATCCAAGCATCTGAAGTTGGGCACCTAATTAGCAATTAAAACATAAGCCTCTCAGAAGTTCAGGTAAAGGGACATCTTCAGCTCATCCAGTTCCACCTCCCTAGCATGGGCAGGGACACCTTCCACTAGGCCAGGTTGCTCCAAACCCCATCCAGCTTGGCCTTGAACACTGTCAGGGATGGGGCAGCCACAGCTTCTCTGGGCACCCTGTGCCAGGGTCTCACCACACTCACAGGGAAGACTGTCTTCCTAATGTCTAATGTAAATCTCCCCTCTGTCAGTTTAAAGCCATTTCCCTTTGTCCTGTCACTACATGCCCCTGTAAAAAGTCCCTCTCCAGATTTCTTATAGGGCCTCTCTAGGCACTGGAAGCTGCTCTAAGGTCTCCCTGGAGCTTTCTTCAGGCTGAACAAGCCCAGCTCTCTCAGCCTATCTTCATTGGAGAGGTGCTCCAGCCCTTTGAGCATCTTCGTGGCCCTCTAATACTTAGAAGTTGGGAAGGATAAAGTAATGCGTAGGTGTTAGCCAAAGCATAAAGCAAGCACAGTGCAGCTAAGGGAGGTTTGTGTGGATTATTGAATTCAATTTTTCGTACAACACTTTTAAAAAGTAGTGTTTAATTTCTGTAGATTTTCTATTATGCTCAAATGACTGCTAGCTCGGTAAATAGCAAATCAAGCTTGTGCTTCCAATAGATTGAGAATTTTAGTGCAATGTAGCATTTTGGACCAAACATACTGACGGTTTTCAAGCAAGCTGATGCAGCTGTATTCTTGGGTTATTCCAGACTGGCAAGAACACCTAAACTTGTATTTTGGCAGTTGCTAATGTACTGTTCTGGTCAAACTTCCTGTTCTAATTTGAGTCCTTAGAAGAACTCTCAATGTTTTCTGTAGGATGAAAGTTACTAGATGGTATTGAACAATAAGGGCTGATTCTAAAGGGAAAAAGTACTTTAAAGGTTTTTTTGTCTTTATAATAAATAAACATAGAGTTATTGTCTGCTCTTCAAAGTGTTTTATGTCTGCTTATTTAAGTATCAAAGGCAGTGGGGATTTTGTTTCCACTTTCAAGGGATGGAACTCTCAAGTGATCTTGTTATTGAAGTAGTGCTTGCTCTCCTTTTGCTGGTCTGTACAGAAGCTGGTAACAGCTCCTAGCCCTCACTGTTGGGTTTTCACTCGCATCTCCGGATCACTATAACCAGTCTGTGCTTCTGAAGAAATTTTGTGTTATAAACCAAACTTATAAATGCAGCCATAAATTTAAAACGCATAATGAAATGGTATCTCACGGCCCTTGGTGATGTTAGTAAGGTTAATAGAAATTCACAATTGTACTTGAAGGTGCTTATATGTCAGCAGTGATGTTGCTATGAAGGAAAACAGAGCTTTTTGGAGCTATTGGACTTCAGTACCCTTGTAAAGAAGTCCTTTATAAACTGCCTTATGCTGGATACCTTGATATTTTTTTGTCACAGTGAAGGTGTACTTATCAATTTAGAGATTTGTTTACTGCTGTAATAGATACATTTTGATAAGATCTTTGACGAGGGTACTAACTGTTCTGATATTGTCTCACCATCTGCTTAAATTATTATAAAGCACACTGATGTGCAGATATGATGCAAGAATTTAAAGAAAAAAGAGAAAAAGCAACCAACAGAACTGTCCTGAGGTAATGAGTCAGAAGAACATGCCAGATCACAACATGATAGTTTTTGTTTCTATTCAGCTATGGTCAAAGTTCATATATCTTGTAGGCTGCCTGGTCAAAGCTGAGACAGCTGAATAATTCTGTGAGCAGCAGAAAAAAACGGCTTGGTTTCCTGTGAGCTTTAATTGAATTACAGAAGTATTCTTTAGCTCTGCATAAAGTAGACCTTCCTGTTACGAAAGCTGTAGGAATGAGAATTTTATAAGCATATTATGGGAGTAGTCAAGCTGCTTTTATATACATATATTTTAATTATTATGTTTTAGAAGATCAAACTTCAGGCTGCGCACCTCTTCTTGGCATCAGTTGCCTCAGTCCATTGGTTCTGGCTGTTTTCTGCCACCTCTTGGCTACTGCACAGTTGTTTATGCGGTGCTGTGGCTCATCAGGAAACTGATCAGACTAAAGAAGTAGACCAGTGGAAAAAGTTGTTTATTCAGTTACATTAGTTTCCTTCTTGCATCATTGTGTAGGTGCCCAGAAAGTTATGCCACCAGAACAGAGGAGGCAGAGATGCAAACACGGTTGACCAACAGCTGGGATTGCTTAAGCCAGTTTATACCTGTCCTAGTGATTATCCAGCAATAGCATGACTTGACTTGGCAAGCTACCAAGATTCAGTGCCGACAGGGAGGTGGTGGGAAGGCAGGCAATGAGGCCTCACCCTTTCAACAGTACAGGGTCATGCATTTCAGTATACATTCATGAAGTCAGTAATAAGAGTTACTTTTCTTGCTCATCTCAAGTGTGATCAGTAAGGAATCTCTGCTCATCTCAAGGTGTTTTGTTGCTGGGAAAAGGGCTGGTCTTGCTTCTTTTCTTTTCCCTTACTTTCATCCATGAAATCATGTCTCCTCCACATGATGTTTCCGGCAGTCTCCTTGCCATATAGTTCAGCTCTTCAATTTATAAAACTAGGAGAAAAGTAACTGCTTTTCTGAGTTTCTTTCCCTCAATTTAGCAAAAGGAAGGGAGAGGATACCAATTAGCTTTTATTGGCAGTAATCTGTTAGATCAGCTGACTTATCTCTTGACATTCTGTTGGGCTATAGCTTTATATGTTTTAAGCCAGTTTGAGCCTGTAAGGCTCATTGCACGGGAGTGATTCAAAGCTGCGTCAGGCATGGCTCAGGCTTCACGTTACAAAGCATTTCTTTACAGAGAGGGTGGTCAAACACTGGCACAAGCTTCTTAGGGAGGTGGTTGGTGCCCCATCCCTGTTGGTGTTCAAGAGCCATTTGAAAAATGCGCTTAATAACATTCTTTAACTTTTGGTCAGCCCTGAAGTGGTCAGACAGTTGGACTAGGTCATCCTTGTAGGTCCAATTGAAATACGTTATTCTGTATCTTGTGTCCACCTATTTGTCCTGTGTGCCACCACCCCAACTATGCCCACATTACCATTTTCTGATTTGGAATGCAAGTGTGTATGTTGCTGTAGGATGAATTGCCTTGAGAGTACAATTCAGGATACATCTCACTTCATGAGGGTGAAGACAGGATAAATTGAGCAGGAAAAGGTTGGAACTTGCAGTGGCTGTATAGTATTGTGGCTGTTCCGTGCATAAGTGTGTGCAGTTGAGTTTTGAGGTTGGTTTCAGAGTTGCTGTAATGCAGCTGTCATTAAGAAGTATATTTTGTCTCTTTTTTACTCTTGTTTTTGTGCTGTCTTCTAACCAAAATTTATTTTTTGTAAGTTTTTAGTCAGATGAGTTTATTAATTGTACTTGCTGTGCAGGTGTGCACACTGTAGGTGCTGAGAATGAGCAGACACGGAACAAGTATGTGGGAGGGCAGAACCAACCCTTTTGACTAGAGCCCAGATTAAATGGGTTAAAATAACCAGGTAATTATGGCCAAGTGTTTGCTTTCATCTGCTACCTGGTGTTATGAAAGCTGGAAAAACTTAAGTCTTGTTAAGACTTCAACCAGGAGTTGTCTTAGTGAAGAAGCACCACCTGAAAAATAATCCTCTAGTGCTGGTTGTAGAGATTGGCCCAAGCAGCCTGCTCCGGGGCTGTAGTGTTTCCAGAGCCCTATACTTGCTTAAATGTATGGCATTTCTAGCTCTAGGAAAGTTGAAGTCACATTGTGCAGTCTACACTGTGCAGTTTGCTTTAAACACAGTCCTTGTGTTACTAGCTGTATCCTGGACCTTGCCACTGTTTAAATGCTTTGCGTGGCTACTAACAGAAGAGTGCCACAGCTTTAGCAGTCACTTAATGCATTTAGCACTGCTGTAGAGTGTTAACAGGTTTTCCACCAAGCCTGGGTCTTTTTGAGTTAGATATCCTTTTGAAAAGCTGTGTAATATTAATGCTAGAGTACTAAAGAGAGAGGAAGCTAACTGATGGCAGGGAGAGAGGGGCAACAGCTCCACAGCTGTGGTGCAGTTGGCACGATGGAGGGAAAGGATGGGATCCAGAGGGACCTTCAAAAGGGCATTCGCGAATTCTTAACCCTGTTGTAAAGGAGAGTGACTGCCTGCTTTTCCATTTAGAGGCTTTAAAGTTTGGATCACATAGGAAGTGAAAAGGGTTTTGAACTCACAAGAAGTGAATCTGGTACACCCAGGCCATGTAAATGCCTCTATGCAAACATACGTAGCATGGGGAATAAACAAGAGGAGTTAGAGGTGTGCACACACCTGCAGGGCTGTGATCTTATTGGCATCACAGAGATGTGGTGGGATGGCTTCTATGACTGGAGTGCTGGAATGGAAGGAAACAAGCTTTGCAGGAAGGACAGGCAGGGTAGATGAAGAGGGGGAGTCACCATCTCTGTCAATGGCCAGCTGGGGTACATGGACATCTGCCTGGGGGTGGATGAAGAGCTGACTGAGAGCTTATGAGTCAGGATTAAAGGGAGGGCAGGGATAGGGGGACATTAGACTAGGGATCTGCTACAGGCTGCCTGACCTTTAGCAGGAAGACTGCACGGATGAGGCCGTCTGTAGGCAGATAGGAGCAGCTTCATGTTCACAAGCTGTGGTCCTCATGGGGGATTTCAACCATCCCACCATCTGTTGGAGAGGCAGCACAGCAGGACATAAATAATCCAGGAGGTTCCGGGAACGTGTTGATGAGAACTTCCTTCTCCAAGTGATAGAGGAGCCAATGAGGAGAGGGCTATTGCTGGGCCTTTTTCTCACTGAAAAGCAAGGGCTGGTGGGGAATGTGAAGGTCAAGAGCAGCTTTGGCTGTAATGATCATAAAATGCTGGAGTTCGATATCCTTAGGGCAGCAAGGAGGGTGCATAGCCATCTCACTACCCTGGTCTTCATGGGAGCATACTTTGGCCTTTTCAGGGATTTCCTTGATAGGGTATGATAGGATAAAGCTCTGGAGGAAAGAGTGGCCCAAGAAAGCTGGTTGTTAATCAAGAATCATCTCCTCCAAGCTCAAGAGTGGTGCATCCTGACAAAGAGGAAGTCAGGCAAGAATGCTAGGAGGTGTGCATGAACAAGGAAGAGCCCAAACACAAAAAGGAAGCCTGCGGAAGGTGGAAGCAAGGTAGCCTGGGAGGAATACAGAGAAATTGTTAAAGCACCTAGGGATCAGATTAGGAAAGATAAAGTCCTGACAGAATTAAATCTGGCCAGGGACATCAAGGGCAAAAAGAAAAACTTCTGTAGGTGATGTTGGTGATAAAAGAAGACCAGGGTAAGCATGGGCCCTCTCTGGAAGGATATGAGAGACCTGGTTACCCAAGACATAGAGAAGACTGAGGTATTCAATTACTTTTTTGCCTCGATCTTCACCAGTAAATACTCCAGCCATGCTGTCCAAGTCACGGAAGGAAAAGGAAAGGACTGGAAGGACGAACTGCCCTCTGTAGGAGAAGATCAGGTTCAAAACCATCTGAAGAAACTGAAGGTTGCACAAGACCATGGAACCTGATGAGATGCATCCACAGGTCCTGAGGGAAGTGGTGGCTGTAGATGCCAAGCCATTATCCATTGTGTTTGAGAAGTTGTGTCAGTCTGGTGAAGATCCACTGACTGGAAAAGGGGAAACATAACCCCATTTTTTAAAAAAGGAAGACCCAAGGAACTACAGGCCGGTCAGTCTCACCGGGGTGCCTGGCAAGATTGTGAAGCAGATCCTCCTGGAAACTGGGCCACAGAAAATGAGGTGACTGGTGACAGCCAGCATGACTTCACCAAAGGCCAATTGTGCCTGAAAAATTTGGTGGCCTTCTGTGACAAGGTTACAACATTGGCAGATAAGGGAAGAGTGAAGTCATCTACCTGGACTTGTGCAGAGTATTTGACACTGTCCTGCATGACATCCTTGTCTCTAAACTGGAGAGACATGGGTTTGATGGATGGATGGATCACTTGTTGGATAAGGAATTGTCTGAATGGTTGCACTCAATGACTTGATGTCCAAGTGGAGACCAGTGATGAGTGATATCCCTCAGCCTGGTACTGGGACCAGTGCTGTTCAACATCTTTGTTTGCAACATGGACAGTAGGATTGAGTGTGCACTTGGCAGGTTTGCCAATGACACCAAGCTGTGTGGTGCAGTTGACACACTGGAGGGAAGGGATGGGATTTAGAGGGACTTTGACAGACTTGAGAGGTGGGCCAGTGCCAACCTCATCAAGTTCAACCAGGCCACGTACAGGGTCCTGCACCTGGGATGATGCAGGCACAAATACAGGCTGGGCAGAGAGTGGATTGAGAGCAGCTCTGAGGAGAAAGACTTGGGCGTGTTTGCTGACAAGAAGCTCAACATGACCTTGCAATGTATGTTTGCAGCCTGGAAAGCCAACCATGTCCTGGGCTGCATCAAAAAGAGCATGGCCAGCAGATCATGGGAGTTTATTCTCCCCCTGTGCTCGGCTCTAGTGAGACCCCACCTGGTGTATTGCATTTGGTTCTAGGGCCCCCAGCGCAAGAAGGATGTGGGTATGTTGGAGCAAGTCCAGAGGAGGATGATGAAGGTGCTCAAAGGGCTGGAGCACCTCTCCAATGGAGACAGGCTGAGAGAGCTGGGCTTGTTCAGCCTGGAGAAGAAAGCTCAAGGGAGACCTTGGAGCAGCTTCCAGTGCCTAGAGAGGCCCTACAGGAAATCTGGAGAGGGACTTTTTACAGGGCATGTAGTGACAGGACAAGGGGGAATGGCTTTAAACTGACAGAGGGGAGATTTAGGTCAGATGTAACAAAGGAATTATTTACTGTGATGGTGGTGAGGCCCTGGCACAGATTGCCCAGAGAAGCTATGGCTGCCCTATCCCTGGCAGTGTTCAAGGCCAGGTTGGATGGGGTTTGGAGCAACCTGGTCGAATGGAAGGTGTCCCTGCCTATGGCAGGGGGTTGGAACTGGATGAGCTTTAAGGTCCCTTCCAACCCAAACCATTTTCTGATTTAACTCATGATGTGTAATTCATGGCATAGGGGTGTCTTGGTAGACAGATCTTTATTGCCTAAATTGGAATTTAGTACCATGCTAGATTAAGTCCTGAGAAATACATGTACTGTCAGGTTTTAATGAACAGAAGTTTGTGTTGGTTTTTTTCCCTCATGTCGGAACAAGGTTATTGTAACACAATGGTGGTTCGTATTGGGCTTGTTCTTTTTTTTTTTTTTGTAAACTGGAAATTGAGAACTGAGGCCAGTGGAGAAAGCACAATATGTTTGTCTCCTCCTGACCACTTTATTGGCTGAGAGTTTCTGTTTGGGCAAAAAGCTTTAAAGCTTTTGAAGATTTAATTTTAGCTTGATACGAGAGAAATAACATTTTGTAATCATGGAACCAAAACAACACTTCAGGTAGATATTGTATATAGGTTTATCCATTTTTTAAACTTACTCAGTAAACTGTTTTCTGTACAAGCAACTGATACAATATATAGCCAATTTCTTTTGTTTTACAGGGCAGCGTGACTGCAATGACTGTGTTTTTTCCTTTGGATACAGCTAGGCTTAGACTTCAGGGTAAGTGTCAAACTCTAGTTTCTTTGAATGATGGTGTTTCTGTTCATCTTGGCTTGGGCACTTGTGAGGGTAGTTGTAGGGGGACCTGTCTTGCATGAACAGGAATCTTAGCTATGTAACACTAGCACCATTTAATCGCAAACACTATTTTTCAGCTGAAGGTACTTCTCCCTTTTGGGAGATAGGGAAACTTTTTAACTGGCTGAAAAGCTGTGTGATCTATGGCCAGACATGGCTTTTAAATGGTTATACAAGAGCAAAAAAAGGAAAATAAAGATATGAGATTACACAGGATTACATTTGTGTGTTGTTGCTTTTGGCTGCTGAGAACACTTTAAAACACAGGGCAATATCATGGGAAACTAATCTATAATTATTCCTGAGAGTGGTTTAAGGGAGAAATCAGTGTTAGAACTGAGTTTCTACAAAAATGCATCTGGGTATAAAATTTGTTCTAATGGTCTACCAACTAATCAAAAGTCGCAGAATCACCAAGTGGTTTAGAGCTGTGACTAAAGTGCTAGTAAGAACTAGAAGGAGATCATCAGCCAGGTCATCAGAAATCTATGGCTGAGAAACCAGCGCCATGTTGCTGTTGAGCAGCTTTCAGTGAAGGAAAGGACAGTGTTTTGCTAAGGCTTAGCTCTTTGCTTTGCTAGTGATGCTAGTCTGGAGTCCAAGGCATGATTTTGAGAGCAGTTAGTCAGGCCCAGTTCTGGCCTCTTACCTAATGGGAACCTATCTTCAGTTCATGTTGCAACCATCCAGTTAGGAACAGATAACTACTGATAGTCTAGTGCACAACAGAACATGCCAGTCTGGCAAAGAATAAAACAAGGAAGGAGCTTTACCTAGCAGATGAAATGAAGGAGATACTTTCTGGTTTTGCTGCAGAGATAGGTAACATCTGTTCTTTATGAGGAAGAAGAAACATGCTTTTCTGGGGTATGTTCAGAGTAGGAAGGATAAGGACTTGAAAATGAGTGCTAAAAATTGGAATAATGTAAAAGGTCGATTCTTCTGTCTTCCAGTTGATGAGAAGCGGAAGTCTAAGACAACACCAGCAGTCTTACTGGAAATAATCAAAGAAGAAGGCCTGTGAGTAGATACCAATTTTCTGCTTCTTTTCGTATAGACAAGCTCTGAAACTAATTTGGATTTGCTTTTAAAGTGGAATAGTTAGCCCATATCTGTGTGGGCAGATTTTTTACTCTGAATTGTCTTCATATAAGTATGATATGATTTGCATCATCTTATGTGTTCATCTTTAGCTGATTTGGATTATTTTTCTTGAGCACCCTATGTAATTGATCTGCTCAGTGATGTAACTGTGCCTTCATTAGCAAGGTAGCCGTGCCTCCTTAGAAATGCAGGTTTGTACACAAATGTACTTTCATGTACCTGATAAACCAGCTTCGTCTGCCTGGAGTCTTGGGTGTGTGCATTTCTCATAACTAAGATGAAACTCTTGGGCAGCTGAGCCACTTTCAACAGGAGAATTGAGACATGCTTCCCAGTTGGAAGTTTTCTGTCCTCCAAAGTATGTGCAACTAAACAAGAAGTAATTCTTCATGCTGGTGAGATTCAAGATCTAGGTAAAAGCAGTTAACTTTCAGTGATGCTGTGCTTTCAACAGGAGAATTGAGACATGTTTCCCATTGGAAGTTTTCTGTCCTCCAAAGTATGTGCAAGTAAACAAGACGTAATTCTTTATCCTGGTGAGATTCAAGATCTGTCTAAAAGCGGTTAACTTTCAGCAATGCTGTGCTTTAGTATTTGCCACACAGTCTGAGCTGGCTGGGAAAACAGGTGTATGCATGCCTTTGTTACAAATAATTTTCCTAAGTGGATCCCCGGAACTCTTCAGTAGATCGGAGCTTCCAGGACGTTGAAGTTGACAAAAGTTTAGCTTGGCCAATAATGTTTTGCCAGCTTTGAACTTGGGCAGTTGGTAGTTGTACGCATAAGTACTTCTCAGTCAGTTGGTGATCTCTCTTGTTTGTGTTTCCTCATTATTTTGTCACAAGAGGGTGGCAAGTAAGCTTCCATTTAAAAAAAGAAAGGAAAGAAAGAGAAAAAAGAAACAGAAGTAAATTGGAGAGACTAAAAAAAGTGGTCATCCTGCTTTTCCGGTGAAACAGAAAAAAACAGTAATTCTGGCAAGAGGGGAACATTGTTACTTCCAAAGGTTTTTGGAAGACCTAGCTAAGCAATAAATGATGCTATAGTTTTAGGGATGTGTCTGAAACAACCAAAAACCCAAAACAACAATAAATCTGAAATGTGATGCGAGATCGTAAGCTTAAACAGGGGAAGCTCAGGTTTGGTATAAGGAAGAAGTTCTTTACTGTGAGGGTGGTGAGGCACTGAACAGGTTGCCCAAAAAAGTGGTAAATGCTCCATCCCTGGCAGTGTTCAAGGCCAGGTTGGACAGGGCCTTTGGTGACGTGGTCTAGTGTGAGGCATCCATGCCCATGGAAGGGGGGTTGGAACTAGATGACCTTAAGGTCCTTTCCAAGCTGTGATTCTGTATTGTTTGTGTGAATTTGTAGACTCTTGTCTAGTATCACATCACACTTTAGTGAGACTGCTTTTCTTATCTAGATAAAGCATATGGGTTTAGCTAATGGACATTCTGTAGAAGCTTATCAAACAGCTTTGCTTTCATCTTTTTCTAGGTCAGATGAAAGGTGTTCACTGATACACACTGAGTTTTTCTCAAGGTTGCAGTTTAGGTTTCAAGTTAGGTTTTGTTTGGGTGCAGAAGTATCTGTGTGAATTACAGGTGCTAGCACTGACAACTCAAGTCATTAAACTAATGCTTCTTGTCTTGGTTTTGTGTTTTGTACTGCAAAATGTTTAATTTGAAAATCATCAGAAGCTTTTCTTACTAAGCAAAACCAAACTAAAACTCTCAGAGGCCATGTCCTTAAAGGGTGTTCCTCCCTTTCTTTTTCAGCACAGAAAAGACAGGTGATGCAAAAAATGTTCTTATTCTACACATGACTAACTGTATAGTCAATTAACTAGTAACTGTTGGGTTAGCTAAGCCTGGAGCTTCAGAGACACTCTTAATACTGTGCTGTATTTCCACCTACATGGGAGGGAGAAGCACTTGATGAATCCAAGGCGAAAACCTAGCATTTACATTATAAGAACAGTCAGATGCTGCATTTACCATCCTTGCATCTTTTATGGTCTCCTTCTTGGGGGTCCTTTATATTCTGTGTATTCTCAATATTCTGATGAATACTGAAGAGCCTCCACGATTACTACTAGTTGTTGAAGAGATTTCTTATGCACTTAGCATGATACCAGTTCTCTACCTGTCCCATGCAGCATCAGTGAAGGTGTGTATCATTATCTCTTTCTGGATGTATTGTAGAACATGCTGTTGAGTTGTCCTTGTTTTTACAGGCTCTTCAGGCCTGCCAGAGAAGGGAGCTTTGTTAGTCAGGTGTTATGAAATCATTCTTAAATTAAGATAGATTTAGATGATACACAATGACGGTTACAACACCTCAAAAATGACACAGCTGTGAATCATAAGGCAGTACTCGGTTTTTCATCTATTTGATTAATCTAGTTTAATTTCAGTAGGTGATGTCTATTTCTTGCTTACCTGACTGATTTGCTCTAGATTTTAATGGAAGACATTTGTTAGGAATTCCTCCCACCTGCGTATCTCATATGCCATATGTCTCAGGTTGCATCCTTTGGAAAACTCCTCTTGGTGAAATACATTTGTTTCAGTAATTAGTCTTCTGGTTTAAAACGTTATGTGAGAATCCAGACTATTTTTTCTTCTTATCTTAAGTGTTTGGGCTGTTTTGTCCAGCTTTATTAAGCATTGCTTTGTTTTGTTAAGAGATTTGAGCATCTCTTTACTGTGTTTTTTTTCTTTTGTATTGGACTGAGGACTCTTTCTCAACAAAGATGAGAGTTCTTGTCATGCCTTTGTATGTTTTAGTACATGGTTTGAACTGATTGTATCAGTATGTGTGCTAACATACGGACTGCAAACATGTATTCATCCCCTGGATGTTTGTTGTTCACTGCTGGCTGTTGGTAGAGAGAAAATATGGTGGTAATACTCACTTTTGGAGTGAGTGAGCCCCAAGCTTCTCACTGCAAATATATTGTACCTCTATGGCTCCTTTTCAGTGCAATTATTCCTGATTACAATCATTCATAAATACAAGTATTTAAGTTTTTGGGGTTCTTTTGTTTGTTTGTTTGGGGTTTTTTTATGGTACAGTCAGGAGTTTAGTATGGTTTGTTACCATTATAGATAAAGACATATCTAGTTAGTGTTGCATGTAAAATACAGTATTATATCTCTGGGACCCTCCGTGTAACTTCAACCAAATCGCATAAATATTTTGCTGATCCTTATGACTTTTTCCTCTCCATTAGGTTGGCACCCTATCGAGGATGGTTCCCTGTTATCTCCAGCCTCTGCTGTTCCAATTTTATTTATTTTTATACATTTAATAGTCTTAAAGGTCTCTGGGTCAAAGGTCAGCATTCAACCACTGGAAAAGACTTGGTTCTTGGGGTTGTTGCAGGTAAGACTTAAAAACCTCAATTTCACCCAAAATTGATTTTTAGTATGTCTAATATTTTTCTTTATGAAGTCCACTGGAGATCACACTGAGTGCTTACACCTGCCACTGTATGTAGACCTGCTTCATTGTACAGCTCTGGTTTGCTCGTGTGTCCTCCCCACCTCGTAAGTAAGTGCATAAACTGTTCTGTAGTGCATTCTGGCACAAAGCACTGTATTTTATCTGTCTGGTGTGTTGTTTACCATGGTATCTAAGCATCATTATTGAGATTTTGAAGACAAATGACAAGGGAAGGTGATAGTTTATTTCAGAGGAAAACATGTATACCAGTTCCAAAGTATTTTCAATTATGGTAAATAAGTTTTTAATGTAAGCATTTGGGTGTCACTCTTGAGACCTTTTTTAGGGTTATCAACTGAAAGTGACGGAAAGTCCCTAGATATATGCAGCTCCAGTGGGACTCTATGTCCTTTTTCATCCCTTCTTTTCATGTGGATGCTACAGTGGTGTTTTTTTTAAGGGATGATGACATTAAATGGCTTTTCTAGCAAACCCAATGTGAAAAATCACCACTGTGTGCCTGTGTTTGCCAGTAATATTCCACAGGAGCAATTGCTCGTGCAACCATACTGGAAGAAGCTGATTTAACAACAACAACATAATCTGCATAAAAGGCTTGCGACTTAATTTTTGGGGGGAGTGGGTAGGGGAAGGCTTTTTGTTTATTTTTTGGTAGTTTCTTGTACTTTCAGTGTAGGCACAATGAGTGGCTGGATAGTTGGAGAAAAGTAAGGAAGGAAATTTTGAAGTTGGCTTTTTACATCTGGAACAAAGGCTACCGGAATTAGGGTAACAGCTTGTTAGTTAAATGACTTCTTCCGTGTCAGTAGATTATATCCTTATAAATTGAAAAATTCAACTTAAGGTGTTTACTAATTCTTTCTACGAACTTTTCATTCCTACTGCTGCTAGCAAATGTTGATTGGGAAAATACATTAGAAAAACCAACCCAAAAAACCAACCAAACAAAAATATACACCAACACAAACAAACAAAACAAACAAAAACCCCACAAACAAAAACCGAACCTTTCCAGTCTGGAAAATAAAGTTTTATGACTTTTTCTTTTAACCAAGTGTTGGTGAAAAATTACAAATAGACTGTGCTCCAACCTTTTGCTCCTTAATGTAATCACATTGATTTTGGTTAAGAGAGATTAATGTGGCTTGCCTTTTCTAGTGCTTGATTTTGCTCAGAACATCTTTGGAGGGCTGACTGTAGTCCTTATTTATGTTTATATTCTGATTTTCTGAATCCCCTTTAAGGAAAAGAAAAAGAGCAGTCACAATGTAGGTGGTAAGGTCAGATTTACTCTTCTTGATAGTGATGTATCTCAGTGTAACTCAGTCTGTCACTTGGATTCCTACCAAAGCAACCAATGTAGAAGCAATTGCTAATTTCTGTGATGCAGAAATATTAGTAAGGAAGATCATAGACTTGTTTTTGCTTAGTTACTTCAAAGTAACTGCCTCGGTTATTATGGAACAGGAGAGACCTGTATCAGGTGATTGCAGAAGAGAGGTCACTTAATCCTTTTCCCTGACTGTTTAGAACTGTGTTTTGCACCACTTTTTTTTTGTCAGCCTTATGCATGCTTATCTATTTCATTTACCCCATCCTAATTTCTGGTACTCAACTTTCCAGCTTTGCTGCTGGGGTATTGCGTGTAATCTCTTGCCACTCTGAGCCTTACTTAGAATCTTTGCAGAATCCTGTGTTTTCCACTTCAAGTGTACTTAGCGAATGTAAAAGCTAGATATTCTCATTCTTTTGGCAGTGTAGGAGCTCTGTTCTGGTAATCAAGCTGCATTCATGTATCTGTTTTGATCTCTCATTATAGAATAATCCTTCTAACCTTATCACTCTGTGTTTCGGAAAGTAGGCAGGCTTCAAGTCATAATGGAGTGAAGTAGGGCATGAAAAAGTAGAGCTTGTGCTCCAGTGTGGTGTAGTGTGCAGCAAGATAACAAGTTCACTTAAGATTCCTTCAGCATGTTCACATTTGGTGTGTTTTGTTGTCTGGTGTGACTTTTTGGGTTGGGTTTGGTTAGTTGGTTTGGGGTGTTTTTTTCTGTTTGTTTTGGGGCAGAGTAGCAGAGATGTCTTCCCACTGAGTGCCGTGGTGGGACTGTGGGCGATACCTGAAGTACCTCATTAAAATTACCATATGCTGTGTTAATTGTGTTTCCTACTTCCTACCAGTAATTTCAGTAGACTGTGAATCAGGGTAAAAGCAGATAAGAAAACATTTGAAATAATCTTCTGGTTCTTGCTGATTTTTCTTGTGCTATGTTTTGTATTAGGTGTAGTGAATGTTCTCTTGACCACTCCTCTTTGGGTGGTGAACACACGTCTGAAGCTGCAGGGAGCAAAATTTAGAAATGAAGACATCGTACCAACCAATTACAAAGGCATAATAGGTAAGTGCCTGTTACTGTCTTCAACCAAAGAAAAGTTCATTAAATATATCAAGGACTCTGAAATTTGAAGACTTGTTCGCATAACTGATTTCACTCTGGATTCTGTATGCTTCCCTTCTGCTTTGCTGTACATGAGTTTTGCAGGAAACTGGATGTGGCTGTTTCTGATGGTAATTAAGAGTTTATAGTATGTGTACCTGTAACTAAACCACCTTTTGCAAAGGCAGGTATCTTATAATAGAAATATTGGAGTAGTAGTGAGCCCAGTGAGGTGGCAGTGGGGGTCTGAGTTTGGACAGGCAATTTGCAGATTAGACTTCACTCACTTTAATCTCTTCCTCACCCACATGTTCAGGCTGTCTTCCTTTTAAAAATATAAATATATATTGTCGTAATTTTGAAGAAGGTTTAGAAGACCTTAATGCTAATGCTGAGCTTGTACTAAAGAAAGCAAGATGTCTGTGCAGATGATAAGCTTTGGTTATGTTAATGGTGGTATGTGCAAGAACCTCTTTTGTCACTGTTTTTCTGTTAAATGCCAGATTAGAATGGAAGATTAGGAAGTTACAGAAAAGACTGCAGTGGACTTTTAAACACTTTGTATATTATGCTTTAACTTCTCTTACCTTCTACAGTCAGAATATTGTACTCAAAGTTTTAATGATTCTTCCCTTCCCCCCCCTTCTCAGATGCCTTTCATCAGATAATACGAGATGAAGGAGTCTTAACTTTATGGAATGGTACTTTCCCCTCCTTGCTTCTGGTCTTCAATCCTGCCATACAGTTCATGTTTTATGAAGGCTTCAAACGGAAGCTTTTGAAAAAGCAGCTGCAAGTGAGTATGTTTTGAGGCCTGTTCATATCAATATGTTAGAAAGCCATCGTTTTTCCTCAGGACATAGTGAGATTATTTTTACGTGAGTTCTTGCATCATAAATGAGGCTTGGGTTTTTTACCATCTTTAGTCAGTACTGCAGCAGTAGCGCTCTACTTGTGCCTGATGCATCTATACAGTTACATTATGGGCAATACATTTTTGGAGTGATGAGCTTTCCTCTGTATCATTATTTGCCTGTTGGCTAGTTGCTATATTTATTTTTCATTATTCTTTTCAATAACTTAGTTCTGTCTTAAATTAGGGTATGCTTTCTCCATGGTCAGTGGAGAGGGAAAATACATTTTTCTCCTAGCACTGGTCAGTTATTTTTGACAACATTTTTCTCCCTGTTTGATCTTTTCTTTATTGTCTTAAGTATCAGATTGGCTTTTGTATTCTTATGATGTGCATGAGTGTGCATATTTCTGATTGCAGTCAACATATTTTGCAAATGTGGAACATGTTTTGAAATGGACACGTACTTATTTTCAGTGATTAATTTACTCTGTTAGACTGAAGTAGGCTGTAATCAATCTTAGGCTGTAACAATGTATTTGGTGCATTGTGGAACACTCTGGGCTTTGGAGATGAGTTTGGGTTTCCAGGTAGTGTTCTTATGGGAGGAGATTTTTAGCCTGTGTCATCAAGACTAAAGTTCTGCCTGGTAGCATCGTGATTACATCTTAGGATTATAGAGGAGTCTTTTACTGTCACCTTTTCACAAATGCTGTGTGACTTGTGTCGTGATTTAAGCCCAGCTGGCAACCCAGAACCACGCAGCTGCTCACTCACTCCCCCTCTTCCTCCTCCCACTCCTGGAGGGATGGGGAGGAGAATCGAAAGAATGTAACTCCCATGTGTTGAGATAAGAACAGCCCAGTAACTGAGGTATAACACAAACCACTGCTGCTACCACCAATAATAATAATGATAAGGGAAATAATGAGGGAAGAGAAAACAACCGCTCACCACCTGCCAACCGATACCCAGCCCGACCCTAGCAGTGATCTAAACCTTCTGGGTAACTGCCTCAGTTTATATAGTGGGCATGATGTGCTGTGGTATGGAATTCCTCTTTGGCTAGTTTGAGTCAGGTGTCCTGTCTCTACTTCCTCCCGGCTTCCCCTCCTCCCTGGCAGAACATGAGACTCAGAAAGTCCTCGTCAGACTAAACATTACTGACCAACAATTAAAAACATTGGTGTTAGCAGCGCTGTTCCTGGGCTGAAAGTCAAAAACACAGCACTGCACCAGCTGCTAAGAAGGAGAAAAATGACTGCTACTGCTGAACCCGGGACATTTGTTGATTTAAATGATACAAAAGCTGAAATACTTACTTATTGATGGTATGCTTAAATGCTGTCTCCTGGCTTTTTGTCTACTCTTGGTGCTTTAAATTGGTCTAGTTATATTGCTTTCTCCACTATGTTTTAGTAACCTAGTTAGAGAAATGCAAAAGCTTGAGAGCAGGTAGAAGCTACAAATAAACATTAGTTGTGGAAAAGTAAGTTGGTTGAAGTATATCTAACTCTTTAAAATGAGGAGACCCAGATACTTTGTGAGATCTCTATGCCAAAGACACTTAGCCCCATACCAGGTAGCAATACAGAACCCCCAAATACATATGAGTAATTGACTGTTTCAGTATGTGTGGAAGTAATACATTCTTTATCTATTGAACAGCTCACATCTTTGGATGCTTTTGTCATTGGTGCAGTAGCCAAAGCAGTTGCCACCACCCTCACTTATCCTCTGCAGACAGTACAGTCAATTCTGCGGGTGAGTAATAATTTCATTCCAGTGTAGCTGCCTCTGACCTGTTCTGTATAATGCAAGCCTTTTTCATATGGCTTGTTTTTCTTGGTGTTAATGAGCCCTTTAGTTTGGGAAATCCTTTTGCACAATGCAGGCCACTGATAAGGATGCCTCTCTTTTTTAATTCTGTACTGACAGATTCTCATAGAACTTGGTATTACTGGTGTATCTTTTTCAAGCAATCAGTAGGGTTGATAACATAGTGCATTGGTATAGTGTCTTGCAGAAGGTGATGCACCATACTACAAAAAATGTAGATTTACATCTTTGAATATAAATAGAAAACATGTCAAGTGGGAAGTTAAAATTAAATCCTTTAAACCCTGTTTGTTTCCAGATGACCTAGGGTAATCCAAAAAAGTTCTGTTCATAGGTTTGGTTTTATTCAGATGATGGCCTGCCATTGACAGTAGCCAGAATATGATTCATCAGGGGAGGCTGAGCTCCCTCATAAATAGTACCTTTAACCACTTGTCTGGCCTTGTACACTAATTGTAGTGGTAAGGAAAACGTTGCTTTTATTCTCACTTGTGATTTGTAAGTATGCTGGATAACGCTGCTACCTTCAGTGTATACCAATACATAAGTATATTCTGTGCTTTTTAATATATTTTTGTAAGTTTTCTCTTGGTGGTTTCTATAACAGCTAAATATTAATGTTACCTCATGAAATATGATACTTTCCTAAGGAAAAGCCATAACTTGCTGTATGTTAAAGCCATTATATATGTTCTAAAACTTGCATGAATTTGGAGAATTAATTGAATGTGAGCTTTCCATGCCTAGTGTCTAGTCTTGTCTAATAGGGGATTTTTCTTGTTCATCTGGAAAAGTGATTTTCACCCAAGTTTTATAATTATTTTAGGTTTTTTTTCTGTCAAATTAGAGTGGGGTTGTATGTATTCTGCTTTTTGATAACCTGTAAAAAAATAGTTTGGATGCTATATTTCCGACTAACAGGACTTGAATATGTTGACTGTGTGGTATTGCTGCCCTGAAAAAGGCACTAGATAAAACTCTCTCTTCACAGCTTTCTACTTCAACACCCTGATGGTGCACAAAATGGCACCTGCATTGTAGATGTGTGAACCACATGTTAATTTTGTCAGCAGTCATCTTTTCTGAAGTTTTCGTAACTTTGATGATCGATGCCTTCATTCAATGTCTTGCCCTGTTTTAATAGCCTGGACACATCTCAGAAATTAAAAGAAGTAACACAGGCTTCTGTTACTGAAGTGACAGATACAGAAAAACATTTAACAAATACAGCTTTGTGTGGAGAAGTTGCAACATCAGTCTGTTCGCAATTGATTTGTTTTCTGCTGGTGTGAAGGAGAACTGGAAAGAAAGTTGGAGTGATCTGTTCTAGCCTCAGCATTGCACAGCAGTGCAATTTTCACTGGGCTGCATCAATATAACAACTTCAACCCCCATTCCTTTCTGTAGTTGCTATAGAAGTGGTTACAATTTTGTGACTATTATCTCATGTTCTGTCTATCTCCTTTTGGCTTTTTGAGCAAAATTCTTCTGTCTCTTGCTGACAGTGTTATCCTTTAAAAACAAGGTAGCTCTGGTACATTGTTCTGCCAGTTTGATGTACTCAGCAGCTGCTGCTTACTGCTCGCCTCAGCTGAAGTCAGCTAGTTTGCTGCTGGCTTGCCTTGATCAGTTGCCTTTCTGCTAGAGCACAGCTAACCATCAGCAGCCTGGTGGTTGTGGACTTTTTTTCACAGTAGCTCACTGAAATAAAGTGGCCTATATGCTACTTCTCAATGCCAAACCATCCTCTCCTTGTGATGATGGGGGATACAAGAACCCTATCTCTAGTTCTACAGTCACTATGTTGTGGCTGTACTTGTTTGTACTTGTTTATACTTGTTATATATATGTATACTTGTTTCCCTTGTTATATACTTGCTTCCCTTTGCTCTGTGAAAGAAGTAATAGCCAGAAACCCTGAACACTTCTGGCGAGAACAGCAGAAATGTGCATCTGCAGTACCTGTGCTGTCCAGTTCAAACTTGCTCTACTTCATAATCAATCACAGAATACCAGTTTGGAAGGGACCTCAAGGATCATCTGGTCCAATCTTAATGTGTTTTCTAATCTAAAGCTAGCATTGTTATATTTGATGATGCTTTTGTCACTCACACTGATACATATATATGAAAAAAGAAATAAAGGTTTAGTAGTTTCAGAAGTAACATTCTGCATGAAGCAACACTTTGTGTAGTTGTGGGGTTATCTGAAACAATTTTAGCAGATTTAAGCACAACCTAATACAATCTATTCATGATTCATTAAAAACTTATTATAATAATTAAATATGAATCATTAAATATTAATAAACTTAAACATAATTAAGTTCTATCATCAAAGTAGAAGTACAGGTCTCTTTTTCAATCTTTAGCCTTTAGAAGCTTACTGTTGTTTGAAAGTTATTAGGGTTCTTTGTGAAGAAGTCACTAAACATTTGCTTTCAACTTCTTGGCAAAGCATTCTTCTTGCTTCCATGCAATGAGCACTTACCCTGTATAATGGATAGCGGTCAGCATGTTCCAGCCTTGCCATTTGTTATGTCTATGTCGTTTTCAGTCAATAAAAATACCCGGGACAAGGGTTACTTATTAGGCACTGAAACCGTTCTTTAACTTATGTGTTGGTAAAGAGTGGATAAGTTATATTTGCCACTGGAGAAATAGCAATACTTTTAATGTTCTTAGTCATACTGGGTGAAAGCATTCTCATTAAAACTCAAGCCTCTTTTCTCCAGTACAGAGAATGCCAGTCCTTTTGGGAAATCTTCTGCAGTAATCAGTGAAGCATTGATGACCTACAGAGAAAGTAACTTTTTTTTTCCTATTGATGAACCTTTGTTTACAGTACAAAAATAGTCCAATGGCAGAGAAAAAAAGGAGAAAGAAACACCTAATCTTGGACTTGTTTGGAGGCCTATGAGTAATCTGGGCAGTGACTGGCATCATTGCTTGGAATCTAGTTAGCAGTTTTTTGGGGTGTGTCTGAGTCTTTGACAGTAATCCTTGGCATTGATTTATGAATATCAAATGAATTGTTGATGAGAAGATAGTGGGTTGTGAGCAAATATTTGCTAATAACGGGAGATTTCCAGCAATGTTCTGTCACTGCTATGCCTTTAAGACATAGCAAAGGGACCTGTGTCATCCTGGCATTTTCTTACAATTTCTGAACTGCCTCTGTCTGTTTGCATACTGTACCTACTGTCAGTGGTAATTGCTTACACCAAAGAAGTAGCAGTTGCCTGAGGCAGTTCTGGGAGGAACTCATCCACAGGCAGTTGCTCAAGTTCACCTTTCTTAGCACAGAAGCATAATACAGGTAAAATAGCTTCAAAAGCTGTTTGGCTGTGTTGTTATAAATACAAGTGTGGCAAGCCTTGTATATTAATAATTCATACTTAACACTTGCACAATTCTATCAACCTGTGTCAGATAAGGGTATCCATGGATCCTAGAAAAGGAGTTGCTGAAATTGCTACTTTAACTCTGAGACATAAAATTACAGCAGCAGTTATCATGCCTGCTGAAAAACAGTTTGTGGATAAGCAAATGCAGTGAGTAAGAGAGTATTATTTAGACCAGGTAGGTGGATCAAACAATTTTGGATTCACATGTAAATGTTTTGCTCTGAGATGCATCACTGGGCAGATGAATTTTGGGTTCAGCTCTGCAATCTCAGTGTAATAATGGCTTTTAGATGTATGAGGCTTTGAATCTTTGTGAAATGAGAACTGTGCAAGCCAGAAGTTGTTTTGAATGTCATGTCCCTACTAAGGCTGCAAATTGCACTTTTAAGATCTTGAAAACTGTTTCCTCCAGAGCAACTGAAAGAGAGCATATATGGCTATGCGTAATTTCTTAGACTCCATCTTAAAATGAAAACCAGTTACTGTAGCGAATACCATTCTAGTGCTTTCTGTGTAAAGTTCAATAGGGTCAGCTTTGGCCTCAGTTCTTCACTGATGGCTAGTACAACCTGGAAAATGTTAAAAGAGGTTTAAGATAGGCTTTCCAGTTTTTGCACGTGTTGGGTTCTTTGCCCAGCACCATGGGGAAATAGTGAAACAAAATGCTCTGCCTTTATTTGTTTTCCAGTTTGGACGCCATAGGTTGAACCCAGAGAACCGAACTCTAGGCAGTCTTAGAAATATTCTTTACCTTCTTCAACAGAGAGTGAGGTGAGTTTTCTGTGGCTTTTTTTAACCTGATATAGAAGACTTAAGTATTACTAATATGTTGAAAATGTCATTGGATCTACATTACGGAGGGGATTGCCTCCCTTAAACTTGCCATTTGAATCAACCTGGGTTTTGTAATATTGCAGAACAAGTACACAAACACAGATTCTTCTAAATACCTGTACAGTAGCTGGTGTCAAGGATATCTGTGGATATCAGTTCACCTCTCATCTGGAAAAGAAGCAAGTTTCTTGCGCAAAAGACAACGTTCTGCAGAATTTTCTCTTTAAAATATTATTAAACATAGCTGGCACTCTAGATCAAGAATGTATTTAAGATTCTTATGGTTGTAATTAGTTGTGATATTAATTGTTCTTTGTAATATACTGATTTACTCATAGGAGGCTATTCACACTTGTTTTCTTGTTTGCTTGTTTTCTTTCTTAGGCGTTTTGGATTAATGGGACTCTACAAAGGCCTTGAAGCAAAGCTCCTGCAGACAGTCCTTACTGCTGCTCTTATGTTTCTAGTGTATGAGAAACTAACTGCTGCAACCTTCACAGTCATGGGATTAAAGCATCCACGCAGGCATTGAAAAAGGGACCTATGCCAAAGATTATGGGGTCTAGAAAACACATGCCGTTTCTGAGACCAGACTGGGCAACAAAGGGTGCTCACTTCCTCTATTTCTTTTTAGCCATCTCCATCTCCATTATTTGGAGAAATTTGGAATACACTCTATAGGGCCTGTCATCAGGAGTTCAAGAATAGCCCATTCCTCATTCTTCTGTGGACTCACAGTGTTAAGAAACAAAGCAGGGACCTTATTTAAGCACTTGACGTGAGATTTTAATGATTTGGTTGACATTCTTGGCAAGAACAAGTCTCTCTCGCTTTGCTTTCTTGTTTTCCCTCAAATAATCCTCAACTGTTCTTCTACCTTTACCTTCTGTCAGCAGCTGCTGGGGCTGGTTTTATGTTATTTTCCTTGTCCTGTGTTTATGTCAGTTCTTAGGTGGTTCATTAAAATAACTCATAAAGAACAAGATTTTTGACGTGGTTTTCTTTTAACTTCAAGTATGTTTGTGACACAGGATGATGGGATATTGCCCCGAATTTCTGGTGGTGAGATTTCTGAACTGCTAGAATGTGCATTACCAGTGAATAGGCATGCTGCCTTCTTGAGTCCACCCATTTTTAATCATGAAAATTTCAAATGCGGATACTGGCTAGATGGGAAGAACGTAACCTCTTGCTTTTTCAAGATGAGTACCTCCAGCTGCCTCAGAAAACGGACTTGCTCCTCAGAAATGCGTGAAGTTCTGTAACCCTGTTTCTTGTGAGTATACGTGAATTCACACCATGCTCTCAGAGCACGCAGGGAGCTCTGCCCTATACTTCAGAAGTGGCGTGTCCATTCAAAAATGTGCTGTAATTATTTTCATACTGATCTTCTCAGCCACTTTCCTGACCATAAAGCTTAAAGGCCATAGCTGTTGCCCCAGTTAATGTGTTTATGTTCTTTTTCTATGGTTTTGGTCAATAGTCTTAGCTCATATAGTCCAAGTAAATCCTGCTGTGTCCATCATTAAGTTTGCAGTAGGATTGTTCTGAAGAACAGTTTTACATTTGAAGTATTGAGAAATTCCATGGTAGTTTAAGACTGTCTGGGAGAAGAATTGGATGCTGCAGGAAATAGAGTACTGAATTGCTAAATAGCATCCTTTTTGGGGTCTGAATTGAGTTAATTCAAAGTATGAAATTGGAATGCAGTTTGCAGATAATGCTGTCTTTTGAACAAGAATAAAACCCTTTACACTGACTGCTTCTTTAAGAGAATGATGATTATCTTTATACAACAAAAATACTCTTTAATTCAGTGCCGAATGCTTTTCAGCCCAAATGAGATTTACACATGACAAGTGAGAACGAAAAAGTGTAATGATTATACTGTAATTATACTTTGATAGATGCCATGAAGTTTAAGTTAAGTCTGTAGACCTTACCACTGGAAGAGAAACAATCACAATCCTGAGAATTTCATTGGAAATACTTGTTTGACTGAAATGAGTTATCCTGGGGGAAGATACTCTGCTGTCTTTTTGGTGGTTTTAACAGAAATTCAATCAGTATTATGGCTCTTGATAAGCTACCTCACTTGGAAATTCCTGCTCTCAGGATCATTGTGGGAAAGCTGAGAAACTCTTGGCTTTATGCAAAGGAAAAGTCATTCTCATGTCACTTCTTGGGCTGTGTGGCTGCTAGAAGCTGTAGTTCAGCGTGTCTTGCATTTTTCTGCTCTGAGCAGTTACTGCAAATACAGAAACGTTTTATCTTCTGATTGTTCTACCTGTAAGCAGAAAGTAAACGCTTGCTGGCTGTCTGGCCAAGGAAATACTTGCCTACCAGCCAATGTGGTTTCACAGGGATAAAGAAATACCTCACTCTTGCAAAAGAACCTGAATGCAGAACTGTGTGGAGAGGAGTTCTGCCCTTCGCTCTTTCTGTGTGACCATTAAACCTGGAATAGAGATTTTGCACTATACACTCTGCTGACCAGTTTTAATGAAACAGCTTCATAAAGGGATGGAAACAAAAGCTATTGAAGCTGAGAGCATCTCCAGTCTCCGTTTAGTGATAGACCTATGGTATTTAAATAATGCTTTCTGCAGTATTGATTCAAGCATTAGACTGAGCTAAATGGAAGACTACTGGAGATGGCGGAGGAATTGCTCACTTGTTTGTGCAATCAACAGGCACCATTTATGTTACAGGTGGTACCTCCACCTAAGTTTTCTCAGGTGTAGTTTGAACAAGTGATTAACATTTCTGTTAGAATTCCTAAAATTATCTCAGGCTTCAGAGATGTATGTGAGAATCTTTGAGATTGAAGAAGCATAATGTATCAAAGCAAGCTATGGAAGTATTTCTAATCTGGGTTTTGAAGTTGTATGTCACCTGTAGTAGAGAAATACTGTTCAGAAATGAACCCCAAATACAGTAATTTTACTCTATTTCAAAATATGTTTTGATAAATTATTGTTTCCTGACATCACCCTCACAAGGGGGAAGGAATGCAAAGGGTGAAAGGAATGCAGGGGGAGCTTCAGGAGGTGTTGTAAAGGCACAGTTCAGTTACTCTGAATCTTTTCACTGGGAAAAAAAGATGCTACAGAATCACAGAATGTTTCGTGAAGGGACCTTAAAGATCAACCCGAAAGATTATAGGAGAACTAAGGACACATTTCCATGGTGAACAGGACAAGAGATACAAGTGTTCTTAGTGACTCCTAATCCACATGGTTTTGGCATTTGAGGCTGGAAACAGATGCGGAGATGGAGTACAAGGTTGGTGTGGCACAAGAAGCTCTACACGCAAGTACCCGCAAAGAAAGCCTCAATGCTGGGATTGCAGTTGTCAGTGCGCTGCGTTTCCACTGTGTGGTCAGTACGTAACTGCATGCTCCAGCCAAATGTTGGTGTCAGCTTGCTTCTAAAGAACCTACCAGAAAATATTTTCATCTTGAAGACCAGCCCTCCTCCCTCTCTTTAAAATATATATATATATATATGTAATTTTTAGGGACAAAAGAAGGGAGAGAGAATTATGAAAGACAGCAGCAGGGAGGATCTTCTGTCTTAGCCAAGTTCTATCAGGGATAATTCTGTCCCTAGCTCAATTTAGGAGATTTAAATTTAATCCTGTCCTTTCCCCTGCCTCCTCCACACTTTAACTGAAGGTAGGAAACCCCTTAGGCACCTTAGAGACTGTGAGCAAGTGGCTTCTCAGGTATCCGTAATGTTTGGAATGAATTCTGATATTTGTATTCTAGACCATGCCTCTCATGACTACAGGTTGTTTGCCTGTGCAGTAGAGCAGTATTTAACACATTTTAGCTTACTGTAATGTTCTTCACTAAGCCTCGGGTTAGAGGTTGAGAGCTGATAAGGCAGAAGGTGTATTCTCTGTCTTAAATGATGATGTTGAACTGCTAAATGCTGCTAAACAGCAGTATCTGTTGCCAGAGCTGGCTGTACTTTACAGGAAGAGTCACTCCATTGTTCGTTTTGCCTTTGCAGGCTGCCCTGAAGAAAGATACTGAAACCTGAAAGCGGGGGCACATACCCCGTGTGGGAGGAAAAATGAGATTTGCCTCCGGTCTGTCCAAGAGGAGCAGAGCACGCTGCATTGCAAAGCTGCTCAGGCAGATTAATCCTTCCATTACGCATCTTACTGCTCATCCCTGAGGAGGGAAAAGGGAAGTGCTGACCCTGTTCCTTGCTGTTCTGTTGCAGCAAAGGCAGGCAAGTGCAGAGAAAAAACAGGTTTTTCAAGATAGGGATATCCCTGCACAGGGGCTGTTAAAAAATGCAGTCATTGCCATGGATGGGATTATTTTTAACCTCACATGTGAAAAACATTTCTCAACTGATGAGCATGGGTCAGGAGAGCAGAGAGCTATGGGAGATCTGATTTACTTAGTAATATTTATAACTTCCAGGTTTTTGATAGCACTAGATGAAATAGGTTAGCTTTAGGATTTGGTAAACAACAAAAAGAGCTCGTTTTGAGCCGGTGCTGCACCATGCAATAAGCTGCCTGGTGCAGAATTCTTTTAACTTCTCTATTTTTCCTTTTGTGTTTGAGAGAAGTGGACTCTGGAACTTTCTGGAAGGTTATAACTAAAAAGAGATCTGCCCACCTTTCTATTTAGCTGGCAACAGTTTTCTCTGCTGTTTGTAGGGTGGCAATGTACTTAATCTGTCAAAACAGCAGCCACTTTAAGGGGCAGAAGCCTCTGCAAACACAGGTTTATTTCTGCATCCTCTGCAGTCAGAGAGTCAGTGCAGTTGCTGTGGCTGAAGAAGAGGGAAGAGCTGTAATTTGGTGGTGGTCCAGATCAGAAAGCTCAGCAAAACAAGAGCCTGCTCCTGTAACTAGCAGTGATGGAGATGTACAGGATGATAGCAAGGGCAAAAGCTACCTCTGAGAGGTTCCAAGGTGCACATCCCCAGCACATTAGCAGATCCCCATGTAGCATTTGTACAGTGGGATCTGGCTCATGGGGGTGCTATCACAGCAGTAATGAACTACTCAGTTCACATCATCCCTTCAGTGTATCAGCAGCAAGAGTCTTCACTTTTGCAATCACTGGCGGAAAAATTTGTATTCTCTGGGAGCTAGAATTGCCTGGATTAGGCTTTTATTTCCTTGCAGAATATCCCATCACTCGGTGCTTTCCATTTCCAGCGTTGCCTGCTGTGATTTTTCAGATCAGCTGAAGAAAATCATAGGTGTATCCCGGTTGCTGGTATTTTCACTTGGATTTTGGTTGCTGATGTTGCTGATATGCTAGATTGTAACTGAGTCAGAAACAACTGGAAAGGCACACGGTTACACATTGGGAACAGCACCTCAGAGCAGCGGATTTTGACAAGCGGGAAATCCTCCTCACAGTGGGTATTTGTAGCTTTAATGCTGAACTCCAGCTGGGTACATGTGTGCTGGGCTCAGGGGCATCTCTGCAGAAGGGGCCTGGGATCAAACCCCACCTGCCTCAGCACGGTGGGATCAGTCCTGGTTTATCCATAGGAAAACACTGACTTCCCCAGTGCTCAGCTCACACTGGGACAATTGCAGTCAAGAGCATTTGTTATCCTGCTGTCGTCACAGTGCACGTTGGTCTTATTCTTAGTAACAGCTAATCTCTTCTGTGTGCTTACATCCAGAGATGGAGGACACGGGTTTGGGCTTTTTTTCCTGATAGGATTTGTTTGGAATGAGAGCCAAAAGCCAACCAGGCTTTGTCAGGCTTCATTGTGGCTTCCTGACTGAAAATCGTTGTTTTATGATTCTTGGCTTAACCTTTCTGATCTTAACCTGCGATGGACAGAAGATTTCAGTGTGTCTGGGTGGGTTAGAGACGTGACAGGGCCCCCCCAGGTGTCCCGTTATCTCAGCTGAGTGATGCACACGTCGAGGCACAGGGTTCTGTTTTGAGCAGAAGAATCTCCTGGCCCTGTTGTTGGAAGTTCGCTGTTCTTTTACTGTCCTTGAGAAGCTGCGGTGACTCGCTGATGAGGTGGTTTTATGAAGCGCTGCCTTTCATGAATGCTGATGTGAGAAAACTAATTTGATGGATTTTTCCCATCATCTTCCCTCATGCACGTGTCCACGCAGCCCTGAGCCTCGGAGTCACCCGCTGCATGCAGAATAAACGCCTTCCTTTCTTCCGAATTGCTTCTCTTTAGGCTTGCCTTGTGGCCATGAATCAAAACACACTTTGACACCGCAGTTTTGTGATTTTGAGTTTCCCCGGATTGCAGCGGGCAATGTATGAGGGGTTTGTATGCGTTTTCCATGAGAGAAGGCAGCCTTTTCCCTCCCTGCTTCAGTTCTATCTGTAACGTTTTGAAAATCACAAGTCAGAGACTTCATATGCTGCTTTTGACACTGATAAAGTATTTATCGAGAACAAAACAATGTTCCAAGAAAACTGAAACGTGTTTAGTGCTGGAGGATAAAGTGGGAAAATGTTCTCCCTTCCTCGTAAGCAGAGAAGAGGCCGAAGAAATGGGGAAAGAAGTAATAACTCCTATTTCCTCATTGCTTTTCTCCAGAGCAAATACACACAAGCTCTGCCTAAAGCTGAAGGAGAAACACGCACGAAAGCGCGAACGGAGCAGCATGTTTGTTTGACTGACCTTCTGAATATGGAAGCTGACTCTGGAGACCTTGCAGCTGCTGCCTGCAGGATGCGAGCTGCTCCTGAGGTGCTCCACAGCTTCCACAGCCCAGTTTGAAACCGCGTTCAACCTGCAGCTCAGCCGACCTTGGCGATGCACCTTTTCTCCTGGAGCAGTCTGGTTCATTCCTGCTGGGTTAGAGGGGGCTCCATGTGCGGAGCCGGGAAGCAGTGCCTCTATTATTTGTATTTGTAGCGTATTCCGGGTTTTCCCGTGTTTTCTGTGTTTTCCGGTGTGTGGCCGGGAGGAAGGGCGAACACCGGCAGGTGGCAGCCAAGCTGAAGATTTTGAGCCTGGAATGTAGGGAACGCCGGGAGCTGGATACGGGGTCAGTGCCATTCTGCGCGGAGAAGCTGCAACCCCAGCACGGGGGGACGCTCGCTCTTGGGCTACGCTGTCTGCATCATACACTGTTCGTACAAATTGGTGGGGTTCATTTTTTTCCCCTGGTATCATTACAGTGAATTAAAGCCCCAGATAAACTTAAAGCCTTTGTTTTAATACAGGCAAAATTGGTCTTGATGCTGTGTCAGAATATTAATGAATTGAATGTGCTGCCTGTTGTGTTGAACGCTCGTGGGGAAAAAAGGCTTTAGTTGAGTAGACTGATGGTGAACTAACTGAGGCACGGTGTGGTGGGAAGAAAAGGAGAGGGCTAATTGGTGTGTTACGTGGGTTGCTACCTGTGATTGCATTTTGGGTGATTTCTTTCTAGCACTTGGCTTAGAGATACCACCAAATAATTCCACAGCGCAACAGTGACTGCGACCAACAGGCATGATTTCAGTCTCTGCTTTCTGATTCGTGCAGTTGAGTCCCTTCCGATGAACGGAGCCTGACTCGTGTTCCTCTGCCCATCTACAACCTCACCACAGCTCTCATCCTGCCGAAGTACACTCTGTTTCGTTTTTCCCCCTCCGAAGATTTTGCTTTCTAGTGCATTAGAAAGTTAGGGGTGAATGGAAGGATGTGGCTCGATAGCTGTGGAAACACGCTTTTCCAGCGGTGAAAGCCCATGCAGTTTGCAGGGTGGTTGTACTTGTGGAATTCCTTTGTTTGAGGGAACACAGAAGACTTCAAAGCACTGTGTTAAGAAAACCTGACTCCTTGCAACCAGGCAGCCATCTCTGCAGAAAGCTAGAGGCATTTAGGTTAGCTGCCACTGGAAGAAACGGGAAGGAAAAGTCCAACTCCTCTGTTAACTGGACAGCACAATGACCTTGAACTCCTTTATTCTGTCCTGACAGATCTTCGTGTTCTGTCATTTTGTGTTCATGGAAAAGAGGTGTGCGGTTCTGGTGGGTAAAGGAAGGGAAAACCAACCCCGGCTCACCCTGCTGGGCACATCAGCTAAGGAAGAACGTGCTTGTCAAAAGGCTTCCTGCAGCGCTGCTCTACCACCATAATTACCAATTAGTGTTAAAAATGCATTAATGAATCCTGACTGTCCCTTCCGAGCTGCTTGAGCAGCTAATGTGATACATGATGCGATGCCAGAGCACAAAGCTCTGCTTTCCACTGCCATGCAGAAAGACATCTGACTGCTCTTGGCAGGGGGTGGCAGCCACAATGCCATGGCAGAGCTGCCCCAGACCCTGCTCAGTCAGCTGAGAGGGTCTCTCTTTCCCAGGCATCTCTCCAACACAGGAGAGAGGAATTGCTCTCTAATGTTTGCTCACTGCAGCCCTCTTTGCTGAGGGACTGACGAGCCCCTGGGCCCCTGTATAACCAGAAGTGAAGCTGTTGCCTGTGGCTGTGACGATGATGGGTCCCATGAAATGACTGACCTCTGTGTGCAAGCCAGGCCATCTGGTTAGTGTTGTACACATTGCCCGACATCCAACTGGCTCTACTGTGTGATACAAAAGAAGCACGAGGCGTACAGTGTGGTTTGGTCCGTGTGAAGAGACCCTCTTTAGCTCCTCAAGAAGGCCTGGGAGCTACCAAGCTCAACAGCGTGGGCTCTGTGATCTTCCAGCTGTTTTGGCTGGGTTCAGTCAGTGTTGTAAACCTTTTCCTGGTGTCTCATGCTGCGTAGAAAAAGGAACACGTGCTCGATTTTACTGCAAAATCTGGTCCTTTTGTCTGTCCCGTGATCGGTAAAATGGAGATAGCATCCGACCACGCTTCCCCAGAGGAGAGGCCTGTATGAAAATAATTTCCTTGTTCAGTGCTTTGGGGCCAATGCAAATGCCATGTGAATGGGAGTGCTCTTAAGCTTGGAAAGTGAGCTGGTTCGATGCTGACTTTTGGAGCAATCAGTGCTGACACAATACCACCAGCTTGCAGAGATGTGGCCAAATCAAGTTCAGGGCAGATTGCAACAAATGATGTCCATCTCTGACAGCTCACAAAGCAAGGATGCTTTCATCACCCCGTCTACCCTGGTGGTACTGACTGATAATGATGAAGCAGCAATTACACCTTGATGCTCTCTTACAATGCACTGCTCCCCTCTAGACAGCAGCTGCAGAAGTCCCTTGTCCACTGAGCACATAGTGAGAGATGAGAATGCAATGTGCCTCCTGTTTTTAGTAACCACGGGCAGCAGTGCTTACAAAAGCCCAGCAGTTACCCCCAGGAGAGGCTTTGAATAACCCAGGATGGCAGCTTAACATCTTTCTTCTCTTGGCCATGAAGCAACCAGTGGCTGGGGGAGTGCACTGAGCCCTCTCAGCCAGTGGGGAACCTTAGGGGACCTCCTAAACCTCAACAACTCTGCCCAGAGATGACATAAGCTCATGGATTCCCCCTGTGAGGGCTGCTCTGATGAGCCAGGCTGAGCTGCTTGATGCAGTCAGCTACTTGTGGACAGGAGTCTATGCTGTGCCAGCACCACTACAGCTGGTAGCAATATACTCCTGCCCTGTCCTGCAAGGAGTCTGGTAAGAGAAGCTGAAAATTGCAGGGACCATGAAAGCTGCCTTCCTCCTGGTCTCCTACCGATTGTCCCTTTTGTGGTGCAGCCTGCATCTTACAGTGAATTTATATTTTCCATCCATCATTGCAGTGGTCACTACTATGGAATACAGGTGCAAAAGGCAAGAAACGCAAGTGCAGCTTGAGCTCACTGATGGTTGCTTTCATTAGAGGAATCCCTGGAAACGTGAGTTTGGTGTGCTGGTTATGCTGAAGGCATCAGAGATCTACTTATTACTTCTTTAAGTGAGAAAAGGCCTGGCAGGAATGAGGACAGTCTCTATTGAGCCTTTATTTTATCATTCTGCTCTCCAGTGTCGATCATTTAAGAAGATGCAAACAGAAAAGGAAGAAAGGGCCCTTTTTCCTCTTTCTAACTTCACCGTACAAGCTCCTTTCTGCAATGGTAATGGGTGGAAACCTTGAGCTTTACACACTTTCCAATGGAAAGCAAACGCGAAGTTCCTGGTTCAGTTTCCCATGTGTCGCTTCGCTAGGACGGGTACTAGGCGGAAAGGGATTAAAAATAGTTTCCTTCCCAACTGTCTGGAGTTATTTGTGCAAAGTAGGGGCATAACTTTTCCCTCTGCTTTTCAGTCTCAGGATGCGAGGTTGGTCTGAGGGGGAGTCAACTGGCTGAGATGAGTCTCCTCAGGAGAGGATTAGTAATTTTACAGAGGATGAGTAATCTTTCCCCTCATCCTTTTTCATAGTAAACCCAACAAAAAGAAGTTAGATGGGAGCTAAAAATACTCATGCATTTTTCTTGGTTTTGCCCTTGTCTGGACTATTGCGGCACTCGGGACTCACAGCATTGCAGATGGATCTTCCATAAGCCAAGTGGGGTAGGTCAAGGGGTGACTTTGGCTGCGAGTGCCCAGCAGTAGAGTGTTCCCTACTGCTTTGCCCATGGCAGCAGCATATGGTCCAGGGCAGGAAATGAAAGACCCTGCTGTATGCAGCCAGTGAAGGAGTTCAGGTTGGCCCCTGCACACTCACATGAGCAGTTTTCATGGGCTCCCTTCCTGCTCTCACTACAGATGGTTCACGTCTGATTAATTAAGCCCATTTTCCCTTCTTCCTAAGCTTGCTGCTAAGCCAGGGCAGGCCATCCCTGGGCAGAGCAGTTCAGCCTGGAGGAGTCTCTGGGGAGACCTTATTGCAGCCTTGCAGTTCTTAAAAGGGGCCTATAAGAAAGATGGGGAGAGACTATTTCGCAGGGCCTGTTGTGATAGGATGGGGGGTGATGGTTTTAAACTAAAAGAGGGAGATTCAGGCTGGATGTGAGGAAGAAATGTTTTACAACGAGTGTGTTAAAACACTGGCACAGGCTGTCCAGAGAGGAGGTGGATGTGCCATCCCTGGAGACATTCAAGCTAAGGCTGGATGGAGCTCTGAGCAAGTTGATCTAGTTGAAGATGGTCCTGCTCATTGCAGGGGGCTTGGACCAGATGAGCTTTGAAGGTCCCTTCCAATCCAAACTATTCTATGATTCTATTCTATGTCCTGGTGAGCCTGCAGATGGGAGTCAGGCGGCTTCCTGTCCAGACGGGTTGGGGACCATCACCTTTAGGCCTCCTTTCGGGCAAGCCTTACCCCGAAGGTGGGCTACAGACAGAAACATCTGAAAACTCTTAGCACAGGGTCTGCTTCTAAAACTTCATACTGTGACTGTCATGGGTTCAGCAGCAGCAGCAGTCATTTTTCTCCTCCTTGGTAGCTGGTGCAGCGCTGTGTTTTTGATTTTGGGCCTGGAGAACAGCGCTGATAACAGCAGTGTTTTCAGTTACTGCTTGGCAGTGTTTTGTCTGGCCAAGGACTTTCTGAGTCTCATGCTATGCCAGGGAGGAGAGGAGAGCTGGGAGGAAGCAGAGACAGGACACCTGACCCAAACTGACCAAAGAGGTTATTCCATACCACAGCACGTCATGTCCAGGATGTGAACACAGAGAGAGCAGAGACTCGGAAGGGTGTGGTGGTGCACTGGGGGGTTCGCTACTGGGGGGTGCACTGGCTGGGTCGGGCTTGGTGAGCAGTTGTATTCTCTTTCCTTGTATTTCTCTTGTATTATTACTGGTGGTAGCAGTAGTGGTTTGTGTTATACCTTAGTTACTAAACTGTTCTTATCTCAACCTGTGTGAGTTGGATTCTTTTGATTCTCCTCCCCATCCCCCCAGGACTGGGGGAAGAAAGAGGGGGAGTGAGTGAGTGAGCGACTTTGTGAGTTATTAGCCTGGGTGAGGCTTAAACCGCGACAGTGAGTCAGAAAACAAAAGGGAAATAAATCTGTGGCTTCTTCTGGAACACACAGAGCAGCCTGGGACTCGGCCGCAGCAAGAGCTGCTCTTGTGAAATTTGGGCTGTCTGGTGAAAAATACCGGATGCCTCCAATTTATGATGCTGGTTGAGAAAAGCTGTGGGATCAGGGCTGATTTGTCAAAGCAGGTACCTCTCGTTCTGGCTCAGTTCTCTGGGTTGAAATCAGACAGCAGCAGCCACCCGTCTTGTATTGAATGGTATGTGTAGAGACGCTAGGTAGTTTGGATGTTTTCTAAACATGAAATTACTCATATAATTCCCACCTCCCTTCACAAACCACACCACTTCTCCAACCATTCCCAAGTTTAATTCTTTGATAGATTTGTTTTTCATTAAAGCAGATTGAAGTCTGGGGCAGCGCGGGGTGGATGGAGCTGGCACAGGCGGAGCAGGGGAAGCCATCGCTACATCCCCGTGATCTGAAGCACATCTGGACAGAGCAGTTCCCAGTGTTCCCTGCTGGAATAGGTGAGAATTTCAGTTCCCCCTTATACAATGGTTCCTGTGAATCCCTCCCTTCCTACCAGTTGGTCCCGGTGCACTTCCTGCCCACCTCATGCCTGCTCAGACACCATCAGTCCTCTGCTCCTTTGCACTCTGCAGCTTTCTGCCCCTGACCCATAGCACTGGTTGTTTTCAGCGCTGGAAGCTGACAGTGTGGATATGCACATCCAACAGCGGCATCAACAAGTGCAGACGGGATACGGGTTATGCAGAAGAATGGGCTCCTTCTTCCGGGCTCTGAAGCTAAAGGACAGGTGCCCCCCTCTCTTTTAGCCTTTCTTAACAATGGGAGCCCTTCTTCACCTGTCCCAGCCATCATTCGGTGCTCTGGCATTTCGCACCCATTCAGCTTTGCTTCCTCCTGCCTCCATCCAAACCCACCCTCCCACAAGTCCTGCTTTGTGCTGCAATATAATCCCTCAGGCAATCACAGCTCCATCCCCTCAGCATGCCAGCAGCCCTGAAAAGAGGGAGATGGATGCTCAGACACCCTGTGTGCACAAAGGCTGGCGACTGATGGAGGTACCATGACATGCGTTTGTGACAGAAAAGAAGGAAACTAAGTCACATTTCTGTTCAACATATCCTTTTCCATTGCGAGTACACATGTGAGGGTGTTTAGGTGAGAGCCTATGAAGCTCTTGGAGGAGGTGCTGTGGGGACGAGTGACAAGGATTGCTGCCCCCCTGCTTTTCCCGTTCTTCCCGCCTCTGTTTCCCCACTCCAGCTCTCATTTTTACCTCCCTCAGTTAATTTTGTGCTGATTCAGCTCTTGACAGGAGCTCAGGCTGCAGTTCTAGCAGGACTCGCTAGTGCTGGCAGGGAAACACGCTGGTATTTTCTCCTGCTGTTTTTCCACTTTTCCCTCTTTTCAGAACGACTTTCCTGACAATACTCACTTATCAGCAACAGAAAATCACAGCTCCTGCGATGAGAGATGCTTAGGAGAGGCCTTCAGCGGTGCTGGGGATTGGGAACAGGGAACCAGACGTGGGCTCTGGCTGTGTTCCCAGCCCCACGCTGGCAACGATGTGGAGGTCAGGACTGAGCTGTGGCTTGGATGTGGGGGTTTGCTGTGGCTGAGGGGACTCCTGTCCTTGCCCCATGCCTTGCAGTACCGGCTGTGCCTGACCCTGTGTTGGGACCCATTCTCAATTTGGGAGACCCTATGGAAAGGGAGTACCATCACCTTGATTCTTCTGTGGGTGGCTCAGGACTTCCCCAAAACCCTGGGGTTTTCTCTCTGATGATTCGGCTCCAGGTGTATCATGAGGGCACCATGGTGGGTGCCAAAGCTGTGCCCCATGTGTTCCACTCTTTCTCCCTCCTGTCCACGGCTGACAGGAGAGTTGCGCACATTGCTCCATTTGCCACTCCCCAGACACCAGGAGGAAAGAGAGGACTCATGGGGATGTCCCTGTGAGTGGGATAAGGTTCCGTACCTCCATTCCTGAGTGCTGTAGAAAAGGGGTGCTGACCCAAACAGCTCGGGAGCTGCTGGTGCAGCCACCAGGGAGGCAGCCAGCCTGAAACCGGGGACCAAATCCTGCCTGCTCGAGGGCAGGGCTGGGGCAGCTGAGGTGCTCCGGGAGCCAAGCTGCAGCTCCTCAGCATCCCCCCTTGTCTCTTTGGCCAGGCCGTGGCTCCTCCGGCAGCAGCTACAGGCTGGGTCACTGGAGGGGAGCTACGGGCCGAAAGCAGTTCCTCTTCTCTTCTGCTGTCCTGGGGCAGCAGCCTGTGGGACGGCCAAATCTCCTCAGAGCAACTGGACTTCAGCAGGGAGAACTTGTCGGGCTTTATTATTGTATCTATGGGCAATTTTAGCTGCGACATCACCAATGAGGTTGAACAGTTTAAACCATCAAACAGTAAAACTGAAGCTTATTTTGCACAGAATTTCCCCCTTGTTCTTTGCTGAAGTACTCTGGCTTAAAATGCCCTTTGGCTGTTATTAATTCCATCCACGGCTTTCTAAACAACTTCATCCGTGGAAATCAGTTTGCGGGGAGAGCCAAGACCCAGTTCCTCTGAAAGCAATATTCCCTGTCCCTTTTAAACATAATAAATTTGCATCGATTCTTGCAGCACTGTGAAAACAAAGCAGGAGCTGTACAGCAGAGGATAAAAAGACACCCCAGGGAAGCCAAGTAAATCAACTGCTGTGGGCTTTGCCATTATTCCCCTGCCTCCAGGCCAGGGCTGGGTTGCAAGGCTCCCAAACATAGGTGTGGGCAGAAAGGCACAATAGTCTTCTGGTTTTAATATGGGCACAAGGACACAGTAATTGTCCTCTGCATTTTACAAACACACCATGACCACCACATTAGATTCTGTCACCAGCCATTAGAAAGGGGCTAAGTTGCTATTTCTGCTCCCGAGCCTCTCTGCTTGATGTATTTGATTTCAATGCATCAGAGTCCTTCATGACTGATGCGTGAGCAATCAAACGACACAACCAGCCCCCAGAATACGAATAAACTCATTATCTTATTAAGGAAATCTATTTAAAACTGAAGGGAAAGGTGTTTCTTCACCTGCCTGGAAACACTGCTTTTTCACAACAAGCATGTACGCCCTCCCCAAGGACGGCGGGAGGCTGCTGCAAGGGGGTTACTATTTAAGGTTACTTTTGCACAGACATTGCAATTTTGGCTTCTTTAAGGGAGGGGAATCAGCACCCCAACCTCCCTGGGATACAGAAATCAGCATGTTACCCTGCAGAGCTGCGGGCACTATAGAAGGGGAGTCCCCAGCTATATTTTCTCTGGCCTACAAAGAATAGAATTGTAGAATTATGGAATCATTTAGGTTGGAAAAGACCTTTAAGATCATCAAGTCCAACCATTACCCCAGCACTGCCAAGTCCACCACTAACCCATGTCCCTAAGCACATCATCTACGCGTCTTCTAAATACCTCCAGGGATGGTGACTCAACCACTTCCCTGGACAGCCTGTTCCAATGCTTTTGGGGAACAAATGCTTCCTAATACCCAGTTTAAGGCAAAACTTGAGGCCCTTTCCTCTTGTCCTGTCACTTGTTACTTGGGAGAAGAGACCGACCCCACCTCTCTCCATCCTCCTTTCAGAGTTGTAGAGAGCAATAAGGTCCCCCTGAGCCTTCTCTTCTCCAGACTGAACCCCCCAGGTCCCTCAGCCGTTCCTCATCACACTGTGCTCCAGACCCTTCCCAGCTCCATCGCCCTTCTCTGGACCCACTCCAGCACCTCAGTGCCTCTCTCGAGTGAGGGGCCCAGAACGTGAACACCGGATTCGAGGTGCAGCCTCACCAGTGCCCAGTACAGGGGATGATCACTGCCCTGGCCCTGCTGGTACAAAATGTCACAGCCAACTCGTTTATGATATTTGTTTTTAAGCAAAGTTGTCCACAGGGGATTCCAGCCCTCGGTCACTGGCTCGGATCAATGAGGCTTGTGGCTCCAGCAGGCACATAGCCAGCATGGATGCTGTCAAAGGGGCCCAAGTGTTTCCTCAGTGTCTTTTCTTCATCTGTGTCAGGTGAAGGGAAACTTCCAGTGGGTACAAGCTCACACCCAGGGCTTTCAGGACACTCACCTATTTCAGCTCATTTGGTTCCTGGTTTTGCTCCCTGATTGTGTCTCAGACTGAGCTGAACAGGATGTTGGCTTTGCAGCTCTTGCTGCCCTCAAGGGTAAACCATGCAGGTGGGTTTAGGGTGCTGGTGGTTCCCAGCCATCTCCTGGCCCTGGTGCTCACAGCATTCACCCCACGGCATGCGGGGACTCTGACTAGCTGATGCTCTCCAAAGCCACCCATGCCTGAGTGTGGACAAACTTGTCCTCAAGAACCCGTCTCTTCCCATGAGGATTCAGCCGGCACAGGCCAGCCAGCTTCCCCACCAAGTCCTATCCCATTTATCACATCATTGTGGACTACTGATGGCAGCTGGTTGACTAACAGCTCATTTCCCAGTACTAGAAATAGTCTTTCCTGTTGCCCATTGCCCGTCTTTCATTCCTGTAATCCCAAGTGGATGCTTTTGCTCTGGTTTTGGTTTATTTTCCTCTTAAGAAGAAATAAACACATTTCTTATTTTCCTGCTTGGAGCAAAGTGGCCAAGTCAGGACTAAAACCACCTCTGAGTGCCTGCTCTGAGTGAAGGCGAGAGTGAGTGGCACGGAGTGGCTGTAGAGCATTGCCTCCATTTCCTCCATCCTAAACTCACCTTCCTATGTGTTTCAGGCAGGACTTGGCACAGCCAGTGGCCATCCCTGCTCTTGAGCTCCCCATCTTTCAGCAGTTTTTCCTTGACCTCTTAAGTCTGGAAGCATCTACGTTGTTGGAGCCACTGCCATCAGCTGGCCAGCCCTGCGAACACAGCTTCCGGCCAGCTTCTCTCTCCAAGCCCTTGTGCATCCCAGTTTTCCCAGTAAAGTCTCCTTGTCACCCCAACAGACCATGAGCTTTGCCCAGCCCTCAGCGTGGTGCAGGGCTGGCACCTCAGGGACCCTCTGGCCCCTTGCTGGGTCTGGGGAAGGCGCTCAGTGCTGCGGTGGAGCCTTGGCCAGTGGGGATGTTTTCTGGCTTTGCAGGCGACCAAATGTCACGTGTGCTCCTTTTGGAGGGGGCTCAGCCCCACCAGCTCTTACAGGTCCTGGCCTTGTGCATTGCAGTGCACGTTGAGTGCTGGTGCAGGCAATGCCATGAGGGATCTGCACCATCCCCAGGAGCTCTCCTTTGGTGGCAGTCTTTCAGCTGTTTGAGGGGACATTCCTGGTTGGAGGAGGCAGGGCATGGCGGCCAAGCCACTGCAATCGTATTTGGTTCCCCTCCTGGGAACACTTCAGGCTGAGATGAACAGCTTCAGCCTGCAGAGGAACACAGGCAGCGGGGTTGAGAGGCGCTGCATATTTTACACTACTAACTGACAGTGTTTCAGGACAAAGGGCAAATGAGTCCTCATGTCCCTGACCCCGGGGACTGCAGGCAGCACTGTTTGTCCTGCGGCACATGAGAAATCCCCCAAACAACCCAGGGAATTTCTTCGGTAGACCCTGGGGAGCTGAGCCCAGCGCCAACCCCCTTTCCGGGGCTGATCTATTTGAGCCGTCCCAATATTTGTATAGTCAAACAGCTCACGACAGCCTGTCTCCCAGATCTCACAGGGCTTAGTTTGTATCTGCACCCTGCTCAAGTGCTTTGTGTCACCCATCCCACAGCCAGGCAGTGCCAGGGCAGGGGCGATGCAAGGACAGGAGCAAGTGGGGCCACGCTCAGCCCAGTATAACCCCCATGGAAGCATTTAATGAGCCAGCACAGGGAGCAGATCTGGCAAAAAAAACCCAAACCTTTTCTGTGTGTTCTTGTAAAGCTCTGCTTAATTTTGTTTCATGTTTTTCTAAATTCAACCTACTCAGACTGGTTCTCCATGGGATCAAACAGCAACGTTGCCACGGGTGTTCAGCAGGGTGGCTTCTCTCAGTGGCAGAGCTCTCCTGCCAAGAAGGAGAGGCCAGGGGACCATAACATGGGGTGGAAATTCAGTTTAGGAAGGAAATGCTGATGTTTTCATCACCAACCAAACTTCCTACCTCCAGACCAATGGATGGTAGTACCATCAAGCCTTCGCAGCTTTGTTTTCCCCTCTCCCATCCAACAGAAATGGAGTAATAAATCAATTTGTTGAGTGATATTAATGCAATAAAACATGTAGGTCCTCAAATCAAGACAGGGGACACAGGATGAGGAGGACAGACAACAACAGCCTAGAGGTGTTTTCCAGGCCACAAGTTTGCTTAGGCCTGAAGCAGCGCTTCTCTCCTTCCCAAATGACTGGGAGCAGCTCTTCCAGGGCTTTCCTTGACGAAATCATGCCTGGAGAAGTCAGAATCAGCTGGAGCCATGGGGACTGAACTTTATCAGGGCCTCTTGGAGAGGTTCCCACTCAACCAAGGCAGTGTGGGCAGGGGCCGGCTGAGTCACAGCTGCAGGAGGGGCTGCAGTCAGCAGATGAAAGGTCTGCAACACCAGGAGCTGTCAGAATGAGTGTTAAATTAAGTAGAACAGAGATATGCTGTGCTTAAGGCTCAATTTACTGTTCCTTTTCACCATGAAAGCTCACACTCATGCTTTTACTATGCCCCCTGCATTTTAACTGAGCTCTATCACCGGCTGTTTAGCAGCAGTATCTGCTTAGGGTTCAGTCCATGTCCACATGTGGGCAGCCCTTTCAGGGCTGTGGTGAACTTCAAAAGGAAAACCACATACATCACCTTTTTTACCAACTGAGTAAGCAGAGCTTGGGCTGCAGGAGGCTCTGAAGCGGCAGCTGTGGCAGCAGTGGGAAGCCCAAAAGCCACGCAAGAGGAGCTGAGCTGCAAGTAGAATTGGGGTCCATGGCTGTGATTTGAGGGAGAGATTTTATTAGGGTGTAACACTGAGGGTGTCATCCACTTCTGGGCGTTTTTGTATTTGCAAAGCCAATTCACCAGTGAAATCCTGTGCCATGGCTGTTTCCCTATTGCACTTGGAAACTTTATCTTTCGCTGCTTCTTTCTGCCTGCTGCCCATCAGGCTCCTCAGTGGCACGCAGAGCTCCCCGGGGTCTCCATGAACTCATTTCCCCTCCCTCAGATTTCCCCTGACTGTTGCTGCAGCTGGTGACTCACACAACTGCTCCTTCTTTATCACCAGAAGCTTTCAAGGGAAGGAGCTTGTTAAGACATGAATAGCTGAAGATGCCCCTGCTCATTGCAGGGGGGTTGGACAAGATGACCTTTGAAGGTGCCTTCCAACCCAAACTGTACTATGATTTCTGACACAGTGGAAAAATATGGAGGTGAGGAAGGGCACTTTCCCAACCACTTTTGTTTATCATTGAGTAGTGAAAAAAGTGGGAGCAGAAAGGCACCCCCTTTCTTTTTTTCCACATGAAGATTATCTCTGAACACAGGAACAGACCTGGTCAGTGGAACAAAGCAGGGCAACCATGCAGACAGGTTTTCTTTGTCACATTTGCTTTTCTCACCTTAGTCATGTGGATGGCCTGTGGGCATCTGTCCGGAGCTTCCAGCCCTGAGCAGGCTTTGGGATGTCTGGAAGTGCCTGTATAGCCAGTGTATGGTGTGTGGTTCCCCTCTGCTCTTCTGGGGGAAGGCAGGCAGGACCTGTGAGCCCCATGCTCACACTTAGGCAGGACTGGTCATGCTCAGGGCTGGCCACCTGAATCCCTGCGGCTGCGTCTTCCTGAAGGGCTTTTTGTTGCAACACTCCTTTACTATACTAACAGATGAGCTTACCTGACCCTTCCTCTTATCAAGTCTTGTTTCAAGTTGCTGATAACACTGATGAGTGATACCGGCAGAAAGTGTCTGTGTTGGGTGTCTGTCCATGGCTTGTGTTGTCTCAGGAAAATTTCAGCTAAAACAATACAGTCATTTCTCCAAAGCTGACTCAGGGAAATAAGCTCTGTTAGTTTACACCCTGAAATAGGGACTTCAGATGTAAAGCTGCTCTGCCTACTACCCTCTGCTCCGCGCCTGTTGAGATTATAAACCTTTAAATAAAAACACAGAGCACCAACACCTTGGTTCCTACATCTCCCTTGGCATGGGCATGGCATGTCCCCAAAGCACGCGCCATCCTTGGATGGAGTAGAGCCTTCCTGGGAATTATTCCTCCCAGTTGTAAGATACTATTATGTTACTGGCATTATTTTACCCGGTTTATATATTATTGTGATTACTACAGAATCACATGTTCCTGGGCACATTCAGGGCTCCCAGTATTTGTGTTCAAGTGTAGGAGCTTGATGTGTGTTAGTAGAGGGGACAAAGGGGTTAAACCTGAAAAAAAACCCCAGGATCTGTGGGAAAAATATCAGTGATATAAATTTGGGCAACAGAAGACAATAAACAGGATCTAAAAAGAGGGAAGGACAGGGCTCGGTGGCAAAACAACAGGGAGGATTTAAACCCGTCCCTGTGTGTTTTGCCAGTTGAAGGGGCAATGCAGTTCATCTCCCCACCCTGCATTGGCTGAAGCAGTCCAGAGACGTCTCCAGCAGCACTGTCACCCTGAGGCTGCTGTGCGAGCAGAGAAAGAGCAGAGCACAGCCAGCACAGCACGTCTCCCACCGCTGAGGGCCTGGGACAGGGCTGCGGGCTCTGGCCAGGGGCCAGCCGAGGAGCCTCTCCTGCAAACAACACCCAGCTCAACAGCTCCAAGCGCCGATTACTGCTACCTCGGAGGGGATGGCAAACACCAAGCCTGCGGTCTTCGTCCGAAGGAAGATTGCAGACATTGTGTGCGCTGGTAGGTCCTGGGACGCCAGTCTTGTGAAACAGGCCAAGGACTTTCCCAGATAACATAAATACGCGTGTCATTTGGCAGACAGTTACATCTGCAAATACATGTGAATGAAAGTATCCTGAGAGCACTGCTCTTGAAATAAAATGCCCCAAAGCTCGAAAATACAGAGTGCTGTAATGGCAGCGTGTTCCCTTCTCCTGCCTCTTCCCTTCCAGCAACACCTAGCCGGCCTCAGTGCCAAAGCCTCACAGAGAGGTGAGCACAGAGCCAGATGCCTTCAGCACAGAAAGCATGGAAGCGGGAAGGAGCAGGGATGGCCCTGGTTGGCCCGGTCCTGCCAGGGCCAAGCAGAATGGGGCAGTGCAGGGACATGTTGGCTGGCGCTCCACTGTGCCCTTTTAAAACTGCCATCCCACTTTTTGGCAGGAACCTCAGGCCTTCTTCATCAAAGCATAAACATGGAGCAAAGAGTGCTCATTAATTGCACGTTTGTTTGTTTTAAGACCCAAAGTTTATACAGTTTAAAACTTCCATGTATTGCTCTTACCAGTGCCTCTGCAGCCCGGTAACTTGTATGCAACAGAGAGAAATAAGCAGCAGAGCACTTTAGCGTGATCTGACAGTGGAGTTATGTGATCTGGGGCTTGCTGTGTACTGAGAATACCAGCAGTTAACATACTATGAACATGGTGCAGCAGCTCTTTACCTCCCTGCCCACCCAGGAGTCAATACTTCATAAAGCTGAAGAGGATGCTCTCCTTCACAGCATCTGTCCCACTGACCTAGTGACCAGCTTGTTTCACACACTCATCTACCAGAGCACAACCATGAGTATACAGATATTTCTAGCCTTCATTTTAAAAACCCTTCATTGAAAAACAGAAGAGTTCTGCCTGGGAAGGTCAACTTTGATCTCTGGTGTTGACCATTAACCTGGCTTTAAATTTCCACGTCTTTAAACATTTGTTCTAGCTACTGCTACAATTTTCTAATAGAGTGCATAAATTCAACAACTATTTTGTTCTTGTCCGAAGCGTTAACGTCGTCCCCACTTGGACTGAACATGCTTTATCACACCCGCTAAACCCCAGGGACATTCCAGTGAAGAGAGAGCACTGCCAATGTGAAAAGCAGCGACATTTTCTCAGTTTCAGATCCCTCATCTGTGCCAGACTCATACCCAGATCAGACACCTTTTTTCTCTGCACTTAAAGGTCACCAGGGAAAGAAGGAAACCAAATAAAGAGAAGAAGAGGATCAATTCTGTAAGAAGACAAATCACTCTTGTCAAATTTATTTATCTCCATAACTGGAAGAAGTACTCTTTATAGGCTTTTTATTTTAGACACGGAAAATCATGATGTGTTCATCCTCTATGTGCAATGCCCAACAGAAGATTGTGCCATTCACTGTATGCATCATTTACTACACATGCCAGGTTTCTGTTCCATTTCAATTTATTGCTTCTGAGGGGTTTCAGCCTCTCGCTTTTGGGGATTGTTCAAATCAAGCAGAGATTATTGTTGGCTCTTTCCATTTTAGGCAGGCACCATCACTGTAATTTTCTGAGTGGCTCCCACGTAAAAACCCATAACAACAGTGAAGCTCACAGAGAACTCAATGTAGTATCTGGTATTTTTCCTCTTTCAAAATAACTACTTGGAGGAAAGGTTGTGTTTGGTTTCTTAGGCTTTGTACAGTTACTTATTTTAGATTGCTTTATTTATACTTTTGTTCCTTATACTGAGCCAAAATTTTCCTGTTCTCAAATCCACTTGAGCCCTCCATACCACCATAATGACTCCTCCTTCCATGACATTTATATCCTTCAGAGTCTTTTTATCACCATTCTCTTCTATATGTAGAGTTGTCATTCAATCAAATTATACATCTGATTTGTTTAAACATTTTAAAGCATGGATTCACCAGGGAATCACCCTTTTGAAGTCTTTCTGAAGTCCAGGCACCTGCAATACTCAGTATCTCCTTTAGATCAAACACTTTTAATCTTTGGCTTCCTATCTGCCTCCTGGCAAAAGTGCAGAGTGCAGCCACTGATAGAGAGACCCAGTCACAGCACTTGTGACCCAGTAAGTACACAGGAAGAAGAGTCAGCCCAGTCCACAGCCCAGGATGATGCATGCATTTCAGGTACAAGAGCAAATGAGGATCAGAGGATGTACCTTAGCAAGTGACACTATGCTAAGCAGATACGGAAGACCAGATATACAGCAGTTGTGTGGCTCACTTCACCCTCAGCTGGATAGCTGGACACTTGCTGGGCAGTTGGGGCAGAAGAGGCCTATCTTTCAGAGTATCTCATGCAGGCAGCCATACAAGGATACCACATGAAGAGTGAACATCACTAGCAGACACAGCCAGAGTAGGGACAGTGAACGCCACAACCTCTGGTTCCATCAGGGCCAGGATAAACCTGCCACGGAGCCAAACCAGGGTAATGCTGATGAGGATGGGCCCAGAGGAGGCAAATGATCAATCAGCAAGAGGGGACTTCCAACATCTTAGGGAGAAGATTGGCAAACAGTGGCTAAACATCAGCCTATGGACACAGAAGTGAGAACAGGGATGCTGGGGAACTGCTGACTATCCACAGCAGAGGGAGCGAACATGCGGTCGGTCTCTCAGTATAACCGATCCCACTGCCCATATTCCAACAGATCCAAACGATGAACTACTAAGGAAAGATCGAAGGTGCCTGGAGCAGGGTGGCAACAGAGAAGATTAGATTTCTTCACTGCAGAAGAAACATCAACAGAGACACAGACAAGGTCCAGGAGATGGATGATGCCTAAGATACAAGGCTGGACAATATTAACTTAAGAGGTGCTCTGAAGACTGGGTTGCTGTGAAAAAAAAAAAGAAACATAGTCACAAAATACAGATACTTTTCTTTCTTTATGTTTGAGATAAAACTGAGTGATGGAAAAAACATGTCAGTCAGTACACCTCTATCTACATCTGTCACACTGCTTTTCTGCCAATGAAAGTGGCCTAGAAGCAGTCTTTGAAATTCCAGCTCGTACCTTTACTAACACACCCCAGCAGTAACAACCATACCAAAAGAAATACCCCTGCAGGCTACTGTCCTATCTATGACAGAAACCAAAAGAAGATTGCTATCAGAAAAGTTCAAGAGAAGAACAGGATAATCTGCCCACACAAGAAGTTATTTCTAGTCATGGGCTGAGTCGCTCTATGCTCTGAAGCTAGTAGGATTTTATCCCCCAAACATGACAGAGAGAATAAAAGTAACAACCTCTGTTATCCTCTTCCCCCCCTCTAATCCTATCTAAGACTTAAGCTCTCTTTAAGACTCCTGTTCTCAATGATGGCCTGTGAAACTCTCAGAAATAACACCATTCTACAGTAAATACATTTCCTGTACACATGGGTCATCATTCTGTAATAAATACATCTCCTGTTACCCATTTCAAAATGTGTCACCTTTCAGGTTCACTGAGTCCTAATTCAGTATAGGAGCAAGTAGCACACCACAGTATTTTCTGCTTTTCTATTATGCTCCCTTTTCTGGATGTCTCCCTGTAAACTAAATAATCACAGGGGGCTTCAGCACAGCAGTGTCTCCCTCCTATAATCATATCTGTCCTTCCCAACCCACCCCCTTTCTCCAGTACCCATTTTATTGAAACATGGTCCCCCCAGTATTTCAGGCAAGGCCGCCTCCTGACATTTCATACTGGCACCATGGACATTTCTGAAGAAATCAGCTCTGCAGAGAGCACCTTATCGTCAGACCCTTTAACCAGACATTTGACTCTGACTCTGACAAATGGCTCCCTGTGAGCAGAATGAGTTGTGGGATACTGGCATCCAAGATGCTGAACAGTCCCTAGTGCCAACAAACCGCCCACAGGTACTTCTCTGATTTACGTGGGCTCCATCAGGAGAGCCCTGGCCAGGATCCTGTCACTCCTTCTATGTTGCCAGCAGCTGGAAGAGTCTGTGGTGTCTGCTAGGCAACTCTGCCACACAAAGGTACTTTTATTTGGGAGCAAATTCATCTGCTCAGTTTCAATGCTATGCTGCAGCAGGAGCAGGGGAAAATGGAAAGCAGCTCCACTTGAATTTCATTCCTACTTCCTTTTATTGTGCTTCTTTTATTTCTGGGACAGTCATTCCCAGACTGGTTATTTTGTAGGAGCATCAGGCCTGTCGGGGAGAGGCTGCTGCTGTGTTCCCCAGACAGCATTAAACACTAGTTATTTTTTCCTTTAATTTGATCCCTGTTTTCTCAGGTATAAATCAGAATACTCTAATTTCTATCCAGAGCTTTTCCCTCCACTGCTTTTAATACGTGTTTGAAATCACATTTTAGAATATTTATTATCACAATTGTAAATCTTGTTATTAAGGCTGGAAGGATGAATGTTATGCTAACAAGCCCTACCCAGACTAGGGAGAGTTTGATGGCAGTTGGTTTGAGGTAAAGAGATAAAGGTAAACTGAGGCACAAGAGTAGCCTGCAGTCAGATTGGCAAATATCAGTGTGCTCTGCCCTCGTGCCACACAGTTTCCCTCTCGATCATCTTTATCTGGGCACTGCCAAATTCCTGCTCCAGGAACTATTTAATGCAGCTAAGCTATGTGAAGATTACTGGCAAGATCAAAATGCCAAAGAAACACTTCCCCAGTGAATAGTGATTATTTTCCTCTACTAATTTCTGTCTTTGTGTGCTGTTCGCTTTGAGGCCTGCAAGGTAAAGGTAGTGTCCAGTTTTTACTAAGCCTCTTGGACAATTTGGTCTCAGTTGAGCACCTTTTCCAGCAAGTGGGACCCCACTGTGCAACTCCCCCGCTCTGAAAATAGCTCTGAACTTTCCCAGCCTCTGCATGTGTTCCTTGGAGCTGCAGCCCTGCGGGATGAGTCAGCTCTTTTGGGATGACATGGCAGCTGAAATCAGACCCAGGTTTTGCAAAGAGAAATCCAAAGATCCTCTTGTACTCACTTGCTCCACAGGAAACATCTAAACAAAGTAAAGATGTATCACATACTTCCTTGCCCCATGCTGATTACTCACACCTCTGGGGAGATACCAGAGTTGTGTGGGGATTAAATCTCCTCTTTCTAAATCCCTCATCTACACTTCCTCTAGCAATGAAAGAAACTTGGAGAACATAACTCCCTCAAGAGAAGTGTTTGGGGTCAGAACTGCAGCTGAGAAGTAATACAGTCCTGATGAGGATGTGCTTAACGAGAGTGGGCTCAGCACCTCTTCCTTCTTCACAGCAAGCCACCGGAAGAGGAGGCTCCATCCAAAACACTGCCCTGGCACCAGAAAACCCTTCCCAGCTTCCTCAGCTGTTTGTCACAAGCTCTTGCTGCACTCCACATGCCTCTGTGAAAGGAATAACGTATGGTGACTGCTGCCAATGCAACTGTAGGCATAGAACCACAGGGATACAAATCCAGATGCAGACCTCTTCTCCAGGTCATCGTACATTTGTATGACTGGGATATTACTGGCACATAGTGTCTATGTTTCAATTAATATTTTGGGATTCAGTCTGAACACTGAATGGCAGGATAATGAGTTTGGCCCTTGAAATGTAATGGTCTGTTGAGAAAATAACCTGCTTTGCAGCCTTGCTTAAAAATAAAAGGCTAGCAAAAGGGCACTCTCTCTATATACTAAGTTGCCTCAGATGTTTCCACAACCATTTCAAGTCCAGTGTAATGAAACGTGTTGTCAGGTAAGTAAAATCAATGTGGAAATATTTACTCCTGCCCTTTAAACTGGAACATGAGTGGCTTTTCTCTGTTCTAAACACGGATGTAAAGATGACTTCCTTAGCTCTTGGAAGTGAGCAAAGAACTTTGAGTTGCTGTCAGGAGGGGTAGCTATGATTTCCTTCTCCTGAAGGCTAGAAACCCTCATTCCTTACCTTCCAATGATCTCATCCTTGTTTGTCTGATAGTTGTGTCTGTCTTCCTTATGCAGTTTTTTAAAATCAAATTGCTGTAATTTAGCTATCACTCCACAAGTGGCAGAGACCGTACAGTCTTACCTCTCAGCTCTCTGAAGCCACTACTTTCTATTACAAGTCATTGCATTGCATCTGTAGATCCCAAACATTTTGTAGTGGAAGGCCAGAGTACCAAGACCTTGTAGATCCTAATTTTGCACAACATTTTCAGTGTGGCAGTGGAAGGAAGAGGCCTCCAAACTGTGTTTCCTAAGACCTTGTCTAATACCTTCTCCATTCAATATGCAGACGAAGAGACCAGTAGCCAAAGCTATGATATAATGTGTAGTTAGAAAGGTAATATTTGTAACATCTGAAAAACATTTCCTCTCAAGCTGTACGGGAAGGTCAGAGTTGGATTAGTGCTTTTGTGTGTTGCTGCCTGCTACCACTGCACTGTGGGAACGGACCTGAGAGGCAGTGAAGCAGTATTAGGGAGTCAGCCTAGGGGAATGGTCAGGAAATGGGGCATAGGGACACATGATAAACTCTCCTGCTATACAGTTCTCTGTGATTTGGGGGAAGCTGCGTTCGTCGCTGGTGAGGCACATGCAGTTGGGGGATGTGAGTTTGGCTCCATCTATGGGAAGCAGTAAACCACTACAATAGCCCCAGAAACGCGGGAGCGTCCATTCCAGGCCTTTCAGATCAAAAGATTATGGCCAATCTTCAACTTTTCTCGTAAACCACAGCGTATCTTTATCAGTGTACTTTTAAACCGATAAGTTTTTAAACTGTGTTTACTATCGTAAACACCTTCCTACTTATGTGAATCACAATTTGGAAGCCACAGCCTTAAGTTAATAATTACGTACTCTTTTATAGAAGATACTGTAATAATTAAGCTTGAACTCTAATACAAGTCCATGAACTTTTTACATGCACTTACCTCTTCCCCAAATAATTTATCAGAAATTCTCATGCTTGGTGTTTGCCAAAAGGACAATGGATTTGACAAAGGAAAAGGATTTCAGTTGGTTCTGCTTTCCTTTTCCTATATGCTACTCTTTCTTTGAGCAGCTGAACACGCAAAATCCTCTTTTCTCGAAAAGGAAAGATAGGAAGTGGATTGCTTGCTCAGAAAATCTTACAATAACAGAAAAATGTTGGTGTTTACTAAACTGAAACTGTTGACCCATTTCAAAACAGAAAATCCTTAGCAAGATTAGAAAAGAGATTGTCTCTAGTGTTTTGAACACTGAACTACCTCTGGCTGATGTTTATGTCCTCTCCCAACAGCTTTCTCAAGAGCTACTTGTAACATGGGGATTATAGGACAACAACTAGTCACTGATGTGCAGGACATGGAAAATAAGTACAAAACCATTCAAAGAACACAATTCAATTACAGCAGTCCAAACAGCTAGCCTCTCTGAAGGCAGGGAATCATGTTAGACACTTCCTTCAGTTGTCCCTTTTTGTTTGTCAGTACTTGATTAAACAAGACTGAGAACATACCATCTCTTCCTAGTTTTGCAACACAAGCCCCCAGACTCAACTTTTGCCCTTGCAGCTCCCAGAGGGGCTAACATAGCAGGATTATGGTACTACCCTGGGTGTCTTCACACCCTTCTGCTCTCCATTAGGAGCCCAATCTTCAGTGTCTACAGCCCACTTCTCCCGTGTACACACGTCCCAACTCCAGCACCTGCTTCTGCACCCTCCTATTCCTTTCCCTGCCCATCCCTGTCAGGCACACCCTCCTTGTCAACCTCTGCCCTGCAGCCTGAGAGGAAAGTGTAGGCTCTGGCTGGAGGCCATACACAGAAGCTGAGCTGATCAAGTAACTGCCAGTGCTTGGTCTAGTGGACGAGCTCATCCAGCCTGAATGCAGGCAATTATTGCCCAGCAGAAACCATCTAAATGTAAGTGCTCTCCAGAGCTGCTGGGAGAGAGGTGCCATAGAGGTGGCTTCTCTTGTTGTCCAGGTCAGTATCTTGCAGGAGCCTGGCCACGGCAGCTGGTGTACAGGCCCTGCCTAAGCCTAGGGCTGGCAATCACCCGTTTGGCCAAGTGCACTGGGAGGAGTTTCCCCAGGGCCCTGGAAAGCCCCGGCACATCTCACTTGTGTACACACACACACATGAGCATCTGCTTCTGTGGTCCATGTAACCACTGGAAAACCTGAGATCTTGCTGAGCTGCTAAGATGTGTGTAACTACTCAGAAGCCAAGTTAGCAGAATTCATGACTTTCAAAAAAACTAAGCAGGAATAGTTAGCTTTGCCAACTAGGTTCTTTCTCCATCGGGTGATTTGTCAATCAGCCTAATGTCAAGACAATAAACATTATTAGGCATGTTCAGAGTTGTTGGGTCATTAAGGTTTCTTTAATAGCTTATGGTTTCAAACACAGTCATCTTTAGATGGACGAACACCATGAAGCCTTTAAGGTTAAGCTTAGCATTGAGACATTTTAAGAATTTTATTTTTAGAAACGCCCTTTGGGACACATTTTAGCTTTGTTCTCTTTTGGAGTGTTTGGCTGGCTTTTTTTTTTTTTTTTTCTTTTTTCCCCCTCCCCAATTCTTCCTGCTTTTAAGAGAAAGGAAATCCAAATGAAAAACTGAATGTAATGCTATGTCAACGATGAATGAGACATCAGGTTAGGAAAATCAAATATATCTGCGCAAGATTCCAAGCTTAGTTGTTCATGGTAGGCACCCAAAAGTAACTTGAGTTTTTAATTATGCAATTGAGTTCAGAACTGCACTTGAAATACTAGAGCTATATTGAATTCTGCTGTATTCTGTTATACCACACTGATGTCTTCTTTGTTCAGTGTAAACCTTCATCTAACATTAAATCAAATAAAAGTCATTTAATATACTTGACCCATTGCCTTTACCAATACTGCAGACTGTTCTTGCACATCAGTTAATGAAATGGGAATTCAGTTCATTCATTATAAGTCTTAATGAAACTGAAGTCTTCTGAAAATAACAAAGAGGACTTCAAAACTAAACCAAAAGGAATAACTTGCATGTTTTTCACTTTTCATTATTCCCAGTGAAGACAGTTTCTATAGGCAAGCAGAATTCTTTCTGTTTTCCCTCCTATATATTTATCTAGACCTGAAAATATACCTTTGGAACTTCAGAAAAACATGCTAGTAGATACTGAAAACAATCAGTAATATGTAGAGTTCATAAATCAGTAGAGACATTAGCAAACCAATGAAACAGAAATGTAAGCAATACAGAAATGTAAGGCTTCCATCTCTTAAATGCTCATCTGTTTGAAGGAAGATACAACCTGGTGAGTAGAACTCTGGCTTGTGAAGTGGAAATATAGGCATAACTGTAAGCTTTGCCATCAGTCTGTGGTACGCCCTTGTACACATCATCTTTTCCCCCTTCTCTGTAAACAGATCTATTAACAAGTCTCCTAAGAAAATGATTTCAAGAACAAGCCATGAATTATTGTTGCTAAAATCAGCAGTGTAAACCAGAAAAACATCCATGCTTTCTCATCCACTTGGCGCACTTAACTCAGATCCCTGAAGGGCTATTCTTAGAAAACATGGGAGAAAAGGAAGGTAAATATTCCTGACTTGTCATTAAACCTAAAGCTCCAAGAATTATCATCATCCATGGGAACATTTCATGTTTTTTACTCTTTCACTAAGCTACCTCTGGAGGGCTAACCCTGTCAAAGAGCATGGAGGAAGCATTACGTTACATCAAGATTTATGTGCGCAGCCAAAGCTGAACTGGATCCCTGGGAATGAAAAGCAAAGAGCTGTAAATGTCAGCACTGGAAAGTAGAGCAAGATAGTGGCTGACTGGCAGCAACTAAGTATTTGGTTCTTCTTAACATTCTTGTATCATTGAGCTTCTTGTCATGAATTTCATAGGTTAATTGTACATGGCACAAACATTTTTTCCTAACTACTTCACATACATTGCTTTGCAGTTATATCATGTCCTTTAATTCTTTGACTACACAAGAGAATAAGGAAAGGGCAATTATGCATTCTTTATACCATTTATTGTTGTACACCTTCCTCGTGCTCCCTTTCCTTTGTTCTGACAGGCAATCCTGATTTTTTTCAGCTTCATAGTGTGACACAATCCTTCACAGAGCTTTGTGACAGCCTCAGTCACGATTCGTGCCTGTAAGGTCCCTTTGAGATACAATATGCAGGGGTGAGAATAACACTGCAGGTAAAAGCGCACTATTTAAAATGAAATTGTAATAGTCTAACTATGATCCTCTGTCGTGCTCTTTAGGTATGGCATCATTCCTCTATTTTCTCGACAATCCCACCCCAGTTAACCGACATTTTTATTATGTGCATTTCACCCATTTGCGATCTCTTTTTCCAGCATATTAAATAAAGAACACAACACTCCTCCAAAAGCAGCACACCATCTGGCCACACATTTGGAACTTACAGCTGGTGAAGGGGCAGCTGAAACCTTCAGATCGGTTGAAGCCTCCAATTCAGTCAAAGCTCAGGTAGTGACAGGAACATGGCACCCAGCCTCTCCCCACCACATCTAGCGGGAAACTTATGCTCCCCTGCTGAGGAGTGCCCACCGGGCCCATCCCAGGCATTAGGGGTCTGGGTGGCACTGGCAGTCATGTCCTGGGGCTGGGAGAAGCTGGACGAAGAAGGCGGCCAGCTAAACACTAAGTGGCCTTCACCTCAGGGCCACCATGGCGAGCCTTGCCTGGCCCCACGGTGACATCTCAGCACCGAGGCGCCCTGCCTGCTCACCCGCCAGCACCAGCCAGCTCTTTACTGTGCAGTTTGGCAAACACTCCCTTATATAATTATTATACGATGTAAATCCAAAGGTCATCTATATAAAGGTTAAGCGCTACGACACACCTGACGCCCACCACACGCGCAGGCCACAAAGGCACCGCTGTCCCTTTAAGGGGCAGGACCCTCCTCTCCCTCCCCTCCTCGCCTTCCCAAGGGACGTCCCGCCCCTCCGCCGATGACGTCATGGCCGCGTTCCGATTGGCTGCCGGCCGCTGCAGGCACTCGGTGCCCGCCCTTCGCCCTGCCTCGGGCCCGTTAGCTTCCCCAGGTGCTCGCTGTCCATTGGCCAGCCTCGGTGGCGCTCACCCGCGCTCCTCCGCTCTGATTGGCGGAGGCCAGAGCGTGTCGCCGAAGCGGGGAGGCACGGGGAGGGCGCTTCCGCGGTTGCGAGGCGCCGGTCGGCGGTGGCGAGGCCGGGTGGCAGGCTCGGGGCTGCGCGCGGGCTCGGCGGGTGGCGGCTCCGCCAGGGGACGGGCGGGGTCGGAGCGAGATGGAACCGTGACCAGGTGCGTACGGAGCTGCCGGACGACCTCTGTCGCTGCGGGAGCGAAGGAAGAGGGTGTGTGTGTGGGGGGGGTGGGGGTGGGCGCGGGCGCGGACCCGCCCCGCCGCCCGGACCTCTCCTCGGCTGGGGGTGCAGCGCGTGCCCCCTCATACCTCCACACCCCACCTTCCCCTCGTTGTTCTCCCCCCACCCGCGGTCCCGGTGTGAGGAGGATGGGTGCCCGGCGCGGCTGGACAGCTCAGCTCCTTGGAGCCGCGGCTCGCCCCGGGGGGCCTCCTCTCGCCGGGGCGCGACTGCTTTCTCCAGCCGTGGGCCGGCTTCGCCCCCTCCGAAGCCCCTAAGCGTGTTTCTCCTCGGGTCCTGCCTCGGGTTTGCACCCTCACACCCCACCACCCTGTCTTCTTCACCGAAGAGAGGCTCGGCGCTCCCGGCTCCCCGCTCGTGTGCCGAGAGCCTCGCGTGTGGCAGGCCGGCGGTGGGGTTTTGTTCAGGGCTCTTTCCGGTTTTACAGGCCTAGTAGTGGTGACAGTAGTTGACAAGGGTTTGTGTAGCAGCAGTATCCTGCCGTACCCACCGGTACGGCACATCCAGGTGGTGTTAAGCAGAGTTAATTTTCCCTGCTGAAAAGATGCTTGCCCGTGCTATGGCTAGATGAATATCTAAGGTAACATCTGTGGGACCCAGGTGTCTGTGTAGTGGGGACTAGATGTCCCTCTCTGTGGCTGTAAAATCTTCTATCGGAGAGGACTATAATTTCACATAACACCAGTCAAGGATGAAGACTGACTATTTGCCTTGTGTGCAAGTGGAAATACCCTCCTGAGATCTTTATGATCTGCACCAATGTACACTTACTCTGCATCATGCAAACTTTGTGTTAATATGGTTCTGTGTGGTTCTTCACTAGATGAACCTTGAGTGGGCTGAATAAGGGTTTTCACATTTGCTGTTGCTTATAGCACTTCCTTTCGTGTATCATGTTTGTCCAGACAACACCAGGGCCCCTGTCATTAAACCACATCTTAGTCTATCTTCAACAGAAGATCCATTTTGAAAGCATTAAAAATGTTTAACATTAAAGATGTCTAGGCATTAAAAATGTTTAAAAATATTTCTATTTGTCTGTAGCTTTGTTGCTGGATCATGCCTTTTATTTCTCAGTAGGATTTCAAGACACAGCTTTCAATATTTGGAAAACATAAAATGTAGCTATTCTGGGCTGAATGTGTCTATCTCACCATCGCTAGCAAAAGCATTGAGAAAATTCGGTATGCAATTCTGTCTTTATTTTCAATTTCCATTTGACATAGAAATGTAAGGGCTAGTTACCATGGTCAGATGGTAACACTTGACATGTTACCATGGCTCAGCTGATTTACTGAAGGTGTGTTTTCTAGTTGAGCTTGGCTTTTACTTTCAGGTAAATATGCAAACAAACTTTCAAAGTATATCTTGCTGCTTGCACAACACCCATCAGTATGCTTTCGTAAAGGCACTGTTAAAATCCGTATGGTAGAACTGTTGGAAGTGTAATGCCTTTAGATCTTCAGAAGTATTTCCAGAAATACTTCAGTCATTTCTGAATATGAAAAGAGAGGGACACCCATTTGTTCCCGTTTACTGCAGTGATTAAATGAGTGATCTAATAGTTGTGATTAAATAGAATCTAATAATAGATTTTAAAATAAGGGTATGATCTGGAGCTGACTGTGAACTCCTTTTCTGTTCTTTAGATTTGTGCTTTCTGCTGAAAGGAGAAGGAGGCTCAGGGCTGAAAGCAAATGCCATAAGCTTTTCACAAGCAGGTGAATTTGCCCTTAATTACCAGATATTAACTGACTGAACCTTTTTCAGTTTTCCCCCGCTTATAATTTAGGTACGAAATGTGATTTCACAGAAAAAGTGAAGAGAGTAAAGTATTGCTAATTATAGCTTCTTGGGCATCATATTGTTCTGTACAAAATGTAAATAGTGCTGTGTTTGCTGATTCCACCAATTGTGGAAGCAGCTTTAATTTCTATTTAATTAAGGCAATCCACTTTAACATCATCTGGGAGAAGGCACCCTTCCCCTCCCTCAGTCTTCAGGCAACAAGCAGATCATGAAATAAAATGCAAAGAGAGAGGATACAGAGATATTTTGCCATAGGACTGAGAGAATATGGGATTTTTCTAAAACCAATCTTTATGTTTTCCTCCCCTTGAATGTGAAATAATAAGAAAAGCTTTTGTTTGGGAAGGAGTGCTTGCTTGTGACTTTTTTATAACTGGCTTCTGCTGGCATAGTGAAGCAGCAGCAATTTTCACAGACCCTTTCATCCTTGAATCTCCAGGTGAAATACACATTCAGGCAATCAAAATACCTCTTAATAATAATAATAATAAAAAGCCCTGCTGGATGTCCTTCACTATTGAGCCATGATTACATTGCTGTGTGGTATTTGGTAGAGGAAAGGGAGCTGTACTAGATGTAGAAGTGGATCAGAGGAAAAAGAGTTTGAATGTTAGAGCAGTAAGCATATAAATTCTTAGAATGTGTTAAAACATTATCATGGTATTAATTGCTACACTCATTTGGAATGTGTGAGGTGTCTCCCTGTATGATTTCTACTTCAAGAGCCCAATTGATAGCAATTTCAAGTGTCTTCTGTCTTTACACTCTGTCCTTCCTATGTTGTAGATGATATAATTGGGCTGTCTCAATGCCTGTTTGCTTACTGATAACTCAGTATTATGATTAAGATTCCTTTTGAAGAGTACAGTTGATTTCCTCTGTGTGAAAAGAGGTAACAAATAGTAAATCTTGTTTCAGTTATACAGTACTCTTTAATATTTTAATTTTTTTTTTTTCAAATCAACTGTGTCGTGAGGGTCAGTGCCTTTTCCTGAGAAACTGTTGAAGAGGAAACAGAAAAAACAACTGTTCCGTGGCCTGAAACCATCAAACACCTACTCTGGGAAAGCCAAATCTAATTATTTCCTGCTGGATACACTGTTGAACTGAGGCTGAAAACAGAGGATGTGGTTACACAGACATTTCTTTTAGCGGTAGCCCTGTCTTAAGCAGCTCATATTCTCATCTGCCATTTTTTTTTTCCCCCTGTCCCCACCATGTGCTGTCACTTCAGTGGTGATGGTGTATCTGTGGGGCGGCATGCTGACCCAGGTTAGAGACCTAATTTTTAATTTCTGCGTGTTCTACTCCTCTCCCCCTCAGCCCCCAAAATAAAAGATGGGGGAGGGCCAAAGGAATGCATAGCTGGAGTGGAGGGAGAGCAGAAGCAGATTAGTCAGAGCTACAGCTAAAGGGAACAGTTTTGGAACCATGGTTTCAAACTGTTCCTACCATTCTTCTTTTATGCATATGTGTCAGATGAAATGGATGAGTTGGTGTGATTTCAGAAACTCATTCCTTTGTCAAATGCTCTGTTCAGTCCTTCAGGGACATAATGTGTGTGGTTAATGTGTATGTTTTACCTTTCCTTCTTTGAGTGCTTTATGGAGTGCAAACACTGTTAAGTGGCTTCTTCAAGGGAAATGAATGGCATTGGGGTGAAGACAGTCTACATTACCAGGCTTAGGCATGCCACAGTGGTCAGTCAATGCTGTGAGATTTTGAAGTGCAGGTTGTCCTTGTGGAGGGCATATGGTGCATGTAGCTTATACAGGAATCTGTCATCTGTCTGATACTACGTTTTGAGACATTAAGAATCAATGCTAGTAATAACATCTCACTTTTCTTTGATTCTTTTCTATTTCTGTTATGAGATGCTTTTCATACAGGTGAAGTTTTAGAGTTTGCCACTGAGCAAGGTACTGTAATTGTTTGAATTAGTTTGGTTTATATTCCAGAAATTGAAGTCATGAATTTAGGTTGTGCAGCATTCCTTTCCCCTTCCCTCCCCCATTTTCTTGTGTGTATGTGCAGCATCATTATTCTTGTGTGAAGAAATATTTTGGATTGAGGCACACAGCCGTATTGATAACATCTCTGTAAGAAGGTGAAATTTGACACACAGTCACAAGTCTTTTTAAATCTTGTAAGCTAAAGGCTGAGCTTTTAATTGGGGATTTTCTTTTGCACCTTAACCTCATGGCATCCATCTACTTTTGCTCTCCTACCACAAACTAGCATGTCAACTACTTCTACTTATCCTTCTTAATTAACTTGTGCTCCCTATTTCAGCTTGTTTTGGCCCTGCTGATCCAGAAAAGCAGGGTTTTTGTGGAGCACAGCAGAAGCAGCATGCTAACTGCTGCTGCATGTGCCATCATGTTATTTGTTAACAGCTGGACATTGGGGGCTGCCCCTGTAGCGCTGAAATAAAAATTCTCCCCTGGACATGGTCAGGAGCCACTGCTGCTGAAATCTCTGCTTGGCGTGGGTGCATATTGAAGTGCTTGTGTACCACAATGCAGGAGCCTCTGGCAGAAAGCAGTGCAGAAAATTCCTAGTTTGCCATGTTCTGGTGAGGCAAATAAATGCGCTGGCTACGCATCATCTTTCAGAGTACCTTCACATTAGGGGAGCAGGAGACTGAAATGATATGTCTAGTTTTGTGAAGCTAATTTTGTTTTGGAATAGGAGTTGACATCACAGATTGTTTCAACCTCAAATTAATGCTTCAGGTAATTCATGGCAATTATGACTAGTTCTAGCCACACTAGGGAAGGTGTGTGTATATACTGTGGTTCCTTGCGTTCTACCCTTTCTGTGGTTGAGTAGAGACAGTGAGGATATGTCTTTACTGCACAACTGATCCATATGGTTGACACCCTATTTAGGCTTGCTCTGATGAGATCATCCTTTACACACAACCATACCCATGTTATGATGAACTCATTCTTTCTGCAGCTGTTTAGATGTGTGAAGGTGCAGTTTTGAGCAAAGGTGAGACAGGATTCACTTTGTCAGTTACGGGGAAACTTTTTCTCCTTCAGGAAGAAACTTTTGGAAAAGCATTGAAGGACTTTATTTGAATGATTATTAAAAAAAAAATCATTTTTATAGCAATACAAGAAGCTTTCCAACAAAATGTGATTACAGCCTGCATTGTAACTTAATTTCTGTTTCACTGTGTCAGGTGGACCCAAACCTGGGTGCGTGATTTCTCTGAGTGATTGGTAGGGCCAAGTTAATGTTAGACCTAATATAATCATGTCTCTGAATTTGCTCTCACAGATCCTGTCAGGCATGCTTTACAGGAACAGATCACTTGGAGTCTGAATCTCTGCCAAGCCTCCATCTCTTAGGTAGTATGGCTGTTAGAAAGATAGGATGTGAATTCTGCATTGTGTGTTAAGATGGGACTTGCGAATCATGTCAGTGAGTTTCTGTGTTGTTCAGACACGCTAAAATTCCAAGTCACCAGTGAAGGCAGTAAGCCATTGTAATCACTGGAATAGCAGCCATTTGGCTTGAACATGTAAACAATGACATATAAACATTTCCATTGGATGGAGAAGTTTATCAGCAAGATGAGACTTCTGCATTTCTTAGAGATGATGCTATTTTTTTCTTCAGAAAATTTAGGACAGCAGTTTTGCCTGCATTGACTGTATAGTGAGAGGAAAAAGGAGTGTTGGAGGAATGTTTTGATTGTACTATAAGCAAAGAAGAACAAAAGCGTTTAGCTGTGGAATTTTGCCAGAAAATGTTTCAGTTATGTGATTAATCTTTGCTCACTCACTGCGATATAGAAGGAGCAGTAAAGAGCTTGTCTTTCATTACAGCTGTAAGACTAAATCTTTGTAAAGTCTGACTTGTTTTGAAGGTGGGGTGTGTCTGTGTTTTCTGTTGTTCTGTCTTCAAGCTGGATTGAAATTCCATGGGGTGACTGAATAAAGATAATGTTAGAAATGCATCTGCAGCATCTCTTAGCTTAATGGCACACGCATTAGGAAAAAAAAGTCAATGACTGTCCATGCCCATTGCAAACTAGTTTATCTCCTACTTGGGGTTCAGATGACTAAGCAGTGAATTGCAGGATGTGAGACTTTAACTGCCTGAGATTGAGCAGGAACTTCCTTGGCAAATAGGACTGAAAGTTTCAAAGTTTCCCTTTTATTGTCCATAGTATGTGGAATAAAACTTCAGTTCTTAGTCGAGGCAGAAAGATAAATACATGCTGTCTTAGAGGATGAGTTATGCATGACAGAAAAGGATGTCTAGGCACCTGAGAAGGTTAATGGAAGTGCTGGGAACTTAGGTAAATAAACCAAGACAAGGAAGTTAGTGAAATAGTTTGTACTATTTTCTAAATGTGTGTTTGCATGTATACGCACACGCACACACACACATTCTTTTCTGAAGGATAATGGTAAGTTTTTGAAAGGTGCCAAAAATTACTGAGTGTCTCTGTGTATTTATATAGATATTTTTTATCTTCATGCATACCTTAAAAGATAAGACTTCAAGGTCTTCTATATTGTGCCAGGTGAGATGTCTGTCCAGCTTAGTGTCTTGTATTGGCAGGTAATGAGTGCCTTGGAAGGGATGTAGAACTAGGGCATACAGAGAGGTTCTTCCCCTTTCTGCTTTGCCTTGCCAGCTGATTAGGGATAGCTTGGTATGTTCTTCAGATTGAAATATTGAATTCATGTTTAACTGTTTTCCTATCTTTGTGGGAGACTGTCCTTGACTTTTCGAGTTTGTCCTTCTTCTGGAATTTGCAAAGTACACTGTAAGTGTCTACTTGGTGTTGTAGCCTTGCATCATTATTATGTTTTAATTACAGATTATCAGCTTGGCTACTTTGTTAAAGCAAAAATAATTACTTGTTATGGATTCTGACGTGAAATTAATTGTTTAAGTGGATGTAAGTAATTCCAAATATTGACTTGATGGCAAGTACTGTAAAAGGTAGCAATATGACTTCTTGATTCTGTGATAGAGCCATGCAAAATGTGTGCTGTCACATTTTATTCAAAGAAAAATTGAAACATTCTCTGAAAGAGATTGTAAGGGAAGTGTCTGAAGTAGTAGTGTCATAGAATCATAGAATCACAGACTGGTTTTCATTGGGAAGGGCCTTAAGATCATCTAGTTCCAACCCCCTGCCATGGGCAGAGACACCTTCCACTAGACCATGTCACCCAAGGCTCTGTCGATCCTGGCCTTGAACACTGCCAGGGATGGAGCATTTACTACTTCTTTCAGCAACCTGTTCCAATACCTCTCCACCCTCACAGTAAATACCTTCCTTATATCTATCCCAAACTTCCTCTGTTTAAACCCATTCCCCCTTGTCCTATCACTACAGTCCCTGATGACGAGTCCCTCTCCAGCATCCTTGTAGGCCCCCTTCAGATACTGGAAGGCTGCTCTGAGGTCTCCACGCAGCCCTCTTTTCTCCAGGCTGAACAACCCCAACTTTGTCAGCCTGTCTTTGTGACCTTACCTTTTAAAGTTTGTGTCAGTATGGTAAATACCTGCTCCTGCAAGTTGTTAAATGGAGGCGAGTTGACCAAGTAGATGTGCAGTTCATTACCTGTAGCTGCTTCGAAACAGCTTCCTTCTTTTATTTGTTTGGGATCAGCGACCTCTTTCAAATTTTGCAATGCCCTGATTATCCAGGTGTCTTAACCGCGATTGTTCTTTCTTCAGAAGAGACTAATCAGTCTAATTGGTCTTTTTCCTTCTGATGCTAAGTATTAGACAGCTCATTCTATTTTTTTTCCATTCCAGCTATGTTAATGCTTGTGTCCTGAGTCCATGCGTTGCAAGTTTGTATTTCGGGAGGTGCCTGGGTTCTTTTATTTTCTTTTATTGACAAAATATCATAGCATCTCAATTGCAGTTCTGTGCTTCTGGTGTCTAGGAAAGCCCTAAAGTCTGAAAATCTTAGAGGAGGAAATAGGATGGAAACACTGTGTTAAAACCTTCATATGATGATTTGTAGTTTTTTTAAAAGGTGGCTAAGGAAGTAGGAGTGAAAGTATGGCAACTACAAATCAGCTTCTCACTGTTTATTGCTGTCTCAATAATAACCTTCTAAAGTCTCCAAAATAATTATTTTCTAATCAAGTTCTGCTGTGCATGCCTGTTAAAACTGTATTGCCAGAGAAAAGTGGTGTGTTAATTCGGTACGTTTGTGAGTTTGTCTTAAGGTGCTCAAAATGTCTCCCCTTCCCTTCCTTTAAAATGGGATTCCCATTACAGTCCTAACAAGTGATTTCAGTACAAGGACGGGAAGACTAAGTATGTGATTTTGTGGGTATTCTGGCTTAGTAAATCTCAAACAATGCATTCTTCATAACTGACAAAACAGCAGTCCTAAACTGAAAGTTCTGCTCTGCAAGTAGCACAGGTATGTGTATACAAGTGTGGCAACCTTTTCAGTTCAAATTCTGTTGTGTGTGCCAAATGAATTAGATTATAAGAAAAAAGAATCCTGGGTAAAGTACTTTGCTCCTTACTCTTAAAGGAGAAAATAGGTGTGGTGGTTGTTTTATCTTATTTACTTATTTTTTTTTAATTTTAAGATCTCAGTATTTATCCCGTTTTCCCTTTCAGTGACTGAGGAGAGAGCTGCTGGCATGGAATTGAGCTGGGTTTGCCCGTGGGAACTGTGAGTAAGGTATGTATTATGTTGTATTTGTTGCCTTTAGTCTGCACCTTTTCTTATGTGCTGAATTGAAAACTGCTTGCGGTCATTGAACATGAGGGGTAGTAGTGTATTAGAGATGAAATATTTTGAACTTGTACTAGCATGAGATGTGACAGCTGTTCTGCAAAAACTTTATGGTGTAAGAGTATAAATGACACACTTGTCCGCTTCTCACTGCTGCCTAGCAATGTCAGACTAGTCACAAGTCAGCTGGTGGTTCTGTGTTACAAACTTTTATTCAGTGTTACTGATCCTTGGCTCACTAGACTGATTTATTTAAGTATATAAAAGCAGGCAATTATATCTATACAGTCTGCAAAACTGTTACTGAGCTTACCATGATACGGCAGCACTAGAGAATGATACGTTCAGATGTTATCTGTGGTCCCAGGCTGAATCTTATAGTAAAGAATAGAAAATGTTTTAATCTATTCTAGCAGCAGAACAGAAGTCTTGGTTTAAATGTCCTTCATGTGCTGCCTTCTAGTATTGTTGCTTTAAAATAAAAAGTCGTGAAGGTTGAATTTAGTATCCTTTGAATTGGCAAAGAATAGCACTGTCGATTCTCCAACCCCTTCACCATTTTCTTTGCCCACATTCATTAAGGAGCACTTCTTGAGTACTTAATACTTCTTTTCAATAAATTGGTTAGACAAGACAGTAATACTGATATATGCTTCTCTCTGAATCACTGAAAAGAAAAATAAAAATCTTACCTGTTCATCAATAGTGGGGATATCCAAGGGTGGAAAGTCAGCTTTTGTAGGGAAAAAAGGGAACAGAAGATGTAGTAACTCAGTCTCAGTTGCTGGCTTTCCACTTAAATGAATGTCATGCTTGGTAGCTGCATTAGGAGATGACAATAAATTCAGAGAAATTTGGATTCCACATCCAGTGTCCATTGATGGGAAGGGTAAGCAAAGTCAGTTCAATTTGGTTTAATTTCTTGTAGACAAATTCCAACTGTTGTGACTAAAGAATGTGACGGGGGTCAGAAAACTCCTTGCAGACTCTGTTTAAGACTTTGGTTTCACACTGTGCCTAACATAACTGAAAGCTGTCACTTTTCAGTGGGCCTTGTTCCTCTGTTGTTTTTTTTTTTTTTTTGTCATGTTGTGGGGTTTTTCTTGTTTGTTTGTTTGGTTTTGGTTTTGTTTTTTTTTTGGGGAGAGTGGAGGATGAGATCTAATAAACCTGTGGTTGCAGGGTTCAGATTGCTAGCACAATGGGAAAACAAGTATGTTTCAAGATGTAGTGTTCCATCAGAATATCAAGCTGAATTGACTTGTTCTGTGGCTGTGGAAGCACTAGGTAAGAAGAAGAAGTGACAATTTCAAACTGAGGTGAAGTGGTACAATATGGTTATACACTCTCAGTCACAGCCCATGATCAGACTGAATCATATAAAATGTAAAACTATTTCCTTACACACACAAAAGTTGCAAAAAATACTTGCTGTAAACTCCTGTAAGATTCTTCAGATCTCCTGTTTTGCCTGCTGCTTTGTGCTGACATGAATGCTTGTGCTGGAAACTGAACTGAAATATGACTACTTTACCTTTGTCTTATTTTTTAATTTTCAAAATTTATTTTCTTTTATTTTAGTCTACATTGGTTCTCTGAGCTATGTTTCCTTGCCCAAGACACCACTTTGTTATGCCCTAGCAAATCCCGTTCTTGTCCCAAAGTTCAAGTCTTCTGCATTTGTAAGCGTGTTGTTTCTTGTGAGGTCTTATTCCCACTCTCCTCTTGTCCAGTGACTTTCTTGTCCCAATCTGCCCTAAATTTGCTTTCAGCATGAGTTCCTTCATACTTTCTCAGCCCCATAGTTTTCCTGACAAGAATTTCCAAGTTAAAGCTCACATCTGGCTGCAGTTTGTCAGCATTCCCTTTTCTAGTTTGCTGCAGCCTCCCTGCTTCCACTGGTTGTTGGCATCTGTTGCCACATGCCTTTGCTGCTGGCTGAATCCATTGCTTCATCTGCTTGCCCCTTTGGGGTGGGGAGGAATGCTTTGCCTCTGACTTGAAGGAAACTTAAAAAAATGCATCAGACAGCAATTGCAAGGAAGTCAATCAGAAGTCAGTGTTCTAAACAAACTGTAGTTCATAATGTGGTTCTTTGGCACCAGTGCAGGCTTAAACAGCTTGTTCCCTTTCGCGGCTCCCTGTTTTGCTGGCATAGCTGTTTTGTGGCCATGGTGAGCCACTCTGGGGAACGGATCCTTCTGGAAAGAAGTGCCTTTTTTTCTGGATTATTTTTCATCTGGTCCAGTACATGTTGTGTCCATAACATTTATGCTAATTTCACAGTGAGGAAGGTATGAGAGTAGGAATGTGTAGCAGACTGCTGAAGTTGGCACCACTGCTAGATGTCTAAGTGTGCTCTTTGGCATTACAGTTGAGTTGATTTTTGGTGGTTTTTTTGTTTGTTTGTTTTTTTTTTCCCCCTTTTTTTTTTTTAGTGAACTGCTGTTATAAAGGCTGATCAAACCTCTACATAGCTGTACGCTCCTGCTTCTTCCTTTGCATCAGAGCTAGTGGTTGTGCAGCCATAGGGCACAACCAGCTAGCTGACTGATCCTGTAGAAAATGGTTTCTGATCTTTTGCAGAGTTAATCATCTGCTGGTTCAGCTGACCTGAGTCACCCCTTGGGTGCACACTCATTAGATCAGACAAAAGGGAAACAGCAGGAACAAATAGGTTGGTAGCAGAAGGCTGCATTCCTCTTTTAATTATGATGTTGAGCTATATCATGACTAAGAACTAAAATATACCAGCATGCCCATTGACACATGAGACCTAGATATCCCATCTTTTTTTCTGCTCTCTTTTGTTACTTGAACTTCAGCAGAAATTTTTTTTTAAGGCTCAACATCATCTTAGAAGGACGTCTTCCTCATTCATGCTTTGAGTTTAAGTAAGAACTTCAGAAACTAGGGGGGAGTTCATTCTTTTTGAGCAAGGATTGTTTATTATAAATATCATTGTGATTCTTAAAACTATCTTTGGTATTATCAGAGTTCCTTGAGCTTGAAAGCCACAAAGTTCCTCCAAATGCATATTGAATCATGAAAAGTATTTCTTAACATCTGGAATGCTAAACTACATTTCTTAGCCTGCTGTTTGTGGTTTTAAGAAATTTTGATGTTTGCTGATGATTTTTCAAGATCTCTTAAAGACTTTCTATCACTGCTGGACTGAGTGAAACAAATGCCAGTGGAGGAAATGCTTAGGGCTTGAGAAATATGGTTCTTGTTGCGTGGTTGTTAAAATAATGTCTACAGCTGAGATTATGCAGTGGATTGCCTTGCACTAGATATGTTCTTTGCATCTTTTACCCTCTAGTCCTAGCATCTCTCTACAGCTGTTCATGCCTTTTGCTTGGTGACATTTCTTGCCATTTTCTTGTTGACCTGAGCATGTTTTTTGACTCTTGTACTGATAGATTTGCTGGAGGTGGTAGAGATTTCTGGTGATGATTCAAAGATGTCCTCTTTTACTGTAATGTTACTGGCACATTATACATTCAGATTCATATCCTTTTGCTCATATAGAAAGTTGTGCTTATCCATGTTTTACCAGCATCTTTGTTCATGTGTTGTAATCTTTGCATGTTTTGGCTATGTAGGGCAGTGGCTTGTGGTCATGGTAAGATTGACAGTTTACACCTTCAAATTACTGTTCTGTTTCTAATCCAGAATTAATTTAGTAGGTATTTGACTGCTTTTGCCTTCCCCTCCCTTACTGTGAAAGTGAAGGAAGTTGATGACTTGTTGATTTTGCAGAAAACAATTGCAAGTGGAATTCATGTATTAAAATAAAATTCCCTAACTGAAGACAGTCTCTTTTTAGTGGTCTGTGTAGTTTGCTTTCTTAACTTGAAGTGGTTCCTGAAAACCAAGCTATTACACTCTCAGGGTACAGTCTTGGTGATGCTTGCCTTATTGCTTAGTGTATTGTATATACGTTATGGACAGTGTCATCAGTTTAACTCTCAATTAACTGGAGAAGTAATTATAACAACAGTTGTGTGCCTGTGTTAAGCTAACTGACAGGAAACTGAAGTAGTTTTTTGTTTTTAATGACACGACCTTGAAGGTGTTCCTGTTGATGACATTTCTTTTAATATCTGAAGATAAAAGGACTGTCTCTCACTCTGATTGTTATAACTTCTCAAGCTAATATGATGCTTCAGCTGCTGATTTCGCTTCTTTTGGGTAATTCTTCTGATTTGTGATGACCTGGGGGTTTTGTTGCCTTTGGATGTGCCATGGCATCCTCTTCCTCTCTTCTCACTCATTTCAAAGATTCATCCACTTAAAGCCATTTTGCCCCACAATTGCCTCTTCTCTTGGCTGGATGGTCTCAGCTGGCATAATCATCTAGCAGAAGGCTGCTCTTAAGTTTAAAATAAAAACCTTCTGTCTTCTCAAAATAGCCCAGATGTACACACATGCACTTGCTCTTAGGTGCTGGAGGTTGCTTAGCAATTCTTATATTGGTAGGAAATTGCTATTACCCTGGTAACACAGTCCCAAAATGCAAACAAGGGAAAGCTGTTTATAGAGATGTCCTTGCTTCATTTGGGAATTGTGCTCTTTATTTTTTTTCTTTCATGTACCTCTCTGATCTTTACTTCTTCTGAGTTTCTTTTTTTTTGCATGTGCTTCTCTCTGGTTATTGAGGTTTCATGTTAGGAAAGGTGGTTCCTTGGTTCATTTGGTTCTTTGGTTCATTTAAATACTGACTGTCAAGATTTTGATGATGCCACAAGCATGTAAATATTGCCAAAATTGAGAGAAGTCTAATGCATGTAGACTTAGTGCATGTGTCCAAGTCCTATGTGAATGTTGGATTGATTGAACTGTATAACACCACTGTAAGGTGACACTGCTACCAAAAGTAGCTATCCTGATTTCTTCTTTTATTATCTTGTCTCTCATTTTTCCTTATGCTAACCTAAGTTTTTTGGGTTGCTGGGTGGCAAGCCAGATCAGAAAGTGACTAATGCAGCTTAAAACTAGTAGTCTGTGTGTGTGTGGCCAGGTCAGATTTAATACAGATCAGTTCCTTGATCTGGTTCAGCCTTTGTTGGCCCACAGGAGTTGAGGAGTGAGCAGGCTGGACTGTTCCTTTTGTTGGCATTGCCAGTTCAGTGTCTAACCAAAGGATGTGGTCTTATAAAGCTGAGTTGATCTAAACTTGCTCTTGCCAAGGGGGAGGGCTTGGATGCCTTTGTTGCTTCCTTGTGCCGATGTTGGTGCTTGTCTGGCCTTATGATGGGATGATTAATGAAGGTGAAATGGCAAGAACCTAATCCTAATCCCTTCTCCCCCTCCCAGGTTTCTTTTTACTTTCTTTTTTACTTCTTTTACTGAACTAGTTTACTGTGGGTCAGACAGGTTTCAGCACTACTGTGTCTATTTTGTTTCCCTTTCACCTCTCAGGCTTTGAGCTATCCTTCAGTGATTCTGGATGAGCAGCTTTATGAGAAGTTTCTATAAGTAATTTTGTCATACAGTAAATGCAAACTAGGATACTTTTTTGAGCAAGGTGTAAGGTAATCAGGTTTACTGCATTATGATGTTGCTATGGCAAGAGGATAAACCTAAAAAGCTACCATGTAGAAGCTGCAGAACAATTTAACCTTTGTAGCTTGCAGGTTTGATAATCTTCTTCCAAAAATTCTCATTGGCTGTGGTTCTTGATCTTCTACCTCATGCAAAATTGACTCTGCCTTGTTTGTCTACCTGAAATTGAAATCTCTTAAATGCCTCCAGTAGTCAGAAAGGGGTAGAGATAATTTATATACTTGAGTTGCGTCTAATCTCTCTTTTGAGCAGCTCCATCTTCTTCCTAGTGCTGTGGTCTATGCTTGCATTGTTGTGGCAGTGTTTTAGTGCTTTATAGCAACCTAATTTGGACACCCCTAGCTCCTGAGAGCTCGCTGTTGCCCCTGCATGGTGACACAGCTGTGTGTGTAGTTCGCAGTGGCCTAGGACTGGGAAACTGATTTTGCTGAATACCCAGGAAAGATAGCTGTCTTTAGCTAAATTGATTCCCCAGTGAAAGACGGGGCAGTGTAGGGACAGAACAGAGTGGCTGGACAGTGGGGGATTTGAGGGTTGCTTAAGCTGGTGTTGCTGCTGTAGAACATCTGTGGAATCGCAGCCACTCTTGTCCTGGAAGCAGCTGGGCCAAAAGTAGAAAAATGCCGTGATAGAAATCTGCTGTCTGGTTAGGCAACAAACAAATTTTATTACAAATCCTGAGGGCACTCACCCTGAAGCCCTTATTTTGAGGTTAAGGAGTACTTGTTCTTAATACTGTACATTAACTTCTGGATGAGTCACTTGAAGATTGTGTGGCACGTTTCTTTATGGGAAAATTTCTAGTCTGTTCAGAAATGGCATGAAAACAAACATATTAAAATTTTAATTGGGTTCTAAATATTAATGCCTGTAGCTAACTGATTGATCATTCTACAATGATATTCTACAATGACAGTTATAGAGTGGTGTAACTGTCTGGGAAGTCTAAAAACAGCCTTACTGTTGATTGCGGGAAAGGATTCCATGCCTTTCACAGGACATCCATATTATGTAGCATGGATGATTATAAATCCTCAAAGCATCTTATAAATCCCTCTATGTCCTCATCAGACTTTTAATTGAAAACATAAATATCAAACTCACCCAATTATAGCTTTTTCTGTAGTCTTGTGGACCAGATGCCTGTTTTTTAAAGCGGGGATATGTTGCATGCTGAGATTTGGCATTGCTCTGGAAAATGTTCTCTTTCCCTTAGGCAGAGGCTAGATGTTTGAATGTACTCATGGTGTAAGTTTGTTCTCTCCTCTGTGCTCTGCTGGCACAAGCACTGTTAGTGTGTAGCTGCATGGCAAACTGCATCAGGGTCCTGGTTTACCTGGAGTGTGAACCAGAAAAGTAGCTTTTACACTTGGATCATTTTTATCATGTGTCACTGCAGATTCTTGTGCTGGCCTGAAATGGGAGGGAATGTGGAGGAAGGAGAAGGCAAACTTGTGTGCAAGCACTGATTTCTTGCTGTGTTTTATGCTGTAGCTTACCACTGTGCTTTTGCAGAAAGGGTGTAGTTTCAGTGGCCTTGCTAATGCGAATACAGCTAGATTAGGGAAATAGATTCTGTTTTACAGCATGGGTGTTAAAATGGTGTTTGAAATGTGTTTTTCCTAGTTTATGTGGATTACAAATTCCTGTTTAAAAGAAAATCCAGTATGTTAGAAGTTCCTAAGTACATTTGCTGTTTACCTTGTTGAAGCAGATCTTACTTATTTGAGACATATCAAGCTTTTTTCTCCTCCTCTTGGAAGAGGAGGGAACTCTTTCTTAACTTGGATAGATTGAGAAAAGTAGGTTGAGTCTCCTGCCATACGAAATCCTGGCAGGGTCTGTCACTTCTGGATTTGGGCCTGGCTGCACTTGTCCTCCTGCATAAGCTAACCTAACCATCATGTGCTACTAGGCAACGTGTAATATCTGCAGTACGTATCTTCTGATAAAATAGTGAGGCTTTGGCTTCTCTAAGATGGTGACAGCCAGCCTCCTAACTGAGCAATTACTCTTCCTTTCAGGCCTTTTCCACAGGTCTCCCATCCTACAGGGACAGGGCCTGAGGCCAATTATATTGGTCATCATTTAACTCCTTCCAGCCTTTGCACGGATTATTATAGTTTACCACACTCTTGTTATTCTAAGTCTGTGATTTAAGGGTGTGTATTTCCAGGTGTTCTGTATCCATTATAAGAAGAAGAAGGGCAGAATTCCAATTTTTTCTCTTTGCAGATTACTGTTAAAATTTGCTCTCAAATGGATATGACTGATGTTTGCTTTGGACAGGGACTATATTAAGGAAGGGGTAGGCACTTTCTAGCCAAATTGAAGCAAATACTTCGTATGGCAGTAAGGTTTGGCTTGGTCTCATTTGTTTTGTTGTAACAAGCACCAGCTTCGGTTGGTGGGTTTTGTTATTTTTTTCCATCCACTGTTCTTTTTCTTGCTTCTCTTCAGATCATGACATAAGGTCCTGGGAATGAATGTATGACAACATGGATGAAATAGTGCTTATTCATTACCAGTAAATACTTACTGTTGCTTGAATATACACTAAACAAATTTTTGAACAAATGTACTGCCGCTTACAACTTTGTTCTGGGTATTACAGAGCAAACACGAGTAATCAGCAGAAGCATGAAACTGAAATGGAAGCGGGGAAGCTGACTTGTAGAGCTGCTTTATCAGCTATAATGTGTTGATATTGTCACACTCAAGTTAATTATGAGTGTTAAGTGGTGAATACTTAATAAACAGCTATTTTCGAAACTTGTTCTGAGTTTATGCCTTCTAATTGATTTCTGAAGGATTATCCTGATGGTTGTTACTTTGCTTCTTTGCAGTTTTCTTTACTTGCATCTTTTTGAAGCTGAAAGCTAGCCTCTGGAAACACCTTCTGCTTGGTAAATTACTACAGTGCAGCAGTTATGTAGTGGTAGTCTTCTGAGTTTAGAGTGGTTGAAACAGCAGCATATTAAGAAGCAGGAGACTTCCATCTTCATTAATCAAACTCAAGTATGATTTGTCCTTGTATAATGTCTGTTACTGTTTAAATGTTGACAACAATAACCATTTCACCAGATTTCCAGCTGGTTTGTTTCTCTTTAAATTACTGAATGGAAAAGACTTTTAATTTTAACATAGTTGTGGCTTTTAAATACTTATTTTAAGAATTATGGAAATATCATAAAACAGTTAAAAATTGTGTATTTCAGTAAGTCCTTTTATATAGTGCACATTTTGGTTACTGTAGCTGAGGTTTTAGTCAGAAAAGCTTTTTTTATGTAGAAATTTTTTCTTGCTTTCATTTTCACAAATAGCGAACGGGGAAGAGGGAACAGATCAAGAGAGTTATTTATTTTTTTTTAATTAAATGCAGTTGATTTTACTTGGAAATCCTCATTTGTTGTACTCAGCTGTCCTTCCAGGTTTATTATGAAGGATTAGTTTATCTGACTGGATTTCATATTGACAGTTGTCCTGTTAAAACACTACTGTTGGTATAAAAGGACAGTAATCTAGAGTTCAGCAAGGTTCTAGATAGGCTGACTTCACTGGACCAAGTTGATGTCTGTCTTCTCATGACTGGGGTCCTCAAGTACAAAAAGTTGAGAATGTTCTACTTATAATAATCTGTAGTTTCATTAGTAGTTTCTGTGGTGATGCTGTTGGAGGTTTATGCACGTTTATAAACTGCTGACTTTAGCAAGTTTCAATCCGTAGTTAGCTTTGAATTAATGATGATAACACAAATGCTCTGCTAAAGAACATGTCACTCCAGAATATGGAGATGCCATCATGAACTGGACGTATGGGTTAAGACTCATGTGAGATTTATTGTTTGGTTTTTATCTGGTTTGTCTTGCAGGTTGCCATCACGAAAGCCAAAGTGGATTTCTCCGGTGTGGTGTGCCTGCCCCCTTCCGTCATTGCTGGAAATGGGCTGGACGGAGGAGGGGCTGGCGAAAATGATGATGAGCCAGTGCTGGTGTCGCTTTCGGCGGCCCCCAGCCCTCAGAGCGAAGCTGTTGCCAATGAGCTGCAGGAGCTCTCCTTGCAGCCCGAGCTGACCCTCAGTCTCCATCATGGCCGAAACCCCAACCTCCCTCCACTCAGTGAAAGAAAGAATGGTAAGTGGTACAGTGCACTCATGTCTTGTGGAGCATGTCCTCACCAAGGAAAGTGCTGTGGTGTTGTCATCGTATGTGGTCTCATGACAGGCCTGTTTCTTATTGCTTATTGCAATGTTCTATTTGCATGAAGAACTGCATGATAATCTAGAGTTGACAAAAATGATTTACATTGTTCAATGGGAAAGATTGATGTTACAGGCTGTGGAAGTTCCAGAGAGCTCCAGTGATAAATACTTTAGATTATTGTTTTAGGTAAATACCAGCCACAGCTTCCATGTACTTTGTGGTGATTAGATGTTGTATAAAGCTGAGACAGAAAGTCAAAGAAAGTGTTAGCTCATCTTCAGACTGTAACCATCTCTAGATTTTTCTTTGCCCCTTTGGTCTGAAGTTACCAAGGGTAAGTAACTTCCTCAATGTAAATGTCTGAAAGATTCCATCAGATTTGTTGGAAGGAGAAGCAAGACCTAGTGTTAAAAATGAAATATCTCAGTAGGCCTTCTAATCCTAGAGTGAGAATGACCTGCCTTTATTTCTAAAGCTAGGGACAACTATGGTATAAATCCCTCTAACCATTTGGTGGATAACAGAGGGGTGCTGAAGCATAGGGTCATTTGGTGACCAGAATTCCTGGTTTTGGAAAGCTGTGAACTGTCTGAAGCTCGTGGTCACCAGGCTGCCATGACAGCCTTTGCATTTTCAGCCCCATCCTATGACAAACCGATGAAACCATTGGATAAGTGGTGGCTTCTGTTCATGACTTCCTCATGATCTCCCTTCACCCACTGGGGTATATATGTTGTGCGCTCTTCGCAATATGGAGGTCTTGCTACAGTCTGAATTCTTGCTACCAACTTCACCTGCAAGATACTATGGATTAAAACATGATTGGGTCCTGGGTGCCTTATAATGTTGGGCATTATACGTTGCATTTAACGTATTACATAGAGTTTCATCGCACAGCAAGTTGGAAATGCTGGGGAGGTTTGTAGTGGTCTTATAGTCAGAACATAATGCTTATGGTAAAGTTATTTAGAATATATGAACTGTAGGACAGTAATTTGGACTGGAGGGATACCTCACTTGACATGCCATTAGTTGCCTCCAGAAATTGAGCATGTCCTTCTCTGAACAGTTTATCAGTATTTTCCTGGTTGGAAGAATTAATTAACTTCAAGCACAGATATGCTTTTTTAAGTGGATAAAAAGTTTCTCTGTTCATATACATTATGCCATCTTTAGGTGATTACAGTCATGTTTACAAGCCTTAAAAATAGAGAAGCTATAAATTGCAAAAAACAGAACAAAAAGCTTCTGATCCTTAATGATTGCAGTCCTCTAAGTATAAGAGAGAACATATAAAGCTATAAGTGGTGTTGATAAATAAAAGAGAACAAATTGGAATATTAGCATGGTAGACTGTGATCTGAACACACCTCAGCTAGTGGCATTCTTGGGCATTTTATATTTATAAAGACAAGGAGAGATTTCAAATTAAATTTAACTAAGGTAATTTGGAAACTCTTAGAGGGCTTGAAGGTAGCATGAGAAAAGCATAGGAGCCTTTGTTTCCAAAACCTGACAGCTGGCCACCTGCAGGTGACATGGGGATTTTAATGGAGGCAGGGTTCTTCTCTTTTAGTAAGATGTGATTAAGGGTCCTGAATTGAGAAGCAGCAGTTTATCCTTGATGCCACAGGGAAGGGAATGGGTAAAGAGCACCTTCTTAGGAAAATGAAACTTGTAGCCTCAGTTTAAAGTGGTTACTTTGAAGAAGGGCAAAGCGGTGTTGTTACGGGCAGAGGAAAGGCTACTCAGAATTTAAGTCTTTATAGGATTCATTTGTTTAGATAGGTTTTAAAGTTGGTATCTTAAGGCTATTTTACAGAAATAGTTTTTCTTCATCAGAATAATGTTATTCTTATGGACTCAACCTTGAAGCTGTGTCACTGTGGGCTGCAAATCTTGGCTGAAACAGGTAAAATAGAGTTGGGCTTTAAAAATATTTGGAAAGGAATACCTCTGCCCGTGCCTTTTGTCAAAGAAAATTAGGATATTCCCGGAAATGACTCATTAGGTGGGTCTCTTCAGAGCTGATTCTTTATCAGGGCTTGGCACAATAGTGGGAATTTTACTGCTGAAGGCGCAGCTTCTCAGACAAGGCATTAAGTCCAAAGTCCATGATCTAGGCTACGGAACAGTTATCTTCAGAGGCATACAATGGTCTTTTCTCCTAGGCTACAGTATGTTGTTATGTGTTGTTTGTGTGTATATTCATTAAAGTATAGTGGGACTGAAAAGTACTGTTGAAATATGGTTATCTGCAAACTGTTACAGCACAAAAGGAGACTTGGTTCATTGAGCTGATGAGAAACAAAGCTGGTACATTTTGAATGTATGGGAACTTTTCAGTTATCTTGGGATAGAGGTTGTATGGCTGTTGGAAGCTGCTGAGCTTGTTAAAGCTTCTTTTAAAAATGTGGTATATCTTTGTTGTTGTGCCTTTGGTGTATGTTAAAAAACCTTTAGAGATGATTTGCCAGTTAGGATGGCAATCTGCTTAAACATTTGATCAATCCAAAGTGGTTGTAGAAGTGTATCTTGGGTATTGAAACTGCTTCTGTGACAACTTGCCAAATTCAAGGTATGAGGAAGATTGAAGCCAAGTGGCAGTGGGAGGGAAGGAGATGGTAAATAAGAGGCTTGCTGGAAGCTGCCTGTCTGTGTCAAGGGGTCTCCTGTTGGCAGTTCTAGGCAGGCATTGCTGACTCACAGCTTGAATAACTACTTAGTCTGAGCTCTTATAACAGCTTAACCCTTTGTGTAACGTTTGCTTGCAGAAGACTTCATCTGTAGATGTCTGTAGAAAAACATTACATGGATTTGCACTGAGTTTGTACTTCAGACCACGGTTCTGGAACGTAAACTGCTAGCAGAGTTAAAATAGAAAGCTCTTTGGCATGTGAAGTATCATGGAATTCTATATCCCATGGGAGAAGTGGGAATGCAGGCCTGTATGCATGTGCTGCCATGTGTCCTAGGACAGCAAATTCCTTTATCTTCCTTTTGTTCCCCCCCCCCCCCCCCCGAGAACTGAAGGGCAGCAAGAGACAAGATTTTCTTGTGGGTTGTTTGTTTTTTTTTTTAATTTATTTTTATTTTAATTTTTTTCCTCCCCTGACCCAGATTCCTCTTCATATTCTTCTCCGTTATAGGTACAACTTGTAGGTGTGTGTACCAACAAAGATAGGTACCCCTAGAGAGATGGGTTTAAAGACCTTAAACATCTTGACTGAATAGTTGTTATTAAGTTACACTAAATTAAAATGCAATAAAGCTGTTAAAGATATGTGTGAAGTATTGGAGTGTAATAGATAGGAAACAATTCCCTGTCATTTCAGTGGAAGGAAACCTTTTGTGGTAAGGTGATAGTAAAATATTTTGACACAATTATTAGGTTCTATTCAGACATCAAGCTTGATGGAACACTTAAGATGTAGTTATTTAATTTGTCTTTGTGCATCCCAGTGGATTTTCTATCCAAAATTCGCATCCTTTGTCTTTTATTTTAATCCATGTTCATCAAGACTTTAACTGTGAGAGATTACCTGTGACTGACTCATTCATTGCCACACAAGGCAAAAAAAAAAAAAAAAGTCAGTGCAAAGTCATCTGAAGCTCTTCAGTGTATCTTGATTTTTCTGTCAGTTGTACTAAGATGCCAAGATAACTTTTCCTAACCCATAAGGCAGGGTTAGAGCAAGTCCCTGATAAATGTAGTTACGAAAAAAGAGGAAAACCAAGTGAAAAACCAATACGCATCTTACGCAGATTGATAATTTCTGATCAAAACTGACCTTCTGTTTAACCTTCATTTGAAGTTATGATAATTGATCCTTTAGCTTATTGACCTTCTCTCTTGACCCATTTTCCCCAGGTGAATCCATAGTTACCTTTGTTGAGAGGTCATGAAAAACACTGTTAAAAGCCTGCAGCAGTCCTGGTTTCTTCTTACTTTAGGCTTGTTTAAGATCGGGTAACATTCTTTCAAATGAATTGTTGCATTTTATGATTATAGGTTTGGGTGAAACTTGTACCAGCTTGTCAGTTGGGGTTTACGTGATCTGAAGTGTCTTCTACGAAGTACTATATGAACTGGAGGGAAAGAGACTAATTGGAATGTGTGGAATTTCAGTATGACTTGAAGTCATGTTAGAGGCATGTGCTTTACGTATCAGAAGGTACTCCTGTTACTGTAAAGACTGAGTACTGTATGAAGCATGATATTCATTGTTGCCACATAAGCTGTTGGTGATTATACTGATCTACAAATTGCAGAGCTGATCTTCGAAATGTTTCGAAGGAGCTAACGTAGTGCCGATGTTCCTATGCCCATTTACTGTTAAAAGGCAGGAATGATATTTTAAGTATTTAGTAGGACATATAATTTCACTTCAAAGAAATATGTATATTATTGCTTCTATAGTTCTTTTATTGGGTTATACGTTACTATCTCCCTCCCTTTCTTTCCCTTTTCCATCCTGTATTGTCATTACATTGAATGCAGTTAGATTCAGGATTCATTTCAAGTATAGCTTATTACAGAAGCTTTACAGATTCTAGAGCTGCCAACTTGCTACTGTAATTTTTGAAAGCATTGGTAATGTTTTCTTAAAATCATGTCATAAACTGTCCTTTAAAAAAGTGACTTGTGAACTCATTTAAGAAATCAGTCATGTTCGTGTATCAAAAAGGGTGGTATTTTGTTCCCAATAAAGGGTTTTAAAGGATCAGGATTATTCTGAAATTATTTTCTTAGGTTTTTTTTGTGGATTTTTTTTTGTTTGTTTGTTCTAGTGATCTCTGGAATAGTGACTTAAAGTTACATCTAAATACCAAGTAATGACTTACATGTGAAGAAGATTCAGTCTGTAACGAAAGGACCAAGTCTATAACAAAAGGCCTAAGAGAGGATAGACATAGCTTTGTATGTTGTCCTTCACGCATGCTCCACTGAGGCTTGCTGTTTTCCCTTGTACGTAAGGGGAATGGTTGTTAAAATAAAAATGAGTCTATCTTGGATATATTTGCCTTAAAGGCAAATAGTTATGTCCCAGGAGACTATAAATTTAGCATACTGTCTGAATGTTTCTGATAAAGCTGCGAGATTCAGAGCATGATAGAAATGACTGGCCTGTTGCTGATGGGAACTACTAAACAGTTGAGAAGTGGTAATCACTTGCAATATTTAAAACAAACTTTTAAATAGTGACAGGGGAATTGTTGAGCTGGAAAGAGTAATGCTAAAGGCAGCTTTAATGTGGTGGCTTTAACAGGTTAGTTCTCCGCACAGTTTTTGTTTGTTCCTCATCAAGTTAACAAGATTAATGCCCTTCTCCAGTCACTGGTTTGCAATATTCCTCTCCTTTCTGTTTCTCCATTCCATTTTCTCTCTTATTCCACTTTGTCTTTAAGGTTTCAAGATTCAGATCTGATGGATGAACATTAAAGATAGGTATTTAAAAAACATTCCTTTTTCATGAATTTAAACTGCTTGCTAAACAAGTCAGGTGCAGATCTGGGCAGCTGTTTTGTCTGTGTAAGGACTTCTGTTACTGGTTTTGCTGTTTTAAGTATGAAGGGTAATAGCGGGGAAAGGAGGTCTGGCTCTTTAAAGGGAGAATGCCATTCAACAGGATTTTTTAGCCTGTTCTGCTTCAACAGTAAGTGGCTGCTTACTGCAGGAAAGATTGCACCATTGCACAACAGTCAGTTGCTTACTTGCACTTAGCAAAATGAATCCTAGCTTTGGGTGATAGCTTGTTTCTGTAGCATATAGCTTTCCTCATGGAAATGTCAAGTTTTCTGTAACTCGTTTATTTGGGGATACTATTGACCACTTCTGCAGGCTGTAACTCTGCTTTTGCCACAACCTGCGTTACCACAAAGTATAATGAAGAAATCTCTGTCCAAAGACATTTGGGAGTGAAATCTTAACCTTCCTTCCTGGTCAAGTAGGCAACATGCTTTAAGTTTCATCTCTGTTCATGGTCACTGACAGTGCCTGTCTACATACTTGAGGGAGTTAAGTGATATTCCTAGATGCTGTAAGAAAGATTTGCTTTCCACTTTACTCTTACTGCTTCCCCTTATATTTTCACCACAAAAATAAGCATATGTTCTGCTGAAAATTGATGTTTTCCTTTATTTATGGTGAATATGGATATTCATGGTAGGTGTTCAAGTGACTTGTTTTTGTCACTAGTGTCTAAATTCTCGGGATACAGTGCAACTCTGCAGTTTCATCCTGTAAGGATTGCACAGCAAGAATGGACATTTGGGCCTTTAATTTTTGCCTGGTCTAGCTGTGAATTTAGGACTGCATAAGGCATTCAAATAACAGCCCAAATGAGCTGTTTTTTGTCCTTTTGCAACACACTACTGGTGTAAGAAGTAGGGAAATCTGATAAATGCTACAATATCATCACTGTAAAGGATCTTCCTGTATTGTTTAAAGCTGTCAAATGAGTTTTTGCTGCCTCCTTTGAAGCCCCAAATGTGTTTGTGTGGGGAAAGGAAGGTATGTTGTTAAAACCTGCCATGCTTTTCACTCAGCTGTTGAGCAGCTGTTGGGGAGTTCTTGCATCTGAGTGCTAGAGAAGGCCTGAAGTTTGTTAAGTTTGGAGAGGTCAGAAAACAGCGCTAAAACAGTTTTGCACACTCAGTTACACATCTTCATGAATACTGTTGTGGCAGGAGAGGGATTCAGACTTGCTACAAAGGGATTTTATATATAAAAACTGGTCTGTCTTTGCTGCAGAGCTGAATATAATTTTGGGCTTTGTGCAAATACATAGTTACTTACTTAGATGACCTAATGAGAAATGACGATGAGCCTTGGGGAGAGCTGAGGAATAAGGGAAAGCAGCTCTGGGGACAGAAGTGTTGAAATTAGTTTGCTAAGATAATTAAATTATCTGTTGGGCAAATTGCTTGAGACTCTTTAGAGACTGAAATTGAATTTCCTTTCTGTTGGGAGCTAGAACCATCTAGTAAGGAAAGACTTCATTCTGTTTTTATCTTTTGCTCATGAAATATCTGACTGTAAAAGTTTTGTCCACTATCCCAAATAATTTGAAACTAATGATCTGGATGTGGCAAATATGGCTTTTTTTTAAGCTCTAGACAGGTTGGTTGGAGGGTGTGATGCACAACAGGGAAAGTCTGAAGGAGAAAGGGCATTTTGTTTGTTTTTAAGAAACAGATGCTATCATCTATTTGGATGAAGTTCCATTCTTTTCTTACAGTAGCTCAGTTTTAGTGGTCAGCAAGAAGAGTTGATAGGGATAGGGGAATAGTGTGATTATTCACAAAAAAGGCTGTTAAAGACTGAAGAAAAGTGACTGATCTATCAGCAGGATGTATATGTTTTGGGCCATGTTGTTTCAAAGCTGAGGATGTCTGCATGTTTATGTTAACACTGAGTCTCCTTGTCCTTGGAATGAAATTGCCTCATCAGCAGAGCCCCTTAGGGGATTGAAAGTCTACCCAAGACGTCATCCTTCCCTTGTAAAAGGGGGAAAAAACTGCCAGTTCTAATGTCTCTGACCCTTTCTTCTCCCCTCCCTTTTACTTACAGAGCATCGAGGGGTGGACCTTACTTCTGCAAACTACACATCCTGTGTTCCCCTTTGAGTATTCATTTTTCTCCTAGGAGTAATTTGATTCTGGGCTGTTCCAACTTGCCTGTAGCAAATAAGCAGAGAACTGCATGTTGAAAGACTGAGTTTTTTCAGTAGGCTCTATCTATCTATGTATGAAGAGGGGTCTTTAAGGGATAGTAACTGTTGAGAAAAGGATCAACATGACACTGCTGGAATCAGAAATGCAGATGACAACACTCCAATCAGGTATCACCCCAAACATATCCTACAGATAAATTTTGCTAGCAAATCATGGTTGCTGAACTATATGAGGAGTACCAGGAGGCTATGTGACTTTGAGTAAAGACAAATTAGAGAGCTGTGGTTACTTCATGTACAAGTTGCAGATGAATACTTGTTGGATGTTAAACACTGATCACTTAAGAACTTAATGAAATTAACTTTCTGTTCTTCATTAGCTGGTCCCCAGTGTTAAAGTGCCTCCTGAAGATTAAAAAACCCCAGTCAAATCTAAGGCTTGTTCTAAAGAAATTTCCTCTGTTTAGCTTTCAGCTGATTTATGCAGTTTTGCTGTTAAGAATAAGTTTAATTGAAAAATAATTGATACATTGAAGAGATTTTAAATTGTGTCATTTGGGAAATGCACTTCTGCTTTGAAACTTCCCAGTACTTGTTTTATATCTTGAAAGACTGTTTCCTTGAGAATGAAAATGATATTATGTGTCTGTGATGTTGCCCTAAATACTATGTTCTTTTTTGTGATGCTGTGCTTACCTGTTAGATATGTAGAGAGTTGCATTTCTGACATGTAAGACACACTAGAGAGAGAATTATCTGTTAATGGCAGTATGGTGTACTTCTGTGGGACATTTTTATCTGAGTCTTTAAAACATTCTGTAGTTACACTACAGAACTGTGGACACTTAATGAATACGTATAGGAGTGGCCTCTGTTCTATGGATGGGAACAGAGACTGTAACCTTGGTAAGATCTGACTGCAAACCAGCGGTGGCCTCACACCTTGGGTTTGCATTTGTGTACCTCTTGTACAGTGTTGCCTGTAAGCCAGCACATACGTAAGTGTCAAGACAGGCTTGTTCCTGAAAGTTAAATGCTTTTTCTTTTCCTTAAGTAGTGACTTTAAAAGAAACAAGTAAAACAGTAACTTCAGAGTTTAATACATTTTATTTTGTTTTTTACAGAAATTACTGGGTTTTTTTTACAAATTTACAACGTTGATTTCCCTAACTTATGTTCTGTAAAGTATCTGTGAAGACTGTGTATGTCTATAAAGTTCCTGTCTGACTTTTATTTTGTTGTATTCTTTGTTGTTTAGAAAACCAAAGTACATTTTGGGTTGGTTTTGGGGTTGTTACTTTTTTTTTTTTCCCCACCTCCTGTTGTAGATAGGAAAGGCAAGAGAGGTGTTATAGAAGAGCTCTATCTTATATGGAATACACATTTTTTTGTCTCACTTCAAAAGGTTATTTGGACACAATACATCATTCCTCTGGTTGTACCCTTTTAGTTTGTGACTTGTGAAGGTAGGTTTTAGGTGGTAGCAAGGTGTTTGGTATTGAACAGGGTATGTATGGCGAGACAGTATCATCTGTCTTCATTGTAAAGAAATTATTTTTTTTCCTTGATATGACACTTGTTGTGGAAAGGCCTGAAAAGGATCTCTACCTCAATTGGCTTTGTTCCTAGTAGGTTTTCTAATTACGGTAAATTTTTTTTGCAGACAAGAAAGAGCCATGGAATTTCCATTGCATGGTTCTTAGAATATCATGTACAAATTCAGTTCTGTGGAAATTCACAGAATAAAGTAAGGCTTGTTAAAATTAGGGAAATGGCCTTCATATTACTATTACTTTTTTTCAAAGCTCTATTTATGGCTGCGTTTCTCATTTCTTCCAGATTATAAAAACTTCCAAGGTTTGCATTTAATTCTGAGGGTGAGAGTTTTTCCCGTTAAAGAGTACTTATGTATAGCCTTTGCTTAAGTCAGCTAACTCTAGTCCTTGATTATGCAGTGGTGTTCTGCAGTGGTGAGGCAATTTCCTGGCAAGCTTAGCTTATCTAATGAGGGATACAAATTTATTGTACGTCTTCCATCAGTGCTAGCTCCGTTTTCTTCTAGATAAACTACTGCTGGAAAAATATTTAGCAAGAAGCAGACAAATGTTTTTGTAAAGGGAAATAAGTTTGGTGGGGAAATTCGGTATGACAACAGGATGGAACCATGTGTATAGTAAGTTTAAAAGATCAGTCTTGAATAATGTATTCTTGAATAATGTATAGAGTATTACAAGGTTCCAGATAAAAAAAAAATGGCTACTTGTTGAGCAGTTTGCTCTTAGCATCATCTTTTTTTTATTTAAAAAAGCCCGAATAGATTAATATTTAGTGACTTCAGCTCCTGTTGGTTGCTACTGTTATTTGGCATAGTGAGGTAATTAAGTAGTTTGCTGAGCGAGCTACATGAGACTTTTTAGAGACTGAAATTGGATCTCCTTTCTGTTGAGAGCTAGAATCATCTAATGAGGAAATACTTAACTTCTCAAAGCTTTTTGGTCCTGATGTTTGTCTTCAGAAGCCCTACTGGAAAGATGGAAACTAGAAATGGTTGTCCCAAGCAACTCCTGAAGGTTTCTGAACAACCATTAAAAGAAATAGGAAAATCATGGCCTAATCTGTGTAAATAAATTATCCTGGTAGAACTTGTACTGCTTGCACTCCATAGGTCAAATGTTCTTAAAACATGAAGGTCATTAGACTGTGCTTATTAATGCACGTGAGAAAATATTCCTAATATTTTAGAAGAAGAACTGAGGGGGGGAATATAATTTGACTATTCTGGGAACAGAATAGCTTAAGCAAGAAGGGACTGTTTCTTCAGAACAAAACATAAGTGAAGAAGGAACAATATATCTAGAGAAGTGTACATTGTATTAACCAGAAAAAATGAAACACACCTGTCAAACCAAAAATGATAGGAGTAAAAAAATTAATACAAGTGATGACAGCTGAGGAAGAAAAAGCAAAAGTGAAAATCAAGCTGAAAAGGTGTTCCAAAAAGGCAGTAAACCCAGAAAAATATGTGAAGATAAGAGCAGATAACTGCTGTATTTCACATCTCATTGGACTATTGAACTTCTTTGAAGTACTGTGGTATTACTGACCCAGTCATTCAAAGAGCAGTCATACACAATGAGGCAAAATTCCACATTCATTTTCAAGAATAGAGTTTTGGCAACACACCTATGCCAGTTTGCTTGTTGTTTTTCTCTTGAAAACAAAGCTGATGTGCAGGTCTATACTAAGCTCTTAGCAGTGGCAGCTCCCTTATTAGTATGCTTGTCCAAGAGTCGCTTCTCCTTTGACTTTCTCAGCATCTGATTCATTTGTTTTCTTTATATTTATTTGCTGATTCCCAAAGCTTGTTGTTTCCTTCCCATTATCTGCTACCTAATCTCCCTATGTAGCCTTTTTGTTCCACAGAAGCCTTTTAGTTATTCATATTGCTACCTAATTAGCCCATATGGAGATCTTGCAAATTCTTTTGCTACTGGTCACTGATTTTGCTGTTAGTCAAGATATGGATTGAATAGTTTGTTGATATGATCTTGCTTTGTTCTCTGACAGACTGTTTGGCCCTCTGAAAGAATGAGTCATGAATATTATTTCATTTTATTTTTTTACAAAGAAGGAAGAATGGTAGAGGAATACCTTTTTTTGACACAATCTACAATCCAGTAACACTTAATCATAGAATTACAGAATGGTTTGGGTTGTAAAGGACCTTAAGATCATGTAGCTCCAACCCCCTGCCATGGGCAGACACCTCACACCCTAGAGCATGTTGCCCAAGGCTCTGTCCAACGTGGTCTTGAGCACTGTCAGGGATGGAGCATTTACCACTTCTCTGGGCAACCTGTTCCAGTGCCTCACTTCCCTCACAGTAAAGAGCTTATTCCTAATATCTAACCTGAACTTCCCCTGTGTAAGTTTAAACCCATTCCCCCTTGTCTTATTGCTATAGTCCCTGATGAAGAGTCCCTATCCAGCATCCTTGTAGGACCCCTTCAGATATTGGAAGGCTGCTATGAGGTCTCCACGCAGCTTCTCTTTTCCAGGCTGAACAGCCCCAACTTTTTTAGCCTGTCTTCATAAAAGAGGTGCTCCGGCCCCCTTATATCATCCTCATGGCTGTCCTCTGGACTTAAAACTGGTTTTGAACAGCCATATGAGGGACTCATGCAACTTAGTGAGATCTTGGGAGTTTGGGGTGTGCTGCTGGCCTCTATAGGCAAATTTTATGCTTAAATGGCAATTACAAACTTTCAAAGATAATTTCACTTTTTTATTTTGGTTGTCATGGTTCACAAGTTTCTTTTTATGTCCCCTAGCAGGTGGCTGGGCAGAAATGTGTGTGCAGTACGCATACGCATGTGCCATCAGCCAGATAGAGAAACCCTAATTTTCACACCACTTTTTGCAGGCATTTTGCAAGTATGGAGGAGAGTTATGGCCCCTTAGGGTCACTTAGAGTCTAACAGTGCATTGACAGAATTAATGGATGTTAGCACTTGGCCAAATGGCTACTTTTGTTAATGAATTCTATTTCCCCATAATTTTGCTGTACTGAAAACCTCTTCCCCCCCCACCCCCCACCCCCCCCCTGTTCTGGGGAGCATTGATTTGTTTCTGTGCACTGTGCTGTGGTTTGCACTCTCTTGGTATATATTGCAGGTTAATAATTGTCTTCGTGTAATCCTCATTTCTATCTGTGAGTATACCAAAAAGAAAATAAGATCTTTTCAGCTTAGAGTGATCTGTTGGATAGCATCTTTAGGTTTTGATATATTGGTGCATTGACAAGCTGAAAAAAACCCTTAGAATCTATTAGAGATCAAGCCAGGTATGCAAACCAGAAGCAAGTTGTTCCAAACTGTTAGAAGTGCAGTTTGGATGAATGAGAGGATTTTTTTCCCATGCATATTTAGAGAACAAAATAAATGTTGTTTTGAAGTCTGCAATGTAATTGAAAATAGAAATAATTCAGTTATCAATAGTGGATAAAACTTGACTTCTCTAGTCTAATTTGCTTTGTATCCAGCTGGTTCTGAAAAAGGAAAGATCGTTTCAACTGAAAATCAGTGTCATCTTCAATCAAATGTAAAACTTCACTCATTTTCAGAGGAAAAAGCATTTTTGAGCTGCTTTAGCAGATTACAGATATATTAAACTGAATTTTGGACAAATGGATGTTGATCCCATTCTTTCTTTTAAAACACAGCTCCCAGGCTCTTGCTCTCTCCTCTTTAAGGGATTTAAGTTGAAGCGCATTAAGGATGTCAGTTTAATGGGAAGAAAGAGGGACAGCATGTCTGTGTATTCACAGAAGGGATGTGTCCCCCTCCATCTCTTTCAGAAGTGACAAATGTCAGAGCTGCAGTTTTTGTGGTTGGTTTTCTATTTTTCATGTCTTAAATAGAGTTTAAATGGTGGCTTTTGGTACTCGGAAGAATAACCTCTTATGCATGCTCTAAAATACCTTCTAATTTCATCTTGTCTTTTTCAAGCACCTTTTAGTAGGATTTTTTTTCCTTACTGTTTTTTTTTTCATTTCCTAACAAGAGTTTTTTCTACTTGTGGGGCTTTTCCTCTAGTTTTTGGCATTTCATTTTGTTTGACTAGTAGAACTTAAAATACAGGGTGTTTTTGTTTCTGTTTTTGTGTGGGTTTTTTTTTTTTGTTTTGTTTTTCCCTGGGGTGTGTTTTTTTGTGGTGTTTTGTTTGTTTGTTTGCTTTTGTAATTCCCTGACTTGGAATTTTGAATTTGCAGTGATTTCTTGAACCAACACAGGTTTTGGACGGAGGGTGGAGGTGAGGGCAGAACATTCCTAGCTTTATAGCTTTCATCATCACCACTTTAAAAATAGAACTTTCGATTTTGGTTTGGAATCTGTGGCATTTGGAAATGTAAGCTTTTGTATCTACGTAGCAAGTTCCTGGGGAGTGTAAAAGAGTTCCCTCCTTGCTGGGGTGGCTCCCCAAGACGTGTATATTCTGAGTAGTGATAAAATGAATCTTCACTGGCTTTTAACCGGAATCCTACATGTGATCCAGAGGCTGAACAAAGTTATGTGAGCTTCATCGTCATCATGCAGAGGGAATTCTTTCCGAAGCAGCAAATGGGATGTTCCTGAAGTCAGCTTTAAATATGGAAATTTTTATGCATGAGCTACTAACTGCATGAGGTTCTGAGTTGACTGTTGTAAGATATGGAGTGAGGAGTGCACAACTGTAAGCTGCATGTTACTGGATTACTCCATTCATAAAAGAATTGAGCATAACCTTTTGCTGCCTTTTATCCCTATGATTAACTGTTAAGTAATCCAGTCACTGTGGTGTTTGTTAGCCAAGCTGAAGGATTGTACTGAAACTAAACATTTGAAGGATCCCTTCCCTTCCCTTCCCTTCCCTTCCCTTCCCTTCCCTTCCCTTCCCTTCCCTTCCCTTCCCTTCCCTTCCCTTCCCTTCCCTTCCCTTCCCTTCCCTTCCCTTCCCTTCCCTTCCCTTCCCTTCCCTTCCCTTCCCTTCCCTTCCCTTCCCTTCCCTTCCCTTCCCTTCCCTTCCCTTCCCTTCCCTTCCCTTCCCTTCCCTTCCCTTCCCTTCCCTTCCCTTCCCTTCCCTTCCCTTCCCTTCCCTTCCCTTCCCTTCCCTTCCCTTCCCTTCCCTTCCCTTCCCTTCCCTTCCCTTCCCTTCCCTTCCCTTCCCTTCCCTTCCTTCCCTTCCCTTCCCTTCCCTTCCCTTCCCTTCCCTTCCCTTCCCTTCCCTTCCCTTCCCTTCCCTTCCCTTCCCTCCCTTCCCTTCCCTTCCCTTCCTTCCCTTCCTTCCCTTCCCTTCCCTTTCCCTTCCCTTCCTTCCCTTCCCTTCCCTTCCGCTTCCTTCCCTTCCCTTCCCTTCCCTTCCCTTCCTTCCTTCCCTTCCCTTCCCTTCCCTTCCTTCCCTTACCCTTCCCTTCCCTTCCCCCTTCCCTTCCTTCCCTTCCCTTCCCTTCCCTTCCCTTCCCTTCCCTTCCCTTCCTTTCCCTTCCCTTCCCTTCCCTTCCCTTCCCTTCCCTTCCCTTCCCTTCCCTTCCCTTCCCTTCCCTTCCCTTCCCTTCCCTTCCTCCTTCCTTCCCTTCCCTTCCCTTCCCTTCCCTTCCCTTCCTTCCCTTCCCCTTCCCTTCCCTTCCTTCCCTTCCCTTCCCTTCCCTTCCTTCCCTTCCCTTCCCTTCCCTTCCCTTCCCTTCCCTTCCCTTCCCTTCTCCCTTCCCTTCCCTTCCCTTCCCTTCCCTTCCCTTTCCCTTCCCTTCCCTTCCCTTCCTCTTCCCTTCCCTTCCCTCCCTTCCCTTCCCTTCCCTTCCCTTCCCTTCCCTTCCCTTCCCTTCCTTCCCTTCCCTTCCCCTTTAAATTTAAACAAGGACTGCTGAAATCTATTGAAGCTTGGACTAAATATTCCTTGAAATGCTAAATTACCTTTTAAAAATAGTAATTTTACTCTGCTTTGAAAATACTCCATTCATTTTATGCAGTGAGTATTGCACTATGGGTTGAGAAAGAGGGAGTAGGAGAAACCATCCAAGTAACTTCTTGTCTTCACTTATTCTGTGTACTAAGATGAACTTGCAAGGGCACACTCTCAGGCTGCATTTGTTCTAAAACAGTGGCTCAGGTAGACACAACCAGTTATTCACTGGCAGCTTTGTTTCCTAACCTTTCTTATGGCTCCAGCTTCCTTTAAATGTAACTATTTAGAAATAACTTAAGGGAGGGGTGTGCATTTAAACTAGTTTCCAGTGTACATACCAATTGTCATCATCACACTGCATTTTTTTTTGAGTCATTCACCAACTGGTATTACAAACTAAGCGAAAGTTCAAAACGCAAGTAAACACGTGTCAGGTTTTATAAGCTGTAACTTTAATCAAAGCAAAGTCTTCCTTGCTGTGAATTAATGCATTTATAATGGGGCCTATTGAATTGATGCCATCATGTCTGTAAGTTATCTGTTCATTTACATGATGAATATAAATCAGCCTTTCTTTAGGAACATAGTTCAAGTGCATGAGCAAAATGAAGTAAGAAAGATTATTTAAATCAGCCTGTTATTTGGGTTTTTTAGGCATGATTGTATAAATCAATCATATTTAAATAGGCTCAGATGGGTCATTGTTATCTTTGTGTCTCAGGCTGATCATAGACACTGTCGTGGCCTGCACTAATTTAGCTTCCGGATTAATATCTGAACACGTGTTATGCTGAGTCTCTCTAAACTGGTATGATGATTACACCATGCATGCTTTGCCTAAGGGATACAGTGCAGACATGCATCCGTTCTGTCTTCCAGTTACCCCTTCAATCCTTGCTAGCCGACGTTTGCCAGATTTAAGAAATGCTAATGTTTAATAGAGTTTAAGAGTCCATTCCTGTTCGATAACAGAAATTAACATTAGGTGTTAGATCCAGGATTACTATTATTTTATATTTTTTTTCATAATGGGATTCATGTCCAGTCTACATTTTGATTATAGGCATTAAAAGATATATATATGTATTTTACATCTAAGCTTCAATATGAGTCCTCTAATGTATGGCCAGAGCCATAGATTAGTGGTGGGGATTATAAGTAACTGTTGAGGTTTTGGGAATGTCTCTGATGTTGTCGTTTGATGTTATGTGGAAATTGATGTAGATAAATTTTAATATTTAGCAGTTTGCCATCTGCTTTTACTAGTCTCAAACGACTCCTGCAGCACTTCTCCCTGCCCCCAACCTAACAAAACCCAACCCCCAAAACCTGAGATAACGTACAGCTTCCTGTAGCATCATAGTACTCCTTGACGCTGCTGATGCACCTCAGTTCAGACTTACAGCACCCTCTGCTGTTCTGACCTTAGGGCTCTTCCAAGAGAGACTGGCGTTTGTTTCAAGTTGTCTTCAAATGGAGAAACTTAAGCTGGATATCTTGAGGCGTGTGAACTTTTGTTTTCATTTGTGACTGAGCCCTGCTTTATGGAGGTGAAACTAGAGTCTTAATGGAAGAAAAATTGCTCTACTCTCCTCTCATTTCTTTGTCAAGATAATTTTACTAACGAATCGATACAGGAAGTAGTTTTTAATTACATTGGCACAGCTCCCATTTGTGATTAACCTTAGTATAACTTAGTGATAGTCTAAGTAGTAGTAGAGTCATAAAGAAACGAACTGAAATTATCCTTCAGGGTCACAGGGCCCACTCCCCTATTGTTGCAAGTAATCAGGTCATATACTCCCCTTCGTAACCAATTTATCAATCACCATTTTAAAAGTACTATATTTCTCACTCCCAGCACTCCTACTAGAAAGCTGTCCTAGAATTTTGTCTTTGTTTAAAATCTTGTAGTTTTTTCCAACGTTAAATGAGCATGTGTGTCACTGTTGTTTTTGTCCAAATAGCTTTTTGTAGTTAAACTGATTCAGACCTTATGCATGTGAAACATTTTCAAAAGAACCTGCATCCACTTACAATACACTTAAGTAGGCAACTGCTAAGGTAGTGTCTGCCTCATGTGACCTGCTCATTACTTTTTGTATCTTTCTATCACAATGCTTACTTTAAAATCAGGTCCTCTATGTAATGTTAATGGTACTTCCTAGCCTTATGCACACACTGGATTCCCACACATTAGGAACCTATTTAATCGGCCAGTGTGAGAAGTAGGTTGAGAAATGTATTTATGGTTCTTTGTAGGCTTTTCCATTTTCTTTGCCCTGATTGTTTCTTCTCAGAAATGAGTGTATCTCAATAAAAAAGTTGCAGCTTTCAGTGAAGCACAGCTGCTTGATCAGCCTGTGACCTTGATGAGATTGTTTTTTTTTTTTTTCCT